>OU015606.1:7500000-8750000 GCA_907165245.1 Habrosyne pyritoides
AGTTCACGACAATAGTGCAGCGTTATTCAATAGATAAATAACACAAGTTAGATACAAGAGGTCATGAGTGTAGTAGGAAGTTTTGCTTAAACGATAGTCAGTTGGTTGGACACGATATCGAAGCATGCGCTTATTGCCCCCAATTGTTAAATTATATATTATAGACTTGTTATAAATATACTAGCTGTCTCCAGCAGTTTCACCCGTGTTACCGAGGGATGTAACATTTTCCCGGGATAAAAGTAACCTTTATGATATTCCAATATATGCTCTATCTATGTGCCAAGTTTCATCCAAATCCGTTGGGTAGTTTTTGCGTGAAAGAGGAACAAACATCCATACATACAAACTTGCGCAGTTATACTTTTAGTAGGATGCCATACTATTGAATATACAAAAATTCCAATTCCGCGTCGAATGGTAGCAGTCTTATCTCGATATGTTCAGTAGTTTTGAGGTGATGGTGCGTCAAAGGAACCCTATTTTGCTCATATATATAGATAGATAACTATAAATAATATCCTGGGACATTCTTTACACACGGCCATCTAGTCCCAAACTAAGCAGAGCTTGTACTATGGAAACCAGATAACTGATATACTACATATATATACAATTTTTTTTTTTAAATATATACATAGATATTTACACCCAGACAGGGAAAAAACAGACATGTTCATGCACTCAAATGTTTGTCCTGGGTAGGAATCGACCCGCGACCTGCGACTTGGCAGTCAGATCACTGGCTGAACTGGCCTGTCAACTTATTAGATTATATATATATACATATATATAACATACGAGAGAGGCGTGTTGCTACAGAATAATGAGACATAGTGACACCGTATCTAAAGCGTCAATGGTTGAATGTATCCGTAGGCAATCATATACAATCCATTACTTCTTTTATGTAGCCATTTAGAGTGCGGAACAACTCAACTGCCAGCTACTTTAGTTTACTTTAGTAATAGATATATGGATGGGTTTAAAAATTTTATTGGAACAGTTGTATTTATCTTATAGTATTTTATAAGCAAGAAGGTTGGTAATGTTTTGAATACTATTTAGACAGTCTGTGGAGTATCACTACATAGTATAAAACAAAGTCGCTTTCTCTGTCCCTATATCCCTATGTATGCTTAAATCTTTAAAACGACGCAACGGATTTTGAGAGATAGAGTGATTAAAGAGGAAGGTTTTTATGTATAATACATGACACATCCCACGGGAACGCGGGTAAAACCGCGGGGGACAGCTAGTTTGAAATAAGTCATTCAATCTTTAATAGCTTCTATTAATCACTTAAAACTTGTATTATATTACAATCTATATCCAGGAAGGAAAACAAATTTACCGTATCAGTAAAAATGTTTTTAAAATTTCATATTTTAAATTTTTATACCATAAATGGTATTAGATTATAAATAGTCTGTTATTTAAATTAAATGACTTATTTGAGTAATAGTAATAACAGTAACGTACGTATTTCATCATTTACTAGGTATATTCATTGAGATATTATTAAAATAAAAATTTATATCTTTGTGAAGTTTTAAATGTCTCATCCCAGAATCATCTGTTTATACAGAATATATTGTTACCTCACTGTAATGTTATATTATTATTTAAAATAAGCTTAGGTAGTATTTTTTAGTGAAGTATGTATATTCCAAAACACAAATGTAATAAAATTGATTTAAGTTACTATGCACCTACTATGTCTTCTGTAAGATGGATGTAAGAGTCAGTTTTCATTTCGGCTTACCCGGCATAACTAAGCTGACTTTCCTACCACATTCAGCCATTTTGTGATAGAACATAGTAAATACAGGTCTATCCATAATAACAATAAGTCTATGAACACAAAGATTATCTTGGAGACCATTTATTAAAGAAAGGTATATTATGCACATGCAGCAGTTTGACTTTTGTACTTACAGATTTATATTGCTCCAATATTTCAGGGATAACTTGTCCTTTGATACGCCATGTCTTGTATTTGTAAACGGGTTTGCCATTTTGGGCAGCAATTGTTGCTGAAATAAAAATACAGACTCAATATAGGTACTGTAAGTGAATAATCGAAAATATCCTCAATATAATGCTTCAGACTACTCTGGCTTTATGGGCTGGTTAGAATTTAGTAACTTTAGTACATACCAAGTGGGTCTTCTCGGTTTCCATTGTCAAGTACTGTGAACACACCAACAACTTCATGGCCATCCTTCTGAAGTAACTTAAACACTTCAGCTGCGAATGTACTTTGTCCAATTATGGCCACCCGAAGCTTTTGCTTAGGAGCCTGTAAGAAGATTAAATTGTTGTTGTGTAAGGAAATCAATGCTGGATTTGAAAAATAAATTGTAAATATGTCTTTGAGTGTCTGTAAAATATTAATTAAGTAACCAATAATAAAATATATTTTATGAAAATAATCCCATAAACTCTAAAGTTAATAATTCTAAATTAACCTCAACACAGCAAATAAAATTTCATGTAAATAATTCATGAAGAAGTTAAATTAAATATTTACTTACATCATCGGTTAACGATACTGGCGGCATTTTAAAACGTGAAATTTAATGTATTTTTTTTATTAAGCTTAGCCCCGCTGTTCGCTTGCGGAGCGCGCACGATCGAACTAACTTGAATTTCAACCGTACGTTCTTATTTAGCTTCTTCGACTCTAATTTAACCTTGACACCACTTATCTTATGTTTCAGCGACGCGCTATTGACAAAACATTGATTGTTTTTTTCAGAGAGCAAAATATGTTTTATACCGCCAAAACCATTGATACATACGTAATGAAAGATAAACCAATAGAAACTTGGCTTTAATTAGCTATTTTCAAAAGCCATAGAAATAATATATATTACAATAGATTGACAACAGTAATCAAAGATGACAACTGGTATTACATTATGAAGTACTATCAGCCAGTTAGTAAGGAGATTATACGTCATTCACCCCCTCTATGTTTTCTTGATCGAGGAGGTAATCATTTAGACGAATTGGGAGTCTCCTTAACCTTGCTGATCTACGAACGGCCTGAGGTAGTTCGGCACCGTTGTTATCGGCTTCAGGAGTTCTAATAATTTCTTCTTCATTATTTTCATCATCGTTTGAATGATCGTTTCTGTTTTCCGTATTTCGACATCTTATCTCAGCTTCATCCACCAACGTAACAGGAAGCGGCGCCAAATGCCTGTTAGACACCGTCGATTCCTGGCCATTGCTGCGTCTCACGTACGAGTAACTTGGGTTACTATGCAGGAGCTCAACTTCCTCCACATAGGGATCAGTCTTTGAACCTCGTACATATTTTTTTAACAATACTGGACCTGGAACGAGCCACGATGGAAGGGATTCTCCAACAGGTGTTCTTCGAGGAAAGTTAAATAGTCTCTCGTGTGGAGTGGCATTTATCGATGTGCACAAAAGTGAGCGTACGCAGTGTAGTGACGGTTTTAAAGCTTGCTCCCAATTTTCAATGGGTAGATTTTTTGAACGTAAGTAAAGTTGTATTGTTCTCCAAAGAGTTCCATTCAATCTTTCTACCTGGCCGTTTCCTTGCGGATTATACGGCGTTGTGCGAGAAGATGCGATGTTACAATTTCGTAAGAAGGTCTGCAGATCTTCTGACATGAAGGAAGCACCTCGGTCACTATGTATATATAGGGGTTGACCAAATTCAAAAAATATATTTCTGAGACAGTTTATGACAGTCACAGAGGTCATGTCCGCGCAAGGATAGGCAAACGGATACCGTGAAAATTCATCTATTATCGTGAGTATATACTTGTTCTTAGTATTTGATGGCAAAGGACCCTTAAAATCAATATTCAGTCGCTCAAAAGCTGATGTAGCTTTAATAAGTATTCCTTTGGATTTTGCGAATCGTGGCTTAATTTCTGCGCATATTGGACATGAGGCAGTCATTTGCTTAATATCATTGATAGAGTAGGGCATATTTTTCTGCCTAATCCAGTGGTACATTCTAGTTATTCCTGGATGAGAAAGGGCATCATGTAGTTCATATAACTTGTTGTTACTTATGGATGCGCAAACTCTCGAGAGGGCATCAGCTGCAACATTTTCGTTACCTGGTCTATAAATGATGTCATACTTGTAGCATGATAGTTCTAGCCTCCATCTTTCAAATTTGTCGTTCTTTATTTTGCTTGTATGACTTTGGCTAAAGATGTGGCTCACGGATTTCTGATCTGTGATAAGAATAAAATGTCTATTCAGTAGATAATGCCGCCATTTTCTGAGACTTTCAACGATGGCACAAGCTTCTTTTTCTACAGAAGCATGCTTGCGTTCACTGTCTGATAGCGTTCTTGAAAAGAATGCAACGGGGCGACCTTTTTGGGAAAGCGTCGCGGCTAAAGCAAACTCGGAAGCATCTGTTTCAACTGTTAATATTTCCATTTCATCAATAGCAACCAATGCTGCCTTCTGTATGTCTGCTTTTAGTTGCTGAAAGCTGTTCTGCACAGTCTCATTAAGAGGAAAGTGGGTTGCATTAATTAACGGTTGGATCTTCTCGGAAAATTTGTTGACCCATTTGGCGTAGTGAGCAAACAGCCCTTGTGCTCTTTTGAGTTCAGCGGCATTAGATGGTAGCGGCAAATTTATAAGAGGAACAAGTCGATCTTTATCAGGCTCAATCGTATTATTTGTAATCGTGTAACCCAAAAGGCTTATCGTGCTTTTGCTAAAGTTACATTTTTGCTCATTTAACGTTAGTCTGTATTTCTTCACTACGGCCATAAATTGTCGCAAATTTCTATCGTGTTCCTCCTTGTTTTTGCCACAAACAGTAACGTCATCGAGATAAGCGAAGATTCCTTGTAGCTTTTCCTTATCGATAATATATTCAAGAGTTCGTTGAAAGGCGGCTACACCATTGGTAACTCCAAATGGTATTCTCGTGAATTGATAAAGTTTTCCACAAGCCTCGAACGCAGTAAAATTTCTTTCTCTTTCTAATATCGGTACCTGATGATATGCGCTCTTCAAGTCGATCTGGCTAAAGTAATTAAACTTAGCTACCTTTGAAACAATCAATTCTATGTTAGGAAGTGGGTACGCGTCCAGGCATGTAAACCTATTGATAGTTCTGGAGTAATCGACGACCATGCGCTTGCGATGTCCTCCACCACCAGTAACCAGGACCTGAGCGCGCCATGGAGATATACTTGGTTCTATTATACCATCTTTTAAGAGTTTTGCTATTTCTATCTTAATAAATTCTTGATCTTCTTCGCTATGGCGTCTAGATTTAATAGCGACAGGAGCTAAGTCTTCAGACAGGTGTGTAAAAATGGTGGCTGGTGGTACAGAAGCTTCCATTACACAGATTTGGAGAGCCTCTCTAGTACCTCCAAATTGGAATTCAAGCTTAGAATGATCTTTCAAAATATCATGTCCAATTATAACATCTGCGCATAAGTTGTCCACTATTAAAAGGGGACGGTTTACATATTTATGTTTGCTAATAATAAGAGTAGCAAAACATATTCCATCGACATATGATGTGTGGCTAAGCGATGCCAGATTAATGGTTTGTTTATATGGTCTTTCTTTCAATTTCATCATATGAGCTATATTTTTCTCGATGAAACTCACAGAACTTCCTGTATCTATGAGAGCGTCTACGATGATATCATTTACTGTAATGGCAACTGTTGCTTGTTTTAAAGTAGACCGCGATGCAGCTGAAAATACAGTGCTGATAGACTTTGGTTGTGGTACAGTAGGGTTTATAGGAGTGGATATGGCATTGCTAGTGGTGGAGCTCTGTGACCGACAAACTGACGCAAAGTGTCCTTTTTTGGAACATATCTGACAAGAAACATGGAAAGCAGGACACTTAAACCTCTGATGAAGATTCCCACCACAAAAGAAACAGCGCTTTGTTGATTGATGTCTTGTCAGAGGAACTGATACTGCAGCACTAGAACTTGGTGTGACTTGCGGTTGTGAGATTTCTTTAAGTAAAGCAGGCGTCGACAGAGCGTTTAATGTATTAGGGATACTAACGCTCATTGTGGCGGAATCTTTCTCAGCTGTTTCAATGGTTACGGCCTGCTTAAGAACTTCATCCAAGGGTATAGAGGTATTTTCTAATAAACGTTCTTTAATTTTAGGTGATAGAATACCTGCTATAAAGGCGCAACGTATCGCTTGATTTCTATGTTCTAGTGCCGAGACCAATTGGAAGTTGCAGTCTTGTGCTAGTAGTTTTAAAGTACGGCAGTACTCCGAAATCGTCTCATCACTTTTCTGTTTTCGTGTAGCAAGAATGTGACGGGCTAAAATCTCATTTTGTGGCGTAATGTAGGTTTTGTTTAAAATAGATACGGCATCATCGTAAGACTCGCAGTCTCGTATATGAGTAAAGATATTAGCAGTGAGGTGGTTTGCTAGTAACTTAAGCTTTATTACATTGTTAGTTCCGTGCGGAATTTCTTCTGTTAGAAAATTAGTAAAGGTATGAAACCAGTGTCGCCATTTTTCACCAGCTCCGGAAGCATTAGTCTCGACGTCAAATTTTTCCGGGCGAAGGTATCTGGCTAGATAGCTTTTTTTTTCTAGCTCTTCTTCACCTTCTGCATTTTTCTTCGACATATTAAATTAAAATAGCTAATTAAATTGATACATACGTAATGAAAGATAAACCAATAGAAACTTGGCTTTAATTAGCTATTTTCAAAAGCCATAGAAATAATATATATTACAATAGATTGACAACAGTAATCAAAGATGACAACTGGTATTACATTATGAAGTACTATCAGCCAGTTAGTAAGGAGATTATACGTCAACCATATTTTATAGTAATTTTGACTTTGACATTTTTTATGACATTACAGCAGGCTGGCTGAGTGATGGACTTTTTGGCGGGTTTCTTTAAAGTGATGTTACGTTTCGTTTTAAATTTTATTCATAAAATTTTGAATAACCAATATATTTTGTCACGCACAGATTTGTGATTGAATAGATATTAATGATCCCGATTCTGGTGTGAATCAAACTAACGTTAACTTAAATCTATAGCCCTTTCCTGAATTTTCGTAATTTTGAGTGAGCATTTAGATAAGATACTTAATGCGTTTAATAAACATTAAAAGATATTGAAAAATAGATGTTTGATTATAATATAATTTAATCGCTTTGGTAATACAGAACAGAATTGGCACCAACTGTTAACGTCATCAAAAAATAAAACGTAAAAAATTTCACATTTAAACTCGGCACTGACAAAAAAACTTTTTTGTCATGCATCATTTAATGACAGGATATTTTTTTGTGGTAGCTTCGGTAACTTTAAACTTTATAAGTGCCCTCGGCGGGTCTCGATTCGAATAATTTTTTTTTATAATTTTATGTCGAAAATGAACCACTTACTTAATAATTAAGTGTATTGTAGTGCTATTAATTAAAAAATATAATGACTATAGGCAAGTTACCTAGGATTCGAACTCTACCTTAATTTTTGGTAAAAAAATACGTCTAGTGAGGGAACCTATATGGTCCGAGAAGTAAAGTTCAAAAGACACTTTATCCTTTAATCAGTCCTAAAATCACGTAACATAACTGTCGATTATGATGATGGTGCTTTGTTTGCTCGATAGTAAGTACTATGGACTCTGTTTAGCGAAATATCACGAAGATTGCCGATGCACTATCATCACCAAAGGTTACACAGTATTGTGTTTTGATAAACAGGACTTAATATTTTTATACGATAAAAGGCTTGCTTGTGAACTAGTAAAAAGCGGTTTTAGTCTTACTACGATATAATGGATAGGTCAGATAAACAACTAATAACATTTTGTGACGCTATTAGAAATGTAGCTAACAATTTTATGTTTTTAATCATCTGTAACTTCGAATTAATCTCGTATGAGTTATAACTAGAGGAATCTGTCTACTTATCTCGAAATTTGAACTTTATTATCGGTTTATTTTTTATTGCCCCGCCCAGAGTTCGGTTGGCATCATGTTACGCATGACATGAGTAGCGGTTTGTGTAGTGGTTGGTAGCGGGTTACCGAACCTCTTTTTGAAGTGAAACTTATGGGAGGGCTTTGAAATTTTGATCCGCAACCTTTGTGTTTGACGAAAAATTAATAAATGATAAACACAATTTTTGCTATACAAAAGTGATTGATGAATAATTAAAATATTTCCCTGTAATACAAAAGTTTCACTTCTATCGTGTCTTTACGACACACCTGTTTTAATTTTGCACATTTTGCTACTCATGGCGATGCCAGCCGGATAGAAAACACTTTGCAGAGCATTAATTTGGTAGGAACCTACCTACCTACCTACTCACTAATGACTGAATAAATAGCAAAATTAACAAAGACAAAATATAGGTATGTAACGGTTTCATAAAATTTTAAGCTGTTGTTTAGAACATGCACTTCTGCAGTCTTTTGTGACTGTATGGATAATCATTAATTTATAATTTTCTTAAAAATCTCCTTTAACAGAAAGATAATCCAATAAGGAGGTCAGCGTACTAGATATAAGCGTTTTTTTTATCTCGTCACATAAAACTCCGTCATAACTCGCTAAAGTAGAGGTGGTTCTTAATTCAAAATTGTCATTTTTCAGTGCTAGAGTTCGTACGGGAAATGTACAATATAACTTAGTAAGAATATTATTTTAGTTTCTTTTTAATAGTTTTTTTTTCAGCCGAGTTGATCGGTAGCGGTACGTTATCTAGAGCTTCTTTTGACCCCCGGAGGAAAAAGAGGGGTTATGTATGTCTGTTTCAGTCTGTCTGACAGTGGCATTGAATTGAATAGCATATAAAATAATGAATATATTCATATATATATAACATATTCAATGTTGGCTGTGTGTTAAAACATATCCTATTGTAATATTATTGCTAATCATTAGTATGAGTATATCTTCACCCCACAATAAATAAAGTGAGCACAGTTCGATATAAATTGTAACCGGTTTGATCCGGTACTCGTTCATGCTTATTGTCATTTGTCTCCCTAGTTAGTAAAGTTGGCCAGATAAGGAATGAAATATGAGGGACCCTGGGTTATCAGCGGTTTTGCAAATATTTACGTATCGACTTTGTCTTTGGTCGATATTGTCCTTAATTTCGTAAGTTATACGTTTGGTAGTGCTCTTACATTGTTAGTTCGGAAATAATTTTTGATAGCTGTTGCAAAATTCGTAACCTTATCCGAAAATGAACTCTGATAGACTATAGGTATGTCTAATAATGATAAATTTTAAATGAACTGTTTTACTCATCATGTACCTTCATATCATCTTAAGAAATAGGCATAGTGCGTCGAGATTTTGGTTAAATAGACTAGAGTATTAGCCGTAGCTGGCTTTTTACTCGCTTTTAAGAGCATCTATGGACGATGTCTCCCGGGGTTTTACCCGCGTTCCCGAGGGATGTCACGTTTTCCCGAGTTAAAAAGTAGCCTTTAAGTTGTTCCAGGATATGCTCTATCTATGTGCCAAGTTGCATATAAATCCGTTTGATAGTTTTTGCGTGAAAGAGTAACAAACATCGATGCATACAAACTTTCGCATTTATAATATTTGTAGAAAGTAGGAGGATATTAGTGGGATGTTGCAGATAAACTTTATCACAAAGCAATTGGGTTCATTTCTCTATGACATAAATAAATTACAAAACTATACATGAAGATGCAACGGTGTGACGGGCCAGTTGGCTTGGTGGTTAGAGACCTTGACCGCTACGGCGCAGGTCGTCAGTTCGATTCCCACTCAGGACACACATTTGTGTGCTTGAACATATATATATATATATATATATACAATATAAGTATGTAGTATATCAGTTATCTGGTTTCCATAGTACAAGCTCTGCTTAGTTTGGTCAGGTGGTCGTGTCTAAATAATGTCCCAGGAGATTTATAATATATTATTTAACTAGTTGAGTTATCGTCTTCTGATTGCAATATTAGTGATCATATGGTAATACAATGAATTGAGCATCGATTGAAAAGGTAATTGTTTCCAGTGCCTACTAATTATTTATCGAGCTCAAGGATTGAGGATCACACTCTCTAATATTGTTGATATGCGTCGGTAACTGCGATAGGACCGATTACCTGCGGAATGTAGAGTATTTTCAACTGATGGTAGATAGAGATGGAGCGTTCGAGTGCTGAACTCTTTGTAATTTAGTTTTGCATAAAACCTACTTCATAAACTGACATATCTACTTTGTAGTGAACATCTGGCTGGTAACATTAACAATGAAAATAATCATTCAAGATAAATGATCAAACACTAACCAGTGTATTAAACATCCAAAAGTACACGAATACATCAAATGTGACCAAAATTGTATATTTAATATGATTTTTAAGTACCGATCGAACTATAAACAGTAGCTCTTTTGATGCTGTACAATTATGACGTCACATCTTGCTATTTCATACCAAACTACATAGAAACTATGTGTAGAATGTATGTGTACTCTATGAGTGTAGAAGTAAAGGAGGACCATCTCAGTGTAATAAAAAGTGTCCGTTGAAAGGGAACAAATTAAGGTGGCGCTACTGTAGCAACTGGAAGAATTTTAAATAGAGCGCCACAAATTGTTAGAGTAGGATACAAATTTAATAAAAAAGGAAAGAAACATTTCCGTTTTGTTACAGTGCATTTTTTATATACCTAATATATACCTATATTATAATATATTCCTGTACGTGGTCGCCACTCGAAAACCTTTCTTCCCCATCGGTTATCAGTTCTTCGAGCGATGTGGCCTGCCCATTGCCACTTCAGCTGGCTGACTCTACGAGCTATGTCTACAGCCTTTGTTGTACTACAACTGTCCTCGGACCCTGTCGAGTAGCCGTCTACCATTTATAAATTCTGGCGTACAGGCTTGTTGCCTTTGTAGAACGTAAACATGTGTAAGTACTTTCTATTGGTTAGTGAGCGTTTATCATTTTGCATATTCTTCAAAGATCGATTGTTTGAGCGTCATCTAATTTTCATAACATCATTGTTAGCTTCATCAGTGTCACATGCTCCATTGAACAATATTGCTTGTCTCGTTTGGTACTTTAACGGAGAGTATTGTGAGTCTTGCTGAAGCTCTGAAAGGTGATGAAATGGCTTCAGGTGCGTGGATGGCATTTGGAACTCTATTGACACTAGTTAAGGTAACAGCGTATAACTTGATTTTAAGTTCATAAATTTCATTCTAAGACTAGATATCCTCATGCGTCAGTGCCGGCCTTAGAGACACTGATGCCTCGGGAAAGAATATTGTGGCTCCGACTTAACTATTATTATCATGTGTTCATTTTTTGCGGAACCAATGTGCACGTATATTACCTAAGAATTTCAACATTCTCTTATCGTTACCCAGAGCTAAAAACGTGGACTTGGAAAGTTTTGTAGGTCTTTGCGTAGATCACAAACCGTAGAGCACAGTATTGAGTGAGGGTAGCCAGGCTGAGCATTCGGGCAAGACACCCCAGTCCTCCCTCCCCCAAATTTGGCACCCCGGGCCCTCGCCCCTCCTCGCCCCCCCTAACGCCGGCTCTGGGTACCGTTTTGTGGGTTCACTCGCCTTCCTGAGGGACCAAATGTATCGGTGTTTATAATAGTGAAGCCTTATATCGGTGTAATATTTTTTAAAAGGTGAAGTGGTTCCGGAGATTACCCTTCTCATAGGTCATACAAAATTCGCACTCTCTCTCTATAATACTAAGGATAAGATTGCGTTGGATTAAAAGTCCTCAAATTACCCCAAAACTACTAGAAAATACAATTGGCGGGATTAGTACCTACCGACATAACGCACCCTCAGAACGACAGGGACTTAACTCAAAAAACACTTTTGGCACATCTCTGATTGGGTCACTCTCGCACTGAGTGGGGAGGGTGGGTCCCGGGGTTAAAGAGGCTGAAGTATCGGTATGCTTATTCTATCACTTAATTGACTATGTTTTACTATTCATCGGATAGAGCGTACTTTGTTTAGTCTCTCTATGATCGTACCTCCACTTCACAAAATTTTGAGTTAAGCCCTTATACAAGCAGAGCTTGTACTATGGAAACCAGACAACTGATATATGTTATTACATATACTACTGTTTTAAATACATACTTATATAGATATTTACATTCAGACACAGAACAAACAGACTAGTTCATGGAAACAAAATGATCATGTAAATATCGTCACATTTTTGGCAAAGACAGGAAGGTGGTCCATAAATATGTAAGTTACGCAATAAACAGTGTTTTGTTTAATATCATTTTACGCGTACAACGAACAGATAAAGCATATTCGTGTTTTTATAACATCTCTATCTATTGCACAATATAAATGGAAGATGAGGGTGAACGTGTAATGAATACAAAATAATTAATTTTGTATTTCCAGTTATAACTGGTTTTATTCGAACCATTTCTTTGACCTCATTTATGATTTTCATGATACGAGTATAAGTAGATCGCACATGTTCCTAATAAATAATTAAATTGATGTAATTGAATGAATAACTATGTAGATCTAGATACCTACTTAATATATTTTTCATACGTGTTTTTCATTATCCCTTTTATTTTGATCTATGATTTATTGTAATTGTTTTTGACATTGTATTCCAATAAGACGAGTCAGTTGGCTTGGTGGTTAGAGACCCTGCCATGCCACTGGCCGTGGGTTCAATTCCTACCGAAGACAAACATTTGTGAGCATGACATGATGTCCGGGTGTAAATAACTATATAAGTATGTTTTTAAATATTAAATTGAAATAATAAAATAGCCACAAAGTGAGATTAGATAATATTTATTAAAAGAAATAAAAATGTTACCATGCTGAGTTATTTGCCGGTTCCTCTCTGTGGTAGGTTCGGTAACTTTAAATTTGACCTTCATAAGTGCCCTGCGCCTATACTGAATAAATTGTTTTGAATTTTGAAAAGAAAATATTAAGAAGTAGGTATATCGCGCCTACATCAGTTATCTGGTTTTCAAAGTAAATGCTCTACCTTCTCAGTTTAGGATCAAAGAGCCGTGTGTAAAGAATAATATTTATTAAGCCTTAAATATATTTTTGTTATATATACCTGCTTAAAAAATTTATATATTTTTTTAAGGTAATTTCTCCATCAGACTTTGATACCGAGGACTTACCCCTACCACGATCTTTTGATTTCTTTATAAATAAGAATCATAACATGGAGTATACTCGCTCCAATCCGGGTTTAATGGAACAATACCAGAAAATGATAAAAGCTAGTCAAGAATCTTTAGAAAACTTCGATGATCTTGAAGAGAGAAGAATACATAGAGTAACGGGAAACGAAAAGTTAGAGCTGTTGAACGATGGTTAGTATTTTATTTTAATGTTTTGGAGGAGGTATGAGACTCCTCCATTTAAAAGGGAAGATCTTCCGCTAGGCTAGGTGATCATGCCTGGACCCGTCGACGTCGAGCGGGAGGCGCTGTGGTTTCGCGGGGCGATGACGCAAATCAGCGACGCGTCCATGCCCCGCGTCCACGCTCAGTCCGCAAAGCGCCAGGTGTACTGGTGGACCGCCGAGATCGCGCAGTTGCGCGTCGAGTGCGTGGCGGTCAGGCGCCAGTACACCCGATACCGGAGGAGACGTCGACGGGTCCCGGAGGAAGAGGCCGCGCTGTATGAGGTGTACAGCGCGGCGAAGGGGACTCTGTGGCTGGCCATCTGCGAGTCGAAAACGCGTGCCAGGGAGGAGATGTTGGAGACTCTAGACGGAGATCCGTGGGGGCGGCCCTATCGCACGGTCCGAAATCAACTTCGGGCCGCGGCGCCCCCGCTCACCGAGAGTCTCCAACCCGAGCTGCTGGAGGAGGTAGTAGCAGCCCTCTTCCCGGCACGAGGCGAGCATACTCCGCCGCAGATGGCATTGCCCTCGGCCGCAGAGTCCACGGAGGAGAACGCCATCAGCGTCCCTGAGGTGACACACCCAGAGTTGGGGGCTGCCGTGATCCGGCTCCGGGCTAAGAATGTGGCTCCGGGGCCCGATGGGATCCACGGCTGCGTGTTAGCCCTCGCTCTGAAGGAGCTAGAGCCCCAACTGAGAGGGCTCTTCACAGCGTGCCTCGAGCGGGGCCAGTTTCCCAGTTTGTGGAAGTCTGGTCGACTGGTCCTGCTCGGAAAGGCGGGGCGCCCTGCGGACTCACCGTCCGCGTACCGGCCCATAGTGCTGCTGGACGAGGTGGGCAAGTTGTTCGAGCGAGTCCTCGCTGCCCGCCTCGTCAGCCACTTGTGCCAGGAAGGGCCGGACCTGGACGGGAGTCAGTTCGGGTTTCGGCAAGGGCGCTCCACCGTGCACGCTGTGTCGCGAGTAAGGGCCCTGGCGGAGGAAGCGGTGTCCCGGGGCGGGGTGATGTTGGCGGTCTCTCTAGACATCGCCAACGCGTTTAACACCCTGCCCTGGAGTTGCATTCGGGAGGCACTGAGGTATCATAGAGTGCCTCCCTACCTCCGCCGCATCGTTGGGGCTTATCTCTCCGAGAGGTGTGTCACATACACGGGACGTGATGGCATTCACCAGCGCCCGATGTCGTGCGGTGTTCCACAGGGTTCGGTTCTTGGGCCGCTCCTGTGGAACATCGGCTACGACTGGGTGCTGAGAGGCGAGCTCGGCCCGGGGGTGGACCTGACGTGTTACGCGGACGACACGCTGGTTACCGCCCGGGGGAGCTCGCACAGGGAGGCAGCGTTGCTGGCGACGGCTGCGGCGTCACAGGTGGTGAGCCGCATCCGTCGCCTAGGCCTGGAGGTGGCCCTCAGCAAGTCGGAGGCCATGGTGTTTCATGGCCCCCGGCGGGCGCCGCCGCCCGGCTCACACATCGTGGTCGGGGGGGTCCGAATAGCTGTCGAGCCCACCATGAAATATCTGGGATTGGTGCTCGACAGCCGGTGGGACTTCGGACCCCACTTTCGGCGGCTGGCGCCCAAGCTGTTGGGAGCGGCTGGCGCGCTCGCAACGCTGCTTCCCAATCTGGGGGGCCCGAGCTCCGCCTGTAGGCGGCTCTACATGGGGATCGTGCGATCCATGGCCCTGTACGGGGCCCCGATCTGGGCCCTCGACCTGACGGCCGGCTCGATCGCTGTTCTGCGAAAACCGCAGAGAGCGATGGCCGTCAGAGTCATACGGGGGTATCGCACGATCTCCTACGAGGGGGCTTGTGCACTGGCCGGATCCCCGCCCTGGGACCTAGAGGCGAAAGTCCTCGCGTCACTGTATCGGTGGCGCGAGGAAGAGGCGGAGCGGGGCGAACGACCGATGCAGCGTCACGTCGAGCTGCGTCGGTCTCAGCTCCGCGAGGTCCTGGTGGCGGAATGGCGGGACAGGCTTTCACGCCCTACCGCCGGCCTCGACATAGTCGGGGCGGTCCGGCCGGTGCTCGAGCGCTGGCTCGGGAGGAGGCACGGCTCCCTGTCGTTTCGGGCGACGCAGGTGCTCTCGGGGCACGGTTGCTTCGGGAAGTACCTGTGTCGCATAAACAGGGAGCCGGACGCCCGGTGCCACCACTGCGTCCATTGCCGGGAGGACACGGCGCGGCACACGCTGGCAGAGTGTGCCGCTTGGGAGGAGCCGCGTCGTGCCCTTATTGCCGTAGTAGGCCCGGACCTCTCGCTGCCGGCCGTGGTCGAGTCGATGGTCGGCGGCGAGGGGGCCTGGGTCGCAGTGGTCACCTTCTGCGAAACTGTTATCGCGCAGAAGGAGGCTGCGGAAAGGGAGAGGGAGATCTCAACCCCTCACCCGATCCGCAGCAGACGCACCGGGCGTCGGCGGAGGGCGGACAACGCCCTCTTCCAGCCCCCCTAAATGGGTCCAGGGGCGACTGACTCGGGGACGTCCGTCGCCCCCCTACAACATCAGGACCCGAGGTGGCGGCGCGTGTGGTGTTCCACGTGCGCCCCTCAGAGAAGTCGGGGGGGGAGGAGTTAACACCTCACTCCCCCCCCTCGACCAGACGGGGCCCGCGGCGGCGGGCCAGCACCAGCCGGGGGTTGCGGAAGCTGAATTCGTGCCCGCGACCCTCGGCGCTTAGGTGTGTGAAGGAACACCGGAGGGGTTTTAGTGGGTATACCTCTCGGGCCCCTTCTCATTTTAATTGAGAAGGGGAGTTTGCGAGAGGGAGTCCCACATAACCACCGCGTCTCCCCGGGCGCGGTGGTATGCGCAAAGCATTTCCCCTCCTAAAAAAAAAAAAAAAAAAAAAAAAGGTGATCATGCCTGGGGACCGCGGTTCAACTGTTGATGTTGAATGCTTGCATATATGACAGGCCAGTTGGCTTGGTGGTTAGCAACTCTAACTGCCAAACCGAAGGTCGCGGGTTCGATTCCCACCCAGGACAAACATGTGTGTGCATGAGCATTTGTTCTGTGTCTGGGTGTAAATATCTATATAAGTATGTATTTAGAAAATATAATAGTAGTATAGGTAGTATATGAGTTATCTGGTTTCCATAGTACACGCTCTGCTTAGTTTGGAAACCAGATGGCCGTGTGTAAAGAATGTCCCAGGATATTTAATCCTGAGAGAATCTCGATGTCGCGATGTAGAATTGTCGCTTGTTTCTATTCGTTCATAGATGTCGCCGTATCACTGTGATGCGGTTGGTGAAGGATTTGTAGGCGTGTTCATAGATGTCGCCACAATGTCAATCAGGTCAACTAATAGAGTCAGACGGTCCACCCGTTGCCCCGTCTATGGACATTTGCGACACTAGGAACATCGCTAATGGGTTGTCGATTCGAGACGTGAAGTAGTTAAGTGTCATGTGGCTGTTATTTCACCGGCTCCCTTACCTTTCCAACCGAAACACAGTAATACAAGTGCTACTTGTATCTGATGAATAATTTAATTCAGCATTAAATATAGCCAATATATAAATAATAAATTTAAATGATATGGTTTATTATTGGGTTTGTTTTTTTCATAATTTATTTAAAGGCTACATACAACATGTTTAAAATTCTGTTCCATTTATAAATTAGTATAATTAGTAATTATTAGCACAGTCTTGATCTTTTTTTGAAGATCTAATACTAAAGACGAGAGATTGCAAGTTTTTCTCAACACTGGACCTAAACTAAGCGTTTTTGTCAATTCCAATGCGTATCTTCGTTCCATCCGGGTGTCCCTTGACCGTAATTCTGCGCTCGTAAGGAGAACCCTGTTGTGTTTATATATTTCTTAATTCAACAGGTGTGTTAAAACGACATCGAAGTACATCGCGAATGCAGTCGGCAATGGGTCGGCGAAGGTCACGATCCCAAGCCTCTCGGAGGAATAAACTCAACAGCCAGAGCTTGAGAAGTCATCTCCAACACACCAAGCACAAAAGTACAGAAGATTATAGTGAATAAATAGAAATAAGAAAAAATTACCTATTTATTTATTTATTAGGGTTGCCAACACATACACATATTTCAAACAAAAAGAGTAGACTTGGTGGACATCCACTTACAGGCAAACACAACATACACAAGTAACTAACTATAACTAATTATTTCCTATCTATTAAAAATTACAAATGAAATTAAATTCTATTAAAAGTTTTTACTTTGTTTGTCTACTTTTGTAGACAAAGGTAACATAAGCATAGAAAAATAACAAGATAAAAATCTAATTAAACAAAATGAATATAAAACGAAATTAAAAACAAAATCAAAAACAAAATAGTACCTATTAGAACATGCCTAATTATTCAGTCAACGCTGGGAGATCCGAGACTAAATGGCCTGGTCATCAAGGATATAGGAAAATGGTATAAAGGATTTTTATTGCCATATTGCACCCCCTGTGGATGTGCATGGTTGCACCCCACTCCCGGCGCTCATGTAATTACTGTTGTGTTAATGTTCAACGCCTTATTAAAATGTATTGACATAATTCAATGAAGAAAAGTATTGCTATTACACAATAGTAGGCGTTTTAATTATTTTAGTGCCGTAGATTTCATTGATGAGAAATAGTTTTTTTAAAGGCTGATTCCCTCTAGGCAATCGATTGATTGATCACATTCCATTTAAATCCGTTCAGCCGTTCCATAGAGCTGTATGTTAGACATAGACATAGAAGCGCTTTACAGCTAAACTCCTCGAAAATTTTCAATTTGGGGCTCTTTAAGAAATGAGTTAATAGGCTACTAACGGGAAAGCGAGCTCCATTTTCGGTCCCATCTTCACCATCAGGTGAGATTGAGGTCAATCGCAATCCCGTCATAAATAAATAATAAAGATATAAACACAAAAATTGGCATTTACTTTACAAAATTTGTTAGATAATAAAATATGCTTTACTGGCAGTTATGGTTAGTTTATGTAAACAGTAATAAAAACAGAGCACGTACTCAAAGTTGTCCTTGAAGATCTTGGAATGCAAATAGAGTACCTACCTATACGAATTTATGCAGGTACACCGAATATATTAACTGAATTGTAAATGAGCCGGGTAGTAAACGGATAGTTTTTGTACAAAACCCAAGATTTAAGAAAAGAAAATGAGGTAGACAGTTTGGAAAGACATTTCGTAAATAAAAATCGTAACTGGGAATTAATGGACAGGGAAAGTGTAAAACAGAGTAGAGTGGGAAGAAATGGTGGAGGCCTTTGCCAATGTTGGGCAAACAGACGGGATGTCGGTGTTACCAAGTCACCAGAGTTAAAGATTAATTGTTAAAGTAATAATTATGTCTGAATAAAGAATTATATTACGTAGTCTTGTCGAAATAAGTCTGTACAAAAGGTCCAGGAATTCGATCGCAGCGCCACCTTCCGGGTCCAAATGTGAATCTAAACCATTCTCGAATCCACCGGACCACACACAAAAATTTTCATCAAAAGCATACCAGCCGTTTTGGATGAGTTTACTAATCTACACACCGACCGAAGAATAATAGTTATTATTAGGATAAGTAAAAGTTAGGTTATTAATTTAGTATTTAGGCATCTATTTTATAGTAGGCAGTACGTATAAAAATAATCACGTTATATTTCAATGTCAATAGGTAAGTCAAATGATAAGATTAATGCCTATCAGGTATCTTTGCCCCTGTGACATCATGAAGGAATGAATGAAAAATAAGGTATTCGACCTACATGGCTGGATCGGCAATTTCATAAAACCCTTATCGGTGAAACAAAAAAAAATGTAGAACATTCCAAATTCAAAATATTTTCAAAACTCTTTTGGAACAAGGGGATTAGCATAAATGTATTCCTGTAGATGATAAATCACGATGAAAGCAATCACTGGTTTTATCTGTGGACTAAACTTTTATGACAACTATTTCGTTGATTAAATGAAGTATTCAATTACCGATCTTAAACGGGTTGAAATAAGAGCTACTCGTTTTTTATATGGACAAAAAACACTCAGAAATTCAGTTTTCAAATTACACCAATGCATTGGATGGTTTTGTCAAAGCTTATCGGAAGAAGTGTCAAAGTTGTATTAATTGTAGTTCCTGAAATAAATTAAGAAATGTAAAGGAACAAAATTAGGGATTACGTATTTTATGATAGCGCAGACATGTTTGTTATCCGATTACTATCGTACGACATAGATTATTGTTGATAATGATAAGGTTATCAATCAAGTTATCTCATCAAAAGAAACATTCTGGATTATTTCATTTCTTAAGTAAGATAGAAGTTAAAATCTTGGTTGATTTGATAAACCTTGGATAAATATATTGGGGCAAATAATGCTTCAAATATAAAATAAAGAAATTACGTTAATTACATATATAAAATAAATAAATCTATACATATAAAAAATAATGTTGATAATTTTTTTTTTATTTATCCGCAAACAAATATTTTACTAATTTCGTGAATCCTACGTATGTCTGCGAAAGTTTCCAACAAAAAAGTCGCATAGCAACGCTTGCCGTGAACAGCTAATAGTCATAAAAAATGAAACCTTTACAAAATATTTAGTATCTAAATGATAGTTGATAAAGGTACTTTTCCCACGCAGTATGTCATTGAAATGCGTCACTCGAGTGTCATCTTTTAGTCATAATACTTTACGAATATGTACCTTACAAGAATAGTAGGAAACTTTCCTATATTCAAAAGAAATTATTAAAAACTAACCAATGTATTGAACATCCATAAATAAACGTATAAATTTGAGTAATAGAGCTCTTAGTGCAGTGTTCGTCCGGGGAAGTACTACCACCTTACCCATTTCCGCCGTGAAGCAGTAGTGCACTTGTATTACTGTATTTCGGTTAGAAAGGTAAGGGGGCCGGTGAAATTACAGGCACATGAGACTTAACAACTTCACGTCTCAGGGTCGACAATGCATTGGCGATGCCCCTAGTATTGCAAATGTCCATAGGCGGCGGTGACCATCAGGTGTACCGTCTGCTTGTATGTACGTCGGCCTAAATGGTATAAAAAAAAAAAAAACGGATACACCAAATAAAATAAAAATTTTGTAATTCACATGATTTTTAAGTATTTTATTTTATATTTTTAAGTAACGATCTAACCAAAAAGAGTACATCTTTTGACGCTGCACAATTATGTCGTCACGACTTGCATACAAAATTTACTACATTCAATAATTTTGATATAATAAAAAGTGGCTGATTTGACACATCAGTGCACATCCCTTCTTTTTCAATTAAAATAGCGACTGTTGCCAGTAGCACAATTCCGCCAATGTCACGTTAGTTGACAATATACGAAGGGGATACAAAAAAGACTAATAATTTTGGTCCGTTATCGAGTGTTGGAGCCTGGCTAACATGACATAATACAAACCCTATTGGGTTGGTTAGGTTGTTGGCATGTACACCCTTGTTGTCATGCGACAGACTACCTAAACATATTATTATCTGTCCTTTGAAGTATAAGAATGTTATAGAACAATGTACCGTTTTCCTTTGAGATAAGGTGCATTTACATCATCATATAATTAACTATTGAATCAATAGATGAACCGTATTCCTAAAGAATTTAAGTTAATTTTTCAATTACATTTTTAAACAACTTCTTATATTCGATAGACCATACGTACAGATTAGATTATATTATAGTTGCATCTTCGTGCATAAACATGTTTTTTTGTTCTGTGTCTGTAAATTGTTTTTGAAGGATATGGGTACTCTAATAAATCAATTATCTGGTTGCCATAGTAACTACAAACTCTTAGAGTTTTGACTTTGAATGAATGTAGGTATGTTTCAGGATATATCTATTTATTTGCCTCCCTTTAAGCGTGAGGATATAATATAATCACCATTATCCTGTTCCCAATCATATGGGGACCGCGCAATGCTAATATTTTCTGATCAACAGCCTAAGGGTATCCACAAGACCTAGACCAAAGCTACGCTTAGTCTTTAAAAAATAGGAGATTTTTTCAGCCGACCGTCCCTCCAGCCAGCCCTCTTTGGGAATTATTTTGTGCTCTTGGTCATCGGTGTATTCTTTAGTGAGTTGGTGTGGTGTTATTCGTCCATACCACATTGCAAGGCCACCAGACTGCACTGCCACCACACAGCATATTGTTCATATATCATACTGCTGATTGTGTGTAAACATCATTATCTGTTTTTTTAAATTAATTTTGCAGGTACTTAGGTACATTATATTTTGTGCTCCATGTCTTTCCTAAAGCATTAACAATAAACACCTTCTAATAAAAGATGAACATACACATAACAAAAACAAATTGCGTTCACTAGAAAAAGGTATACATGCAACATACATCATATACTAACTGTCCACCGCGGTTTCATCGCGTTCCCGAGGGATTTAACATTTTCCCTGCACTAAAAGTATCCTATATTACTTCTAATACCTCCAAGAATATGTGTACACAGTTCATGATGATCGGTTAAGTAGTGTTCGCGTGAAAACGTAAGAAACAAACTTACATTCACAATTATATAATTAATAGGGATTAATAAATGTAAAATAATATAAATTTATTTTATAGCTCAAATGGTACGTTTTTATACTAGATAGCATTTTAAATATATTTTTGCAAAACCATAAAATATTAATATAACACAATAAAAAAATATTGTGGTTCACTAGAGAGCATTCTCCAGTTTTTTGTCGGTTAAAAATTGTAATTATCATTTGTTCTATATTGCTGAAAAGTCAGTAGATATATAGAAAGTACGTAATTAAGTAAGTACCTACCAAACCACTGTAAGAAAATACCCGAAATTTACAGTTTGATTGACGAACTTTGGACGGGAAGGTACGCGTGTCCATTGTCACTTATTATACTATTGTATATAACAATTATAATTTATTATTTATTTAACGTTTAAACATTAAAATATTTATATATATTTTTAACTTATCAAACCTACCTATAGTCATGATTTAGATCTTGAATAATTCAAATAATATTTATTACTTTTATTACGGTATAAAACTACACATACATGTTATACATGTACGTATAAATGTGACAACGTACACTAAAGATGTATTAAATAAGTGGGTACATAAGCCATATTTAATTTTACAATAAGCTATCATCAAATTATTTTTATATAAATCAAAGGGGAATCCTTTGGCAGTCTGTAGTTATAATAATATATTATACGTACCCGTCAACTAAATATTGATAAAAATAGCTAATGTGTCATGGAATGTCTGAATGCAGGCATACTATATTCTTGATTTTAGTACACTTCCACCGCGTTTCTTCTTTCCAGGGTTAAAAATTCCTATTATTTCTACCTGCAGCTATATACATAGCTCGAGTTAAGAAAGGTAAATTTGTTGCGCCGAAAAGACGTGAAGAAAGGACAAATTATATGTAATTATCTGATTTTATGTTTATAATATTAATAAAGCAGTGTTTGGAATATTTTGACGTATGACGTAAATGGACATTTAGCGTCTTGGACATTTTACGTTCGAGCGGTCAAGAGTTCGAAGTCCTTGGCTGCATTAGTAATAAATGTAGTCAACAGCGGGATCTCCCCGCTACCTACTCATCATGTTTGGCTTGTGTTTGCATTGTAGTAAGAGGATAAAATATTTTTTAGCACGACTGCAAATGTTTATACGGTTCCGAAGTCAAACAAAGAATCCTCTATCGTAAGGAGGTTAGATAAAGGAGTCTTCATTATACCTTCGAATGAATTCTGCAAAATGGAGGTAGAATTATGTTCTCAAAGACAGATCCAGACGACATTAGTATTTTTAATTTCTGTCAGCGTCCGATTAGTTTATTTCCATGTACTAGCGACCTGCCCCGTCTTCGCCTGCGTGGGGTTATATAATTAGAACAGACACGTTAACATTCGCGAAGACATTTTCTAAAAGATGGTGAAACCTGCACAAAAATCTATATAGTTTACAAACAGATACTGATAGAGACATTTTAGATTTATAGGCTTTTTACTATAAAAAAAAGGGACTAGAGATATTACTAAACTATTCTTCTTCCCCGTAGTTTTAATCACTAATATCTAGTAACAAATTTCGCTGGATCTCCTTCACTGTCAAATCTACAAAGCTCAAAATGCTTCGTGTAGAAGCGAAACTTGTGTCGATTTCCTGTTGAGTTTCCTTGTTTGGGATTTGACAGAGAAGGAGTTCCAGCTGTATTAGTTACTAGATATTAGTTTTTTTTATCTTACAATGGATTTCCGCAAGGCCACGCCTGAGTACCGTCACGCTATGATGGCCGTTTTGACGTTTCAGATTGTCATAGGAAAAGAAACTGTATTGCTTTGGTTAAGGTTGATTTCCATCATCATACAATTAGCTGTTGGACCAATAGATGCACCTTATGTGTGAAGGAATAAAGGTCATGCGGCCATCATAGAGTGCCGCAAGTTTAGTGGGTTCGGAAGCAGTAGTTTTCCCAAATCCCTACTAATATTATAAATGTGTATGTAAGTCTGTTTGTTACGCTTTCACGCAAAAACTACTTAACCGATCATCATGAAACTTTATAAACATATTCTTGGAGGTATTAGAAGTAATATAGGATACTTTTTGTGCCGGGAAAATGTTACATCCCTCGGGAACACGGGTGAAACCGCAGGGTACAGCTAGTTAATTACAAATAAATCGTTTGGCGGAAATATCGTGTCGGGTTAGTAAATGAGAACAAGCCGGTGGGGAATATAAATATGCAAAGCGTCAACTTGCTGTCTACATTTATAAAATGAGATAGCAGGCAAGCGTGTGCAATAAACAGTATAAATAGAAGTGTAATTTATAAATAGGCTATCTCGTACGTTTATAAAATGGCGCGTTTATTATTTTTCATATTTCTCTCGTGTTTGTTAAATGTCTCATTACAGGTGAGTTTGTTTTTTCTTTGTGGTGATTTTTAATTATGTTAATCGATTTAAAGCTTGCAAAACCGTTTCGTTTATCATTCTTATGTATAGGTAAGTACTTATGTAAATGAGGCGGAACATTGTTAGTTGCTACGGCATTCAGATATCTGATAAATATGTTGTAGTAAGCTAGTTACTACGTAGTTTTCAATGTTGTGATTGATAAATTAATCGTCAGTATACGACAAGAACTTATTAACTGAAAAAACAAAACTTTTAGCGTTAGTTATTATGTCCCCGCGGTTTTACCCGCGTTCCCGAGGGATATCACATTTTCGCGGGATAAAAGGTAGCCTAGATGTTATTCCAGGATATGCTCTATCTATGTGCCAAGTTTCATCCATATCCGTTTAGTAGTTTTTGCGTGAAAGAGTAACAAACATACTTACATACAAATCTTTCTTCTTTATAATATTTTTAGTATAGATTATATGTTATATTTGACGGGCCAGTTGGCTTGGTAGTTAGAGACCCCGTCTGCCAAGCCGCAGGTCGTGGGTTCGATTCCCACCCAAGACATTTGTGTGCACGAACATGTCCGTTTGTTCTGTGCCTAGGTGTAAATATCTATATAAGTAAGTATTTAAAAAATATTGTATAGTAGTATGTCAGTTACCTGGTAGCCATACACTCTTCTTAATTTGGGATCAGGTAACCATGTGTGAAGAATGTCCTGGGGATACTTATTTGGGATATTTATTTATATTGTGTTTTCTATATCATCTTAGATATGCTACTGTAAAAAAAAAATCCATTACATTGCTGAATATTTTTATTATTAAAATTCAGTGAGTTATTTAAACGTTAAATCCTAATCAATATTCCAAGTCCCATTTGACGCTTAAAAATATCATTTAAAAATAGACTTTATAATTATCGACATAAGATTCCTCTATTGATCCAATGTTAATGTAATATGAACTTTATCTTTAAGTAAAGGAGGTCATATTACTACAACATTATTAAACGTCAAAGAGGACTTTAAACATAAAGGCCTAACCGATATAAGAGGTCCTATTCGAGTCCCATTTAGAATATCATTGAAAAATTGACTTTATTGGTATTGAAAAAGGGTTCATCTATTGATACAATAGTTAATAGCATGTTAATGTAATGAAAGAGTTGATTTTACTATAACATTATTAAACGTAATAGGGGACTTTTTATATTTGACAGACTATCGCCAGCTATATTTAAAAAAAATGTGAGCCGTCATGGGACGCCTGGCAGATGTGAAACATCGAAATTATTTTGTACAAGTAATATGTATAAAATAACAGATTACGATAGGAATTGTGGCGACATCTATGAACACGCATACAATCCTTCACCGCCCGCACCACGCAACACGCGAGAAGCCTACATCGCTATATCGAGATTCTCTCAGGATTCGACATATACTCGTACACAAGCATCCAACATCAACAGTTGGACCGCGGTCCCCAGGCATGATCTGCGGCAGCTTGGCGGAAGATCTTTCCATTTAAAAGGAGGAGTATCATATGTCGCTCCTCCATAGAACTAAATATGGCATAATGTAAAAAACATATATATGGGGATATTTTCTACAAAAATAATAACTGTTTATTTAATAAACATTTATTTTCATTAAACTCAAAAATCCTAAATTAAAATAAAATATTCAAATGTTGACAACTCATCATATAGCGTGGCGACGCGTCGCCACGGCATGCGTCGCTACGCCAGAAATCGGTTTTATGTGCGGCGATAGGTGTTTCACATCAAAAAAAAATAACTTAATGAGTTCTTGCAGTAAGCCGACGAAATATATTTCTTAATTATTTTTTAGTTACCGAGGGGTTCCCGAGGGATGTAACATTTTCCTGGGGTAAAAAGTATCCTATGTGTTATTCCAGGGCACTATCTAAATATGTGCCAAGTTTCATCCAAATCTGTTGGGTTGTTTTTGCGTGAAAGAGTAACAGACATCCATACATTCACATTTATAATTTTAGTAGGAATAATGAGTTCTTGCTTAATGAGTCGTCTCTTTACTCGAGACTAACACCCATATTCTTAGACGTTTCCTCGAAAATTCCGCGACTCCACTCAACCTCAATCCAAGATTTTAGTATTCATAGTTGCAAAAATCTCCTACACTCGACGCTTTCCCTTACTCGAGGTGAGGAAACAACTGTTAACTTCAAGGTACGTCGGGACCAAGATTAAGGAAATTTATTAGTTATAAACAGTTACTGAAGCTCATTATTTTATTTGATTAATATTTCATTTATAATAGAATGACGTTACTAATAACAAATTACCTTGACTACACTTCGATGCGACATCAGTCGGGATTGCTCGGGTTTTACTCAAGTTATAACTATGAATACCAATTTTGAGGATTCCTCGAGATAATGTTTAAGGTATCCTCAGTCGAGTTGGAGTCGAGTGACGTTTGAGGAAACGTCTTAGAATATGGGTGTAAACGGCTGATATTAATTTAGCACGTACATACCTAACGGTACGGAAAGGGATAAAAGTACTTTAATTTTTTTTTAAAAGCCTGGAATGCTGAAGCTGATTTATGTATTTCCACTCAACACTGAAAATTTATTCATCATCAACATTCAATCTAAGGGTGTATAGCCCCAACAGACTGTCCACCCGATGGCAACTAATCCCCGACCTGTAGGCACCGCCCAGGCCATTTAGATTTTAAGTCCCATATATCTACCCGTACATTCAAACCTTACCCTTCTAACCGAAAAAAAAGTGATACAAGGCACTACCCTTTTACAGCATAAATTCATAAAAGCCAGTCATTTCCATAGGCACCAATTGAATGTCCGTGTAGGGCTGTAAGAGCCAAAGGCTAACCATCGAACCTTAAAAAACAATGGGTTGCACTCCGGGAGTGCCGGCAGAAGTAAAAACTTGAACATTAACGTTGTGCATTTTTACCGGCTTACGAATTTTCAATCAGGTCATGTGTCCTGACGCGAGATTGTACATTTTATACCCATCCCAATAAAAGTGCTCAACGTCGCTAAAGAAGTTTTCACTTAAAAAAATATTATATAGGCACTAATTTTCGTTCGCGTTACTTTTGGCACTGCCGATGCCGTACCGCAAGGTGAACATGTATTCCGAACTCAAACTTGACACTGAATACAAGCGCATATTGTCTCTCTCTCTCATTAACTCTGCAGTATTATGAGAGGTCCGTGCCGAAGCACAGCAGGTCATACAGTGTTATAAACATAAGGTATCAATTTATTTTATACTTGTCTTATGAACGATATGAGATATAGTAAATTGTTTGGAAAGCAGAGGTAAACAAAACCTAGTATTTATATGTTGCATTGCATTATCGCACTTATTTGTATAAGCTTATGATTCACAAAGCGTGTTTTCTGGCTGGCAGCAAAGTTCATTTGAACCTAAATCGAGGTCAGTAAACAAGTGATTCCCTCAGTTGATGTCGAGTCTTGTAGTCGATAGGACTGTTGCTGTTTATTTGATTTTATTTGTCTGTTTACTTTGTTTTGTGTCGTGCGTATAAATTGCCTTTCCGATATTAATTAATATTAGGTATTGTGTTGTGAATCCGTTCGTTGAACTTTTATTGTTTTTAAACATGAGAGTTGTCGTGTTGATTTTATTCATGATAGGGTATTCCGATCAGGTAGGTACCTAGTGAAAATTAAATAAATCTATATAATTATAAATATAAATATCCTGGGACATTCTTTACACACGGCCATCTGGTCCCAAACTAAGCAGAGCTTGTGCTATGGAAACCAGATAACGGATATACTACATTTTTTTTCTAAATACATCTTAATATACAATATGTAACAAAAACCCTGTTGTTCCTTCTACCTACGTTTTAAAAATCGGTATACATACGTAATAAAGGAAGTCATTTATAATAAACTGTAAACACAAATAATTAAAATAAATATTTAATTATTAATATTTGTAATGTTATTCTGATATCTTACCTCTGCATGAAGCGATGACCCGAAATCACAAATAATAGGAAGAAGTTCTACCCGACCCGACAAAGAGAGTGGCCTCTCTTTGTCGGTGCCGCCGCGCCGCGCCGCGCCGGTTATCTACCTATTTTTTCTACACAAGTTCACGACTTTGTCAGCTGTTGTTTATCACTTTAACGAATGAATCTTTGAAAATGTTGGTTTACACGATATTTTTATGCACAATTGATAATTGTTATCAGTACATTTAACACTTTTACATAAACAAAATAAAGTCCCCGCGTCTGTCACACAAAACCTTAAGTACCTACTTGCATTTTAATGTATTAATTTATTATAACGTCTACTAGACGGCCACGGAGATGCTGTTCAATATGACCACCTTGTACCTCGACACATTTGTTGCAACGCCTAATAATATTTTCACGTACGCTTTGTAAAATGGAGCTATCGAACTTGATGTGGTCAAATGCTGCTACTATGCGTGAACGCATTTCGACCTCCGTATCACACGGTTTTTTGAACACCTGTTGCTTAACAGTACCCCAGAGGCAAACAATCGAAGGGCGTCAGATCAGGTGATCTTACGTAAAAAAAACACAAGTCACTCACTAGGTCAACAATAACAACCGTTCGAAAGTAAGTTGCGCGGGAGACTAAGGAATTCGCTTATGATTCGCAGGGCGGCGGGTGGTGGGGTAAAGGGGTAGGAAGGCACGTGGCAGGGATACGAGGCACGCGCCTACGTTTTAGCGGCATCTTCTGTCGCATCAAAGAAAGCCGCCGAGCTCGTAGGCTATTTAGCGAAATAAAGATGTATTTGTAAAATCAGATAATCTAAACATTTTTTTGAATGTGTTGATTTTAATAGTTATTTGATTTTGACCTTTGTACTAGCCAATGTTTATAATTGTTAAATTCTAATATCATTAATGGTGTGCTTGTAGGTAATGTATAACGTTCCTAAAAGGAATAACAGGGTTTTTGTTACATACTGTATATATTTCTTGTGTGCGTGTGTATGTGACTGAACTCCTCCTAAACGACTGGACCGATTTTGATGAAATTTTTTGTGTGTGTTCGTGGAGATTCGAGAATGGTTTAGATTTACAATTGGACCCGGTAGGGGGCGCTGCGATCGAAACCCTGAATTTTTGTATGGACTTATTTTGGCAGGACAACGTCTGTCCGGACAGCTAGTACTTATATAGATATTTACACCCAGACACAGAACAAACAGACATGTTCATGCACACAAATGTTTGGCCTGGGTGGGAATAGAAACCCGCGACCTTCGGTTTGGCTGTCAGACTCGCTAACCACCAAGCCAACTGGCCCGTCAATCTGTGGGATTTATCTATATTTCTAAGTTTTTGTAAAATTGTGTGATAAATATTCGTTGTATGACTCACGCCAATTCTACTATGTTTTTATATTTCTTTGTCTGTCTCTCTTCCTCTCTGTATGTCCTTTTATGACTCAAGAACGAACTTAATTCCCCGGACATTAAGGTGATATTGAGTTTTTCCCCGGACACCCCTACAAACTATTTTTACACTATAGTTTACATTTTAATTGGATGCAGTTCACGATTAAAATTTTTAACTGCTATCTACTAATTAAATGGGATTCCCCTGACACAAAAAGTGTCCGGCTTTCACCCAGACTCTTTTTGAAAACTACATCCACTCCAACGGACAAATCCGGGGAAACCCGGACATATGGCAGCCCTAGCAAAGGTATATTAATTTTGACAGCTAATTCCAATTAGAGTCCTAAACTAGAAAACTCAATAATGGTCTTTCTTTGAAACTTCAGTCTTTAATATAAGAGAACTACCTTATATATCCAAAATAGTTACTCAAGGAACGCCACTTTTTTCTTTTTTTTTTAAGGTACCATGTTGTTATTTCCTGTAGCTCTTACACCCTTACGCAGACAATTAGGAACCGCACAAGATGGAGTAGATACTCCTACGGACAAAAATTCATCCCTACTTTATAATGTAGGGCTAAAATCATCCTACTTCCGACTAATATTATAAAAGCTTAAGTTTGTATGTATGGATGTTTGTTACTCTTTCACGCATAAACTACCGAACGGATTTAGATGAAACTTGGCACAGATATAGAAAATGCCCTGGAATAACATATAGGATACTTTTTATGCCGAGAAAAAGCTCCCAGGAACGCGGGTGTAACCGCGGGGGACAGCTAGTATTCTACAGTGTTGAGACCCGCATATTCAGCTAAGAGTGCTATAGAAAAATGAACCCTATGGTGTAAAAATAAGGTTCATCACCACGATCATACAATTTTCCATTGGATCCATAGATGAACCTAATGTCACAAGGAATAAAGTTGATTTTTCCATGGCAATCTTAGCCACAAGCTGTCAATGCCTTATTGATCTTTATACTATACTATGTGCTTTATATGATAACTAGCTGTCCCCCGCGGTTTCACCCGCGATTATCGATATAAAATATAGCCTATCTAGGAAAAATTGCGCGTCGAATGGTAGCTGTCCCATTTCTATCCCATGTTCAGTAGTTTTGAGGTAAATGGTGGATGTAAAAAACCCAATTTTAATTATATATATAGACTACCGAAACATCTCAGTTTTGCCTGATTAAAGAGATCCAACGATCCGGGAGCAATAAGATAAATTGTGCTAAAGTCCGCGCCATGTACCTACTGCAAATTGCGTAGCTAGGAAAAAAGCGTGCAAATAAACAGACGAAAATAGTGACTTAGTGTTAAACTACTCATAGATTTTAAATGTAGATGTAAGATAAATATGCAAAGCTGTGAAATATGTATGAACCAGAAATAGTCTGCACATGTAAAACGACCGTGTCCCTGACAGACGACGGTCACCTATATAGTTTAAAAGCATGTATTTGAATACAAAGCTTCCTATACATATTAACATAAACAAATATAAACATAGAAAAATACAAAAGCACTTAAAATTACATTAGTTACTATATTATGTACACTAATAAAACAAAACCGAAAATTTTGCTAAAATAAAATGTCCTCTAAATGCTCCATGGTACCCATAATACTAGCGGCGTTGCCCCGTTGGATGGTTAAGCTTAGTCTCTGGGCAAAAAAGTCCCTGGCTCTCAGAACCCCAGAGGCTAGGACCAAACGCTTGCCTATATCCTCAATGGCACATTTTGTGTCAGATGACCATGGGCCCATGGTTTCTACCGCAAGCGCCGCAAATTCATAGTCATCCGATAGACATGAGTATTTGCGACGCTTGGGAGGGTGCCAGTGTATCTACACAAGTAACGTCCCACACCAGGGCACGACCTAGTCGCCACGGCACTAATGTACCATCCGGTCTCTTGCCATCATCTCTGGAGAGGCCACAAGGTTCCAGTTTTGCTGGAACAGCGGCGGTGACAAGAGCCCGGTGGACTATATCGTTAAGTGTGGCATGGCGGTATATGCGGCCTGCACTTTTTGCACAAGATAGACCATGGCGCCCTAGCTCATCGACATAGTATCCACAACCGCGGCAGGTGTGGGGCTCGCAAATTTTAGTGCCTAAGCGAAGACATATGGCGATACGGAGCACCGTCGCGTCTAAAAGGGTACCTATGTTGAGTGACGGAAGCGAGTGCAACCAGTGACCTGATTCTTTTTCCGAAACCGCCTGGCTTTATCCACGTCATTAGAATGCTCAAGAAGACAAGCAAACGTTAATTTTAGCTGAGGCAAATCCCACTCTCTCTGTGACTCTCGGTTTACTGGAAGGTTTTCCCCCAGATATGAAGAAATCCAGTGAGCCACTGCATCCGCTTGACCACTGACACGAACATCAGCTAAGGATAAAATTAGGATCTTGCTAATGAGTGTAAGAGTGCTGTGGGTGGATGAAAGAAATGCTGGAAGTGCTACGTTGGATGCAGTGCGAATACTGAGGCCACCTTTTTTTTTTTTTTTTAGGAGGGAAAATGCTTTGCGCCTACTACCGCGCCCGGGGAGACGCGGTGGTTATGTGGGGTGTGGGTTAAGGGGAGTTTGAGAGAGTCTCGCAAACTCCCCTTCTCAATTAAAATGAGAAGGGGCCTGAGAGGTATACCCACTAAAACCCCTCCGGTGTTCCTTCACACACCTAAGCGCCGAGGGTCGCGGGCACGGATTCAGCTTCCACAACCCCCGGCTGGTGCTGGCCCGCCACCGCGGGCCCCGTCTGGTCGAGGGGGGGGAGTGAGGTGTTAATCTGCGCGGCGTTTTGCACGTCAATTTTAACTAAAACATCAAAACCAGAAGATTGAAGAAATGTGCGGGCTGCATGAACAGCTGCTTCGCAGCCACCTCTGGCTCCGAAGCCTAACTGTTTTGGCTGAAAAGGGGAAATCAATCTGGAGTGGAAAACTCCCGGCAGCATACATTTGAGACCAGTCGCCTTATTGTATTTCCAACGGCGACTGGGCGGATACCTCCATCTTTCTTCTTTAGTGCAACTAAATTTGCTCCAAAGAGAATGGGAGTAATGTCGGCGGGGACTGAACTTGAGATAACTAGATCCGTAAGGTCTTTAATCTGAAATCGGACCATTAAATAAATAATTATGAAGAAAATAAAACATAAATTGGTCAGCTACAATTGTAAGAATGTCAAACGTTCAGTGGAAGACATCAGATCATTGTTGGGTTAGAGACTGCAGTGATCATTTGTGTAATCTGCCAGATCACAGAACAATTATTGACAAAATGTATTATGAGATAATATCAGCTCTTAGTGAGTCTGCAGTTGTTAGTTATAGGAGAAATAGGGTTAAAAATAAGAAATGTGTTACAGGATGGAATAGGCATGTTCAGGAAGCGCACAGGGAGGCTGGGTTACATTTTAATTTGTGGGTTTGGTCAGGAAAACCGAAATATGGCCGAGTCTACGAGGAAATGTGTAAAAGTAGAAAAATATTCAAGTCTAAGTTAAAGTGGTGTCAGAATAACTATGAACAAATTAAAATGGATATCATTGCTGCTAAACACGATAAGAACGACTTTCGTGGTTTTTGGAAGAGCACAAATAAATTAAACATTCGACCTAGCCTGCCTGTGAGTGTGGAGGGTGTTAGCAAGCCAAAAGATATCGCCAACTTATTTAAAGATAATTTTGCGGTACGGTCACCTCTCAGGCCATCACAGTTGGGGTACGATTCTATGCCGCGTGGTGGGGAGTTAGGAATTAGATTCACTGCTAAGGATTTATCAACGGCGATAAACCGAATGTCGCGAGGCAAGTCCCCGGGAGTCGACGGTCTCAGTGTTGAGCATTTACGGTATGCTGGTCCTCACTTACCCCGTGTATTGGCGATGCTCTACACCCTCTGCGTAGGACACGCTTATCTACCGGCTCCGATTATGGAAACAGTTGTTGTCCTCATTGTTAAAAACAAAACTGGCGACATATCGGACAGTTCTAACTACAGGCCTATCGTTGGCGACTATTGTTTGCAAAGGTTTTTGATAGTTTGCTTAACTCCCATCTTGATAAATACCTACAATTGCACGATAACCAGTCTGGGTTCCGTCCTGGACTGTCTACAGAATGTGCTATTTTGTGTTTAAAGCAGACTGTTGGATACTACACCGATATGAATACATCGATATATGCCTGTTTCCTAGACTTGTCAAAAGCTTTTGACATGGTTTGTTATGACATTCTGTGGAAAAAAATGGAAGAGGCTGGCTTACCTCCAGAACTCATATATATTAGGTTGGGGAAAAGTCTTTTCGCATTATAGTATGTATGAACTTGTAATAAAATCTCTTTGGCTATACTATTTGTATCTGGCTGGTTTTGGTATCATTGAAAGTTTAAATTTTAAAGAATATAATTCCAAATTCAAATTAGGAAAATGTGTGATTTGCATTTGTTTTTCGTACCGCCAAGATGAGTGAATCTAATGAAGAAATTCGATTCATTTTAAAATTTTACTACAAAAAAGGTAAAAATGCAACGCAAGCCGCAAAAAAACTTTGCGATGTTTATGGACCTAGTGCAGTGTCTGTGAGAGTAGCACAAATTTGGTTTAAGCGTTTTCAATCCGGAAATTTTGATGTCAAAGATGCACGTCGCTCTGGTCGCCCCATTACGGATAAAATGGATGCCATTTTTGAAAAAGTGGAGCAAGATCGGCATGTCAGTAGTTACGACGTAGCTAAAGAACTGGGAATTGACCACAAAACAGTTTTGGCGCATTTGAAAAAAACTGGGTACACAAAAAAGCTAGATATTTGGGTACCTCACGAGCTCACTGAAAGAAACCTAATGAACCGTGTACTCATTTGTGATTCTTTATTACGACGTCATGAAACCGAACCATTTTTGAAGAAGCTGATAACTGGTGATGAAAAGTGGATCACGTACGACAAGAACGTGCGGAAAAGGTCGTGGTCAAAGGCCGGTCAGGCTTCACAGATTGTGGCGAAACCCGGGTTAACTCGCAACAAGGTGATGCTGTGTGTGTGGTGGGATTGGTAGGGCATTATTCATTATGAGCTGTTACCACCAGGCAGTACCATCGATTCTAAACTCTACTGCGAACAACTGATGAGATTAAAGCAAGAAGTTGAGAGAAAGCGGCCGGAATTAATCAACAGAAGGGGTGCGGTTTTTCATCATGATAACGCTAGACCTCACACATCTTTAGCCACTCAGCAAAAATTAAGAGAGTTTGGCTGGGAGGTATTAATGCATCCGCCGTATAGTCCTGACCTTGCACCTTCAGATTTCCACCTGTTTCGGTCTCTTCAGAATTCTTTAGGCACTGTCAGGTTAACATCACGAGAGGATTGTCAAAACCACTTGTCGCAGTATTTTGATCAGAAGTCCCAAAATTTCTTTAGCTATGGGATCATGTCCCTACCTACAAGATGGCAAAAAATTATCGAACAAAATGGTACCTACATACTTCGGTTAAATGTAAATAAACTATATTAAAAATGTTTTGACTTTTCTTAAAAAATGTGAAGGAACTTTTTCCCCAACCTATTATATTCCAATATTGGTACACAAACCAAGTCAACAGCGTGAGATGGGCGGGGTCACTCTCCGAGCCGTATAGGTTGGACTACGGGGTGAGGCAAGGGGGGTCTGACATCACCCAAGCTCTTTAATCTTTACATAAATGCGCTGATTGTCGCGCTCAGCAGTAAGCGTGTCGGCTGCCATATTGACGATGTGTGTGTCAACAATATCAGCTACGCAGACGACATGGTGCTGCTGAGCGCGCCCGTCTGTGGCATCAGGCAGCTCGTACGCACACGTGAAGAGTATGCATCCAGTCATGGTCCAACTTATAATGTCAACAAAAGCGAAATTATAGTTTTTAAGGCCGGTAACAAAAGTCCGTCGAGTGTTCCTCCAATTTATTTGAGGGGCGTTCCTCTTAAAAGAGTTTCTCGTTTCAAATATCTTGGACATCTCGTGACAGAAGACTTAAAAGACGACACTGGTATGGAACGAGAGCGCAGGGCTTTGTCGGTGAGATCTAATATGATAGCCCGCAGATTTGCTCGTTGCTCTAAACAAACAAAAATCACGCTCTTTCGAGCTTACTGTACATCCTTTTACATGAGCAGTCTATGGGTAGATTATTCTCAAAGATCGTACAATGCCCTGCAAGTTCAGTATAATAACGCTTTCCGGATGCTGTTGCGACTGCCCCGTTTCTGTAGTGCATCAGGCATGTTTGCGGAAGCGAGAACCGATTGTTTTTATGCCACTATCCGAAAAAAGTGCACATCTTTGATGCGCAGAGTACGGGCTAGCACCAACAGTATTCTGTCAGAGATCGCGGCGAAGCTGGACAGTCGGTACATGAACCATTGTGGTAGGGTTCATGTTACATATTGTACGTAGGAACAAATTTAATATTAGATCTATATAACTATTTCAATGTTTATACTAACATAGTCTTAAGGTTTTGTACTACTAACAAAATGGAGAAATCTGAATTAAAGAATTATTATTATTTTTATTTAAGAAGATTTTTTCCAGGGTCCCCTAAAAAGGGGTCGGTTAGGTCTTTAAGATGCTGTGGTGTGATTCCATCCAGGCCACCAGCTGAGCCATTGGGAAATGACCGAATGGCATTCAAAACTGTATCAGCATCAACAATTAGGATCCGGTCTGAGGAGTGAGAAGGGATGATAGGGATGTGGGCTGTGGGTGAAGAGGGGTGTCTATCACGGAGGGTTGATATGCTATCTAATGAATTTGGTGCAGTTGTGTCTGAAGAAAACAGGAGCTTGGCGGCTCCTTTAATATTTCCATTTGAAATTTTATTCTCAATGAGTTTAATCTTATTGAAATGGTGACTGCTCCTTGAGTCAACAGCGGGCAATGAAGAAATGGATTGTGACAGATTATGTTTAATGATAGATGATAAGGAGCGGTTGTTACAGTTACCGACTATGTGAAACGATCCATATGTAAATGTTAGAAGGTCTTTCCTGGCCTGAGATGAATTTTGGGAGACCACCTTGGCCACTCATGCACTGAAACTACGGGCTGCTGCTGCACGGGCTCCCTTTGGTACTCGTTTAAAAATATTGCAATTATTCTTTAGAAAGGCCAATTTTGCAGGGAAATTGTCATTACTTGGAGTCCTATCCGGACGGGTCAAATTGGGATCATTTAGGACCGCTGATGAGCATGAAAGACCTGTACGGGGAACATGTTGACGACTGCAATGTATTTGCAATCCTCGTTGCCCATTGAAAAGCTTTTTGTTGTCACAGATGGGACACTCAAGCAATGTGGGCGGGTTGACGACATTTGACATAATATTTTCGATACTATACACAATAAAAGAGGGCTAAAAATCATAAAATATTGAGAATTTTGTTTTTATAAGGCGATAATGCTTCCCTCTGCCAATTGTCTGCCAAGGATAAAGAGACGTGGAAACAGTTGGGGGAGGCCTATCTCGACAGACAACCTGACCAAAGTGGTTGCTAATAAGTTTATATTTCTTTGCTATGTAAATTAGATTTAAGAATACTTCTGTTTTATAAGAATGGCATATAAGTTAAAAAGGTCAGCGAATAAAGGCTTTTATAAAATTATTATTATTCTTAAAAATGCTTGCCCTTCGTGGATTTCATACAAAATCCTTATGTATATATAACTAGCTGACTCGAAAGGCGTCCTGTTTTAACTATGAATATTGAATTCGAACTGGTATGATTAAGAAAAAGGAATCCAAAAACATAGTACCTATTTATAAATCTAATGCTTTAAGATACACAACAATTGAACATTTAATATGAGGCGTGATTGCTCTGATCTAACTGTGATGAACACACACTTATCAAAAACGAAGTGTAAAAAAAAATCATAAATATTCCGCTTGAATCGACTGTGAAATGTGCATTAAGTAATGATAAATTAATTATTTTATCAATATAATTCCGACCCATGCCTCTGTTTTAAACGATATTGTCAAACGACTGACATTTATGTCAAACACCATAAGCAAAAGCGGTAAGGTTACATTCGAAAAGTTAATATGGTCGTTGTCTTCTTAAATTTTCTAATTTTCCACGCAATTTTCTTATTTTTTTCTTTCAAAAGAACCTTCTCCTGACAATAACAAACACAACAATAAAGAATTATCGAAATCGGTCCAGCCGTCCATGCGTGATGCCGTGACCATGCGAAACAGGGATTCATTTTTATATATATAGATATGTATGTATAAGGAAAATAGGGTTCCTTTGACGCACCATCACTAAAAACTTCTGAACATATCGCGATGGGACTGCTACCATTCGACGCTGAATTTAGCCTAGATAGTTATCCGCTATATATGACATCGATAAACGCGGGTGAAACCGCGGGGGACAGCTTGTAATATTATAAACGCGAAAGTTTTTAAGGTACGACGTTTATTACTCTTTCACGCAAAATCTACTGAAGGAATTAATATGAGGTTTTATATTTAGCTTTTTTTAAATAATTTACAACGAAATTCCATTATATCAACCCTACCTCCCATTAGGAGGCTTCCGGCGACTGGGACCGCAATCAACTGGGACCGCGGTCCCAGTTTAATTTGAATATTTTCTTCCGGTGACTAGGATCACCCATAAATTCTAAATATTATAGCAAATAAGGTGGATTGTCCTCTGATGTGGAAACTCACACAGAGGACGAAAACAAATATTGTCTTCGTATTATAGTTTTTATGTACCGCTCAAACTAACATAGTTAGTGGGACCGCGGTCCCAGTTTATTGCGGTCCCAGTCGCCGGAAGCCTCACCATAAGTATTGTATTTTTTATATTGTATTGCATAATTAACTATTGTCGAGCCATTTTGAAACCAACGGTATATATCTAGAGCGTGTGCTAGTGTACTAAAATAGAGATACTTCTTACCTTTCTACCTGTTGTACGAAGAATGTGCTTAAGGCCGGTACTTATTATTCAGACAAAATCGTGTCGAATCTGTGCCATTCTTACATGAAATTCCAAATAACGGATAATATTAAATAATGAACTTAGAATAATCGTTCGATTCGCTTTGAAGGTTCTGGTATTATACTCAAACATAAAATTTACATCATTTTTAGTCCATTTGTACTTTGAAGCACAGGTGGTTGTTAGGACACTTTTAACAAAAGGTATTGACGTGTTCCTCTTGTTTTCTTAGAAATCGACACCTTTAGATACAAGCTATGTAGCGGCAGTTGTCGAGTTCGCGGTGACGAGAAATGATTTTACAGGAAATCTCAATAACTATGTTCAATTCATACAACAAGCTTCTCAACAAGTAAGTAAGATGATTAAGATCAAAGAGTATTTAATCACTACTAAGATGTACTCTCGTACAATATAACTGTCCTGTATTAAAGATAAATGATCAAACACTAACCAGTGTATTGAACATCCAAAAATATACGAAAACATCAAATATAATCAAAATTAAATCCTTAATGTGATTTTTAAGTACCGATCTAACCACAAAGAGTATGTTATTTGATGCTGTACAATTATGACGTCACAACTTGCTATTTCATACAACTCCATACAATCGATCGTTTTGACGTTCCATAAAGAATTGCTGATTTGACATGTCAGGAGATTTGACTGCATGTCAAATCAGCAACTTTTTTTAATTTAATATCAAAATTCTTCTTTAAAAAAATTCAAATAGTTCTATATTTTAAAAAAGATGTGACGTCAGAACAATGCAGTGTCAAATAACTTTACTTTATTAACATAGAATGTCATTGGTTATTAAAAATGAAGAGCATAAAACTATATAAATATTTAATATAACAATATACATTACACTCAAAACCACTATACTGCAAAAGTCAAATTATTTTTGATTCAATTTATCGAGATCTAAAAGTTCTATTTTGACAGTTCAGAATGCTCTAGAAAATTCACATTTATTGCTTTTGCAATAAGGTTCATCTATTGGCCATCAGGAAAAGGAAGTGATTTTCGTTTAAAGTGGTTTTGACCGGTTATGAGTTTTGACTGTATTATATACTTAGTAGATGTATTTTAAATTGTTTATGTAATCGTTTGTTTGCTAATATATCTGAGTATTTGTTTACGTGTGATTAATTACTTCCAGAATGTGGATATTATCGCATTCCCAGAGATGACACTCATGAACAGCACGCAAAGCGCAAGAGTGCCTATTGACGGTCTACTACGAGAGTTCCCCATACCGGCACTTCATTCAGACCTATATGATGAGGTAAGAGAGTCAGACGCTTGAAAAATACGTCAAATTTGAATTTAGAATTCATACGAAATGAAGTTATCGGGGATTTATAGTCTGTCCAATATGGCGTCACTTTTGACGTTTATGAATTGGTTGCTTATGATTCATCTGTTGATCTAATGGTTAATTGTAGGATGATTTAAAAGAACCTTGTCGTGAGGCGAATGGATTTATTTTTCTATGGCATTAATTATCGTTAATTTTACATACTCTAGTGTTAAATTCACGGTAGCTTTTGTATGGCATTATTTTGTCTATAAGTATTATAATTTTGATGTAGGCTAGCCCGGCCCCAAGACTTATGCTCTTTAAAAGTTTTTTTGCTATGCTAATATTTTATGCTAATTCCTAAACAATTTCAATTATTTTTTTTTCATTTTGAAACCTGCCCGAATGAATTGATAATTCTTTTCCTAGGCTCTAGTCAGTTTATCCGCAGCTGCCAGACAGTACGAGATTTACGTTGTGGTAAACATCCGCGAGGAGTTAAACTGCACCGCTGCGTCTGAAGAGTACTGCCCTGAGCAGAAGATCTACATGTTCAACACCAACGTAGTCTTTGATAGGACTGGAGCTGTTATTGATAGGTAAATAACTTATCAAGGACCACTAGCTATTCAGAATGGACATACATTTATGGAGTAGTAGATCTCTTAGTGCAGAGTTGATCCGGGGAAGTACTACCACCTTACTCACCCATTTCCGCCGTGAAGCAGTAGTGCACTTGTATTACTGTGTTTCTTTTAGAAAGGTAAGGCGGCCGGTGAAATTACAGGCACATGAGATTTAACAACTTCACGTCTCAGGGTCGACAACGCATTGGCGATGCCCCTAGTGTTGCAAGTGTCCATAGGCGGCGGTGACCACTTACCATCAAATAGACCTTCTGTTTGTTTGTCGGCCCATGTGGTATATAATAAAAAAACAGACCAATAGCGGATTCCAAATGTAATGAAACCATGGCACGGAGTCAAGGGTTTTTTGTAATATATACCTACTTCGGTTTGTTTTTTACCACAATCTCACTATGGTGAGTGATGATGTGGTGATCCATCTACCGTGATATATATCCTCAGAATTTAACCCCAGGAATCTCATCATGACATTCGACGTTACTAACAAATGAGCCATCAGCTTAATATATGAAGTAGTGGGCGTTGAGAAACCTTCATGCTCCGTTTACCGACAAGGTGCATATTCAGATTAGTTCTTTAACTACCGACCTAATCAAAATCTTATCTACGAGTATATCTGCATAAGATACAATATCTTTTATTGTACTTTTATTATTTTGTTGCGGGAAATTAAAAGTGCAATGGTTTGAATTGAATTAACGAAGATAAATAAATATCCGGGGACATTCTTTACATTCCATTCCATGAGAAGATCCGGCAATAAACTCGATAATGACATTAATGACTCTATCTATTCAAAATAAGATTTAGCACATAAATATGTTGCTGCTTGAGCGAGCGCTATACCCAAGCATTGTTGTCATTACAATAATCGTTTATGTTGAAGAAAGCCTTAAAGTTAAGTACTTTAAAGTTTTAGCTGCACATTCGAACAATTGCACTCAGATAGTTATTTGAGAAGAATATCCATCTGACCATATATGTATTTTTTTCCAGGTACCGTAAAATCAACCTCTTCGGCGAATACAACCACACGCCAGCCCTGAGACCAGACCTCGGCATCTTCGAGACAGATTTCGGCGTCACTTTCGGCCACTTCATATGTTTCGACCTGATGTTCCAAGTACCGGCAGTTCAGGTGGTGCAAAAACCGAAGATTACGGATATAATTTTTACCACAATGTGGTTCTCTGAGCTGCCTTATTTGACAGGTAAGATTTATCAAGGAATTCTCAAAGTATTATATTTTATATCTAGGCTCGTGTCCATCGATAGCTCAACCAACGAAAGCCCAATAGTACTATTGGGCTCGAGATCATCACAATATGACCACAGTCCGTTGGTAGGTTATTATCTGCAGCCTCAAGTGAATAAAAAAAATACAGACAAGTACCAAGGTGAGAAGTACGACAAGCATATCCATAGTAGTCCATCAGAGACTCCGCGACAGTATTAATTGAAGATACCACCTCTTATTACGTACTTTAGTTCAGACTTCTGACATTACAGTCTTTTGACATTAAAACAATTTAGTTCAGTTGATGCTAAGGCATGATCTGGTTTGATCTTTTTGATTACTGATCTGCGTAATCTATCATACTTAATTCTATGCAAGACAACTTGCATCGATCGTGAGGTGTTTAGGGGGCTGTTGGGGCTGATCCGAACCTCACCGTCCCAGTCTCACGTGACCCCCTTAATGGTCGAAGGAAACGTTTTGCAGTGTAGTGAATCGAAAAGTTAGGGACTTGACCACAAAACGATATTATATTCACTTTGGATCATCTATCGACTTAAAAATGATTGTTAAACCAGATTTTTCAATTTTCCAGCTGTTCAGATCCAAGAAGCATACGCGTATGCCATGAACGTCAACTTCATAGCATCTGGAGCCAACAATGTTGCAGTGGGTAGCGCTGGTAAGTTTTGAAAAGACAAGACTTGTGTAAGATAGCATTTTAATATCAATATATTTAACCTTCCGTCTTATTTCAGGTTCTGGGATATATTCAGGTAAAGCTGGTGCTCTGATCAGCATCATGCCCGGTATTCAAACGTCGCGACTGCTTGTTGCTAGGGTTCCCAAAGTTCCTGGAAACGTGAGTATCTGATTGATTTTGGAGAAACCTATAATCACGGGACATTCTCTTGTAATTGTTATGCTTTTGATTTATATTCAAAATTGAAAACCATTTGTTCGGTTAAGGCCCGCAGAGGGCACTTATGAAGGTCAAAGTTACTGAAGCTTTCACCGGTAATATAGCAATATGTGGATACAGAGTGCTTCAATCAAAATATTCTAAGCTATTTATTAAATTATGGCCATAGAAAGACACTACTGAAATTACTACCAGTTCGATTCATAAGAACTGGATTTGACTGAAAATAACCGGTACTATGCTAGTCTTGGTTGAAGCATTACAAATTTCAAAATATTTGACAATTTTCTTACGGCTGGCTGCTTGTACCCCCTTTTGGATTGTGACAGCACTGTTCATTTCAGGTGGTAGAAACGCCTACTGGTCCCATCTACGACAACCCAGCAGACCATGATCGACTGAGGCTCATCACGGACCTGTCACTCCCTTCTCATGTCACCAGACCGCTGGTACAAGGCTTCCAAGAGTTCACTCTCGTCGATAAGGATGTCAGCTGCAAGTTTACCGTTAGATTGAACCTAGGGGAAGGAGAGACGGTAAGTGACAACCTCCTCTTTTAGGTAGTAAAAAAAGCTATAGATATATTAAGACCTCACGACACGTTACTAAATTTTAAAAAGTATTTAACTTTAATGTTTTCCTTTACTAAATTATGCATTTTCATTAACAATTCATTTAATGTAGGTTCAACCTTACTAACAATCGTCTTACAAAAATATTTTATTTTAATAATTAACCTTATAACCTAAAAATGTATACATTTAGGTAATCCTACTGATAATCTATGAAATTATCGGTAGCACCCACGAAAATTTTATTATATATAATTATTACCTTGAGTGTATAACGTTACGAAAAAAATAAAATAGTCTCTGGAGAATGTCATCATATTATTATCATCATATCATATATCATCTGTTTCTTAATTTTTCTGTCGTTTTTTAAAACTTTTTTTGATGTGGTACTAATAAATAATAAAAGCATGTAGCAATATTTACATTGCATGTGACAACGCTTATTTTTTAGCAGCATGACTTTTTAAATAAACCAGAATGCATATTTATTAAACCGTCGACATTAAAGGTAAGTTTTTGTTATTACTAGCTTATTAGTGTTTGGAATTGTTTTTCTAACATTGGTCATTACTCATTTGATCGCTTTTACAAAAGCGTAGCTACGCACCTAATGCACACATAACAAGAAAAGTTTGCATTCACTGGGATAATTTGATATATTGATGTGATAATAGAACATTATGGTACAAGTGTGTAATGTTGGTGATTACCGCTGAGGCGCCATTGAGACCCGAGCCCCGAGGGTCTTAAGAGAGCCGAGGACGGTAATCATCAATACACACGTGTACCATACGACGTTTTTCAACACACTTGTGAAGAAAATAATACTAAATAACTATAATTTCAACAGTGAAAACGAGTTGTGAAAAAAATTTCGAAATGGCGGGAATAATTTATCAGATTTCCTATCGCGCATCTAATAAATGGTGATCGGCCATAGACTAAAAGAATGAGGGTTCTTTTTTTTTTGGCTTTTCGCGGGTAGCGTTGTAGCGACGTACTAAATGGATTACAGAGAAAACAAAAGTTATATTTGAGTGAAAAAATTATTTATTAAAAACGTACTAGTTGAAATTATCTATTTAAATACGAAGTTGCATGAAACGAGCAAGCAATAGGTACATTAATTTATTTGTACTATTGAACACGATCTTTTTTGTTTTTTTGTATCGAAACTTTTTTAAGAATAAAGCTACTCCAATGAAATAAAAAAGAAACCCTATAACTCATTAGTGAATAATAGCAATGAAAAAGTCACAGTTTGATTACAGGTGTAATTATGTGCCTAAATGTGTGCTTTGTGAAATTAGAGCCGTTTTATGAGCAAGTGTATTGAAAAATATATTTAAAAAAAACAGGACGTATCTTAAAGACACGATAGAAGTGAAACTTTTGTATAACAAGGAAACATTCTAATTATTCATCAATCATTTTTATCCCCAGCACAGAAAAGGGTTGCAGTCAGACTTTGAAAACCCTCCCAAGAAGTTTCACATCAAAAAGCTTTTTAATAATGCTATCTTATTTAAATAAATATAATTTAAGCTATGAAATAAATTCCTATTATTTAGTTATTTTTAAACAAATAACAAATGCTTAAAGATCGTGAACGTAACCTTTTTGAAGTAAAACTTCTTTAGGCGCGACTAGGGAGTAACTCAGATTTTTTTTCTGAAAGAAGTAACGTTCTGAAAAATAATGTATAGTTTATTTATGGGAGTAGTCTTACTATGCTTTGTGCATGTATAATATGTATATAATTTTCAGTCTTATATTATAATAATAGTTATTGCATTAGTTCATTTTAGTTTATATTCTGTTACTTAAAATTAATTATATTGACATTTTAATTGTTTTCTTCTGACGTCCGTTTTTTCTCATCAAATACTCTAATGGCTATAGAAGGCAAACTTAAAATATGGATCTAATCCACGTGTAGCTAGCTATATACATATATGTATGGGTAACACTGCGAATATACAACTGCTGTATAGTTACATTATGCATTGTTTACATGAATAACGTGCAGTTGGCCGAAAATATTAAAACCTCTCATTTTGTAATAAATAATTTATTAATAAATTTTCTGACGATTGCGACATTCTATAATATTCAATAACAAGGTTATATTGACATGTACTGATCTAACCTTAAATGAAATGGCGAAGTCCCAGGAACCTTTTACTCTTTCTTCAATAAATAAAAATTTGATCTATCCATGAATATTTTTCGACTTCAATCAACAACGCGTTTTGGTACAACGATAGATGCTGTATTTTCAAGAAAAGTTTAGCAAATTTAGAAAGTAAAATTTACGTGTCACATTATAGTTACTACAAACCTATAATTTCATACATAAAAAAATATTATGACATTCAAGTATCTATTTCGAGTGAATAATATTAATATATCATTTGAATAGTATTTGTAAAGCACATGAATAATAAAAATAATTAAATTATAATATGATTAATCTTTTAATTTTATTAAGTTTTACTTCAATCGCGCGTAAAGGTTACACGCACACACTTTTTGTTGTGTATACGCCTTTGTTACCTGTTACCTACTTAAACTGGCAGAACTAAATGGTGGCCTTTTTGACGTTTAAGAATATAATAGAAAAATCAATCCTACTACTTTGTGATAAGGTTTAGTATCATCATGATATTTTTTCTGCGATATTCTTTGCTGTCGCAGCGGGCCTATTAGCTTGTGACTATTTTAGTGCATGTTTAAATAAGGAATTATCTACCTAGTGCATGTTTATAGTATGGAACTGCTTGTTTTTTTATGGTACACGGAGTTTTATCCCTTTACAAATTCAAACAATAGTATTCCTCATATTTCCAATAGGTTTAAATGCCTCAAAAAAAAAACATTAGATTTTATCTATGAAATACCTACAACGACAATATTTTAATAGTCTTAAAACAGTGCTGCTCTCTGTATATATAAATTAAGAAAAACAACGCTGCTTCTTCTGCATATATCTTTTTTGTCTTTGACGTTTTTGTATCGTACTACATCTGTAATGTTTCATGTTGTGTGTTTTATGTCGATATTTTTTCTATGTGCTTTTTTTTCAGTGTGATTTTTATGAAGATGCATTAACGTAATATTTACGTTCTAGGCACCACGGTTCCGTGCGTTTATTCAAGATGGCAGGTCCATGTATGCACGTAGAAGAATCGGAGTTGCCGCGTGCTTAGTCGTTGCTTGTAAGGACGACGACGCCAAGAGTTGCGTGTATAGGTAACAGAATTTGTCTGAATGATATTTTATGTAGTTAGAACCTTTTTGCCTGACTACCTTTAAGCATAAAATGTGTCATTGGCTTGTTCCGGGAGCTACACTTGAGTGCCCCTACCATGAAGTTGGTTCGGTAACGTAACTAATACTCCCAAGCGATTGTAGTGAATGTTATGTAATAGGTTTTGTGCAGCGCTTTTAGCGGTTCAGGGGTTCATGCAAATTATTTACTGTAGTCGAAGTGATTCGATTTCGTTAAGTTGGAAACTCATGGTAGGCGACTTGTTCACTTTGATGCTATGAATACAGTACATAGCATCCATTTAGGACAAATACAAGCCTATAGCCTATCCCCTTGCGGAAGAAACTTACGTAAAAGTGTGACTGAAAACTGTATTAAAAAAAAAAAAAACTATAAATTGCAACAATTATTTAAGTACAAAATTGGTCTCAAGAATCATCATAATTGTATTTCAGGTATAATAAAACAAACACAAACGTCGAAATAACAGACCTTGAAATTAAGATGACATCATACCGAAGTCAATACAACAATACTCTTAAATGTGATAATGTTATTTTTTACCCCATTTCATTTACAACGAGCAAATTCCCACTGGCACCTAAGAACTTTACGCTGGAAGATATAAAACAAAATGGCGGACAGAATTTTCAAGATGGCGGGGATAATAGTTTAACAGAAAATGGCGGATTTACCGACAGGCTGCGGGAACATATAAATCTAAGGATTAATAAACCTCAAAAAGATATTGTTACTTTTGGTATTTGGGGGCGAGTTTACACCAAAGATGACGAACAAAATATAGTAGTGACTGAAGGTGACATAAAAGCATATAATGATATATTATACGTTATTTTCGCACTCGGAGAAAATGATGATTAATTATTGCGAGTTGGAAGGAGAAGTGAATGAGGCTTCAATACTGCTCATAATAAATATGTTTAAGCTTCGTGTCTCATCACGAATCGGAAGACTCAAACAGTCGCTTTAAAGTGAATGTATCTTTGTTTCTTGCTTATTCAAGTCATTTTATAATAATGTAGTAATATTGTAGAATTGAGGTGTAATCTCAATTTATACAATTTATTGGAGCTGAAGCGACTATGATACAAATTTTAGAGCATAAGCCAAAGTAAAAATAGTAATAAAAAACCGTTCTGTGGTTACACCTGTGTTGCCGTGTGGTATTATGTATGTCGGGATTATAAAATAGCCTATATCACTCGGGAATATTGTAGCTTTAGAGCAGACAACGAATTAAATAAAAGTTTTTTTTAAAATACACAAACCAACAAAAATATAAATGGAAAAAAGACATACCTACCTACTAAATAGGCATATTTTTATCCAGAAAACGGGTGAAAAAGCTGGTCAGTTACAGATAACATTTTTTTTTATAGCGTATTTGAGTCAAATCTTACTAAACTTGCGGCACGATATGATGGCCGTTTTGACGTTTAACAATGACAAAAAAAAAATAACCTTTATTCCTTAAGACATAAGGTGCATCTATTGAGTCAACAGCTAATTGTATGATGATGGAAATCAACCTTATTCGAAAGCAATGCAGTTTCTATTCCTATGACAATCTGAAACGTCAAAACGGCCATCATAGCTTGGATGAATGGATGTTTGTTACTCAATCATGCCAGAACGGCTTTTTATGCCGGGAAAAAGTAACATCCTTCGGGAACGCGGGTAAAACTGCAGAGAAGAGCTAGTAGTTGCATAAGTTACACTTTAATATAAATTTAATAATTATCTTAAGTTTAATAAGTAATGTTATATTTTGTGATGTTCAATTAAACGGATAGAAATAACAAATGTCTTTTATAAAATTAACATCTAGGTAAACCTTTAAGAAAGCTATCAAGAAAATAAAATGAGTAGGGATTCCACGATATGGTATGTGTTGGGTTCTTATTTAATCTGTGGCTAGATATAAAACTCCCGCCTAAACTTCCGGAACCTGCAACGAACGTTGTTTACGCGCGCCGCCACATCAACCCATGGCGCTGCTGTAGTCAAAACTCAAGAAGCCGCGCGTACGCGTCTCCACTGTAATATTCAATAAAAATATAAACCATCCAAATAAACACTATCAACTGTGCTGTTCCGTATGGTCTAAGTGACAGTGAACGTTTGTGATAAGAATTCCGTCCCGGGACACGTTCGGTTCCTGGATAACATTGGTGAGTTGTATTTCATTAAGTATCTAGCCACACTGTTTTCAAATAACGAAATTTTAAAGCTATCGAAGCGCACATTTTGGTCTATCGTGCCGGGATTAACCAGTTACGAAATCTATGCAACTAAATATCTATTTATTTACATAATTATTGGTATAATTCACACTTAATAAAGTACTATTCAGTGTCGGGAGTAGGTTAGGTACACTCATAACTTTGTGTACTAATTTGCTTATATCTCTAAAAGTATACTACTTAGAATTCTGAATCACATTCAGATCTTATTCTTTTGTGTCCATTCTCCTAATCCAATGTGTATTTCATTTCCGAAACCATTAATTTAAATAGTTGTTTTCGAAAATTTATTACGTAAAATTTACCGACGCTAGCCGGCCGCCATTATTAATTCTTGTTGTTTGATAAATAATTTGTTGCAAAATGCCGCCCAAGCATGATGTCAAATTCGAAGAAGAATACGAAAAATTAGTACAACCACATATTACGACAAAAGAAATGTGTTTTATGAGATTGCAGGCCTTATATGAAGTTTCCAAAAAAGTTTCTGATAAACCGGAATTAATTAGTGAATTTAATGCCCGTTTTCATGATTTGCCCGAATGGCGGGAAAAGTACGATAAAAGTATTTGTGCCATCACACTCTTAAAAAAGAAATTAAATTCCGACTATGTGCCATCATATACAGAACTCGAAAGTTTTGATGTTATGTTCTATTTCATACGCGGTGTTTCAAGTAGGTTGAATGTGGATATGGATAACCAACATAATGCAACATTGAAGGCGGGTGGCAGCTGCGTAAAGCCTAGGTTACCTAAGTTGGAACTATATCCTTTTGACAGTAAACTTGAAAACTGGCCCACCTTCCGTGATACCTTTTCTAGTCTTATACATAACAATACACACATAGCAAATATTGAGAAGTTTTATTATTTACTGTCGGCAGTAAGCGGGTCCGCTTTAATTATCGTAAAGTCTATGCCCGTCACTTCCGATAATTATCAAATCGTGTGGAGTGCGTTAGTAAAACGGTTTGAAAACAAACGCGCATTAGCGACTACGTATCTCGATAAAATATTCAACTTCAAACCTTTGGTGAATGAGTCTGTATCGGGACTTAATGTTTTCTTACAGACATTTCAAGAAAACATCAAAGCTCTGCAGATTTTGAACATAACAGATTTATCGGGATTTATGTTGTTTTATGTCGCATTACGTAACCTTGACCCCGCGACTAGGCGTGAATTGGAAAAGGAGTTAGGACAAAATGAGTTACCTACCTATGACGATTTGATGACTTTTATTGAAAAACACGTACGCGCTCTTGAGATGTCCGAGTGTACTACAAATTCCACTAGTACTAAAAGTGTATCGTATACTCGGGGACAAACTAAATCCAGTCAACCCTTTACTTCAAAATCAAATTATGCACTGCGACCTACCATGTCGTCAGCTGTTATCGATACAAACCAACATGTTAAATCAACGAAGTCCATGGAGTGTTTGTATTGCAAAAAGATGCATTCTATTTATCGATGCACCGACTACACCGACCTGAGTCCAGCGCAGCGTCTCGTTAGGATTAAACAATTAAAGTTATGCGAAAATTGTTTACGTGCACATTCTGTCGACGACTGTCCATCAAAGGTACGGTGTACGGTCTGCAAAAGCAAGCATCACCATACACTGCACATAGACTCATTTGCAAATTCGAATTCTAGTGCAGTCGCATTGACGTGCTCGGCTAATTTGACAGTCTTGCTCGGCACCGCGGTTATACACGTCGCAGATTGTTGGGGCCAGTACCACAAGGTGCGTGTTTTAATAGATAGCGGGGCTATGACAAGCTATATAACTCAAGACTGTGCAAAACAATTAGGTCTGTCACGACGTAAATGCAATTTTGAACCCATTGGTTTAGGGGGCAATCCCGTAAAAGAGTTTGGGTTAACTACTTGTAATGTTAAGCCGCTACACTCAGCCGGACCCATCCTATCTACTGATGCGGTCATTGTGTCTACAATAGCCGGTAATCTACCTACAGTGCCTCTTTCGGATAAAGTGATCGTTGAGTTTCAACATTTGATGCTAGCTGACCCGGACTTCTATAGACCTGCACCCATTGACATACTGTTAGCATGTGATCTGTTTCCGTACATCTACGACGGTAAGAAGATACTCCCGCGAGTACACGGATTACCTGTTGCAATGAGCTCAGTATTTGGGTACGTTCTAATGGGTCAGACTGAACACTCACCACCAACTCGCAATCATGCTGCGCCATCCGCTACTATTAATGGTACTTTCTGTGCATTCACCATGAACCTCGATCAAGTTATTCGCTCCTTCTGGGAGGTGGAAAATGTACCATCTGAGGTACCACGTAACCCAGATGATGAACTTGCGGATTATTTATTTTCAAAAGAGCATAGTCGCGATGCAACGGGTAGGTATACAGTGAAATATCCTCTGCGATCAACGATTGAGCTCGGCGACTCGAGCCAAATGGCAACTCGTCGACTGCTTAACTTAGAGTCAAAATTAGAAAGAGAGCCTGAACTCAAAATTCAATATCATAAGTTCATGCGTGAGTACGAGGACCTCGGGCATATGTCTTGTCTTGGTGATGTCCAGAACGTGGATTCGAAATACATCATCCCGCATTTCTGCATCGTCAAACCGACAAGTACCACGACGTCTCACCGTGTGGTATTTGATGCCTCTGGGAAAACATCAAACAATATGTCACTCAACTCAATAGTGTTGCCAGGGCCCAAGCTTCAAGCTGATATCAATGAACTTTTAATCAACTTTCGGCTTCATAAAATATGTATCTCTGCGGACATTTGCAAAATGTACCGCCAGATTATTGTCGACCAGTGTCAACGACCATATCAACATATTCTATGGCGTTATTCATTGGACCAACCTATTCAAATATATTCTTTGAATACACTAACGTACGGTGTAGCCAGCTGCCCTTATCTAGCTATAAAAGTGCTGCACACCTTAGCAGATGACGAAAGAGTACAATTTCCAAAAGCTGCTGAAATTTTGAAAACTGGTTTCTTCATGGACGATTTAATATGGTCTGTCGAGACCATAGCAGAAGCCTTAGAACTTCAGAAAGAGCTCATGAATTTATTGAAAGCGGGAGGCTTTATTCTCCGCAAGTGGTCGAGCAACTGCGCACAGGTATTGGAACATCTGGATGATGCTCATCGCGAAACGCCGGTTGCATTCGACGATGAAAGTAATATGTCCATCAAAGTGCTCGGGCTTCAGTGGTCCCCAGCCTATGATGCATTTTCTTTTGCCATCACTCCGCCCAATCTTGTCGTTTCAAAGAGAACAATCTTGTCCCAAATTGGTCGACAGTTCGATCCACTAGGCTTTGTAGCTCCTTGCATATTCTATGCCAAATGTCGCATGCAGGAACTTTGGTCTCGTCAACTTGACTGGGACCAAAGTCTGCCGTCAGATCTTGAGTCACAGTGGCGGGCATATGTCAACGAACTCCCATTGCTAACAAAAATAAAACATGATCGCCATGTTAAGGTAGAACGCCATACCTACTGTCAGATTCTAGGTTTTTGCGACGCCTCTTCTCTCGGTTATGCTGCGGTTGTGTACCTCCGAACTAAAAACGACGATGGTGAGACTAAAGTTAGTCTAGTAATGGCCAAATCTAAGGTTGCCCCATTAAAAACTGTCACTATTCCGCGTCTTGAACTCATGGCTGCACATTTGCTAGCAAAGCTTACCAAATACGTCCAATCGATATTGCGTAATCGTCTCGAAATCAATAATATAATGCTGTTTACGGATTCTTCCGTTGTTCTAGCCTGGCTTAATACTCCCAGTTACACACTCAAAACATTTGTGTCCACTAGGGTGTCCAAAATTAATGACAGCGTATCTAGCGAATGCTGGTATCATGTAAGCGGTGGGTCTAATCCAGCCGACATTTGTTCTCGTGGTGTTTTACCATCTGTGTTGCTAGCGACTCCAGAATGGTTCAACGGACCTGGTTGGATCGATCGGGATCAATCTAAGTGGCCAATTAAAACCATGGCTGAATTCCGTGACAGCAATCCTCCTGAACTCAAGTGTACTAAGCCAGTTTTAGTGTCAACTGAGTCTGACACGTATGAAATAGTGTATAGCTTAACGAAAACATATTCTAGCTACAATAAATTGCTCAACGTCGTTGCTCGATGCTATCAGTTTATACATAATTGCAAGTCAGCTGCTGAGGAGCGTAGATCTCTCGCTGTTTCGGACCTCAGGAAGGCACATGATATTTTAGTGAAATCTGTTCAAAAACAACATTTTTCGAGCGATATAGTATCTTTATCAAAGGATAGTTGCTGCAGTAATTCCTTGCGAAAGCTCAACCCTTTCATAGATTCCAACGGTTTCCTCAGGGTGGGGGGTCGCCTTTCACAGTCAGATTTAACGTATGAAAAGAAGCATCCTCTGTTACTTCCTAAGAAATGTAATTTCACTAATATATTAATTGATCATTTTCATAAAGCTTATTTGCACGTAGGTCCACGAACTCTTCAAAGCATAATAACACAAAAATATTGGATCATTTCAGCGCGTGATGCTATTCGATCACGTACCATGAAATGCATTGCCTGCTTTAGGGTATCTCCCATAAATCGACAACCAATAATGGGGGAACTTCCTAAATATCGTACGCAAGACATTCATGTTTTTCATACCGTAGGCGTTGATCACAACATTTTTGGAAACTTTGGAGGCAAGATTATTTACATACTTTACAGCAACGTCAAAAATGGTTTACTAATTGTCGTAGTCTTAATTTCGGTGATCTTGTATTAATTAATACTGATGCTCCACCTCTCAAGTGGGGGTTAGCTAGAATTACAAAATTACACGGTGGTCCGGACGGTGTGGTCCGTGTCATTGTTTTAAAAAATATAAACGGAAACGAATTTACACGTCCCGTTTCAAAAGTGAGTCCTCTACCGTTGGATCAGGACTCAGAATGTTTATAAATAATTTCATGCTTTATTTGTATCTAAAATTGTATCTACCTATACATAATTTATTAACTATTATATAAGTCAACTATTCAATTTATATTCTATTATACAGTCCACTAACACTTTAATTATATTTCAATTTATATTCAAGTACACATTATCTATACCTTAAGTTTTATCTATTTCAACTTTGCCATGGTATCGTAACTGGGAAATCCTTGCGGATTTCGGTGGGGGGAAATGTTGGGTTCTTATTTAATCTGTGGCTAGATATAAAACTCCCGCCTAAACTTCCGGAACCTGCAACGAACGTTGTTTACGCGCGCCGCCACATCAACCCATGGCGCTGCTGTAGTCAAAACTCAAGAAGCCGCGCGTACGCGTCTCCACTGTAATATTCAATAAAAATATAAACCATCCAAATAAACACTATCAACTGTGCTGTTCCGTATGGTCTAAGTGACAGTGAACGTTTGTGATAAGAATTCCGTCCCGGGACACGTTCGGTTCCTGGATAACATTGGTGAGTTGTATTTCATTAAGTATCTAGCCACACTGTTTTCAAATAACGAAATTTTAAAGCTATCGAAGCGCACAGTATGTATAAAAGAGAATGTCACACTTCCCGAAAAAAATCTTAAGAAATCGAATAGTGTAATTCAAAATTCATTTTGTCGATTAGAACTTTCAATACCATTTCAGCACTACAAATATAGAGCAGGAGCTTTTAGTGGAGTTCGCAGCTTCAGCGGCGTAGCAACAGGCGGCACGAGGATCTGTTCCGTGATCGCCTGTACTGGAGACACTCTTGACACATGTGGAGCTAGGTATGTTTACTTACAATCATCTGACGCCTGAGCATGAACATCAATCGCAAGCGTAGTGCACCAAAAAGCACTGAAAAATTGAACATTGTGCACGACATATCGTGGCATGCGCGATGTTCAATAATTCCATACAAATCAGCTTTTTAGTGCACTTGGTACGCTTGCGACAGATGTTCGTGCTAAGCCCTCTGCTGCACTGACTAGTGGTGTTAGAAGTAGAAATATGGCATAAGATTTTTGACATCATTTTGACCACTTTAATAAGGAGATCGTTTTATATGTTACTTGTTAATATCACACAAAAATTGTTCTCTTTATATTGCTGACTTTTTTTTTTACTATTTTTGACTAATCGTTTTAAAGTAGTCGAGATCTTTAAACCTGTTTTGAAAGGGTGAATCTTCCCCTTGATATTATACCTTATCTCAAAAGCAATGAAGATGGTTTTACCATAACAATCTTAGTTGTCAAACAGGCCTTTTTGATCTCGACAACTTTAGTTTACAGAGCAAAGGCTAACCAGTGCATAACTTCACAGGTTCACCAGCTACACCGAAAACAAGACAGCCGTATTCGAAGAGCTCACTATCGTAGGAACAGTCCCCACACCTGCAATAGACCCCCTATTAGACTTGGACGATTCCACCTTCTTCCCTCTCTCACTGAAAACCTCAATAATGCCTTTAGAACTTGAAGACTTCTCGTACTCTAAAGTAGAACAAAATGACGTCACAGTCCATACAGTTACACTAAATAATTTCAATGCAGAGTTATACACTTTTGCGTTGTGGGGCAGAATTTTCGCAATTGATGGTTTAGAAGCAGATCCTCCGGTTGAGCAAGAGGACTATGAAAATATAGTAGTCGATGTTCCTGGTTCTTCATCTGTCAGCGTTTTCAATTACTTCTTGATTATTCCTTTAGTAGCTTTGATGTTTAGGTAAATATCATGCCTTGTGTGATTAGAAATTTTACATATCGACTGGCCAATAACTTTTTAAGAGTTTTTGCCGTTAGTTAGTTTGAAGGCACAGTTGGCGTAGTGATTAAGTACCCTGACTACCGAGCATGACTGACGAACGAGCATTTGATATTAAAATATAGATATTTGTATATAATTAATAGGTAGAATATGTAGATCAGATAATCATAAGTAAAGAATTGCGAAGATATTATTATTATAAGATACCTACTTGGTAGGTAAGTCTTGTACTTACTTACTAAGAGGCTGCATTTTTACCATTATAGTGATACGTTGTTATATGTTGTAATGTGCCTACCTCATTATTCATTTTGCAATACTTGTTTTCTTTGTTTAATACTGTAATTATAAGATTATTCTTTTTAATTGTTTTTGTTGTTGTTTTATTTTTTAATCTATTTACTTATACACAAAAATGTCTCAAAGATTTAAGAGTTTGTAACAGCCTACTAAGAATGGTTCAAACATGAAATTGGCCGAAATTGCTGAGAGCACCGGCAGATTGGATTGCCATAATAAAAAAATGATTTTTTAAGCATGTTTTTGGTAAGCGCATCACTTGAGGACGCCTGGACCATTTTGGTAATAATGTTCATTATAGTCAGAATAATTGATGTGAAACATCTATAGCCGCACGTAAAACCGAATTCTGGCGCATGCCGTGGCGACGCGTCGCCACGTTAGATGATGAGTTGTCAAAATTTGAATATTTTATTTTAATTTTGGATTTTTAAGAGTAATAAAAATAAATGTTTATTAAATAAACAGTTATTATTTTTATGGAAAAAAATCGTAATATATTTTTTTTGCATTAGGCCATATTTAGTTATATGGAGGAGCGACGTATGATACTCCTCCTTTTAAATGGAAAGATCTTCCGCCAAGCTGCCGCAGATCATGCCTGGGGACCGCGGTCCAACTGTTGATGTTGGATGCTTGTGTACGAGTATATGTCGAATCCTGAGAGAATCTCGATATAGCGATGTAGGCTTCTCGCGTGTTGCGTGGTGCGGGCGGTGAAGGATTGTATGCGTGTTCATAGATGTCGCCACAGTTCCTATCGTAATCTGTTATTTTATACATATTACTTGTACAAAATAATTTCGATGTTTCACATCTGCCAGGCGTCCCGTGACAGCTCACATTTTTTTAAAATATTTGAAAGGCAAAAAAAAAAAATAATAGAAAATTCAGAATATCCTATTGAAAGTGCTTCCTTGTATAAACTAAATTTTACAGAACAATGCCTGTCGGATCTTCGAAGTAAAATTTAAATAAATAAAAAATATAAGTTTTTAGTTGATCTCGAGAAAGGCTGGACGAATTTAGCTTATTTCTTCAAAATTATATTATACTAGCTGACCCCGCGGTTTGTGTAACATTTTCCCAGGATAAAAAGTAGCCTATATGTTGTTCCAATATATGCTCTATCCATGTGCCAAGTTTCATCCAAATCCGTTGGATTTGGTATGTTGACTTTCGCGTTTTAATATTAGTAGGATAGTACCGAATAAGGTTTTTAGGGAAGATATATAAGAAAAAATGACCGGTTATTTGAAAATTCTTATTTTCTCCTTTTTGGGATTTTTGTATAAAGTCATGATTCGAAGATGCATAATATTGCATCAGCGGTGGTCTTACCCATTGCGAGGCTCCGGGCGGCAGGTCATTGCGAGGCCCTTTGTCCTTCGTGAAAAGTATGTGATGCGGTAGTAAGACTGGTTGTATGATTTAGGTAAAGTTATACAAATAAATAAAATATGAAATCCATATATATTTTTAATTTGCTTGGGTTGTGTGAGGCCCCGGGCGATTCGGACCTCTCGCTGCCGGCCGTGGTCGAGTCGATGGTCGACAGCGAGGAGGCCTGGGACGCAGTGGTAACCTTCTGCGAAACTGTTATCGCGCAGAAGGAGGCTGCGGAAAGGGAGAGGGAGATCTCAACCCCTCACCCGATCCGCAGCAGACGCACCGGGCGTCGGCGGAGGGCGGACAACGCCCTCTTCCAGCCCCCCTAAATGGGTCCAGGGGCGACTGACTCGGGGACGTCCGTCGCCCCCCTACAACATCAGGACCCGAGGTGGCGGCGCGTGTGGTGTTCCACGTGCGCCCCTCAGAGAAGTCGGGGGGGGAGTAGTTAACACCTCACTCCCCCCCCTCGACCAGACGGGGCCCGCGGCGGCGGGCCAGCACCAGCCGGGGGTTGCGGAAGCTGAATTCGTGCCCGCGACCCTCGGCGCTTAGGTGTGTGAAGGAACACCGGAGGGGTTTTAGTGGGTATACCTCTCGGGCCCCTTCTCATTTTTATTGAGAAGGGGAGTTTGCGAGAGGGAGTCCCACATAACCACCGCGTCTCCCCGGGCGCGGTGGTATGCGCAAAGCATTTCCCCTCCTAAAAAAAAAAAAAAAAAAAAATGCCCCGGGCGATTGCCCCGTTCGCCACCCCCTAAGGCCGCCTCTGTATTGCATGCTTGGGAACTAGCTAGCATCAAGTAGTTTTGATCCGCTATTCCGCTTATAATATCGAATTAAAAAAGTCTTCATTAGTCATCAAATCCAACATCAAAATGCATGTTATTACTCTATGTCCTTCTTCGGCAGACAATTCATTATCATCATGGAGGAAAATGCTCTGATAGGTTTTATCTTTCAAGTACCTACTATGAAGAGGAAACAAAACAGCGAAATTGACATGTTATTTGACATTTCAACTTATTTTTATCAATAAAACTCTTATCATTTTACTTTTATGATGAATACCTGAATGAACACTGGCTATTCCCTCTACTGGGTTACCATTGCGATTAGACCGGCAAAAGTTTGTTAAGATGTATGGATGTTCGTTACTCTTTCACGTAAAAACTACTGATAATGGAATTGGATGAAATATGGCACTTTGATAGGGCATAACTATAGATTGAAAAAACATATAGCAAATAAGTATATAATATTCCATTTGGTTCACTGAACGATTCACTCAGCCCCATTATTCAGCTAATACAAACTTCAACGGCGAGCCGCTTCACGGAGGCCTCAGAGAGCTTACCTCTCACGTGATTAGTAGTATTAGCGTAGTAAGCGACAGAGATAGAGCATAGAGGCCGCGACGAAACATCCTCGAGTTAGTGTCATTTTCCTTACAGAATCGAGCCCTCAGTTCGTCGTCCGAATCGGGTGCGTACTCGAGCAACTCTGAATATCCATGCATAACTGCACACATCACATAAGGCAAACGCTTATATAGTCCAGGAGGAATCGGCGCATGAGTACCGAAAACTATTCCACCTCAATTTTTTTATGCGATCCTCTTTAAATTGTCCTACTGATGATATAAATGCATGTTGCCATGGGGCAACCCCGTGCCATATTGTTTAAACTGAAATTGTTTAAACAATTGTAAGGAATTGTTGTTTTTCAACCGGACAAATTTTTTTTATATTCTTTATTGAAATACGAATAAAAAAAGTCCTATGACTTTTCACGATAAAGTTAATATTTTTAGAGATATGAATTTTTAAAGGTTCGAAAAATCTCAAATTTGGGTACTTTTGACCCATGAAAAATATATTAAAAAATAAAATAAAATATAAATAATATTTTTTTTTTAATTCTTTATACAATAGTTAATAATATTCTTAATAGATACTTTTAAAAATGTTATTGTTTATACCTGTTTCATAATTGTTAATTTCACGCGCTCACAAGTATGCGCCGCTTACCTTTAAGTATCGCCGTCTCTCTCTGACTCATGCGCTGCATCGGCCTCTCTGTGTCCTGAATCATTATTTATCATTTATCTTAAAAACTATTAACTTTATCAAGATTGTTAAGGAGAGCAATGTTATTAATAATTAAATTGTCTACAATTTGTTTTCTATAAATTTTTTTCTGGAATCAATATTACGAAAGTTATTTAAGCATGAATCGGAACATGTAATTAAAATTACTTTTTTATCAGTTTATATTATTTTTTTGTTATTATCATAGTAATTTATGAATTTTTATCAACAATAATAATATATAACAGTATTTGAACATTTTTTGGAATCACAATTATATATAAATAATAAAAATATATTGGTACGCACTTAAATGTTCGAATTCAAAATTAATAAAATAAAAAATACTTATATGTATATGTATCATGGTGTTTATATGATTGTGTCTAAGTAAGGAAAATATTTTTTTTGTTTGTTATTTTTTCAAGGTTACTCTTTGTATAAAACCTCAAGATCTTCGTTTGTTCTTGTGACAAAATTATTGATTATATAGAGCATTTAAAATAAACAGACAAGTTAGTGCCTGTCAGTTCTCAACTGATCATTTTTTGTTTTTTGCTCATAGTTATTCAGTCTTTTTTATTTTGTTCAAGATGTAAGATTGTTAAACGTTGTTCCACTGATTCCAGTGATCTCGTGTATTATTAACATTTTTAGATGGATATATTTTCAGTTTTTGTGATTTTTCGTTACAATCAATGTGAGTGTCATGTCGTTTTTAGTTGTTCCCAAGAAAAGAAAATATAGTGATACTACTCTAACATGTATTTTTTGTGAAATTGCAAATAATGTAGTGAAGAATCCGAAGCCTGATACATATATAACTGTACAACGTGCAGCTTCTCGACGAAAAGATGATGCCGCTATCCGGTTTGAAAATTTGTTTAATTCTTCTCTTGATAAACAAACATTTTCGTGGCACAGAACATGTTATGCAAGTTATACAAGTGAAGAAAAAATTAGGCGACGAGAAATACAACTACACAAACAAGATCAAAATTTTCAGGAAGTACAGTCGACAGAACCCTCAACTTCAAGTACAATTTATACTTCTCGTCGGTCCACCAGAAATGTAGAAAACGACAGTGATCTGTGCATAATATGCGGCCAGTTAAAAAAAAATCAGGTAAAAGCGACATACGTTCTATCTGATCACGACGCAGCTGAAAATTTTTTAACTGTTGCACGTCTAAAAATGGATGATGTTTTTAAAAAAATATGTACATTCGATTCGGTTGACAATCTTCTCGCTCAGCAAGTTAAATATCACAAATTGTGTTATAGAAGCTATTTATATGTTCCTGAAAACTCTAATAATAAAGGTGGCCGACCAAGTGTCAAGATTCCTGATGATGTTATCAATAAAGCATTTGAAGATTTGTTGAAAGAGATTGAAATCCCTTTATGCAACTCGACGGCTTACGAATTAAGTTTTTTAACTAAACGTCTCAACAGCTTTATCGAGAATCAGGAATTATCTGCTAACAACGAAATAACTAAAGATCTCTTAATTAAAAAATATGGAGAAAAAATTTTATTTTCTCATCCAGTAGACAAATCTAAATCGGCAGTTGTCATTATGGTTAATATACCTTTAGAACTATTAGCTGAAAAAATTCGAGAATCGAGTGATTCCAGAAAACTAATTCGCCAATGTGCTGAACAATTGAAAACCGAAGTTATTTCTAACATTGATGTTAATGCTTCAGGGTATATTGGCGATGAAAATGTCATTCATAAAAGTTTGGAAAATATTGAAATACCACCGACATGGCTTTATTTCTTTCAAATGTTATTAACTAATAAAAAATCTTTTTCGGGCACAAAATTAAGACGTGCTAAAGTTTTATTTACAGACATTTGTTACGTTATGAAAGGAGTGCATAGTCCAAAACATATAGCTCTCGCTCAAACAATCCATCATTTAACTCGATCAAAACATATCATAAACATATTATTTAAACTAGGATACTGTGTAAGCTACACAGATTTATTAGATTTAGATGAATTGTTGATTAAAAAAATTATTTATGAACAAGATTGTAATGCTGTAAGGAGGCCTACTAATATTGTGAATGATTCGTCACTATTTCTTCATGGAGCTATTGATAATAATGATTTTTTAGAAGAAACTTTAAGCGGAAAAAATACAACACATGTAACAGCAATGATATTATACCAAGAGCAATCTACCAGATCAGAGAATCAAGTTCAGTTAGTGAGAAAACAAGAAGTCGTGAATATTAATTATGAGTCTTTATCTTCACAACCTCTTCATCATTTTGTAGTGACTAATAACAAACCCTTATGCGTTAATTATGCCGACATTAATGTACTTGATGTAACAACTACTCATTACACAGAATTAATTTGGATTCTAAGTAAATTAAAATTTGATGAAGATAACGATATCCTCCGTAGCAATGAAAATGTTGTTCCTAGCTGGTCTCCGTTCTGTCAAATGCTCAGTGATGATTCTAATTCTGTTTCTAAGATTGGGTTTTGCGAGCTGCTACCACATGCACCAACTTCACACGATGTTGTATTTACAGCGATGAAGAATTATATTTTATTAAATGAGCAAATAGGTAAAGAATATAGTGTTTTAAGTGCAGATATGGCAATATACTTGATAGCTAAGGTTATTCAAATGCAAACTCCTGATCCTTTCCCGAAATTAATATTAAGAATTGGTACTTTTCATTTGCAAAAAACCTGGCTTCATTGTTTGGGACAGTATTTAGCTGGTTCTGGCATTGAAAATATTTTAGTCGATGGGGATGTTTATGGTGAAAATACTGTGCAATCAATCTTCAGTGGCTTACATTACAACAGAGGCGTAAGAGCACATAAACTTCTGTATGAAAGTATTAAAGTACTACAAATAATGGAGTACCTGAAGTGCTGTAATAATTCAGATCTCAAATATTTGCTAGAATTACCCTCATTTAATTTATTAAGAGAAGCCATAGTTGATCGCGATAATTGTAAAGTTCGCCAAATTTTTTCAGAAATAATTACTGCGTCTAAATGGTTTTTTGATAAGTTCATAGAATTTTTAAATACTAAAAGTTATGAAAATGAGACTTTTTTATACTTAAAAAGATATTGTGAAATGGTAGAAATCCTGTTTGATTCGATTAAAGCTGATAGAGAAGGTAATTTCCAGCTTCATTTGATATCAACGCGACAAATGCTGCCTTACTTTTTTAGCATGAATCATTATTTATATGCGCGAGGAGTATCTTTGTATCTTCAAGATATGCTTCAACTGCCCAATATTGTAATGTATGATTTAAACCGTGGAATGATGTCAGTCAAGAGAAAAGAGGGTATTTTTAACGGTGTTGGAAGTGATTTAGCATTAGAGCAATCTCAAAATAGATCATCAGCAATTAGTGGTGGTTTAATAGGCATAACACAGAATGAACATGCTATGCAAAGGTGGATTTTGCTGTACCCTTTAAAAAATTCTATTCACCAATCATTTTTATCTTTCTGTGATTTACATGATGATGATCCTGCAAATGATATTCGCGCATTCAGTCATCATGAATGGAGTCCGAGTCAAATTAAAAGAGATGATACAGATGTGGACATTATTGTAAATAATTTAAAGAGTAAAAATATATTTGATAATATTACAGGCTGCACAAGCTTATTTAATATTTCAAATGGGAAATTAGCAAGTGAAGAGACAAGCAAATATCTATTATCATTGAAAGAAAATGGTGAAAATTTATTACAATCTTTTATGGAAGAACGTATTATTCGCAAAGATAAAAGTATTTTCGATCGTATGCCTAGAGTTTTAGTAAAAAATTTTGCGTATACTGAAAAAACTAAACCTAAAAATGAAAACAGTAAAGAACTAAAAGAAACCAAAGAATTAATGGATATTCAACAACTTCTAATGTTGTGTGTTCAAAGAGAGTATAGTGTAGATTCTTTAGCAAAATACGAGTTATTAAATTATCCTAAAGCTCTTGCTGATGATGATGGTTTTTATAAAAAATCTGTGAAGTCTGTTTTAATGGAAGAGATTGAGAAAGAAACATTGTGTACTGTAACTTCGATGACTTCATTGTCTTCTTCAAATTCTAAAATACATTTGTTTGATGGAATGACAGTAGTACATCGATTGCAGCTATCTAAGCATGCAACATTTGGTGAATTTGCTACAGCATTTTTTAATTATGTTACATCATATTTTAAAAAGCCGAAAGTTACGCGTGTTGATATTGTATTTGATAGGTATGACAATCAAAGCATCAAGTATTTAGAAGCTGCATTAAGAGCCAAAAATATAAAAACATGTGAAATAGTTATTCAAGGGCCCAATACTAAAATTCCTAAAAATATTTCAACATTTCTAACAAGTCCGAAAAATAAGCTAGAGTTAGTAAGATTTCTGTGTCAAAATGTTTTACAGTACGTTTCACTTACTGATAATCAAGAATTAATTATTTCTGGTGGCTTTGATAATGTTTGTAAATGTTATAGTATTCAAGGTGGAAAAATTTCTGAGGTACCGGAATTACTAAACAATCACATTGAGGCTGATACTCGAATTTTTTGTCACGCTGCTTACAATGTTCAGTTGAATTCTGAAATAATAATTCACAGTGTAGACACTGATGTTTTTGTACTAAGTATTTATTATTGGTCACGGTTGAAAAAAAGCGGTTGTTCCGGACTATGGATGGAAATTAATAATAAAAAATCACGATTTCTTTCGTGTCACAAAGCAGCTGATTCTCTAACGTACCCGGTTTGTGAAATTTTACCTGCCTTACACGCATTTACGGGTTGTGATACGACTAGTAAAATTGGCACAAAAAAAAAATCTTTAGAAATAATAAAAATACAAGAAAATCGTAATGTTTTACTCCCTCTTGGCAATGGGTTAGAATTAAGTACTGAGGAGTTGAAAGGCTTAGAAACATTATATTTAAATATTTTGGGTAAAAAAGGTAACACCGCGGATGAAGCTAGACAAATTATTTTTTCTCGTTGTTTTGGCACTAATATTAATTTATCAAAAATTCCATGCACATCAGATGCCTTGCATTTGCATGCACTTAGAGCTTCTGCTCAGACATACATTTGGAAAAATGCATTGAATCCCCAATATAAAACATTAGATTTTACGAATTTCGGATACAAACTAGAGAATAGTACTTTGCTACCTTTATTTATGAACAAAAGCCCATTTCCAACTGATCTTAAAAAACCGTGTAATTGTAAGAAAGCCTGTAAAACCAAAGCTTGTTACTGTAACAAAAATAATATTAGTTGCATACTTCTATGTGGCTGTGATTCGGAAGACTGTAAGAATATAATATATAAAAATGATATTAATAATAAATAAATACTTTTTCTTAAATCTTGTTTCATTATTTCATACTTCTACATCCATAACCTTCGTTTGAAGAAGTTATTCAATGTAATAACTTTCTGTTTTAATAACAAAAAAATAATATAAACTGATAAAAAAGTAATTTTAATTACATGTTCCGATTCATGTTTAAATAACTTTCGTAAAATTGATTCCAGAAAAAAATTTATAGAAAACAAATTGTAGACAATTTAATTATTAATAACATTGCTCTCCTTAACAATCTTGATAAAGTTAATAGTTTTTAAGATAAATGATAAATAATGATTCAGGACACAGAGAGGCCGATGCAGCGCATGAGTCAGAGAGAGACGGCGATACTTAAAGGTAAGCGGCGCATACTTGTGAGCGCGTGAAATTAACAATTATGAAACAGGTATAAACAATAACATTTTTAAAAGTATCTATTAAGAATATTATTAACTATTGTATAAAGAATTAAAAAAAAAATATTATTTATATTTTATTTTTTTTTTTAATATATTTTTCATGGGTCAAAAGTACCCAAATTTGAGATTTTTCGAACCTTTAAAAATTCATATCTCTAAAAATATTAACTTTATCGTGAAAAGTCATAGGACTTTTTTTATTCGTATTTCAATAAAGAATATAAAAAAAATTTGTCCGGTTGAAAAACAACAATTCCTTACAATTGTTTAAACAATTTCAGTTTAAACAATATGGCACGGGGTTGCCCCATGGCAACATGCATTTATATCATCAGTAGGACAATTTAAAGAGGATCGCATAAAAAAATTGAGGTGGAATAGTTTTCGGTACTCATGCGCCGATTCCTCCTGGACTAATAGCACACTTTGTCTTTATAAATATTAAAAGAAAATGATGACCTTCGCTAAACAGATATGTATACGAGAAACAAGGAATATCGACCACAGTAAATGTGATCAACATTAGTAACTCAATCAACTATAAAACAACATATTATATTATATTTTTATAAATAAGACATTCACAATATACAAAAACGTCAAATGTCATAAAAAAAACTTAACATTAACGTTGTGTATTTTTACCATCTTACGAATTTTCAATCAGGTCACGTGTCCTGACGTGAGTTTAACATTTTATACCCATCCCAAGAAAAGTGCTCAACGCCGCTAACGAAATTTTCACTTCAAAAATACATGTTTTGTTAAGATATAGATCTGAGAACCTTAATGTAGATATTGGTCGATAAATTTATCAGACAATTCTCTAATAATGTAAATAAATTAAGAGTTCTTTTCTACTAATATTATAAATGCGAATGTTTGTTACTCTCTCACGCAAAAACTACTCAACGTATTCTGATGAAACTTGGCACACATATAGAGCATGCCCTTGAATAATATACACGATACTATGTATATGTTTATAATATATTATAAATGTAGTATCCCTCGGGAAAGCGGGGGAAACCCTAGGGGACAGTTATAACCCTAGGGGGGCATAAATATAGGTAAATATAATAAATGATACAAATTTTAAGTGATCAAGTCCCAAATTGCGAACGGCTATGTTTGTGTCACAGGCTTTATTCCAAGTCACGATTCAAATTATGCCACTGATATTTATATACTGTGGTATTACGTTTTAGTAGTGTCGTGTGGTATTGTCGAATATAAGCTGAGTCATGGTATCGTTATAACTTATTATATCGTTCATTAGTTCACGCGGCGCGTAGTTTGGTGGCGATATGACGACGTTCTGATAAGGGTCAACAGCATCATCATACAATCAACCACTAGATCAATAGATGCACCTTATCTTGAAAGCAATAACGATTGTTTTCCTATAAAATTCTTAGCTGTCTAAAGGTTATTTTTAGATCGTCAATTTTAGTATACAGACCAAAGACAATAGGTAACTGAAAATTCTTCTTTTCTCCTTTTTGGGATTTTTGTATAAAGTCATGATTCGAAGATGCATAATATTGCATCAGCGGTGGTCTTACCCATTGCGAGGCTCCGGGCGGCAGGTCATTGCGAGGTCCTTTGTCCTTCGTGAAAAGTATGTGATGCGGTAGTAAGACTGGTTGTATGATTTAGGTAAAGTTATACAAATAAATAAAATATGAAATCCATATATATTTTTAATTTGCTTGGGTTGTGTGAGGGGTTATATGTAATAAGGTTATTTTTAGATCGTCAATTTTAGTATACAGACCAAAGACAATAGGTAACTATCCTGTATTCAAGATAAATGATTAAACACTAACATTAAACATCCAAAAATACACAGCTACATCAAATGTGATCTAAATTTCATAATTAATATGATTTTTAAGTACACGATCTAACCAGAAAGAGTAGCTCTTTTGATGTTGTACAATTATGACGTCACAACTTCCTATTCCATACAAAACTCCATAGAAACGGTCGTTTTGACATTTAATAAAAAGTTGCTGATTTGACATATCAGTCAACACCCTTATTGCCACAATTTATTTCAAAGACTCACCAGTTACACCGAAAACAAGACAGCCATATTCGATGACCTCACTATCGTAGGAACATTGTCCTTACTTTACCAGTTCACCAGATCATTAGACGCGTTTTCTAAAATTCAACCTTCTTCCCTCAATTGAAACCTTAATGATGGTTAGAACCTGAAGATTTCACGTATGTTAGAACAAACGTGCCGAGGTTTCACCCTTGAGAATTCGGGTGAAAGCTGCTAATATTTCAAAAGTAGTAGAGCTCTTAGTACAGAGCTCGTCCAGAGAAGTATTACCCCCATACTTATTTCCACCGTGAAGCAGTAGTGCATTGTATTAGAGTGTTTCGGGTGGAAAGGTAAGGAGGACGGTAAAGTTACAGGCACATGAGACTTAACTAGTTCATGTCTCAGGGATAACAACGCATTGGCGATGCCCCTGGTGTTGCAAAAGTCCATAGGCGGTGACCACTTGCGATCAGGTAGACCGATTGCCCGTTTGCCATTGTTTAACATAAATAAGTGTTTTTTCTCCTTCACGCAAAAAATTCTAATGGAATTTGGATAAAAATTGGAACATTGACATAGCATGCCCTGGATCAAAACTTTGCATATTGTGTATCCCGAGAAAATGCAAAATTCCTTCGGGAACGCGGGCAATTATTTAAGTAACCCATTTCAATAGAAATTACAAAATATAAGTAAAAAATAATTGGGCCAGAAACGACTTACTAAGTTCGTAATCCGAATCGCGTGCGCAACCGATCATCTGAATATCCCAGCAGAACTGCACACGTTACATGAGGCAAACGCTTATTCCACACGATGCCTTTGTAAATAATAATAGGAAATGATAAAATTATGACCTTCGCTAAACAGATATGTATACGAGAAACAAGACATATTGACCACAGTAAATGCGACATTAGTAACTCAGCATTTATAACTCAATTCGTGATAATGATAAATCAACAACAGTCACCAGGGGCTCGATTCTGTAAGGAAAATAACACTAACTCGAAGATGTTTCGTCGCTGCCTCCATGCTCTGTCTCTTTCGCTTACTACGTGAGAGGTAAGCTCTCCGAGGCCTCCTTATCAGCTGAATAAGGGGGCAGTTTATAGACATCTAATATAATAGAAAAATTAACCTAATTTCGCTATGATCATTCGGACAATAGATGATCCTTGTCTTAAAAGCAACAAAGATGAATTCCTTGACATTCTTTGCTATCTCGACAACTTTAACATAATAACAGTATAGAGAGATTTTCTGAAACGATGTATATTGACATTGCTAGAACATTTTTCCATTTCGTTGCAAGTGTAGATATTGATCAATAAATTATAAGACAATATGACCTCTATTAACGTAAATTTTAGAGTTCTATAATAAGTCGTTGCAATCAATGATTCAAATAAAAAACAGGGTTGTAAACACGTAATGACGATATTTTTTAGATACAAAAGGTTGCGAAACAGAATTTCAAAGCCCATCCCAAAAAAAATAGGAATACGGAAAATCGCAAATTGCAGATTTATTGTCACATACTTTATTTGAAGTTGCGTTTCAAGTTGTGCCTCTGTTGTATTTATCTACTGTGTCACGTTTTAGTAGTGTCGTGTGATATTTCGCAGAGTATAAGTTAAGTCATTAAATCTCTATTTTATCGCTCACTAGTTATCTAAGCGGCACGTAGTTTGGTGAAATACTTTGGAAGATAAAACAAATACAAACAACTGGAAATTGTTAAAATGGTTCAAATTAAGAGAGTTCTTGTTATTTACACTGGAGGTACTTTTGGTATGCTGAAAAACGAAAAAGGAGGTAAGAACAACAGTATTATATCAACTTTGAAATATCCACAGAGTAAAATAGCTATAGATAAAATAAGTTATTTAGGTTATAAGTAATAGGGTATTACACCTTTTTTTGAAAGCTGTTTCGGCTCGTGACGTCACTTCGTTAGTAAACAATACAATTACTAAAGACCAAGTAACACGATTTGTGAAAATAATGAGTTATAATGTTTATCATTGGTGTCTTGTACCTGAATGCAATAATACAAGTGTAAAAACAACACACAAATTATGGATTCAAGTGCCAAGTGATATTTAAATGAGAAACACATTTTGCCACCATCAATGTATTTATCATTGGTAGATTTGTACTTTCTGCTTTCACAAAACCGTCTTCCATGATGCGATTTTAATAAAATTAAGGATAAAAGTCCACAAACGTGATAATACCTTGTAAAATTTCAAAATAACACAAAGCAAAACAAACATCTAGATGGTTTACTAACAGAGTGAAGTCACGTCGGAATCCAATATGGCGGATGGCGTTTTAAACATTTAACAAACAGATTAAAAAAAACGATTTTTAAAATTGAATTATAAAATTTACATTGCATTTTTATAAATAAATACTAACGTTTCTCGTTTACTATTTTCAAAATCTATCATTCAAAACATATCATAAATATGCATTTTTATATTTTTTCTTACATGGTGTAAAATGCCCTATTGCTTTGACTTATGACCTTGTTTTATTTAAATGCTCCTATTGGTTTACACTTTATAAGTAAGAGATAGTGAGAGAAGATCCTAGTACCCACTTGAAATTTACTTTTCACTAAATAGTACGTCATAAAGTGTCCAAATCTGTGTGTTTATCCGTTTGCCTATATTTTTTAATTATACGCGGAAATATATACGATTTCAAAATCATTAGGAGTTTTTTTTTCGAAAGGTTTATGTATGTTATCCAACTCAAGTAAAGCCATAGCAGTTTGCTCTCTCAAGAAATGAAATTGGGGTGTCCGTATGATGTTAAAATAATTGCGCGATGCAAAACCTTCTATTTATATGATGCCTAATCATAAATAAACGTATTTAGTTTTTTTTTCTGTATTTCTGATTGCCTGTCTTGAATAAATTCAAAAGCTTAAAGGATTTAAATGGTATTTGGCACATAGATAAATTACTTTCTAGATTAACACAGGATATATTTTATTGCGGAAAATATAAAATCCTTCTGGAATACTTTTGAAAATGCGAGACGGATGCTGGTAGAATAATGCAAATTAAATTCAGTATGTACATACCAATTAGGCTGAAAATTATATTTCCTCTTGAAGGCATAGGTATTTATTTAAATCTTTTATTAATGTACGAATTAAATTGACGTTTCTCGAGAAGGGAAACAATCTCTCGTAAGTATGAGATAAGATCATTCGGTCTTGAGTATTATCGAGGCGAGCGTTATCTATTACTGTGTTTATTTATAACATATTTACATAAACATATTTAGAAATAATCAACTTATTGTAATACATAACACGTCTATATATGTCTAGATATTAAAGGCATGTATATAGGTTGGTACAAAACAACCCGTAAAGTTGAAAGGAGGTTAAATGGGGCCTTATAACGAGTCCATTCACAATATTTAAGAACCGTAGTAACGCTGTATAACGTACCCCAAAAACATAAAAAAACAGATTTTTATGTATGAAAAATTAAGTACAACAATTATAGTAGACAATGTTTTTGGTAAAATAGGTACGTAGGCCTTTCTGTTAAATAATCTGGTTCTCTGACATAGCAGCTTACTAGGGTTGTTGACTTTGATAATTAATTATATTTTTACGGGGTATTTTGTAACACGTTGTATAGTGTAGTATGTGTAAACATTACCTACTTTTACTATTCTAAGTGACCTGGGGTTACCATAGAGGCACAGTTATCAACTCTTAGATAATAGTCAATACCCTATTTATTCCATTGTTTCCATGTCCATTCACAAGGTTTGAAGTAACTCGACTGAAAAAACAGGATGTCGATTCTCCGGTTTAGGAAACGGATATATTGTGAAGTCATTTCCATACTTTTAAGTTAGACATCGAATACCGTGACGATGACAAGAGTTCGAAGCACATATGTAAAAAAAAAGTGTGTGTGTACTTATGTACGCACGTAAGAAATTATAGGCTAGAAAAACCGCACTAAAACCATTTTTTACTATTTAGTCGTGAAATTGTAGTGTCCAAACTCTTTGCACCTGTCTTAAGCAACGAATAATAATATTTGACGTTGTTAGGTTATTATTTACAATAACATCATTACTCACTCATTGACACTGACAGTTGCGATTTGTGCGAAGTTCGGGAGAGACCGTTATCAGCTAACTTCATCCGTGAGAATTTTATGTTACACTCATACTTACATTATTTTTTTCATAACGTGCCTAAAGAAGTATAACTTCAAGAAGATTCATAAACCATAGCATAGGATTATACTTTACAGCAGGTACATACATGATGTTAAGCCTACAAACCACGTTGGCTGTAATCAACCGAGTGTAGGACCCTTGATTTGTACAGAAAACACGAAAATGCTACCTGCATTTTCGGGTTTTCATGCACTCGGGATCGTCGTTGCAGTAAATTTTGTAGTACATTGACGGTGCTACGGCTGTTGTCCCACACTCCTCGCGCGCCGAACCAGCAATCTATCATGAAATAGGGTTCCACATTGAACCCGAGAGAGTTCCACAATTAGGCTTCTGTTCCAAAGTCAGAAGCGTCGTGGCGTGCGGTCCCGAGTGACAAGGCACATCAAACGAAGCGATTTTTGTTCGATACTCCGTTCATTCGCACAAAGTCTTTTGCTTCCTCTTTCATTGTGCGGACAGCGAAGGAGTGGAACTCATTACCGGCGTCAGTTTTTCCCGATTCATATAATCTATATATATAGTCTTTAAGGCAAGATTGAATAGGCATTACTTGAGTCCGCGTGTATCATCCTCGACTGCATCGTCACTTTCCATCAGGTGAGATCCAGTCAAATGCCCTCATTATTTTTTATAATAAAAAAAAGCGAAGCCGGACAAATGGGCTAACTATACGTTGGTACTCGTCTTCGATTGGCCAGCAAGTATATCAGGCAAAGTCACAATTTCCCTTCCCACCAGTTCCCTTCTAGTTCTTTACCATCTTCGGCAATACCTTCACTGTGCACAGTTTGTTGTCACAGAAGTCGGATAACAGTAACGTTTTTTAATATTTCAGTGTTGGTACCACAGAAGAACATAGAGAAAGTAATAAGGAAGCTTCCACAACTACACGATGATGAATATTGGCAGACGCACCTGGCCGGCTCTGAAAAGGAGTACCTCGTTATACCTGGTAACATTCTTTCAAAAAAGAATATTAAACTCTATAGATTTATAGTCAGTATTAAAAAAAAACTTTAATTCAAGGCCATTTATTTATTCAGTTTAGGTCCTAGAAAGGCTCTTAAATAGGTCAAAGAAACTGATGTTACTACCGGTTCGCATGCTTTCAAGCTTCAACTGGGAAGAACCGGCAAGACACTGAGCTGGGAGACATTCTTTATAGATTTTTAATAATGTAATTTCTTTGCCCAGCGATTTTCATATGTTTACCAATATCCATAGGTACATTAATAAAATTGAAATTTAAACTTTTCAGATGGCAAAGATACCGAATTAAAGGTGTTATACAAGATATATGAGTACGATGAACTAAAGGACTCTTCAGATTTCACTATTGAGGACTGGATCAGACAGGCTCGCGACATTAAGGTATCTATACTTGCACGACCTAATACTTAGATATTATGATGCCACAATCTAGCAATAATCCTTTTCTTCTTTTTATTATAATTGCGCAAATTTTTGCGAAGGTTGATGCGAACATTTTTACAATGAAACGGCTGGACCATTTTGGATTATGAATTATGAGAGGAAGTAGAATACCTTCGGTCCTGGAAAGCTTCCGCGGGGCGGAAGCTGGTCATTTATTTACTTATAAATGTACCAATCAATTATACCATTTTTTGTGAAAACAACAATTTATAGACTGCCTAATTAAATTAGCGTTTCCAGATTTTTTGTCTGTCTCCAAGTTTTTCTTGTGTAAATGAAAATGGCTCACAGATAAAAAATCTACCCAAGGGATACATTTTATTGCAGAGAATATAATATCTTTCTGCACCGTTTGGCTAGTCAATAAATAATTTAATGACAATCCTTTTACTTGTCAGTTGATCCATATCACTGACGATGTTTTTCATTGAGATGATAATCTCTGCCACATGTCATAGAAAAATACCTTATTCTTACCATAAATCATTATTAATTTGTCACGCTACCTATTTCAGAAATTCTACCACGACTACGATGGTTTCGTGGTACTGCACGGGACGGACACGACAGCATACGGTGCGTCAGTGCTCTCTTTCATGCTGGAGTCCGTCGGCAAGACCGTCGTCCTGACTGGTGCTCAGGTATAACAACAAAATTACGATTTGAACACCATTTCTCGCTGTTTGTTACAATGTGACTGAAGGATGTAGTATACAAAAACAAAGGATTGTTAAACTGTAGCTCCTTGGAATAACTTCATTAAAAGGTAATATTTGCCAATTTTCACTAGCCCATGCCTAACTTAAGCGACTCTTAACATCATTTGTATGAAAAAGCGACCAGTTTGACATACACACTATAAGAAAAGTTTGCGATCATTTGTTTTTTGTATATAAATACAAAACAATATTAATTTATTTTGTCGCTTAGATAGAACTAAGTGTACTACGGTGCTGGACGTGTTTAAGAAATAAATAAATATTTTGGGACCTTCTATTAAACTCGGTCATTTTATTCTAAATGAAGCAGAGCTTGATCTATGGACAGCAGATAACTGATATACATGTCCGTGTTTTTTTCATCAATACTATAATATAAAATGGTTTAATCTGGGTGGGAATTGACTATATGACTGATACAACCTGTGGTGTAGCAGTCAAGGTTAACCACCAAGTCAACTGGACCGTGAAATTTTCAAGATAAATCGATTAACTTTACACCAATTTATTGTATTCTAGGTTCCAATATTCCAGCCACGAAGCGATGGTAACAACAACTTCTTGTGTGCTGTTCTGATAGCCGCCACTCAACACATTCCAGAGGTCACTGTGTTTTTCGGAGCTAGGCTTTTTAGAGGGACTAGGTAAAGTACTATTTTTTTTTAGAGTTACCAAATATTTTATTCCCGCACTCCAATTGTGTCTCTCGGATTCATTATGGAAGCCTATTTATACATTGATGGTTCAACGCGAGAGCAGAATGGCGCAACACTCGCAGCGCTATCAATGAACTACAAAATTTACTGTTATAACGATTCCAAGAGCATTACTCAATAGCCCGTACGACATCGTGTGAAATATCAAGAAATAAGTGTTTTAAAAATGTTGATGCCTTTTTCAATAATGAATATTTTCTGAAATATCAAGCTCTTTAACAGTTGTCGGTTCAATTCCTATTTCTGATTGAAAGTTTTACGGATAATCTAAAATTAAAAATATACACAAGCAACATGAAAATATACTGTCGCTTTTCAGAGTAAAAAAAGTTTCAAATACTAGAATATATGCGTTCGACTCTCCAAACTACCCACCAATTCTTGAAGCGAAGACGACCCTGGATGTAGACCCAAAGATGCTGATCCATCCACCTGGCTCCGTGCCCAATGAGTGCAGGCTTCATGACCAGCTGTCCCAGAAGGTGTACATACTAAAGGTGGCGCCGACGATCACACCAGAACTAATTAGAGCTGTCTGTCAGAATATGGAAGGTATTTATTATAAAACATGATCAGTAGTAGTAATATTATAGTTAACTGTTCCCCGCAGTTTCAACCTCGTTCCCGAGGGAAGTTACATTTTCCCGGGATAGCCTATATGTTATTTCAGGCTCTATCTATGTGGCAAGTTTCATCCAAATATGACAGATACAATTTCGAATCACTACCTAGTATAAAACAAAGTCGCTTTCTCTGTCCCTATATCCCTATGTATGCTTAAATCTTTAAAACTACGCAACGAATTTTGATGCGGTTTTTTTTAATAGATAGAGTGATTGAAGCGGGAGGTTTTTATGTGTAATACATGTGACATCCCACGGGGACGCGAGTAACACCGCGGGGGACAGCTAGTATATCATATGTTGTATTTATTTATTTATTTATTTATTAACTCTTTATGCACTAAAGTACAAAGGCGAACATAATGCCTTAGGCATTTTCTACCTGTCTACCTTGGGGTGATGCAGAAACAGGCGAGGCAGGTGCACTAAAGGTGGTCAAGATAAGTGTACTTCTAAAAAAAAAAAAAATCTAAAAAAACTTATGGAAACATTCTACATAATAATTCTATTGTATATATATATATATTTACAATATTGTAATAAAATAGTTAAATAAACTTACACAATAATACAATATTACATATACCTACTTACTATATAAATAAGATATATATTATATATATATCTATATAAAACATATATAATACATATATATATATACTCGTATATAAATACATTAATACATATATGAGAATAAATAAGAAGAATATTCCGCTAACTTGTCAGGCCTAGGTGTTTTTTAAGTTGAATTTTAAATGTGTAACGACTGTTTACCATCCTGATTTCCTGGGGCAGCGCATTCCATAGGATTATAGACTGGATGAAGAATGAACGATGTAGAAAATCAGAAGAGTGGATTGGACATTGTAGTCGTCGATTATAAGAAGATCGGAGATTTTTATCATGGTTTGAAGAGGTATATTGTAAATAGGAGGATAGATAAGTAGGTGGAGTGGGAGAAAAGAGAAAGGAGTACAGAGTGGTCAGGGCTCGCAACTCTCGACGCTGTCGAATAGGTAACCACTTTAGTTGCGATCTGGCTCCTGACACATGATCATACTTGCGAAGATTGAAGACGAATCGAATGCAGTTATTGAGAAGTCGGTCAAGCATATTGAGGAGAACTGCATTCAGGTCATAGTAGCACATATCACCATAGTCAATAATAGGGAGTATCAAGGTCTGTACAAGCATTATCTTCGCGCTGGATGGTAATAGGTGTTTGAACCGGTAGAGGGACCGCAACGTCCCAGTGACTTTTTGGCTGACACTTTTGACTTGCGCACGCCAGTTGAGGGTATTGTCGAGAAGCAAACCAAGATCCTTAACCTCAGAAGTGAATGGTATGACACTGCCATTGAATTTAAGGAGTGGTAATGTGGTGCTATCCACTCTGCTGACCATGCATGAGCTGCCCACAATTATTGCTTGGCACTTAGTGGGGTTCACTGTCACACCGAACCTATCCGACCAGTCCTTCACAACCACCAGATCTTGGTTTACCTTTTCGATGATTTCAGACAAAGTGTCTACAGTCCCTTGTCGATACAGCTGTAGGTCATCCGCATACAGATGATACGCGCACTGAAGTTCAGGTGTTAGAAAATTTATGAAGAGAGAAAATAGAAGAGGAGAAAGAATACCGCCTTGGGGGACACCAGCAGCAAGATTATTCCAGTTCGATGAAGATTCATCCGTTCGGACACACTGCTGACGCCCCCGTAAGTAGGAAGAAAACCATTCTACCGCCTCTGAGGAGACCATAAGAAAGGAGAGGATGGACGACAGGATCTCATGACTAACGGTATTAAAAGCATTGGAAAAATCGATTAGAACAAGAATAGTCAATTTTGAGTCTTCCATGCCTGTTCTAATATCGCTAGTCACTTTAAGGAGGGCGGACATCGTGCTGTGGCCTGGTCTGAAACCCGACTGGAGAGGGCTAATAAGACTATTGGTAATGATAAAATGGGCAATCTGCTTATGAACGCAGGCCTCCAGCACCTTGGAAAGGAAGGGAAGAATGGAAATAGGGCGAAAGTGACTGGGGAGAGAGGGATTAGAAATCTTAGGAAGGGGACGTACATAGGCTTTGCGCCATATATCCGGATAAACGCTAAATTCTAACGAATAATTAAATATATGCGAGATAGGGAAAAGGATATGTTCAAGGATAGTGGTGATCATGTATCGGGTAATGTTGTCACAACCAACCGCTTTGGATTTAATGGATAGGATGGTCTTTTTGATCTCCCCAGCGTCGATAGGAGAGAAGTTAAATGGGAGTATGTTAGGACGCGTTAGACCCAATATGTAAGATAATGTAGATTTTTTTGTTAAAGGATCCAACGTAGGGGCTGTTGTGAAATTATTATTGAGATCATTTAGGCTGATGGTATTAGAAAGGTCTAATTGTCGCGATTTACCGATACCTAGAGTTCCAAGGAATTTCCAGATATCGGCAGAAGAAGAAGAAGAAGATATATTGCTGAGAATATGGCGGCGTTTAGCGTCGCGTATCATCTGATTGCATCGGTTCCGAACCTTCTTGTAGGAAGACTTGTTGTCGTCAGTGCGGTCCTTTTTAAGTCTCCGGAACGCACGGTCCCGAAGTCTCATGGCCATTTGTATCCCTTTGGTCATCCATGGAGCAGGAGGTCGTTTTAACTTCACCTTCTTGATCGGAGCATGCGAGTCGTATAATTTGACAATGGCGTCGTTGAAGAAACTAACTTTGTCATCAATCGATGTTGCCTTACACAGGGGTGTCCAGTCGATGACAGAGGCATCCCTGTTAAGTTTCTCCACATCCATTCGCGCGAAGCAACGCATGCACATAACCCTGGGTTTGAGCTTGGGCGGTTTAAGGATGTAGGAGAGGAATATGAGGTCATGATGCGAGAATCCAGGCGCCACGTATTGGCCATGGGTGGAGACTAGGGAAGGATTGGAGGTGATAATCAGGTCAAGCCACGTGTCATCACCAGTAGCACTACTATGCGTAGCTTGCAGTGGCAGTACGTGCAGGCTGGCCGACTCAATGATATGCATGAGTTTGCGAGATCGGGGAGAGGTTAGAGCAAGGAGATTGGTGTTGAAATCGCCCATGATGATATGGTGTGCATACTCTGGACCCAAAGATTCTAAAACTGACTCGAATTCAGTGAAGTAATCAATTGAAGGAGGACAATAAACTACACCTATAACGGTTTTGACACCTTTGACAGATACCTCAAGAAAAAGGAACTCGGCCGAGGCAGAGTAGTCAGAAGGTGATGATGCCAAAACCTTATAGTTAAAGTCGCTTCGCAAGTATATAGCCACCCCCCCGCCTCCCTTCCCGACCCGGTCGTTCCGGATGAGAACAAACCCTGGGAGGGGGTATGTGGTTGAAGAGAGATTTGGTTTGAGCCAACTTTCAGAAACCAGGATGGCATGCACATTAGCATTAGTGAATGTGTCGTACAATTCGCTATGATGACTTGGTATACTTTGTGCATTTATATGACACACATTGATATAATGTTTACCTTGGTCACTGAACCTTTGGCGCAGTACGTCACCGAGGGTGTCCGTGAAAGAGCTGAAACTTTCATCACATGAGGAGACAGAAGATTGATTAGCGGAATGGAAGGAATCATTATCAGATATCATAATAAGTATAAATAAATAAAATATATAAAATATTTATAATGATAAAAATTATAATTATAAAGTGACCAAAATCACAAACAAAAAAAAATAAAAAAAAACCAATTATGCACGGTCGTTATTTGCATATCTGCACCACCCGCCAGCTAACAATACAAAAAGAAATAAAAACAAAAAAAAAAGTCTTGTTATCATGAGACAAACAAAAATAAGTGAATGAACGGAATGTTAAATAATTGTAACAAACCAAGGTTTCAGAACGCACTCACGCTAAAAAAAAAGTAACAATGATGACCATAAACTCTGATGACACTAGCACATTTTTGACATTGACATTTAGCTGTTGACATGTTGTCATGAATGAAGTGAAGCATAATACAACATTTACTACTAGAAAATAGTTTTACCCGGTTTATATTAATAAAAAGATAAAGCAAAACAACCGACAAGACTAAGGGTAATGAAATAAAGCAGTAAGCTACTTGAGGATCACTGTACAAAAATAATTCTAGACTACATAAAAGTTGAAGATAAGCCAAGCAAAGTATGAGTGGGCAAGGTTACAAGATGGACAAAAAATTAAAGTAAGTAAGGAGCAAAATTATGGTAATAATGAGCTGAAAAACCCTTTCATAAAGCAGAGTTATAAAAACTAATGTTATTTACTTGTTTTCAGGTTCTCTTCACTGCCCTCTGCACCTTTTCTGCTTGTGAGGCTTGATGTACCTGGCGAATTCGGGTATTTCTTCAGCAGCGAATTCAACTCGTCACAAGTAGTTATCTTATGGCGAGTTCCATCGGCGGCTTTGACAAATATGACCCCATCTTGAGTCCAGCAAGATCGCATACCAAAATGCACCCGTGCCTTACTAAACACTACTTGCCTGGCCTTCGTCAGGAACTCCTTCACCGATATTTTCGTGCCCCTCAAGGAGACCTTTGCTTTCCACACTGAGGATTTGGCATCGTAGCTGGAGAACTTAACAAGTATTGGCCGAGGGTGTCCATCACTAGAAGCCCCCAACCGGTGACATGCCTTAATGGTTGGTGCAGTAACTGTTTTAATTGCCAGCTTGGTCTTTATGACATCAAGGACAACATCGCTGCAGATTTCATTCTCCTGCTCAGCGATTCCTTGGAAAATGACTGCCTTCCTCCGCTGTCTGGTGTCCATCTCATCAACCTGTCGTGCGAACTCACTGATTTGTCGACGCAGCAAGCCAAACATGTTGAAGACAAGCTCCCGGAAGGTACGGAATTCCTCAGCCACCCTAGCCACGGTGTCCTTACCAGAACCAGCAACCTGAATCTGATCAGAGAGTTCTCCCATCTTCAGCATGATACGCTCCTCAATGGTCTTCTGGGTGTTCATAATTTCCTCCAGTTGTGACATTATTGTTATTTGTTAACCTCAGTGACAGTTACAAGATGAAAATTTTGTGGTGAGCTGGCAGGTGGTGTAAAAATAGTGCTATCCTCACATTAAAGTGTTATAAACGTGAGTACTACTTTATTAGACGAATAAACACTAAAGCAAACAGTAATTTACACGAAAAATATGGAAATTTTAAATAAATTTAAATTACGTTACAAAGTTGCGTCTTTACTTTATTGACACCTACCGCCGAAAAAAAAAAAAAAGTATTATAAAGTTTGTTTATGTATGTAGGGTCAATACGCCTGTTTGCCGTCCACCGCCTTTTTTCGACCACATGACGAGCAGTTTTTAAAGAACTTTATAAAATTGGAATATTGTCACACACACAATAACAAATTTTAACCTATAGGATTCTGACAGTCTTAGGAACATGCACACATGCACAAAAGATGCCAATTCGTGTGCAATAACAAGTAATAAATTCCTTAGTCTGTGCCCCGCAGTAATGGAGTGAAGATGTGTGACTTTTTGTTAAAAAAATAGCGCAGTGCCATATTTTACGCGGTAAGTTTTTCCATATTAAATTGTAATTTTACTCAATTTGATGGTTTGTAGACCTTGTTTATGAATTGTAGAACTCACAAAATACTATTAGTGTATAATAAAATGTGTTTTAAGTATAATAATCAAGTGGACGCATAACTGAACTAATATTTTACATATAATCCATTTCTCGTCCGGCCGGTCGAAAATGGGCTTAGACATTGTAATAAGGTTGCATCTAAATTGACAGTCTGATACGAAAAATATGAAACATTGGTTAGGAATTTGACCCTTATTACATTCATAGAGTTTACTTTCCAATTTTCGACCACGTTATATCGCATGTATAGATAACTATAGATGTTTAAAATAAGACGGGGTCGAAAACTGGTACGCTCTAAATACTGTAATGGTTTTCGTCCACTCCATATAATTATGATAGGTCGAAAGCTGATCCTTTGATTCAGATACTACCGGTTTCCGTCCACTGGTGTATTGTTTTTATTGTTAATTATTTCGAGACGTTTATTTATTAGTTATGGTCTCCCAAGTAAACACACTTTACATAATAATCGTAGTGTTCGAGGATATTGACAAATCTTTTTTTTTTAGATGAGTTCTTCAGAGATTAAACAAAAACGAAAAAAGACTCCGGTTTATTCCGAAGAGGCATTAAAAAAAGCGTTAGATGACATTCGTCAAAAAAATAAGTCTATCAGGCAAGTTTGCTTGGAATATGGCATACCAAAAAGCACAGTTTTAGACCGGATAAGTGGCCGTACAACGGATGAAATAAAAAAACGTGGACCAGATCCCGTATTAGGAAAAGAAGGGGAAAAAAATGTGGTCGAATGGATAATCAATATTTCTAAATGCGGATTCCCAGTAAAAAAAAATGAACTTTTAGACACAATCCAGAAAATAATAGTAGACAGTGGGATTAAAAATAATTTTAAAAACAATCGGCCGGGCGAAAAATGGTTTAAGATGTTTTTGCAACGAAATAATGAAGTTTCTCTTAAAAATGCAGAAGGAATCAATAAAGCCCGAGCTCAGGTGACGGAAGAATCAATAAAAGTATGGTTCAGGGGTCTTAAAGATTTTTTAAGTGATATTGGACAACTTAATATCTTGGACAATCCAAAGAGAATTTTTAATGGGGATGAGACGGGTTTTGCACTTTGTCCTAAAACCGGGAAAGTTTTGGGGCCACGAGGGTTTAAAAATTTGTACCACATTACGCCTGGAAACGAAAAAGAAAATATCACGGTCCTGTTGACTTTTAATGCTGCTGGGAATGTGTGTCCACCCTGTGTGGTTTTTCCCTACGTGAGGCCACCTAAAGCTGTGGTCGACAGTATGCCCCCTGATTGGTGCTTGGGTAAGTCTGACTCTGGATGGATGCGAGGTGACGTATTTTTTGAATACGTCTCCAACGAATTTAATAATTGGGTCGAGAATAACAAAATACCGAAACCAATTCTTTTACTTGTAGATGGGCATAAATCACATATGTCTCTAATGCTTAGCACCATATGCGAACAAATGGAGATCATTTTGTATGCACTGCCACCAAATACGACCCACATTTTGCAGCCAGCCGATGTAAGCGTGTTCGCACCATTAAAATCATACTGGAAGAGGACTGTGAGAGATTTTTTAAGCAAACGAGAAAATTTTAATTCGACTGTTACGAAAACTAACTTTTGCACATTGCTAAGTGAAACATTAACACACCCGAACATGGAACAGAATATAATAAATGGCTTTAAACGCTGCGGACTTTATCCATTCGATGAAAACAGTCCAGACTATACCAAATGTGTCCGAAATATGTTAGAGGATTTAAACTCTGTCAGACAGCAACCAACAAATACTGCTATAACACATTCTGATATTGCAATCACGAAAAAAGTTATAAGACAATTGAAACCGGCACTGAAACAAAAGAAAATAGATACGCGTATTATTCTGAAAGAACTAAATATATTGAAAAAAACATTACCATCTGAAAGAGGAGTAGATGCAGAAATTTCCATTGAGACTGAGTCTGAAAATAATGAAAGTTCATTAATATTTTTTTCCAAAGAAGACCATATGAGCCAAGTTTGTTCAACAAATATTGAAAATGAACTCTATACCAACAAAGAAGTCACCTTATGTTCATCTAACGAAGCTCAGCAGAATAATGATTCTTTTCCTTCCACTGTGATAGAAACAATAACAACCCAAATAAACACTACGCCGAAAGAACAGCCTACAACTTTAGAAATATCTCAACAGATTTGGTCACCAGAAGATAGTTTTGTTAACACTGACAAAGATGATTCTCTTTCAACTTTACACCTGATGTCTGGGAGTTACCTCGATGTAGGTTCTATTGTGTCTTTGGATGACATCCTTATTCTGCCATGTCCGGATGAAATAATATCTAAATCTCAAACTACAGAAAATCCAGAACCTGTTATGGAAACATCTGCTCCACTTGCAGAAAGTAACAGAAGAAATATTCTAAGTGAAGTTTTTCAAAACCACTTACAGTTACCAGAAGTCGTTGTTTCAGTACGAAGAGCAAAAGAAAAAACTCCTGCGGCGATTTCTTCCGCTGCGTGGCGAAAATTCTACGAAGATAAGGAGCGGATACAAAACGAAAAGAAGGAAGCAATAAAAAAAAGGAAATTAGAGAGACTGGAAAAACAAGAGATAGCAAAGAGATTAAAAGAGAGTGGGAGAACAAAAAAATCTAGACAAACAAAAGGAGGAAATAAGACTGAGAGACAAGGACCAAAGGTTGGCTGTTCAAGTAACGCTTATAATAATCTTAATCCATCTGATTTGCCTGCAACAGCAAATAAAATTAAGTGTGCTCAGTGCGAAGAAATACTTATATCAGACACTGAAGATGACAATGAAAAGAATATAGGTTGCGATGAATGTATAAGATGGTACCATCTGAAATGTACCCCATTTGCTGGACAGCCATATCTTGCCGTTCAAAATGAACAATTTAAATGTGATTTTTGTATTTAATTGTGATTAATATTGTTCCTTGCTTTCTAATATATTAAGAAAGTTAGTTAAAAAAAATTATAAATAATAATTAGTGAAGGGAAGTTATTATTTACTGATTTATTTATTGATTGTTAATTATTATTAAGTCATTTTTAATTTTAGATAAGTACGCTAATTACTCAAAAATCAAAGATTTTGTTTTATTTTAATATATGATTAAGTATTATTTTAGAGTAAGATAAAGACGTAAACTTATGTATGATAATTTCCAAAAGAAAGTAATTTTGCTTTTCAATAATTTATAATTAATTATTTCTTTCTAATGAACACCAAATTAAAACATAAGTTTTTAACTTGTATAAGATTTGCTATTTAATAATATAAAAATGTGATTATAAAGACTGATTATTTAAGAAACATTTTAGTAGCTAAGTACTTACATAATAATTCTTAAATAAACACAAAATGTTGATTCGCCACTGTTTTATTTGTGTTCACCTTTTTTTCTGTACCATATTCTGGGTTTTGCAGAGTGGTCGAAAACTGGTTACAGGCTGGACGTAAACTAGATTTTGTGGTCGAAAACTAGGCAAATCGCATTTTTTTTAGTTTTAGATTTATTAAAAATAAAAGATTGACCTGACTGCTAATTACTTAACATTAAACTAAAATAGACTATAGATGTCGGGCATTAAAGTAAACGTAAATTGTGATTTTCTCCTAGAAATATTTTTTTATGCCTTCCAATTTCGGCAACCCAACTAATTGGACGAAAACAGGCGCAATGACCCTATAAAACAGCTCAGCTGAATTCTGTAACGTCTGATGGGATGGCACACAGGATATGGACTGGATATGAGGATAGATTGCTTGATTAATCTCTTCAATTTTTTTGATTAATCTTTCTTGCTTGATTCAATGATTACGTCTAGTTTATTTCCCAAGCCGGCTACTGACCAGCATAACACGTAACGATGAGAGTACTCGCAAAGTCAGTATAGCGAAGTGAGACCAGTTTTCTGCAAATGTACTTCTCAAATTTGCAGGTGTTGTTCTGGAGACATATGGCAACGGTAACATTCCTATAAAGCGCAAGGAGATCTACAAAGAGATAGAGAGAGCGGTGAAGAACAACGTCCTGGTGGTGAATGTGACGCAATGCATCAACGGCACCGTCTTGGGAAAGGCTATTTACGAGACTGGATTAGTAAGTACAAATTGTGCAAATTTGAAATTCAAATTGAAGCTTCTTTTACTGTAATAAGGTTGCAAATGTGTCAACTGTAGCTCCGCATTCAGTAGCCCATCTCAGCTCATCAAGCAGTAGTGCAATTGTATTACTGTGTTTCGGTTAGAAAGGTAAGGGGGCCGGTGAAATTACAGGCACATGAGACTTAACAACTTCACGTCTCAGGGTCGACAACGCATAGGCGATGCTCCTAGTTTGCAAGTGTCCATAGGCGGCGGTGACCACTTACCATCAGGTGGACCGTCTGCTTGTTTGTCGGCCCAAGTGGCATAAAAAAAAAAATTGCTCCCATATATGTACACCAATACTTACAGCCAATTGTGGATTAAAATGTGATTTTTTAACTTAGTTATATTTAATGCAGTCACATCCATACTGTATTCAGTACTTAATTTAAGCGTGTAAGTTGGTAATGTAGGTATTGACAACGCGTTGTGCACTGACGTTATAGAAATGTAAAAATATTGTTGATGTCATTTTTAACACCTTTGTGATTTTAGACTCGATGAAATGAAATGCGACTCTAAAAGGAGACAAACATATGAATACATCAATAGGATTTAGCCTGCGAGAGCTTGAGATAGATAGATTTATAAAAGCTTCACTTCAGCCGCGTGTGAATTTTTCACAAATCTTATTTTTCTTTTATGCATGTAGGCTTTCATAGGCTTTTATAAATCGTTTTAAATATATTGTTTTCTATTACAAACAGCTAGTTAATTAGCCAATGCTCTCAGATATGGGAATTTCGACCTTATTGATTAGTGTTTCTAGAACATATTAAGGAAATGGGGCCCCATATTAACTTTGAATACAAGACGAAGTCTGATCCATTTCGCGTGACGATTCACTTCTTAAATCGATTGGTGACCGTAATTTGTTAATTTTCAGCTGCTAGTGGAGTGCGGTGTGGTCCCTGCCTTCGACATGACAGCAGAGGCGGCATGGGCTAAGCTCTCTTACGTTCTAACCAAGACAGAACTGAGTTACCAACAGAAAGTTGAGGTAAAGTTTTTTGTGTTCCGAATTCTTGTGGCTAACATGCGTTTAAAGTCAAAATTTTCATCGAACTCCATTTTTTTAGTATACTATTGTTAACCATTTAAAAATATTTATAGCTAAACTAGTTGTCCGGACAGACGTTGCCCTGTCGAAATAAGTCCATACAAAAATGCAGGAATTCGATCGCAGCACCACCTACCGGGTCCAATTGTGAACCTAAACCATCCTTGAATCCACTTGAACACACACAAAAAAAATCATTCAAATTTCACTGTCAACACTACATGTATTACAGATTTAGCCAAAACGATCGTCACGCAAAAAAAAAAGAAGAATGATATATATAAAGATATAGCTGTTCCCTGCCACGCTTGGCTGTGGCACATTGTGATTGAATGGTTGAGAAATGAGAAACAAAACAAAGACGGTCGCGGATATGTGAGTGATGCAAAAAATAGATAAAAACAATCCTTGATGCGGATTATATCTATCATGCTAAAATGACATGCTCGATCGGTGCAGTACTTTTTGAGTTTTTGAAGCGTACACAAACTATCATAACATTTATATATATATGGATAAATAGATGTGAAATTATCTCAGTCACCTTGCCGAGTTATTTGCTACTTCTTCCTAGTTGATGGCTGACTTCCGAATCGATATTACTTCAGTAGCTTTGGCCTTCATATGGGCCCTTCCAGGCCCTAAACTAAACAATGGCTCTACATTTTGAAAGATAGTCATTAGAATTTATAGTCATTCCAGTTTAGGAAATCCGTGATCTTAAAAGGAATCCGTGTTGAACTATCTCATGCAATGGGTAGCTGGGTGGTAGATGAGAGCCGTGTGGTTCCCCATTATTTAGGTCCTACCTAAAAATGGGTGTATGCCTGTTATACTAATTGCTTTCCACTAGAACTATCACTGAAAATTGTTGTTTTTTAAGTTTCCGTGCATATTTCTGGCGCCAGTCGAGTCAGAAAAAATTCAAAAAGACGTGTTTGAATGATCAAAAATTACTTTATTTATTAATTTACATTTTATAATTTCAAATTGTCATTGTATTTTAATATTTTTCAGATGATGAAGACTGACTTGAGAGGAGAATTGAACAATCCGAATCACGCAAAACCATAGATTTATGTCTAGTATTAAGTCATTTATACATGTATATTAAAAATAGGTTATTAAATAAAAACAACAAGTTCAAAAGATATACATTTTATTAAAAAATTATATTTATTCCAGTGGGAAAATTCACATTTACCAAATAAGTAATAATATCAAGTACACATTTAACATACATTTGCTAAGCAAACATCGAAATAAGATTAAAAATAAAATTGTACTTAAAGTAATAACAAAAATGTGATAAAAAAGTAAGTGCCCTGAAAAAATAACATGTCCACCTAATGTTAAGGAATGAAAAGTCCGAAATCACAAAGCTTGAAATTTAAATTGAATTATTTGGCAATAATTTTCAAAACTACACGAGTACAGTCTCAGCCTATATTTTAATTGTTACATTGACTACTAAGATCTATGCGGACAACTGTACTTAACAATTTAAGAGAAAATACGTTAAAAAATCCTACTCCAAAAAGGCAGTGCCTCGACAAAGAACACATTGTCACATTAAACTCTACCAGTTGTAAAAAATCTATTTTTCTCCTAAGAATTTCAATATACCTGTATAATCAGTAAAATGAAAAAATATATTCCACTCTATATCCATTAACTAAACATTCAATTATTTCTTAACATTTCTATGTAATAAATAGTATTGTGATTGAGAAAATGTGACCATAATATTGTACAAGTTACATGGAAGTTTAAGTTTAGTAAGTTCGTTTAGTAAAATAAAAAATACTTCATTATTTTTAAACAAATAAAAATAAGGAAGAATTGCACAGAAATTTAAGTAACTTACTTACGCCCGATTTCTTACAAAAGCGTGACTAAACAATTGTTTTAAAACAAGTAAAACAATGTAAAGCTCAAGCTATAACATTTTAACTTTAAGAATAATATATAAATAAACAATGATGTACTTATAATATAGACACGTTATTCCCAAACATCACAGCTTTCAAAAACAGCGTAAATACAATATAGATACTTATACGCGCCAAGATAGGGAAAGCAAGTAAATGCCACATTACGGTGTACCTGTTGTTAAAGAGAGGTGTATATACATTAGTGAGTTACATTAAGATTGAGTGGTGCTTGCGTCGCGCGTGCCGTCACGACAGTCATTGGTGCGCGACTAAATGGAATAAGGTCAATTGCCATCATTTTACGTTGCCATTCTTGAGCGGATGACGCATCTATAGTTTATATATCATTGTTCATAAATATAAAATTTGGTCTAATATTTTACAGGTCGCATTACATTTATGATATTAACACACATGAAACGCAAAACGCCCTTTAAACGGTCACGTACTTATCGACCACTATCCACCAACGCATGATAATTACTGTGGTATTTAAGCTAAAAACGTATTATAAAAAATGGTGAATAAAACGAGATTCCTATCGAGTGGATTAAAAATTATAATCGAATCGGGCATAAGTGTATATAAAAAATAAGTCTTTCAAAATAGCACACATACTTTGACTTCACCATCCGATATAGTCACAGTGTAAATACAGTAATTATTTAGATACGCATACAAGTTTACAAGTTCAATGGCACTTACAAACAGCAGAACTTTGTGCTTCACAACCGGTGATAGAGCTTAGAACGCTGATACCTTCTTGGTAGATGTAGCCAGGGACGGCTCGTCTGTTAACAGAAAATGTCACAGATTAATGAAATAAAAAATAAAGAGTTTGCATTTTAATATAGATGTCGTGGCCCGATCTTTGAAATGATATCATGATGTAGGCGACCATTTTATGAAAAGTATTTCATGACATAGAAAATTTCCGTAGCCCTCATCATGATGTGGTCTGGTGGGTCTGGTGGTGTGGTGTTTGACGCTACAATGCTAGGCGCATGATATGGTCAAATTAGTGACCATATTGTAAAATAGTTACATTTATCCACCGTTGGAGGAGCTAATGTTGTATGTTTTTTTGATCCATCCATTTATGAACGCCCTAATATCTAAGTAGTCAGATTTGAAAAATTCTGCATGTTTATGTCAACTTGACATAAAAATGAGCGGACAAAATTTTGGTGCATATTTGGTCCCCTAATGGGAGCCTTTGTGAAACCGCAGTGTACAGCTATACCTATGAGATATAATAGTTACCTCCAGCTCCAGTTGGGTGCAGGCGTCTCAGGACCTGGGTGAGGTCGAGGCCGGTGAGGGTCTTGAGTGCGGGCGGGATGCCTCCAGCGAGGCGCGCCACCTCGCCCGTCGCACCGTTGTCGCCGATCAACACTATCTCGTCCGTCTTGGCTAGCGGAGCCGACACTTCTGCTGCGATCTATAAAATACAATTTGGAGAAATTTACATTTTATAACGAGAAATGTTACTAGGGGTTTTTGAAATGGAACCCCTTTTAGCATCGCTTTGATTTGGAACTCGATGAAACAAAAAAGCGACAATAAAAAGAGACATCTATAGGATTTTGTCTGCGAGAGAATGGGATAGGTAGTTTTGTGAAGGTTTCACTTCTACGCGTGTAAAAGTTTAGATTCAACTTTTTTTTTCGACTAGAATGTGTTTGCCTCTGTTGGCTTTTATATCTTTACACGAACAATACTTGGGAGTGAATTCCTGCTAAACATATCTGAATAATATTTCTCACTATTATAATAAATGCCAAAATATATATTATTAATTACCATCCACTTAACATAACGGTTTATCCGATTTGTATAAAATTTGGCGGTTTTATCTGAATTCAATTCAAATATGAAGCATATATGAGGCTGCGTTTTTGGCAAAGTTAGCCCCACTGATGTTTTAAAGATCTGTTTCATTAGAAGCCTTATAAAGTGTGTTGATAATTTGTAACCTGCCAATCAGTCGGTAATGTGGACTTTGCTCTGTAATGCTGGCTGTGAATATGATAAAATTTATCTAAACTTGATAATCTCTAAAAGTATCAACAATACCGACAGAACTGAATACTATACATTATTTGGTTATACAAAAAAAAAGTATCTAGTAACGAATTCCGCTGGATCTTCTATGTGATGTCCCATATGTCTTGAAGATGCTTGTGTAGAAGTGAAACACGTGTTGATTTCCTGTTGAGTTTCCTTGTTTGGGACTTGACAGAGAATGAGATCCAAAGGAATTAGTTACTAGATATTTGTAGGCATGTGTAACTCAGCTCTGAACCGGTTCAACAGATCAGATCACCTACTTGAACTGTCGAGCTGCGGCTCAAGAGCAAACTAAACAGCTCACAGGGCATTTATTATTTTACAGTCTGTATACAATCTGTGATGTATTCTGTCAGATTGTGTCGTTGTCGAACTGCGGTGCGGTAGCGGCGTAGAGACTCTGTGATCGGTCTGCAATACTTGAGCTGATCTGTGAACCGGTTCGCAGGTCCAGCTCACAAAGGTGAGCCGTGAGCTGAACCGCAGCTCATGCATTTTGGTTGAGTTACCCATGTCTAGATGTTTGTTTTTTGTATAATCTTTAAATGGATATCCGCAACGCCTCGCTCGAATCAATTAGCTATAACTTATTTGTCTATCCTATTAATCTATTCTAATATAAAAAAAGAGCGAGTGGAAATTTTGTAAATCCCATACTGCGGAAATTATTTCTAAAATTTTTGCACAATTTGAAAGGTACATTATTCTAGATGAATAGGTAAAGATGTATGATCCTGTGATACATTAGACCTCACTAGAACGCGAGTGAAACCGCGGCAGGCAATCTAATATAAATACTAATAATCTAATACTAATATTATAAATGCGAAGGCTTGTGAATGTATGGATGCATGGAAGTTTGTGACCCTTACATGGAAAAATTACCAAACGGATTTAGATGAAACTTGGCAGAGATATAGTTTACGACTTAGAGACGATACTTTTTAACCCGGAAAAATGTAACATTCCCGGGGAAAACGAAACAATCCCCGAGAATGTGCTTAAATCCACGAGACGGAATCTAGCATCTTTATGCTATTTAGTCTTTCTTTAAGTACCAAATTAAAGGCTAAATTTTCGAAATTTTCTAGCTATTTAAATTGCAATACAATCATAGTTACCTTTGGCAGAGCCTCAAGCACCAGGGCCATGATAGCCGCGTCTCCATACTGCTTGTACACCTTGGCTTTAGCGAGCATCCGCTCGGCATCAGCCTTGCCGACGTCGCCGATGGCGGTGGCTTCAGCCAAACCGAGCACTTTGATGCGCTCGGCATCAGCTTTAGCCGCTTCCACTGTTTGTGTGCTATAAATAAATAAACAATAATAAATATCATGGGAAATTCTTTAGACATCCAAACTAAGCGGAGCTTGTACTATGGAAACCAGATAACTGATATATTAGGTTGGGGAAAAAGTCTTTTCGCATTATAGTATGTATGAACTTGTAATAAAATCTCTTTGGCTATACTATTTGTATCTGGCTGGTTTTGGTATCATTGAAAGTTTAAATTTTAAAGAACATAATTCCAAATTCAAAAATTAGGAAAATGTGAGATTTGCATTTGTTTTTCGTGCCGCCAAGATGAGTGAATCTAATGAAGAAATTCGATTCATTTTAAAATTTTACTACAAAATCGGTAAAAATGCAACGCAAGCCGCGAAAATAATTTGCAATGTTTATGGACCTAGTGCAGTGTCTGTGAGAGTAGCACAAATTTGGTTTAAGCGTTTTCAATCCGGAAATTTTGATGTCAAAGATGCACGTCGCTCTGGACGCCCCATTACGGATATAATGGATGCCATTTTTGAAAAAGTGGAGCAAGATCGGCATATCAGTAGTTACGACGTAGCTGAAGAACTGGGAATTGACCACAAAACAGTTTTGGCGCATTTGAAAATAACTGGGTACACAAAAAAGCTAGATATTTGGGTACCTTACGAGCTCACTGAAAGAAACCTAATGAACCGTGTACTCATTTGTGATTCTTTATTACGACGTCATGAAACCGAAACATTTTTGAAGAAGCTGATAACTAGTGATGAAAAGTGGATCACGTACGACAAGAGCGTGGGAAAAAGGTCGTGGTCAAAGGCCGGTCAGGCTTCACAGACTGTGGCGAAACCCGGGTTAACTCGCAACAAGGTGATGCTGTGTGTGTGGTGGGATTGGTAGGGCATTATTCATTATGAGCTGTTACCACCAGGCAGGATCATCGACTCTGAACTCTACTGGGAACAACTGATGAGATTACAGCAAGAAGTTGAGAGAAAGCGGCCGGAATTAATCAACAGAAGGGGTGTGGTTTTTCATCATGATAACGCTAGACACATCTTTAGCCACTCAGCAAAAATTAAGAGAGTTTGGCTGGGAGGTATTAATGCATCCGCCGTATAGTCCTGACCTTGCACCTTCAGATTTCCACCTGTTTCGGTCTCTTCAGAATTCTTTAGGCAGTGTCAGGTTAACATCACGAGAGGACTGTCAAAACCACTTGTCGCAGTATTTTGATCAGAAGTCCCAAAATTTCTATAGCAATAGGATCATGTCCCTACCTACAAGATGGCAAAAAGTTATCGAACAAAATGGTACCTACATACTTTAGTTAAATGTAAATAAACTATATTAAAAATGTTTTGAATTTTCTTAAAAAATGCGAAGGAACTTTTTCCCCAACCTATTAGGTACTACTTTAGATATTTAGATCAATACAAAGAACAAAGCGACATGTTCACGCACACAAATCGCAACCTCAGAACGATAGGGGCTTTACTCAAAAAAAGACTTTTGGCACATATCTGATGGGGTCACTTCCGCATTGTGCGGGGAGGGTGGATCCCAGTGTTATAGAGGCTGAAGTATCGGTATGCTTATTCTATGATCAAATTGACTATGTTTTGCTATTCATCGATTAGTACGTACTTTGTTTACTCTTTCTATGATCGTTACTCCATTTCGCAAAATATTGAGTTAAGCCCTTATCGTACTGAGGGTGCGAAATGTGTGCCCTAGGTGGGACACTCGATCAAACACAATATCGAACCCACGACCTGCGGTGAGGGTTACCCCGCAAAAATGTAACATCCTTCGGGAACGCAAGTGACAACGCGGGACGACAACTAGTGTTATATATGAACTGACCGTTTTCCCTCGGCAATAGCCTGTAGACGGTACGCTTCAGCCTCGGCGGGCAGTCGCACCGTTGCGATCAGCTCCTCTTCGCGACGCAAGATCTCTTGTTGTTCCACCTGAAATATTAAGTTTAAATTAAGTCTATATTTAGAGTAGGAAAGCTCTTAGTGCAGAGTTCGTCCGGGGAAGTACTACCACCTAACCCATTTCCGCCGCGAAGCAGTAGTGCACTTGTATTACTGTGTTTCGGTTAGAAAGGTAAGGGGTCCGGTGAAATAACAGGCATCGATGCCTTAACAAGTTTATGTTACAGGGTCGACAACGCATTGGCGATGCCCCTTGTGTTGCAAGTTGATACCCGCTGTATGAGAGGAGGTTAGGGCTCCTGTAGTGGGGAAGAACCTAGTTGAGTCCTTTCAATTTGAATGTGCATACCAAATTATTACCAATAGCTATAAAGAGAAAATTTCCAGATGCTCTTTTTCATCGTGCCGCATTGCCTCATGCCGTACAGCATTAAAAATAACAAGTCCAAATAGGGTAATTCGGCTTGTCAAAGCAACATACGTCTGTCCTAAAATAATATTTAAATGAATAATGGACCTTAACGTAGCCTTTATAGAATTTAATGTTAAAAACCCCTTTGCTCTCCTGAACTTCATTTACGCTGAGAGAATTTACGACAATTATGACACAATTCTTTGTCTCAAAGTTTTTACGCGTTCCGTATTCAAATGGTACTGTAGTGAATGGGGGCGTCATTACAAAAAAGCTTATCAAATATTAAGTAACTATTTATTTTAGTATATTAGTCCATCAAATTATTTTATATAAATATATATAAAAATATCTTTTTCCGTGCTCGCGCACTGTCATTCTATTTCTTTTTTTGAAAAACGAATATTAACTTATTTATTCAAATTATCGTCAGCCAGCAATAGTAATAACGGCCAGTGCGCTAGCATAGACCTTCTTTACAGTACCAACGGGACCCTATTACTAATGCTCCGCTGGCCGTCCCTCCGATCGTCCGTCAGTCACAAAGCTGTATCTTTTGAACTTTGATAGGTAGATACTTGAAATGTTAACAGTGTCTCCTACTAAATCGTAGCCGAACAACAAATAATGAAAAAGTTAAAAATTACATAGGTCCCTATACTAGATAGGAATCTTTTTTGGGTTTTATCAAATATTGTACGGTTACGGAACCCAACGTGTGCGAGCCGACTTGCAGTTGGTTCCTTTTTTTTCGCATTCGCATGAGTGGATCTCACTTCTATTGTCTCTATTTTCTGACACAGTTCCTAATGTCTACTTGCCGCAAATTAAAAAACTGAGTTGGAATACATCGTGTAGAAAATTTACAATTCTAGTTTCTTTTTAATTTGATTTATTAATTAGGTACACAAAACAGAACACATTCAAATTAAGATAATGACAGAAAGCGTTACATTGTAAAAAAAAAAAAATAATAAACCACATTTTTTTACAGGAACAGTACAGGGTAAATAGCCATTAGTGCTTCCTTAGTATTTCTTCATCTTTATCTCAATGGCTGAAAGTCTCGTACATTGAAAAAAGAACAATTACCGATTAGCCAGCATTACCGTTACCAAGGTCGACTATTAGTACAATATTGAGCAATAAGAGTAACAAGATATGGGATATTTCACAATGATACATTATTTCGGCCACTCCAGCCATGACGCATACATAACATACCTTCATTTGAAATGTACCTACATTTAGATTTGAGAGCGCGTTATCTCTAAATGCTAATAATGTAGTTAAAGACGTCACGATCAAACTTGTGTGAAAATTCTGTATCAGAGGAAATGAAATCATAATATGAAGGAGAATGCTGGGTAGCTCTAGCAAGGTGCTGAAAGCTCTGGCTGGCAGATTTGATAGTGTTCTACAGAAGCATTGGATGTCAACCTTGATAAACCCCCATGCCCAGCATTTGTTTTATATAAATTGTTAATTTTCTGTATGTGTTAAATTTATTACTTTTACATGTCTATGTAGTTATGAGAAATGGATCCTTCTTGTCTGTTTAAATAATTTAAATTAAATTATAAAAATCGTTCAGATTTTATATTTCTTTAATTTATTTCAACAACAAAATCCAAAACCAATACTTACAGCCAAATATGGATTTAAATTTTGATTTTTTAACCTAGTTGGGACTGTAAGGTACTTTTTCATTGGCGTATCTATGGCTATGGGGGTTTGGAGCTAGGGCTGAGATGTCATGGCCGATGTGAACGTTGTTATGTACCTAGGTAGTAACGAAAAACGCGTCGCATTAAAGACAAAAGTTTCGTTTATCTAGTGTAAAGCTATTTAGGTATCCTAGAATGGGGTGAGCACAGTCCAACGTATATACGCCTATCTACTTTTTATTCCCCGTTTGGCTGGCACCCTCAAGCTGAGAATCTTACTACAAGAGCCTGATACCTTCAGCCCCATTGTGTAACTCTCTCAATTCATTGAAGAAGCCTATTGCATTATACATTGATGGTTCGTCACGAGCAGAGTAAAACGACAGCTGCAGCGCCGTCAATGTAACACAAAATTGACTGCAACTACAATTCCGAGACACAATCACCCTGCTGGGTTTATGTGTCCTCACCACTTTCGCCCACATTATAGAAGCAATACAAAAAAAAAGGTTGTTTATTGTTGACGAATTCTTTCCATTTAGTAGAAATTAAGTTTTATAATATCGTATCTTACCTCAATCTGCTTGCGACGCTCAACAATTTCGATTTGTATTTCTTCGTTTCGTATTTTCTGTTTGATTTTTGCCGCTTGCAATTCGTACGCCAGTGCCGCTTCGGCTTTCTGTAAAGGATAATTTATTATCTATAAGTAATCAATCCATTCTGTAAGGATTATGATACTCGCTCGAGGATGTTTCGTCTCGGCCGCTATGCTCTGTCTCTTTCTAACTACGTAATCTCGTGAGAGACGGTAGCTCTCCGCAGCCTCGTTGCGCCGTGACCACCCGAAGTTTGTTATAGTTGAATAATGCCAAATAATGTACAAGGAGGCTTTTCCATTTTAATAGAAACAAAACCAATGCTCATAGAAACATTTCGAATTATTAATATTCATTTGTCTGTCCTGCCCCATTACAAAACTAGATTTTAATCTACAATTTATCTCGCTTTAGAAGACCTGACCGAGTCTAATCTCTCTCGTATTAAAAATAAATAGAAAATAATAACGCAAAGGTTAAAATTAAGAATTCAAAACAATTCATGTATTCAATTGCAGAGCGAATAAATTTAATTATCATTAGAATTATGTATTTTATTCATTAAATTTAAATAATTTGTTAGTTTAACAAAATTGTTTAAAATATCCTTTTTTCCATGCAGCTGAGCTTGAAGTGAAGTGATGGGGATCACGTCGGGGTCACTAATTTTGGGATACCACCGAGAATAAAAGATGAACACTTAGTAAAAGTGGTATACACCATATATTTAGGATCCCACGAGTCCAAAGAATTAAGGCGTGGCCGTTAAAACTGAATGCCCAGATTCTTATATTTTAACCGTTCTGTGCGTGAATGACATCTTACTAGATCTTACTAGATCCCGTAGCAGTGTTGCCAACCGGCATTATCAAAAGGTGCGACCATAGAGACGCATCCTTAACCAAAAAAAGTATTAAGTATATTCGAGTATTATCAAATGTCTATTTAACTAATTTGGGCCTAGTCTTATAAACGTGCACTTTTAGTACCTTGGAAATTGTTATAAGGACTAAACTTAACTGGCATACAAATCATACTGTATCTTATTTGACACATAACCTCTCGCATTGATCATTTTAATATAATCTAGAGTGTATATACGATAGAAGTGTAAACTTTTGTATTACAGGGAAATAGTTTAATTATTCATCAATCACTTTTGAATAGCAACGATTGTGTTAATTTATTTTTCGTCAAACAAAATGCTTGCCAATCAGAATTTCAGAGCCCTTATATAAAAAGTTCATTAAAAAAAACCGTGTTCACAAAATGAAACTATTCCAAGAAAAACTAATACGCACTAAAAAGAAAATTACCAACTTACTTAGCTTAATAATCAACTTACTTTTTCTACTTAACAATATGTAGGTACGATCTATGTGTTTACCACGCAAGAAGCAACGTGCTCCATCGGTTGGCGTGATATAGAGTTACTCGTTCATTTGTCGCACACATACTTAATGCTAATTTTAGAATCTCCTTTTTTGATGTCGGTTAAAAATATAAACAAGGCACTAGATATACAAGTAACTCACAGCAGTGTTAACTTCCTGGTCGAACTGCGCCTGCTGCAGTTTGAACATCCTCGTGTTGTCTTCGATCTTCGTGTCCATAGAGTACTTGACGTCCATCGCGCTCTTTTCACACTCCGCTTCCTGTTCAAATACATTCATATTTAGTCCAACACTCACAATTAACACTAAACTTACGGCATGCTATGATGGCCGTTTTGACGTTTAACAATGACAAAGAATAATAACCTTTATTCCTTCACACATAAGGTGCATCTATTGATCCAACAGCTATGTCTAGTATGTCTTGTATGATAGTGGAAATCAACCTTATTCCAAAGCAATTCAGTTTCTTTTCCAATGACAATCTGAAACGTCAAAACGGCCATCATAGCGTGCCGGTAGTATAATTACCGTCCCACGGTTTCACCCACGTTCCCTAGGCATCTAATTCCCTGGGATTATAGCATAGCCTATGTAACTTGGAAATAGTTCAAGAATTTAGAAAAGGACGAATATTTCAGGAGCTTACCTCTAGAAGCTCTTTATAACATGTATTAGTACAGATTGAATTTACACGCCAATAGCAGAGTAGAGGCGCGTCGAACCGAATCGATCTCGCGCATCTTTGTCAATTTTCAATACCGGCGATGCGTTTCGATTCGGCTCGGCATATCTTTCTATTAGGGTGCCAGGTGATTTGAATCAGGATTTTGTCGAAATGGATCGTTGTAAAGATATGGTTGGTATTTACAGTATGGGTCTCGGTTACTCCTACTAGTTTGCACTTTCAAAGGAGCGAACTAGCGTTATAAAACTTACCACAGATAAAAATAATAAAGAGGACATAGTTGAAAATCTTATGGTGTAATAACAAAAACTGGACCAGTTGGGTAAAAGAGTTGTTCACTTTAGCTCCATTCAAATGTTTGATAATTTTTTTTTTCGAACTTTAATGGCTAAGAGAATCAGAAAATACATGTGTGAAGTATGAAGACAAGAACTTCATAATATCTGACAGCTTAACAGGGTGCGTTCACATAGACCGGCTTGGAACGTTTAAAATAGAGTTTTGACTCATTGTAATAAGGTTTATTTTTACATGTCACTTTTTTATTATTGAAAATGCTAGAGAGCAAACCTAACGCGCTTAGTGACAAATGATAAGAGGAGCCGATCGGCTTGCTCTGAAGACGTACTCTTTCGCACTGCGGCCAGTTGTAAGCATATAGCTCGCGTCGGTCTGTATAAAAAAAAGAAAAGCATCGGTCGATGTGAACGGACCCTAAGAAGTAGGAACGTACCCTTATCCCGGCGTCTCTATTGGCCTGTGCCACACCAATATTGGCATCTCGCTTCACCACCGCGGTCTGCGCCCTCCCCAAGCTGGCCAGGTACTGCACGTCATCGAACACGTCCTTGATCGTGAACGACAGGATCTCGATGCCCATCCGGCCGACGTCTGGCGCCGCCACCTCGCGGACAAGTCCCGCGAACTGGTCTCTGTCCTTGTACACCTCTTCTACTGTAAGAGTTCCTGTTTTGGACAAGGGAAATATAACATTAATAAATGCTTCATTCGCGTTTCCGAGGGATATGAAATTTTCACGGGAAAAATGTAATGAAATGAAATATTTATTCAAATAAGCCTGCACAGGCACTTATGTATAGTCAGACTCTTACACCGGTTCGGAAGGTTGCTTTTACTGAGAAGGGCCGGCTATACTAACTAGGTATACGCGAATGTGTGTAATTAGTTTGTATTTGTGTGTTGATTATTAGTATTACTAACACTTAAATTAAGGCTTTACTAACAAATATGGATCCATGTGTCTGAAATAAATGATTATTATTATAATAAACTTAGCAATTTTGTATAAAGCCAACGAATATATTAATATTATTGTGTGTTTATCAGTGAGGACCTCTAAATCGCTCACCAATTTTGTATGATTAAATTGATCAATACTTTGTAAGCTGTTGGTCCTCCAACTATAAATAAATAAATTTCTCTTATCAAAAAAATATTTTGTAATCTTGTGATCCTGTGCTGCTGGAGCGACCGCTACACCCTAGCACTGTCGTCAATGAAATAATCATTTATGTTGTAGAAAGCCTTTTGTACTAAAACAGTCTTAATTCTTTCCAAAAACGAAGGTTATTATCCTAGATTTTATTCTAGGGCATGTTCTATCTATGTCCAAATCCATTAGGTTCTTTTTTGCGTAGTGAGTAACACACATCCGTACATGTATCCTCACAAACTTTTTAATATACCATAACTAACTATTACATTCGCGTTCCCGAGGGATGTTACTTTTTCCCCCGTAAGTATCCTTGGTTTTATTCTAGGCCTTCTATCAATGTGCCCTGTTTCATCCAAATTCGATAGGTTTTGGGTGAAAGAGACAGAAACTTCCATACAGCCTCACAAACTTTTGCATTTATAATATTAGCAGAATTATAATTATTCTATAGGATTTCTTTCGACCTTGATAAAACAAATCAGCGAACAGTTACTACGATTACATGATGGTATGTACTATAAAAGATTGAAGTATCTATAGAATGTGATTGTATAATACGTGTGATGCATAATTGTATTAACGAGCTCAATTAGGAGGTGGTCACATTGCGAACTGCGCCATTCGCAAGACGCAATCTGGAATATATTTATCTAGACTAAGCTTAGATGATAATTAAACTAACGAACAAGGTAATTGGGAATGGTATGTAGAAGTCTAATGATTGTGGAGTGGGTAAAAGTTAGTTTTTCTCAGTTGAGCTCAGTCTAGCTGCTTTCTAAACCGGTGATGACTGAAGGCCTTAGAGGCAGTAGGCCTAGCCTGATGGTAGGTGAAGTGGGTTTATAGATTTTCTATGGGATTTTTTGGATATTTGTGTGGAACAGGAGGTCTACTCTCTTTCTCTGAAATGAAACATCGCAAACAAACTAAAAATAAACGGTAATTTCGTTTATTTTTCATATGATGACGTATGACGTATGACCGTACTCAAAATATTAATCGGGCACACACGTTATGTTCGGTCTATTGAGAATTTTCGAGAACTCACGAAATGAACAGTGCATGTCATGTGACTTTCGTCAATTTGAGGTTCAAATCCCGAACAATCGTCAGTCAAATTCAAATTTTCGTTAAGAACATTCGTGAATTAGAGTAAGTTTAGAAGAATGTAAACATAAAAAAAAATCGTGCGAAGTTTCGAAACGAATGGACGGTTCCATTCGGTAGGAAACTTCGATCGAAACTTCGTTTTTCGTCGAATAAGAATAGACCCCCCGGCTTTAAGTTTCTACGTTAAGTACCTACTAAAGAAACTCACTTTGAAACGTTCATGCACGTTAGAGCAATAGTAAGAGATAGCGGCACCAGAGCAAAGCGTAGCATTTCCATAGTTACACACGGGTTTACACTTATTTCTCATTCACAAATCACTTGTCACTTTAACAGTCCGTTTTGTTGGTTTAGGAAGAAATTTTCTTACGATAAAAATCTTGCTAAATTATAAACATATGTTTTTTATAATAATTTAAAGGTTCCATGTCTAAATTATCTACAGGCCGAAACAATTTTTTTTATTATTAAATAAAAAATTATATGTCGAATTGAGACTATTAAAAGAAAAAAAAATATGAATCTTTGGACTTATTTCTATGACACAGTCCTATCCTTGAATGCTTTATGCCAGTTTATGCACTTCCTACAAGAAAAGTAGTAATTTATCACATAAATATTTATTGAATAACAACTTGTCAATAATGCACATTTAATATTATTTATGGTTTATATCATGTTGTTTTAATCTGTATTCAAAACATACTAAGGAGGCCTTTGTTTTAAAACCAAGACTTTAAAAATAAATGGTTCTAAATTCAAATTCGTCTACGACTAACATGGAGACATATATGTAAGAACCGCTTTTAATATTTCACTGTCTGTCGCCCGAACGTTGTAATCAACGCAGATGCGACACGATACTGCAAACACGCGGTCATATTTATAAATAAATATATTGAATTTGCGTATCACCTTTGCTGCTACGACATAAGAATTATATTTGTGAATCAAAAAAGGTGCGGAGAGGAGTTTATCATTATTTACATTGCGAATGATATAAATATGATTGTGATAACGATGCGGAACGATTGCGTGTGTCGTATACTCTGTGGGGTTGCGCAAGCGCACGACACAGTGCTAAGGAAAGCTCCAATGAACACGATAGCTATTTTGACGCCATATACGATAATCATAATGCAGTGTATATTTTGTTAGAAATATTGATGCAAAATATTACATAAAAAATTATAAATGTCAAATTTAAAATCAATTATATAATCAAACTAGCTGTCTCCCGCGGCTTCACCCGCATTTATCAATATCATAATACAGTCTTTAATCAATCAATTTTCGAAAAAACGACATACATACAGACATACAGACAAAATAAATGATTGTAGAATTGGCTTCAGTGAGTCATAAAACGAATATTTATCTCAAAATTTGCCAAAAAAATAAAATCTAGACACAAATCCTACAAATTTATGTATATAGTGGTATAAATATAGATAATTTATGTATATAGTGGTATAAATATAGATAATTTATGCTGGAAAAAGTACTAGGTACACATATAATCAAAGAGGTAATAATACCTACAAACAACGTCTTAGCAATTAACTAAGCAAAGGAGGCCAAGCTATCAGTATCGCTGCAAACAATTAACGAAAATTATTACTAGAAAATGTACTCCAATAAAATGTGTCAAGGCGTCCTCAATTTATAGGGCCGTATGGAAATATAAAAAAGGGCCCTGTTATCTGTGACTCATATTTCGAATAAGCTAAAATTTTGTACCCAAAAAAATAATACGGGGCATAATGAACGGGCTACAAAAAATTGCATGAATTCGTTTTGTGAAATCAAAAAAATCTACAGAGCCATGAGTGCATATCTATTACTTCCCTACCTAGATCTATATTTTAATTATAAAAAAATATCATTGAGGAAATATGTATGTATGTACCTCCGCGGATTCCCCCGTTTCCCGGGGGAGTAAAATTTTCCCCGGATAAAAATCATCTTTTGTGTTAATACAATTTATATACTATCTATGTGCAAAGTTTCATACAAATCAGTTGAGTAGTTTTTGCGTGAAAGAATAACACTCACACATCTATACATGCATCCACAAAATCTTTCGCATTATAATATTAAACTTGCAACACGTGATGATGGCCGTTTTGACGTTTAACAATGACAAAGAAAAACCTTTATTCCTTCACACATAATGTGCATCTATTGATCCAACAGCTAATTGTATGGAAATCAACCTTATTCTTAAGCAATACAGTTTCTTTTCCTATGACAATCTGAAACGTCAAAACGGCCATCATAGCGTGCCGGTAGGTTACCATTACCGACCCTCTAAAGTAACACAATATTTCGAATTGAAACTTATTATGGGAGGGCTTTGAAATTCAGATCCACAACCTTTTTGTGTGACGCAAAATATATGAATGATAAACACAATCTATACTATTCAAAAGTGATTGATGAACAATTAAAATGTTTCCCTGTAATACAAAAGTTTCACTTCTATCGTCGTAAAGACACAGCCTGCTTTTTTTTGGATACCAGCCCCCTTATTCAGTTAATACAAACTTCGTTGGCGAGCCGCTTCACGGAGGCCTCGGAGAGCTTATCTCTCGTGTGATTAGTAGTATAAGCGTAGTTAGCGAAAGAGACAGAGCATGGAGGCCGCGACGAAACATCCTCGAGTTAGTGTCATTTTCCTTACAGAATCGAGCCCCAGTATGTTTCAGTCAGCTGTTCACTTTTTCAGAAGATCACTTCGCACTAATGAAAGGGCCGTCGCTGACAATTCGAAATACGCTGTCGGCTTGACATAAAGGTTAATTTCTCAAACAACCATACAAGTCCGTGATTCCACTCTCAGCTTGTCCTACATTCAGAGAGCCTTGACATATTTCTCTATTTAGGTCTCTTTATACTTTATAATTGTAAGTCAGTTGCTACAGTTTAAATATTATTTATTTCATGTTTTTTGATCCTTTGCTAGTCACTACATAGTATAAAACAAAGTCGATTTCGCTGTCCCTATATCCCTATGTATGCTTAAATTTTTAAAACTACGCAACGGATTTTGATGCGGTTTTTTTTAAATAGATAGAGTGATTGAAGAGGAAGGTTTTTATGTATAATACATGTGACATCCCACGGGAACGCGGGTAAAACCGCGGGGGACAGCTAGTTGACTATATTTTGTTTTAATATTCCTTACAAACGGTTATCTGATCTAACTAACCAAAGCTTGTACCATGGGAACCGTACAATTGATATTTACACCTACACCCATATTCTAAGACGTTTCCCCAGACGGCATTCAACTCCAACTCGACTGAGGATACCTTAAGCATTTTCTCGAGGAATTCTCAAAATTGGTATTCTAAGTCAAAAAACTTGAGCAAAACCCGAGCAATCCCGACTGATGTCGAATCGAAGTGTAGTCAAGGTAACATGTCATTAGTAACGTCATTTTATTATAATATAGATAAAATATTCATGAAATAAAATAACGAGTTTCAGTAACTATTTACAAGCAATAAGCTTCCTTAAGGTTGGTCCCGACATACCTTGAAGCTGACAGTTGTTTCCTCACCTCACACTGTGAGAGATGTCGAGTGAAGGAGATTTTTGTAATTAGAATACTAATATCTTTAAGTGCGGTTGAGTGGAGTCGAGGAATTTTCGAGGAAACGTCTTAGAATATGGGTGCTAGACACAGAACAAACAGACATGTTCGTGCAGATTAAATGTTTGTCCTGAATGGGAATCGAACATGACCTGTAGCGTAAGCAAGGGTTTTGACACTCTAAGCCAACACATCGTTATAACGACAGTACGACATACCAGTTATTTCAAAATAATAACAATACTGAAATGGCTATTAGACCCATTACTCGAATATTTTTTATAAAACCTATTCCGAGATATAGGTTTATTTTCTAGCCATAGTCAAATAGGATAAATGTCGATCTAGCTCATATATTTGCAATATCTATTGTTTAGGTTAGGCACATGTGGTATTACGTCATTTACATATTATTCTTTGTTATAATTTACTCAACCAGCTTTAGTATAAACAAAATAAAACTAGACTATTAAAATCTAGTTTTAACAAGATATCTTCAAGCCCATCTCCTGCGGTGAGGATTCTCGGAGTATCTCAGGCACATTACTAATCATTTGTAACAAAGAAATGTCCTTGCTCGACCCGGCAGTCGAACTCCGGTCTCAAAGTCACGCTTTATATTATCCGAACAAGGAGGACGAAAAAGCTATGATTTTTTTTTATATTATTAAGAAGGTTTTTTTACATATTTTATCATAAGGGGCTGTCCATTAATCACGTGATGTTTTTTTTGCATTTTTTAACCCCTCCCTACCCCTTGGTGATACGTGGTGAGGTTTAAGACACCCGCCCTCCCAACATTCATGTTTCTCTAACACTAACAACTGGATAAGCATCTCGCTGTGCAGTGTGCTTTGTTGAAGATCATCATTTTCGCGCACTACGCAGAGAAATGAGCTCACGCGTTTGACGAAAAAATTTATACACGTGATAAGTGACCACACCCCCTCCCCCCTTGTGCTATTTCGTGATTTTGCCGAACCCCCTCCCCCCCTTTCGAACCTCACGTGATTAATGGACGACCCCTAACCATGAAATATCTAAAGTTAGTCTTTATTTTGTGTACAAAAATAGTCCAAAAAGGTTGAATCATTGAAGCCATCATTTTTTATTTTGGTCTACAAAACTGAGTACGTAAAATTTTATTTATAAAGCATGCTAATTAAAAAAAAAGGTTTTAAATGTACTCGTGACGTAGACACAGCTTGAAACCTATAATTGATGTGACATTATTTAGATCATCACCTTACGTAGCCAAGCCAGAGACCCAGCCACTAAAACCATGGATTTACGTGGCTTCCTGTTATCTTGTTAGTGAGTAGCACAAAATAAAACCTTATATTGCCTTTGGGCGAGCCGACTTACATCCCTTACCCTACTAATATTATAAATGCGAATGTTCGTGTGTATGGATGTTTGTTACTCTTTCAGCCAAAAACTATCAAACGGATTTGGTTGAAACTTGGCACATATATAGAAAATGCCCTGTAATAAAACATAAGATACTTTTTGTACCGGGAAAATGTTACATCCCTCGGGAACGCGGGTGAAACCGCGGGGGAGAGCGGGAATCTAATACATATATGTCACCTAGAATAGGATACATGACTATTATGTCAAATCGATAGTTTACTTTTGTGACGTCATTATTGTAAAGCATCAAATGACTTACTCTTTGTTTCTGTAAATGAAAGGAGACAAAAAATTTCGAAAAAAAATATTAAAAAAAAATTCTGTATATTTTTTCTGTTTTATAGATGTGCTAGTCTCTGGTAATCTATATTGATATAATCCAAAAATTATATTTTGCACAACAAAACCACATGTTAAAATCTGAATTTTTTTTAATCTGAAATTAATTTTAATGGGATAATGCTTTCTTATTACTGCTCATTTAAAAAAAATAATTTGGTTTAAGTTGAAAATATCTACCAATTAGCGAGCAAAGTGTGTCGTCTACCAGATAAACCAGAGACACTGGTTTTGTGGACTCTTTTTAGACCTGTAATAATTTAGTGTAGAAGGATAAATAAATAAACAAAAAGATCAATGTACCTGAGGACGCCTGAATCTATTACAATTATTATTAAGTGCTTCTGATAAAACAGATGTTTTTAAACATTATTATAAATATAGATAAAACAAATCAGTTGAGGAAATGTGGACTAAAACTGATAGTGATGCACTAGTTTTGGGCAAGATATCACACGTATCAGATAATATTCTGCAACGAATGCGTCAGAACATATTTAAACATGTTGACGATGAAAATTTGACTTACCTAACAAATATTTCATACAGATTATTATAATTAAATCTTGACCATTTTCCTAATAATACAAGTTCGCGAAAACAGAGCATTGCAGTAATGGTGCACTTGTCTTAATGACTTATAAAAAAAATGTTAACGATTCGACTGTCATGTCACATTAGCCACTTTTTATTACACGCAAAATAATAGATTACATGGAATATTGCCGAAAAAAGCAAGTTATTGCCGCCATAATTGTAAGGCAATAATTAATAATAACAAAAAATGTTAACAATTTGACTGTCATGTCAAATAAGCAACTTTTTATTATACAGTTTATGGAATTTTACCTAAAAAAAAAAAAACAATTTATTCCCGCCACAATTGTAAAGTATTAACTAATAATTTTAAAATAGGGTACCGCACTGCCTTTTCAAATCACATTTTTTTTATAATCTGTCTAACTTATGACTTCATCATTTTTCATATTCAATTGCTGTACTTTCTTTCATTTTTTTATATATAAAATAATAATATAAAATTTGTTATAATCGCAAAATTTAAATTTAAGGACATTTATAGGGGTGTTTTGAGACAATCTTTTTGATGAATGATAATTCGCAATATTAATTTTAATACAGTCCGCTACCCTTTTGAATAAAAAAGTACATATTGCAGTTTTAAGACGCGCGATCTTTACTTTACTAAATCCTAACCTCGTATTGTTAAATCCTGTCATACATTCTTAGTCCTTGACACAAATGAGATCGTCCCGTTTTAAATGTAAGGAACTCGTAAGTAACGCGATATTACCCGCCTACAGTCCGTGCCACGATTGCCCTAATTCACATTTGTTACTGCCGTCGTCATTTGAATACTTACAGACAAAGGTGTACCTAAACCTCTATTAAACATTGCCTTTATATTCGGTAATGACTCCATTTTAAACGAATGTTATCCTTTCAGATCTATTTTACAGATAGCTACGTGATAATAAAGTGATATGATAATAGATTAGAAATTAATCAAATAAAAACACTTTTATAATAAATTTATTGAATTCAGAATCAAGGCAGGTAATCAATCGCCATAAAAAGTAGTATGTTCGAAATTTAAATAACGAATTCAATAAATTGCGTTATTCTAATGTCATTCGGGCCCGAATGTCAATGGCCAGATACTGTTTTCTGTCAATTTAAATCAAGAACAGGGGTGTCATTCTATAAGGTAAAATGACACTAGCTCGAGGATGTTTCGTCGCGACCTCTATGCTCTGTCTCTTTTGGTAACAACGCAATCACGTGAGAGGTAAGCTCACAGAGGCCTCCGTGCAGCGGCTCGCCGACGAAGTTTACATTATCTGAATAAGGGGGCAGTATTTGTATAGACTGATGAAATACTTATTTTTTTAATCCACTGACAATGAAAGACGTACCCTTACCACAATATTCTTGATTTTAGGATAAAATTGATCATCTCGAATCAGTTCAAATGGATATGTCACAACAGTGACGTTGACTGACACTCGATCGTTGCGTAGCAGCAGAGTTTTCGAACCCGGGAAATTGATAGTAATATTTTTTCATGACCTATATCAACGATGAAAATTGGATCCACGACAAGTCTCCAACTTTTTCTCAATATAATAATATTTAAATATCCCGGGACATTCCTTACACACGGCCATCTGATCCCTAACTAAGCAGAGCATGTTCTATGGCTACCAGGTAACTGATTTACATATACTACTTTTAAATACATACAATGTGTTCATGAACACAATGTTTGTCCTGGGTGGGAATCGAACCCACGTACTGCGGCTTGGCAGTCAGGGTCTCTAACCACCAAGCCAACTGGCCCGTCTATATCTATTAACATTACAAAGATTCGTTATATGTTTAGAACTAGTCATGAACTATTTCCAATTATTATATGAAGCAGTTTTAGGTTAGAAACACAATTATACGTCACAGAGTAAGAAAGTATTCTTCAGGCATTATAGTTTGATAGGAATTTAACTAGGTAACTTACAGTCTTTACATTATTAGAAAATGTATCGAGACTTAGATTCTTGTGATCTCGTACAGACAAAGTAAAACTTTTATATCTTTAACATTGTAGAGCTTCAGTTTAGATGGTACAATGTAGATTACAGCAGCCTAACTTAATATCTTGGATAAAGCTATTTAAGTATAGAACAATTTCGCCTTCGTCCATAATTCTTTTTTAATTCATACATTCTTTACACACGGCCATCTGATCCCAAACTAAGCAGAGTTTGTCGTACGGAAAACAGATATACAATTTTTTTCTTTGAAATACACACTTTACATATCATCGATATTTTATTCTTTTTACGAAAATCATTTTCATAAATTATCACGAAAATATTAACTTATAAAAAAAACTGCTCCAAAAACTTCACTCAAACCGAATTTACAAAATTATTTCCAGTCAAAATTCATTTTGCAGAAACTGTTTCTATACTACAAGAATATTATTAAAGATCGCAATAACCAATAAACATACTACGATCGGTATAAAGGCAATTTTTAAACACAAACATATGAAACACGATAGTAAATCTTGTCTATGCGTTGAACTAAATTAATCGAAACCTCGAGCACAAATTTCCCTCCAGAAAATATGTCAGAGGGGGGTTCAGGCGGCACCCGCCGGTCCCGACGGCCGCGGCGGGACTGGGTTCTAGGCACCTAATAACTACTGTAATTTATATCTTGCCGTATCGCTAATACTGAAGGAATCCTTTTGTTTATGGAAGGTAATGCACAACAATTTGTTTGTTTCTTTTTTCAAAACTAATGGACATTGAAGTTGGAATAAATAAAAACTCTTTACGATTAGACTTTTATGATTCGACGATTAAAAAAGGTTTTAATGTATCTCCAAAATAAAATAGAAATAGTAGTTAAGTAATAGATTATGGGAAAATTTGGAATTTTAATGATTTTGAGAACTTGAACATACTTTCGAATGTGACGATAAGACATATATTGCTATAAGCAAATCTCAAATTAAAATCTAATATATTATAAATTCAAAACCAGTTTAGGCCCTTGGAAGGCACTTATGAAGATCAAATTTAAAGTCACTGAAGCTACTACCGAAACTTAAGAGGTAATTATAAGAAAATTTGTTCAATAATTTAATAAAATTTTGATTTGTGAGTAACCAAATATATTTTCAATTGTAAATACATAAGACATCGACTCGATCGGAGACTGACAAAGAAATTTTCAAATGAAACGTATAAATGTTTACAGTTCGAGTTCACTCGCAAACTTGGATTCCATTTATCCAATAGCAACTGAGTAAAACTCTGTCTCAGTGAAAATATTTGACGACAACTTTCAGCACAACTTATGTTTGAACAAACGACATTATGGAGAGAAATGAATATGTAAGGTTTTCCAATACTAAAATATCACTGATAGATTTATCATTGGACTTTAAATTGCGTAGCTATGAAGTGAAATAATAATTTAAGATATAGATAGAGAAGTTTCCAATATCATAACTAATGATATTTCCAAGAAAGAGTCCTATAACTTTCTTCTGTTATCTTTGAGCTAGTTTCATCGTAACGATTTTCCAGAAAGTAAAGAAATAGTTGAGAGACGAGTATTTTTAATGTATATAGTAAAAATTAAAACAAGTAGGCTTAGAAACTCAATAATTCGGGTCGGCAACGCGCGAGTGATGCCCACGGTGTTGCAAGCGTCCATAGGCTGCGGTAACCGTTTACCATCAGACGGGCCGTCAGCTTGTTTGCTACCTTGGTAGTATAAAAAATTAAAACTGTATGTTGTTAATATTCTGTCACAAACGATAATCAGGTTCCACTTGACCTAAACTAAATTGCTTTTCTGTCAAACCTCAGAATTATTAATTTCTGACGTCTTTCGACAGAAAAATAGCCAGCTTTGTATCACAATAAGAGGTTGATTGTAAGGTCTCAGTTCATGTTCTTTATAGTATAGAACGAGTTACAAAATACCCCGTAAAATATAATTAATTAGCAAGGCCAACAACCCTAGTAAGCTGTCATGTTAGGGAACCAGATTATTTAACAGAAAGGCCTACGTACCTATTTAACCTAATAATTGTCTACTTTAATAGTTTTTCTATTTTTCATTCATTAAAATCAGTTATTTAATTTTTTTGGGGTATGTTATACAGCGTTACTACCGTTCTTAAATAATGTGAATGGACTCGTTATAAGGACTCATTTAACCTCCTTTCGGCATTACGGGTAGTTTTGTAACAGCCTGTATAGCTACCATCCCGAGGTCTCACGCCCGAGGCAACTAATGTATACCGGGCTTATAACATAGCCTATGTCACTCGGGAATAGTGTATCGTTCTATCAGTGATTTTTTTTTAATTGGATGGCAAGACATTGAAATAAAGCTCTTGCTCGTGCACAGTTCGCCGAGGGAAGTACTACCACCATACCCTTTTTAGCAACCGTCTAGAAGCTATGCATTTGTATTGGTGTATTTCGGTGAAGAAGGTAATGGGGCCATTGAAATTACAAGCAGATGAGACATAACAACTTCACGTCTCAGGGTCAACAATGCATTGACAATGCCATGGTGTTACAAATGTCCAAAGACAGCGATGACTTCGTCTTTCATTGATTATGACTGATAATTTGACAGGCTAGTTGGCTTGGTCGTTAGCGACTCTGACTGCCAAGCCGAAGGTCGCGGGTTCGATACCCACCCAGGACAAACATTTGTGTGTATGAACTTTTTTTTTTTTTTTTATATAAAAACTTGAGCGCATTTGACTAGATCTCACCTGATGGAAAGTGACGATGTGGTCGAGGATGGTACACGCGAACTCAAGTAATGCCTATGCACTCTTGCCTTAAAGACTCCGAGATGTCTGTTTGTTCTGTGTCTGGGTGTAAATATCTATATAAATATGTATGTAGAAAAAATATAGTATATGTAGTATATCAGTTATCTGGTTTCCATAGTACAAGCTCTGCTTAGTTTGGGATCAGATGGCCGTGTGTAAGCGAATATCCCAGGATATTTATTTTATTATGAAATAACTGAAATGACTATTCAACGAGTCACCTATGTCAGTGAATGTCGCATGTAGAAATAGAGATGCCTGTTTTCATTTGCATTTTGGGTCAGCGCTTTTTACAATAAAGAGAAGCAGATAGCGCATTCCGTGACACAAAAACTGGACGCAGCAGGGACAAATTACTTAACGGTTTTCTATTTTACAAGCTTTGATTTACCTGCAATGTTTTTAGTTACTTTAGGTCTAATCTTGCCAGCTGAATTAGACCCACTTCCTCTTATCCTACGGTCAGAGGCGGCCTTAGGGGGTGGCGAACGGGGCAATCGCCCGGGGCCTCGCTCTTTCAGGGGCCTCGCGCAATCCAAGCAAATTTAAAAAAATAGAGGTTTCATAATAGGTTGGGGAAAAAGTTCCTTCGAATTTTTTAAGAAAATTCAAAACATTTTTAATATAGTTTATTTACATTTAACTAAAGTATGTAGGTACCATTTTGTTCGATAACTTTTTGCAATCTTGAAGGTAGGAATATGATCCCATTGCTATAGAAATTTTGGGACTTCTGATCAAAATACTGCGACAAGTGGTTTTGACAGTCCTCTCGTGATATTAACTTGACACTGACTAAAGAATTCTGAAGAGACCGAAACAGGTGGAAATCTGAAGGTGCAAGGTCAGGACTATACGGCGGATGCATTAATACCTCCCAGCCAAACTCTTAATTTTTGCTGAGTGGCTAAAGATGTGTGAGGTCTAGCGTTATCATGATGAAAAACCACACCATTCCGGCCGCTTTCTCTCAACTTCTTGCTTTAATCTCATCAGTTGTTCGCAGTAGAGTTCAGAATCGATGGTCCTGCCTGGTGGTAACAGCTCATAATGAATAATGCCCTTCCAATCCCACCACACACACAGCATTACCTTGTTGCGAGTTAACCCGGGTTTCGCCAGTCTGTGAAGCCTGGCCGGCCTTTGACCACGACTTTTTTCGCACGTTCTTGTCGTACGTGATCCACTTTTCATCACCAGTTATCAGCTAATTCAAAAATGGTTCGGTTTCATGACGTCGTAATAAAGAATCACAAATGAGTACACGGTTCATTAGGTTTCTTTCAGTGAGCTCGTGAGGTACTCAAATATCTAGCTTTTTTGTGTACCCAGTTTTTTTCAAATGCGCCAAAACTGTTTTGTGGTCAATTCCCAGTTCTTCAGCAACGTCGTAACTACTGATATGCCGATCTTGCTCCACTTTTTCAAAAATGGCATCCATTTTATTCGTAATGGGGCGACCAGAACGACGTGCATCTTTGACATCAAAATTTCCGGATTGAAAACGCTTAAACCAAATTTGTGCAACTCTCACAGACACAGCACTAGGTCCATAAACATCGCAAATTTTTTTCGCAGCTTGCGTTGCATTTTTACCTTTTTTGTAGTAAAATTTTAAAATGAATAGAATTTCTTCATTAGATTCACTCATCTTGGCGGTACGAAAAACAAATGCGAATCACACATTTACCTCATTTGAATTTGGAATTATATTCTTTAAAATTTAAACTTTCAATGATACCAAAACCAGCCAGATACAAATAGCCAAAGAGATTTTATTACAAGTTCATACATACTATAATGCGAAAAGACTTTTTCCCCAACCTAATATTTTATTTATTTGTATAACTTAAGCATTTCTTGTCAAACATGACAAATACCTAAACCAAACAACCAGAATTACTTTCGCATCACATACTTTTTACGAAGGACAAAGGGCTTCGCAATGATCTGCCGCCCGGGGCCTCGCAATGGATAAGGGCGCCGCTGCCTACGGTGTTGAAATTTAACATGTTGGTTCAGTTCCAATGACAATGCATTTTTATTGTATCCTTTACCAGATTCTACACCCAGGAATGGCTTTAGATCAAGGAACACTTCAACGGTCAACATAGACAAGAAATTTTGGAATATGAAATATATATGTATATAAAAACATAAATATGAATACGGTTGTAGCTTCAGTAACTTTAAATTTGTCCTTCATAAGTGCCCTCCGAAGGCCTAAACTGAATAAATGGTTTTGAATTTTGAAATACATTTTGATTGCCTGTTTTAAATTGGACCTTTACCTGCCTGCTGCAGGGTCGGCTCCCGTAGAGAGAACTCCTGAACAGTGAACAGCACACACACGAAAAAGCTTGTTTTAGAAAAAGATTACTGCTATTTATTTATTGGTGAAATTTGAGTAGCATCAAAGAACCTATTAATCTTTTATTATTATTTTAAGAATACATTTGCATAATTTTTTTTTTATTTTTGTTTGATTTATCTAACTTTTGTCTCCTGTTGTATCATCTCTATTGATATTATAATACAATTTTATATAATCTTGAGTTGTTTTAACGTTCCATTTACTTAATTGTTTTAATATATTTTTGTATCAGATTGATATTAGTTTGTTTAGTGGAGATACGTTTATTCGAGACATATAATATAGCGAATATGATATTAGAAGTAAATTGAATAGTAGCTGAGGGACTTAGAAATAACTTAATCAAAAATATTTAATATACTTTGTATTGATTTACTTTGGGATTATTTATCTGACTGATAACATATTCCGCGTTTTTAATACGTACATACTTTGATAGACGCAAATCCAGACATATTAAAGCCTACTATTTTTTGTCTTGGGTGGGAATAGAGATGAGATATCACCTATCTACCAACTTACCCGTCAACACCACCAAGCTGGCAGGCAGCATCAAATGATTGCCAACCGTACACGTTAAAAAATAACGACTATTATAAAACGAACGTGTAAAATCCCGCTTCGATCGGAGATATTGCCTTTTCTTTATCGTTGTTGGCCGTAAAATAGTTGACTATTCTTTTAACTGCATCAGAGGGGCTTTTGTGTGTTATTCCTTTAGATTCAGTCGCGGATTTATAGCATAATATTGCCTATGAGATGAGAGAGCTACACACTGTCCGGTGTTTCTTCACACTATAACAATGATTATTGTTTTGTTTTAAAGTGTGTGTTAGTGATGTGTCTAATCGACAGATGTGAAGATTTGCTACATAGGTATCCTACGTTATTATTAATATTATATTTAATACCTATGTGAATGTTAAACACATAAAAACGATCGAATATAGAAATAATTTTTGTATAGTACATTTTATTTCACAGTTCCATCTATTTTTTTTTCTCTTAGTAAACCTCTTTGAACAATAATTGAGTTCCTCTATTTGTTATTACACTGGCCGAAGTATAAAAACATATGCGTAGCTATTTAAGTACAAACGAATAAAAAAAGAAATTAAAACTTATTGGATGTAATTGTGAATTGTTGTATCGTGCTGCCAGTTAGTTTTCGAAATTGAAAATGTTGAAAACGTTTTAACCTTCTCTGACAATTTAATCTAGATGTCGCAAAATAATACCCTTTTGTAAAAACTAGAGCTAAATAATTTCAATTTGTTGAATGGCTGATATAATATTTAATTGCTTTTTGTCGTTTCACTGGTTAATTTGTAATAAAAATTAATTTCGATGGTAAAATCTATTGACTGCATGACCTGCCCCGGCTTCGCCTGAATGAAATAATATATTTTCATATATTTAAACCCTCCGGAAATAATTATCTCAATGATAGTAAAACAAGAATAAACACTATTGCGTAGTCTAAGACATAGACAAAAACAGTGACTCTGTTTTATACTGTTCAGATATTGTCAGAAGCCTAAAATATGTATGAAGCGTTTCAAAGTATCGAAAAACCATTTATTATACTTTACTCGAAGATGATCTTTAAAAAGAGATAGGTCACACTCTACTAGGACGGAAGGCAAGATACAGTGATATTGACGAGATAAATTTACATTCAAGAGTTCGTATAGAAATATCTTTATAGAAATCATTTCGGTGAAGTTATTGACTATTTATCTATCTATCTTCTTTATATATATACTAGCTGTCCCCCGCGGTTTTACCCGCGTTCCCGTGGGATGTCACATGCATTATACATAAAAACCTTCCTCTTCAATAACTCTATCTATTAAAAAAACCGCATCAAAATCCGTTGCGTAGTTTTAAAGATTTAAGCATCCATAGGGATATAGGGACAGAGAAAGCGACTTTGTTTTATACTATGTAGTGATAGTGAAGAAAAATAAGGTTCCTTTGACGCACCATTACCTCAAAAGTACTGAACATATCGGGATGAGACTGCTACCATTCGACGCGGAATTTATCCTAGATGGTTATAGGGCATACATGATATCGATAAACGCAAGTGAAATCGCGGGGGACAGGTAGTCTTTCGATATATATATAAGCAAAGTAGGGTTCTTTTGACGCACCATTACCTCAAAACTACTGAACATATCGGGGTGGGACTGCTACCATTTGACGCGGAATTTTTCCTAGATGGTTATAGGCTACAATATGACGTCGATTAACGCGGGTGAAACCGCGAGGACAGCTAATGTATTTTGTTTATGTTTTAAATATATAAAATACTTGTTATATAATTATAATTAAGAAGGGCATCACTCCAATGCATATTTTTAATCAAGTGTTTAAGCTAGAACTTAGAAAATTTTCTTTTTTTTTCTTTTACATTTTCTATAGACTCTTAGTCCGTACCTAAGATTTTATGATAAATTAAACAAAAACTCAAAATGAACTGCTTTATCAGATATGTATTTTAATCTTAATTACTTCTAAATAAGGAAGAAAATATGAACAATTCCCTATCACGGGATATTATGTGTACCAACAATAAGTTAAAGATTAGCGATCGTGAAATATAGCGTAAAGGTTTTGGGAACAAAATGTTTGTCCGTGAATTGATGACCTGTCACTACCAATGTTTCTAAGTCTTAAGAGAACAAAGATCGGAAGCTGTCTTTGAACAAACTTGAGAACAAAGTGAAAATATTACCAAATTTTCTTTAAGTTACAGTTTAGTTAAACCTAAAAGGAATAAATTCAAATCTTAGGAGCATGTTGAAACAAAAATATTCAGTGAAAAAAAAATTTTGGCCTTAAAACAAATAAAACTGACGTCACGTATGCTGCCTAACGCTTTTATTAGATACCCATGACATGGAGACGGCTTATGATCTAATAAAAGACCAACTTATCACGGCTGCCATGTTGGATTTAGAATGTCGTAATAATGTCTAAATAAAACAATAGAGATGTTGACTGATATGTCAAATCAGCAAAAAATCAATTTGACTGACAAAGAAAACCTGCACCTGCAGATAGCATACAGGCTTACAAAAAGACAAAGATGCATTGTATTTTTCAGTATAACATGAGCTAAGCATATGTATTGTTCAGATTGCGAGAATGAATCCGTGTTCATGACACGAGCTGCTCAGCGCTCCGTAATGTGGTGTAAGTAATGACAGAGGATTACGTTCGGTCGTCAACTCTGTGCCACAGTACATTTATACCTAAAGTAATACAATAACCCTTTTATGACATAGAGAAAAGTAAGAGCCATCGTGTGGACTGGAAACTTGTCTTACTGACTTAGGTTCACAGGTTCTGTGATGAAAAAAGCTATAAGAGTGTTAATGGCATAATCAAAAAGTATATTATACATACTTAGTATACATAATTGGTATTAGATATATTATATTATAGACGTAGGTGTACTTAATGACATTGTGCTGTTGAAGAATACAATAAGAATCATCAGCTTTTGATGGTCTTAGGATTCAATGTACCAAAAAGTACCATGGGACAGACTCAATGTACTATGACCGTTTTGAGGTGACAGAATGTCATTGGAAATTTTACTTTATTGCTTCCACAGTAAGGTGCATCTATTAATCAGATAGTAAATTGTATGCTCATGCAAATCATCCTTATTTTAAAGCAATAGGATTAATTTTTCTTTGGCATTCTTGATCGTCAAAACGGTTATTGCACCGAGCATGATTACTGAAGCAAATGTTGATTCCCGGCAATTTTTTTGCTCCAATTCAAGGTGAGATACATTAAGCTATATACAATCTAACTTGACCTCTACCTGGCCTTTGTTAGTTTCAAGGATTTTGGTCCCCTCTTTCATTGTTGCAATACAACTTAGATTTGAAATAACTTGGTCTTCAGTTCCATTTGGATGAAAAAGGAACATATTTATTTCAAGTAGTATGACGGGCTACTGAGCTTGGTGGTTAGGCTTGACTACCACGCAACGGATTGGGTTCGATTCCCATCCAGGGCAAATATAAGTGTGCATGAAAAGAAAATGTATTTAAAAGAAATAAAATAAGTACAAGATGTATTATATCGTTTATATGGTTTCCATAGAACAAGTTCTTCTTTGTTCAGGATAAGATGTAAAGAATGCCTCAGGATTTTAATTTATTTAGTCTTAAAAGTAATTTTGAGGGCGACCCTTTTCAATCAGAGTCACAAAATTATTTAATAAAGGAAACCTGAAATAAATCACACTACTACAATTACACTGATCCCAAACCAAGCAGAATATGATCTATGATAACCCAATAACTGATATACAATATTGAAAATGCATACTTTTATAGTCACAGAGCATACATACATGTTCATGTACACAAATGTTTGTCATAGATGGTAATCAAATCTGCAACACCACAGGTAACCTAACCACATAATTTGTGTCAGAGGTTCACAAATTTTGGATTTATCTCTTTTTTACAATTAATATATAACATTCTCGTTGTCACAACCAATGTTAGTTACCATAATCCTTCGAAACTTGGTCCGAAGGCTTGACCGATTTTTATGATTATGATAAGGGTTATATTTAACATAAATTTAAAATTTTTTGGACATTTTTAGCATTAAAAATTAATACAACTTCAAATTTTGACCATTTTACGATCAACCCCTATTTTTTAATCGCAATTTTTATATTATTCTGTTCAATCCACCGATCCGCAATAGGGTTGCAAAATGGCAATCAAATATAATAATTGTAGTACGGTAAATTTTCATGTATAGTTTGTAATAATGTAAATATGGTAAAACAACATTTGCCGGGTCAGCATTAATTATAAGGTTGACCTTGGATTAAAACAAATGAACGCTCTGCCCACAGAATATACAGTCCTGTGATCTTGACATTGTATAATCAAGTCAAACGAAGGTACCATAATGATGTTTGTGTTAAATAAAGCCAGTTGGGCGTGTACGAAGGTCGTTCCGACTCTCGTGTCAAGTTCACGGTTCTCGGTTCTGACGTAACCTGATAATAACTCGACCATATACTTACTACTACTACAGATACGTCCAATCAATTAGGTTAAAGGTGTTCGCATACTCATAGAGGAAGTAAAATCCATGTCCAACCTACCCCCTGTGGATTTACCCGTACTTTTGTGGGATGTAATATTTTGCCGGGGGAAAGTATCCTATGTGTTAATTAAGATAATAAATTATAGATGTGCGAAGTTTCATGCAAATCCGTTTAGTAGTCTTGTCGTTAGTGAAAGAGTTACAAATATTCCATCTATACAAACTTTTTAATATATTAATATATAGTATTTAAAATACAACGTGTTACAAAATACCCCGTAAAAATATAATTATTTATAAGTTGTCATGTCAGGGAACCAGAGTTTAACAGAAAGGCCTACGTACCTAATAATTGTCTACTTTAATAGTTTTTCTATTTTTCATTCATTAAAATCAGTTTTTTTATTTTTTTGGGGTATGATATACAGCGTTACTACGGTTCTTAAATATTGTGAATGGACTCGATATAAGGCCTCATTTTAACTCCTTTCGGCTTTAGGGGTAGCTTTGTAACATTCTGTATATATATAATTACGGTTAGGACTAGGATAGGAAGTGGAACAGGCTGGGATACTATTAATTTGCTTAGGTTTTAGTTACTTATTTTAATTGAGACAATTCCTATCCTTTACAGAGAATTGTACTACACGGACATTTTGCACCAACGTTTGGATTCCCAACCAAATATTTACCTATAAACAAACGGGAGACTTGAACAACGCAAATCACTACATACCCTATGTACGAGTATACTTAAATCTTTAAAACTACGCAACGGATTTTGATGCGTTTTTTTTTTAATAGATAGAGTGATTAAAGAGGGAGGTTTTTATGTATAATACATGTGACATCCCACGGGAACGCAGGTAAAACCGCGGGGGACAGCTAGTAAACAATAAATTTAAGATTCGTATTGATCTGAACGCGTCCAATACGAGAGTTACAAAACTATTCTGCTCTGTAATGGCCGCCGTTTGGCGGGAAATTTCCCGCCAAAATGTACACGTCAATATAGTTTATTTATTATTTGCGAGCGCAACGTAGTGTACACTGTATTAATGTGAAAACACGGGCAACTATCAACAATGCTAGGATACCTGTATTATGTTTATTTGAGGGCCTAACAGAGATACCTCTATGTAAATTGCCGTACCCGTTTGAACCATATTCCAGTCAACCGTAGTGGGTTGATTTCGAATTTCGATTGACAATTAGCTACGTACGTGAAAGACTTTTTAGTCAAAAGAGGTCAGGGGGTCGATTCTGTAAGGAAAATGACACTAACTCGAGGATGTTTCGTCGCGGCCTCCGTGCTCTGTCTCTTTCGCCAACTACGCTAATACTACTAATCACGTGAGAGATAAACTCTCCGAGGGCTCCGTGAAGCGGCTCGCCGACGAAGAGGGACGATGAATAAGGGGGCTGCAACTACATCGGAATTCAAAGTTTGACGTTTCATTATCTCTGTCAGTCGTCATGTCCTGGGTGGGATTCGACCTGCGGCGTGGCAGTCAGGCTCTTTAGCCACAAATACCGTCATTATTACTAATACCTTTACCACACGCAGGATCTTGAAAAACAGGTCTTCTGACTTAACTCCTTTGTCCATGTAACCCCCGACCCCCATGTTTCGTACTGAAAGTTTAATATCTACTGAATACTTTATAAACTCCATCAACATCCTGTTCGAAGTAGTGCACGGTTGTAAACAAGTATTTTAATCGAGTTCGGCTTCACCTGGATCGGATACAATCAACCTTTCCCCCTTTCTCGGGTCGTTGGACTAAATAGAAGTGGTGACAACGTATCCTATGTACTTATAGTATAAATACGGATCGAACGAAGAAAATGTCACTGGTTCTACAATAGCTTTAGGGCTTTCAGGACATCCAAAATACAACCTTACCACGTAATAGAGAGAAGTCAATATATAAAACAAATAAAAACAGACCTGATTTATTAGTCAGTGAGTTCCTTAAGAGTCTGATAGTCTGAGTATCTTCATTAAAAGATTATTAGTTGTAATTTTTACCTACTCTTGAATAGCGAAGTTTTAAACAAAATGTAAATATAGTATTTTTATTCAACCCGGACCGATGTACAGGCAGACGATCCACCTGATGGTATGTGATCACCGCCGCCTATGGACATTTGCAACACCCGGTGCATGGCTAATTCGTTGCCGACCCTGAGACGTGAAGTTGTTAATACTCATTTGCCAGTAATTTCAATCATTTGTTTTGATCCGATTTCAGAACATTACGTTATGTAGAACATTCCCTATTCATATAGGTAGGTATGTATATATATACATATACTATATGTATGTAAACAGGTTGTATGTAATATTCGCTTGCGCATTATTTAGCAACATATCGGTAAGTCGTAATTCCGATAAGCGATGCTTCCACGAAAACATTGACAAACATATATTATGTATATCAAAATCACGTCAATATAAACCAATCCGTTACAGTTTGTGTTTTTTAAAATATACAAAAAGGTCGGCAATGACTAATAATAATCATCAATGAATATTTCATAATTATTCTACATCAAGCGAGGCAGAACTTAAGGGGTGGATTTAATTACTTTTTTTTTCTTTTTTCAGGGAAAAAGCCAGAGAGAGTGTCTTTGTGTCTTATTGTAAACCTTCTTTTAGTAATACCTGAGTGTAAAATCTTACCCCTTAACAACAGCATAAGTTGCACCAACAGTTAATCCAAGATTAAAAGCGCTCATCCACAGTAGTGACATCGCTACAGGCTTTAAAACTCAATCGATAACGGAATGATATGAGCACTGCACTATGATAGCAATGGGTTCATTCCGTAACTTAGCACAACACTATTATGTCTTCAATGCACTATGATCTTTACTTCCATTTAAACAGTTCTATATTTGAATTGCGCGCGTTTTAATACACAAATTACGCTTTATGACAGATGTATCGATACGGTATAATCGAATTCGTATTAAGTATTCGATGCGAAAGCAACGGTTGCAAATGGTCGTGAACGAGTGACGAGTTCGCCAAAGCTTTTACAATATAAACCTCTAGTTTCCCCCCACTCTCCATTAGTGGGAAGTCGAGAGTTTATTTTTTATTGTTGTCAAATTATTTACTTTTATGATGCAATTCGTTTGAAATCAGTATTTTTTGTTCATATTATTATTTTACGTTAAAGTGCGAAACATATGTAGTTTGAAGATCATAAAAAATTGCGATAATAGTATTGCCAATTAAGGAAGAAAACCAAAATAAACAATGAACTAATAAACATAATTCTCAATAAATTTAATAAACGTCAAATTCACTTTAACTTGGCCACAAATAATTAAAAAAATATTGCTCATTCGTCCATGACAAAAATACATATAATAGGTACTAAGACTACAGCATTGCATGTCGTGGCAGCCTCACTTGAACTGCAGTGCCCTTCTAGAATTTCTCTACTTACCACCTCTTTACCTTCTACCACACAACTTGTGGTGGCATTGTAATCAAGCACCACCCAAGAAAAGTCCTTAACTATGAATGAATCTGTCTCCACGTGCCTTGTTTATTCTTTAAACAGTATATTAATAGTAAAACAGGTTTAGGTTACCTGCTTCTGTAGTAAAATGACTTTTTTAATTCTTTAAACTTGTTCTATATTTTTTTTAATAAGGTACCATATAGTGTTTGCTTACTTCTATGACGTTAGTGGTGTTTGCTTTGTCTTGTTTAGACTATACTGTCAACACTGGACTACCTGTGCGTCCTTTATTACATTATTATAGATTTAAAACCTTAAGCCAAGATATATAAGGTCCACATTTCTGATATTTGTGGCTTAGAACTTGTTCTGCGGTTAAATAATATTATTATTTTCCTTTAAACCAATAAGTGGTTTAACTTATTGACTTTAGGTAAAAATACGGTTTTAAACTAGGTAAGTGGAAAAAAACAAAATTTCCTGACACGTGTTTCTTCACGCTCATTATCCCCGAATAGGTACGTAGTGCAAGGTTTACGTCCCTTAAAGCGGTGAGAATTAGATTTTTTGAGTAGAAGAGCTTTTAGTGCAGAGTTCGTCCAAGGAAGTACTACCATCAAATAATCATCTGTGCCTTTACCATGATTTTTTAACGTATGTACTCGCTAGCGACGGCGTAAAACATTTCAATGGCAACTGTGTACAGCGCCACTAGCGGTCACCTAAAGAACTTAAATCGGTAGTATGAGTCGATCGGGTTCGAGGGTCGTTTACTCGCCAGTGACTAATGTAAGTTTCGATAGCAACTCATGGTAGAGGTACAGATAAAAATACTACAACTACCTACACATAGATGGAAAATACTATGTTAGATATATCATAAATATTAAAAGCCATTGTGTAGTACATAGTAGTTAATATCAGTAGTAAACAATATTTTATTTTATTAAACAATCTGTTATCTCATCAAAGACCACATATAGAAATGAGTGTGTTTTCCAATATACGGTACATGACGCATAATTACATTACATTTGATATATGTAAATAATATAAAAAACATATCGTTGAATGGGTCTTATCTTAATATTAATAAACAGCTTCTGTCCCGCGTTATTACCCGGGATCCCGGGGGATTATAATGTATCCCGGGATTTTTTTTTATATAAACTTGAGCGCATTTGACTGGATCTTACCAGTGCCTTTACCATGAGTTATTAACGTACGTACTCGCTAGCGACGGTGTAAAACATTTCTATGGCAAATTTGTACAGCGCCACTAGAGGTCACATAAAGAACTAAAATCGATAGTACGAGTCGATAGGTAAAAAACCTATCGAAATGTAGACACTAGCGAGTAACGTTTTTTAGCCTTTGCTATAGAAATTCGGTACCATGAGTCACAAATTTGACAGTTGCTATCGAGAAATACTGTATCGATAGTAGTTTACTCACTAGTGACTAAAGTAAGTTTCGATAGCCACTCATGGTAGAGGTACTGATGGAAACTAACGATGCAGTCGACATATCCTATGCCCATATGGGATAATGCAGCTTTGAAATAGTGTAATATTTTTTCAAATAGGTGCTGAGGTTCCGGATATTACCTTCCACATATAACTAAACTTATAAATGACTCTTTGACATTATGATAATATTTAGTCCGAAATGGTTTTATTCTTATGTATGACTTATAGCTGTCCCCGCGGTTTTACCCGCGTTCCCGAGGGATATCACAATTTACCGGGATTCAAAGTAGCCCATATGTTATTCCAGGATATGCTCTATCTATGTGCCAAGTTTCATCCATATCCGTTTAGTAGTTTTTGCGTGAAAGAGTAACAAACATACTTACATACAAATCTTTCCTCTTCATAATATTAGTATAGATATAGATTGATAGAAAATGACGTACAGAAGTTACTATTGTAAGTAATACGGTTGTAAGTACTACCGTACTAACGGACTGTCCCCCGTGGTTAAACTAGAATTCCCGGGGGATATAACATATTCCCAGGGTAAAAGTTATATGCTTGTTGTATGCTCTATTTTTGAGCTAAGTTCCATACCATCAATTCGGAAGTTTTTTTTGTGAAAGGGTAATCCATGCATCATATTTCTTCATATATACGTCCGTATAGAAGTATGGACATCTATCATCATCATTTTTACATTTATATTTGTAGGATTTTACTATTTCAGAGGGAATAGTGTAGTTTATAAATACTTATGGGCATATTTACACCAGTGGACGAACAATAACTTTTTTTTGTTGTTTTTTTATGCCTGGGACATTATTTACACTCGGCAGAGCAGAGCTTGCTTGTATTATGGAAACCAAATAACTGATATACTACACATACTACTTTTTTTTTGTAAATTCATACTTTTATAGTTATTATAGACACCGAAAAAACAGACATGCTCATGCACACAAATGTTTGTCCTGGGTGGGAATCGAACCCGCGACCTGCGACTTGGCAGTCAGGTCGCTAACCACCAAGCCAACTGGTCTGTCAAATTGATGTCATTGACAGATAAAACTATATGCAAATTGTATTTATTGAAGACTTTTTCTCATCACAAAACCGATACACAGATCCCTAAAAACAGAAAGGAAACGAGGTCACTGACATGGTGACCATGCCACACTGAGTCCACCTGTCCTACAGATGATATTGTTCATTCAAGCGTCGAGGAAATGCATTGTGCATTCGCTTACATTGTCTTTGAAACCGTGTGTCAAAGGGAAATGAACGTGGCTTTAAAATGTCTAAGAACGGTAAGACAAAGGGTGCAACAGTCATTAGAAGGTCCGCGTAAGGGTGTAGAAGAAATTAGAGACCAGCTCCTTATGGTCCATAAAAAAGCCCTTATATAATACTTATTGAAGTGAAAGTACTTATGGGAGGGCTTTGAAATTCTAGGGCTATATTATGGACAGTAATGTTGAGAATAATAAATATAAATTTTGTTCCATTCTATCCAGCTTTGCTTACCAGATTACTTGTTATTATACGTATACAGGCTGTTACAAAACTACCTGTAAAGTCGAAAGGAGGTTAAATGGGGCTATAACGAGTCCATTCACAATATTTAAGAACCGTAGTAACGCTGTATAATATACCCCAAAAAATAAAAAAAAACTGATTTTTGTGAATGAAAATACAAAAAACTATTAAAGTAGGTAGGTATTAAATTTAAGGTAGAAAACTATGTAGCTAAGGTAGAACATTAGGTAAGAAAGGTACGTAGGCCTTTCTGTTAAATAATCTGGTTCTGACATGACAGCTTACCAGGGTTGGCTTTGATGATTAATTTTATTTTTACGGGGTATTTTGTAACACGTTGTATAGACACACACAGGTGTTTGTTCTGAGCGATAATCGATCCCGCCACCCAGAGCCGCAGCGTGACAGACAGGATATTTAACACTCCAACTGTTTCTCAAGCAATTAAAATAGAGAGGTTATAAAATATAGTTAATAAATTTGATTCTCAAAAGTTATCCAATTTTAGAACAACCTTCTTGGTATATAATAGTTTGATCCTATCAATAACAGAAAGGAGGAAAATTCAAGTTTTCCTTAAAGAACCGCTTTGATGGTTTAACCGGTGAGGTACAGGAACTAAATGTGTTACAGCTTTTTTAATCCCAGCCTTTATTACTTTTTTTTAATATTCTAAAACTATGAGTAAATATTATTAGGTTCTGGGACCGAGGGCCCGAAAAAACGGGCCATTGGACCCGAGCACCCAATAAAAATAGTACAAAGGTCAGTATACCCTGTTTTCGTATACCCCGTGAGGGAATCTCGTCTAATCAATTTAATGTATTAATTACAGAGGGGCGTATGCCAAAATCCAATAGATTAATTACATTCGTTTACAAAATAAAAAGTTATGTTCTTGTGAATTTAATTTATTTAAAATAACTAAACGCGAATATATAGTTATATCTTTATCATGTTAAAAGCTAAAGTTCATCAAAATCATTACATTTAAGTTTCTAGCTACCCTCAAGTTTGTTTTAAAATTCACTGGAAAATTTTGATGCGGTATAGTGTTTTATTTATTTATTGTAGCTTCTGTTAAATTTGACCTTCATAAGTGCCTTCCGAGGGTCTAAACTGAATAAGTGGTTTTGAATTTTGAAGTTTTGTTTTTAGAATTTTATTAAAAGAATATTTGTAGGGTTCTTTTGAATATATTTTTTTAACTTAGTTTAACAAATCTATGTTTCCAATTCTTTTATGATGTTTTTCTCGGAAACTTCACATTTAGTAAGTTTACATTACAGGAGCGGAACCCCTTCGATTTCTTAAGTTGTTAATGTTTTATTTTGTCAAGACTGTAGTTTTCGCTTTGGTAAAAGCCCCGGTTTGCGTGTGCCTACGTGAGCAGCTGCACGTTGCACTCGCGATGTACGGCCTGCAGAATAAGTAAACTTAAACCATATTTGATTTGTATTCTATACATAAACTATCCTAGGATTCTAAAGAGCCAATGTCACTCTAGAAAGGTGTAGTTTTCTATCAGTGACAGAGTTTTTAAAATGGGGTAGGGTTTTTTAAAACAAACAGAGATGGCTTCGTTTTCTCATAGTGGTATTTCAATTTTATTGCAAAATATATACAAGGAGTTACAAAACTACCCGTAAAGCCGAAAGGAGGTTAAATGGGCCTTATACCGAGTAACCGTAGTAACGCTGTATAACATACCCAAAGAAATAAAAAAAAGATTTTCGTGAATGAAAAATAGAAAAACTATTAAACTAGACAATTATTAGGTAAAATAGGTACGGCCTTTCTGTTAAATGATCTGGTTCTCTGACATGACAGCTTACTAGGGTTGTTGGCTTTGTTTATTAATTATATTTTATTAATTATATTTTACGGGGTATTTTGTAACACGTATTACACGTATACACAAGTCCCCAAATATCTTTAAGTTGCAAACAATTTTTTATTGGTTCTACTATTAAAATATGGAACCCTGCGTATACGAAACCAACTCACACCTATTTCTTTTAGACCTGTATAGTTATATTGATATACAGTCCGCGATTTCACCTGCGTTATATAAGCTTCTCATTTATGCAATCACATATTCTGGATAAATACCAATTTTCATCAAGATCGGTCGAACAGTTTTGAATTATAAAAGGACATACAGATAGACAGAGAACATTTTGAAAAAAGTAGAATTGGCGTCAGTGAGTCATAAAACGTAGAATTGTAACAAAACATTACAAACCGACCCTACACATGAATACATGAATGAATGAATGAATGACCGATTCAATGACTGAATGAGGTAATGAAAATAATGTTATGTGCTTTCCCATACTCTTCCAACTATTCAGATATGGAGAATAATTATATTTGGCATTTAAATAACCATATGCATAATGTTACATGTCATAGTGCTAATTTTATTTATTTTGATACTAACAAGTTTGTTAGTAATTTGAAATTGAAACAGGATACCCTGTTTATTCCAAAAAAACTTAAGAAATTGATTGCATCACTTGTAGCATATAATATTAATAGGATAAGGGATAACACAGTAAGAACAAGTCATTTTAACATTAAATCTCAGAATAGTTATTTAAACAAAAACTTTTGACAACAGAGAAGCTAAACAGTTCGACTTTTTTATTACATCAGAATATTAATCGCTTCTTTGGCAAAATTCTTGATATTCATTTATTATTAGATAAAATAAATATAGATATATTATGTTTTACAGAGACATGGTTGAAACCGGGCACTATGCTTTTTAATATTAAAAACTTTACAGTTGCCAGTATATTCAATAGATTATCTGCAGAAGGTGGCGGCACAATAATTCTTATAAATAATAATATTAAATTCAAGGATCGTAAAGATATTTGTAGCCTCTCTGTTGAGCGTGTTTGTGAGGTGTCTTGTGCAGAGTTGCAGAACTATATTATTGTTTGTGTTTATAGGCCACCGGCATCAAATTTTTTATTGTTTACGTCTATAATGGAAGAGATTCTTCGTAAGTTATTTAATAATTCTAACAAGTCAATAGTTGTATGTGGCGACTTTAATGTAGATACTCTTAGTAATTCATCTGAAAGTCGGAATTTTGTTGCCTTATTCAAATCGTTCAACTTAGATTTATTGTTTAGTGAGTCAACAAGATCTACAGCCACTTCGGCTACTTGTATTGATAATATATTAACTAATAGTAGTATACTAGGGAAATCGATTATTAGTGGTGTTCGCTCGGATCATAAGGCTCAATTAATAGAATTGCCATTTAAAAGACAAGTATTTAAAGTAACGAAAGTAATTAGACCTACTACTAAGGCAAGATTAGACACCTTTAAGAATAATTTAGAGCTGAAACTCTGTAATACAATATATCATAGTGATGAGCCCAATGTCTTGTATAAAGGTTTATTGTCTGGGATTTGCGATAATTTTAATAGAGCCTGTCCTACTAAAATAGTGAAGGTAAATAGTAAAATGGGATTTAGTGACTGGGCTACAAAAGGTATTCGTAAGAGCAGGGATAGGTTGTATGAACTTTATCATTTAAAATCTCTAACTCAGAACGAAGAATTTCATAAATATGTTAGAAAATTTTCAAAGACTTTCAAGTTAGTGTGTAATCAAGCTAAATCTTACTTTATATGTAATAAAATAGGTAATGCTAATAACAAAATAAAGACAGTCTGGAATGTTATTAATACGGAAACTGGTAAAATTAGAAATAATAATGAACAGGTAACTCTTAAAATTAATGAAAAAATTCTAACAAATAATTTAGATGTAGCCTGTGCTTTTGAAAACTTCTTCACGAGTATACCTGGTAAAACTACTAAAAGCCTTAAATCATGTCCTATAGCAGCGGAATCTTTACTCAAGCAGCATATTCATAATACATTTCCAAGTTTTAAATTTGACCATATTAATGCTAGCGATATCATAATAACTTTTAATTCTCTCAATATGAAAAGTACTGAAGATTTATGGGGCTTATCAGTAACAATCGTAAAATCAATAATAACAGTGATTGCACCTGTTTTGTCAAATATTTTTAATGAATGCATTGATCAGGGTTGTTTTCCTGATTTAATGAAATAAAGTAAAATAGTACCTATTTTCAAGTCCGGTTGTAGGGAGAATCCATCTGATTACAGACCAATTTCCGTTCTGCCAGCACTTAGTAAAATCTTTGAAAAATTGCTGCTTAATCAAATGTCAAGTCACTTTACTAAGCATAAGGTATTGCATGGTCATCAGTTCGGTTTCACGAAGGGAAGATCTACATCCGATGCGGCAGCAACATTGCTGAGGCACATTTATGGCGCATGGGAGGATTCACAGGATGCGATTGGCATTTTTTGTGATCTGTCCAAGGCATTCGATTGCGTTGACCACCGTACGCTACTACTAAAACTTGACTTCTACGGAATTCGTGGAACTGCTCATGATCTTGTTTTATCTTATTTATCAAATCGCCAGCAAAAGGTAGGGATTACCGGCACAACATCCAAGGGCTCTTTAGTCGAAATGGGGGTACCCCAGGGTTCAATTTTAGGTCCATTTTTGTTTTTAGTATATATAAATGATTTGCCATATGTTGTAAATGACCTCACAGATATTGTCTTGTTTGCTGATGATACATCATTAATTTTTAAAGTTAATAGAAAAGACAAAGATCTAACTAAAGTTAATCATACTATGTCAATTGTCTGTGGGTGGTTTGCTACAAATAATCTATTACTAAATTCAAAGAAAACTAAATGCTTAAGGTTTTCTTTACCAAATGTAGCACAAGTAGATAGCCAAATAATAATAGATGGGAGCCATATTGATCTTGTAAATAAAACGGTATTTTTGGGTCTTACATTAGACAATAAATTGCAATGGGGACCTCAGGTTGATACTCTAGCTGCTAAATTAAGTTCGGCTGCTTTTGCTGTTAGGAAAATTAAACAATTGACGAATGTTGAGACGGCCAAATTAGTTTATTTTGCATATTTTCATAGCCTCTTGTCCTATGGTATTTTGTTTTGGGGAGCAGCAGCGGATATAGAATCAATATTTATTATACAAAAAAGAGCAATTCGTGCAATTTACAGTATGGGTCCCCGTGAATCATTAAGAGATTTATTTAGGGAAATAAATATAATGACATTACCTTCACTATATATTTATGAAAATATAATGTTTATACGTAGAAACATAGGAATGTTTGAGGCAAAATTAGATATTCATAGTATAAATACAAGACAAAGGGAGAAGTTAGTTGTTCCATACTTTAGACTAACTAAAGTTAACAAGTCATTTCTTGGTAATTGTGTTCGATTTTATAATAAGATACCGCTTTCAATAACCAAAATGTCTGATCATAAATTTAAAAATTATATTAGGAAAGTTTTGAAAGAAAAAGCGTATTACAAGGTAGTTCATTATATTGAAGATAAAAATGTATGGAAATAGCTGCTCTCTGCACAGTGCACCTCTAAATCTCTTGTTTAAGTTGTAAGTACCTAATTATTGTTATTTTCTATTTTGTAGTCTTGTCATATTTTTTTTGTTTTGTTTTTATTAATGTTACCTATAATAAGTATCTTGTAATTGTTAAATATAAAATTATGTAAAATTGAAATTATAAAATAGCCAAAAAGTCAGAATAGATAAAAATTTATATAACAAATAAAAAAAAATGTAACCTTGCTGAGTTTCTTGCCGGTTCTTCTCAGTTGAAGGCTGACTTCCGAACCGGTTGTAGCTTCAGTAACTTTAAATTTGACCTTCATAAGTGCCCTCCGAAGGCCTAAACTGAATAAATGGTTTTGAATTTTGAATTTTTTTGAATTTTGAATGAAAATGTAAATATTTTTATTCAAATAGGCCTTAACAAGCACATATGAATAGTCTGACTCTAATACCGATTTGGTATATAATAGATTATATAATACGTTACAACATACAATGATCGAAACCCTTTCAAAACCCTTCCCGCTGCTAACTCTACAAAGGTCAATGAATGCACCGATACGTTTTACTGTACTGAGATGTTAGTGACCAAACATTCACAAGTTTAACAATATGAGTCGCGCATGAAATACCGAATAAATAAATAAAATAAACCCTGATCCACCTGATCCCAATTTAAGCAGAGTGTACTATGGCTACCAGGTAAGTGATATACTACGTATTGTTATTTTCTATTTTGTAGTCTTATTTCTTTTTTATTTTTGACTGTTACCTATAATAAGTATTTTGTAAATGATAAATATTAAATGATAAAATTGAGATAATAAAAAAGTCAGAAAAGATAAAATTTATATCTATACTAATATTATAAAGAGGAAAGCTTTGTATGTAAGTATGTTTGTTACTCTTTCACGCAAAATCTACTAAACGGATATAGATGAAACTTGGCACATAGATAGAGCATATCCTGGAATAATACACAAATTAAAACAAAATAATAATTACAAATTAACGAGCATATTTCAGCGGCAGATGAACTCATAAAATTAAGCGAATATAATAGTGAACGGCTTGACTCTCTTGTAAATAATCATTGTACCTGTTCCAACGCAAATTTTAGCTCTGCTTCACAGACAGAGTTGAACACTAAATCGACAAATCTAACATTACAAACACTGGACTTGGTAAAACAAACTATTGTCATTAGTGATAAAATTGGTCAAGGTTTCGGCCCTCTTATTAATAACGTATTAAAAGAAAAGGTTGTAAACAAATGTTATCCCGGTGCTTCTTATGAGCAATTAATTAAAAATGTTAATTCACAGGAACTTCATCATAATACAACTGTTATCATACTTTGTGGAGATAGTTTAAATGTCCGGAAAAAGAGCATTATTAATAGTTTCGACAAGTTGCTTGACTTACACAGCCAATATAATTGTCAATTTGTTTTATGTGCCTTTCCGTATTCTAACTTGTTGTCTCAGGAACAGAATAAGCACATATATGACATGAATATGACACTATATAATTTAATTCATCGTCATAGTGACGCCATGTTTTATTTTGACATTAATAGTTTTACATTTAATTTTAAATTGACAAAAGATACTATGTATCTGCCCATTAAGTATAAGAGACAGATCGCTACATTGCTAGCAGGAAATATACACATTTATGACCAAGCTACAAGTAGCTTAGTTGGTACTATTGACACTGGTGTTATTGATAATAATGCCAGTGGTGGGGGGGATTTTCTTATATTAGGACAAAAGCTAAGCTCAATAAATTAAATATAGTTCATCAGAATATTCAGGGCCTAGCTGGCAAAGAATTAGAAATACAATTATTTGTTGAATACCATAATGTTGATGTATTATGTGTCACCGAACATTGGTTGAAGAATTCTGAGTTGTTAATAAGTATTCCTAACTATAAATTGTTAAGTGCGTTCGTAAGAAAGATATACACACGCGCGATACACGGTGGTAGCTTAATTTTAGTTTCAAATCACATTAAAGGTAAAAACCGCAAAGATATTGTAGACTTATCTATCGAGCGCACTGTTGAATTGTCCTGTGTGGAGCTTGAGCGCTTTGTTATAGTTTGCGTGTACCGTCCCCCCTTAGGTGACTATAACTTATTTGAAATGGTGGTAGAAGATGCTTTACAGAAAGCTCAAACTTGTAATAAGAATGTTATAGTATGTGGCGATTTCAATGTCAATTTATTAGTAGCTTCTCCCACAACTATAAGACTTATTAATTTATTTAAATCATTTAATCTTAGTAATTTATTTTGTGAGCCTACCAGAATTACGGGAACTTCTGCCACTTGTCTCGATAATGTGTTTTGCAGCTGTGATGCACTTGAGAAATCAATTATTACAGAATTAACTTCTGATCATTGCGGCCAGAAGGTAGTTTTTGTAAATGAATCGAATGATATGCCGCTTAAAATAACTTGTAGGCCCATCACTTTGAATCGTATCGCTCGATTTAAAGATAACGTTAATAAAAATATAGTTTCTGTTAGCATGGCACAGGACGAGCCGGATGGTCTCTATACTGAACTCTTTGAATTTATAAAAATCGAATTTAATAAGGCTTTTAAACTTAAGACTTTCAACGAAAATTATAAAATTAAGTTTAACGACTGGGCAACAGTTGGTATTTATACAAGTAGAGCTATGTTGTATGAGTTGTATGGTATGAAGAAATACAATCAAAATGTCGATTTTATTGATTATGTAAGAAAATATTCCAAAGTGTTTAAAAAAGCTTGCACTTCGGCAAAATCTATATATCTAAGAAATAAGATAAGCCAATCAAATAATAAAGTAAAAACTACTTGGAACATAATTAATTCAGAAAGAGGTAAAACTCAAAACAATAATAAGCGCATTGAATTAAATATTAACGGAAATATTATCTGTGAAGATGACCAAATTGCACTTGCTTTTAATAATTTTTTTAGTGACATACCTATAGCCACAACCAGCTCCTTGGATTCTTCACCGGCAGATGCTGAGTCGTTGTTAAAAACTAACGTATCAGAGTGCAATGAATTGTTTAGGTTTAGGCATATCACACCTTTCGATGTCATCAAAACTTTCAAAAGTTTAAAAGTTAAACGGACTGGCGACTTATGGGGTATATCAGTAACAGTTTTGCAGGGTATAATTGATAATATTGCTCCCCATTTAGCTCTAATTTTTAACCGATGCGTAGATTTTGGTAAATTTCCGGATTTAATGAAACATAGCAAAGTTATACCTTTGTTCAAGGCCGGAGATCCTAGTGATCCAACCAATTATAGGCCCGTTTCTATCTTGCCAGCCCTAAGCAAAGTATTCGAAAAGATTATTTTAACGCAACTACTTGCTCACTTTAATTTAAATAAACTTTTACACAGTGAGCAGTACGGTTTTACTAAAGGTCGCTCCACTATTGATGCCGGGGTAGCACTCTTAAAACAAATTTTCAACGCTTGGGAAAAGTCGCAGAATGTTATTGGAGTGTTCTGTGATTTATCTAAAGCTTTTGATTGTGTTGACCATCAGACACTTACGCGTAAATTAGACCATTATGGAGTTAAGGGTGCAGCACTTAATTTGATGAAATCGTACCTTAGTGAGAGAACTCAAAGTGTTAATGTGAATGGAGTTAAATCATCTGGTTCTCCTGTGCATATGGGTGTACCCCAAGGCTCTATTCTAGGGCCTTTTCTATTTTTAGTATACATCAATGACCTACCATTTTACGTAAGAAATACCTGTGGAATTGTACTGTTTGCTGACGATACCTCACTGATTTTTGGTGTTGATAGACTGAAATACAATTATGACGATGTAAACGGTGCATTAGCCCAGGTATTAAATTGGTTTACTGTTAATAATCTTGTTTTAAATGCAAGAAAAACTAAATGTATTAAATTTGCATTACCCAATGTTAAAAAACTAGGCTGTAGTATAATGTTAGACAACGAAGCTCTTAGCCTTGTTGAGTCAACAGTTTTCTTAGGAATTACTTTAGACTCAAAACTTCAATGGGGGACACAAATATTATGTCTTGCGGGAAAACTTAGTTCAGCAGCTTACGCAGTTAGAAAAATCAGGCAGATTACAGATGTCGATACGGCTAGATTAGTTTATTTTAGCTACTTTCATAGTGTTATGACCTACGGCATTTTGCTTTGGGGTAAAGCTGCCGATATAGAAACCATTTTTATATTGCAAAAAAGAGCTGTTCGAGCCATTTATAATTTGAGTTCTCGAGCTTCCCTCAGAGAAAAGTTTAAACAAATTGATATCCTCACAGTTGCATCGCAGTATATTTATGCAAACATAATATTTGTACATAAAAATATTAGTCTTTATGTCAAAAAGAGTGATATGCACTCCATCAATACTAGAAATAAGGATAAACTTGTCACTTCTGCATATAGACTGCAAAAAGTGCAAGGCTCATTTTTAGGACTTAGTGCACGCATCTATAATAAAATCCCTACTGAAATTTTAAATTTGCCTTTACAAAAATTTAAGGAAAGAATTAAGACTGTTTTAGTACAAAAGGCTTTCTACAACACAAATGATTATTTTAATGACGACAATGCTTGGGTGTAGCGCTCGCTCCAGCAAGAATTATTTTGAAAAGAGTAATTGCTGAGTTTATTGCCGGCTCTTCTCAGTAAAAGCAACCTTCCGAACCGGTGGTAGAGTCTGACCTTTCATAAGTGCCTGTGAAGGCCTATTTGAATAAAATATTTCATTTCATTTCATAATATATAGGCTACGTTTTATCCCGGGAAAATGTGATATTCTTCGGGAACGCGGGTAAAACCGTGGGGGACAGGTAGTAAAAAATATTTAAAAAAAAATGTAACCTTGCTGAGTTTCTTGCCGGTTCTTCTCAGTTCATAAGTGCCCACCGCGGGCCTAAACTGAATAAATGGTTTTGAATTGTATTTTTAAATTTATGCTACTTTTAAAATACATACTTATATAGATATTTACACCCAGACAAAACAAACAGGCATATTCATGCACACAAATGTTTGTCCTGGGATCGTACCCACGACCCGCGGCTTGGCAGTCAGGGTCTCCAACCACCATGCCAACTGGCCCGTCACGTCGTATTGCTACAAAGGTTTTATCCGCAATGTAGATTGTATGAATTAACAAGCTGTGCCCTGCGGCTTTGCCCGCTTTCAATCCTGGTTATAAACCTTCCTCTTGAATAACCCTATCTATTGCTGAAGACTGCATTAAAATCCGTTGCATAGTTTACGATTCTATAAAGGACATACAGACATACATTCATTTATACATATGAATTAATTACATACTATTAATAACCATAATGAGACGATAACAACTTCAACAACAAGTGGCAACATTAAAATTGGCTGTTGAATAATAATAACTAAGCCTGTAGAAATCCATCGTTATACATGTTATCAGTAATATGGCTAAAAATAGTTTGCCTATGTGAGGGTGGCATCAGAAACCAACGTCCATAACAAAAAAAAAATAAGAAAAAAAAAACGAAAAATATGTGCTTTCCCCGTCTACGTATGGTTTGCTTGACTTACCTTTCCACTACAATACCTTTAGTCATGCAAACAGCTCAATTGACATAATTGAAGTTAATTATCTGCCGGCGCAATATGAGCTTTCGGTCCATTATATGTGAAAAGAGCTTCGATAGGAAGGAATCATTAAGGCCGGCGAGATGCCAACACTTTTTTAGTTATGACAGAACTTGGTGCACGATGTAAAGTCAATGTGTTCCTTAGAGCAGGATGTCACACATTCCCGGGTTTTAAAGAAGGCTTTTCCGGACTATAATATCTAAACATATAATAAATATATTAACCGCCTACGCAGCGCAAGCAACGGAAGCTCTCAAAAGGATTTTGTTATCCCGTTTCTGCCATGTTTTCTCATTGATGCGCCGCTCCTCTTGGTCATAGCGTTATGTTATATAGCATATAGCCTTCCTTGATAAATGGACTATTCAACAAAAAAATATTTTTTTCAATTCGCACCAGTAGTTCCTGAGGTTAGCGCATTCAACCACAAACAAACAATCTCCTCAGCTTTATATATAACTACTATCTGTTCGGACAGACGCCGTTCTGTCGAAATACATAAGTCCATACAAAAATGCAGGAATTCGCTCGCAGCGCCACCTACCTGGTACAATTGTGAATCTAAACCATTAAGGGCGCCCAAACGCATACAAAAAAAATTTTTTTTTTTTTTTTTTTTATTGCTACCGCCCAAATTGACTCCATGCTGCCTGATGGTAAGCAGTCAATGAAGTCCCCTAGTGATGGCCATCATCCCAGTAGCCAGCGTAGCATTGGGGCATGATGGCCCTCACCTTGACGGCCTTGTGAGAAGCTTTTTCACGCCCCGCTTAAAGGACCCAGGATCATAAGAGAAGGGAAACACGTGGGCTGGTAGCGAGTCAAATCGGTCCAGCCGTTTAGAAGTTCTCTGTCAACACACGTTCAGAAGAATTATATATACATACTAGCTGTCCCCAGCGGTTTTACCCGCGTTCCCGTGGGATGTCACATGTATTAGGTAAACATAAAAACCTACCTCTTGAATCACACTATCTATTAAAAAAAACCGCATCAAACTCCGTTGCGTAGTTTTAAAGATTTAAGCATAGATAGATTGGGATATAGTGACAGAGAAAGCGACTTTGTTTTATACTATGTAGTGATAAAGATAGATAGATAACTAAGTACCCGACTATGACGAAACGGTAGTTGAAAAATGTCTATAAGATTTCTCTATTCAGTCTCAGCTAGAGAGCTGAAAGCTTCAGGCACTTAAGATTCAAATTAGAGCTCAGAGCAACGGCTTTGCATTGCCATTTCCATGAAATTCCGTGCATTTTCGAATATACAATCTGTTTCTTCTCTAGTATGAATATTTCACAAGAAATTTTTCCTCAAAGGTTCGAATTAAAATTGAAAGGTAAAAAATATCCCTAATCTATAGACACTAATATTATAAAGAGGAAATATTTGTATTTTTGTATGTATGTCATCATCATCATCAGCCTATCTCCGTCCACTGCTGTACATAGGCCTCGCCTATGGCACACCACTGAGCTCGATCTTCAGCTCTTTTCCAACCGCTGCCAGCCAGCTTGCGTATATCATCGCTCCATCTAGCTGGAGGGCGCCCTACACTACGTTTACCCAGCCGTGGTCTCCACTCTAGAACACGTCTACCCCAACGGTTATCGGTTCTACGGCAGATGTGACCAGCCCACTGCCACTTTAGCTTGCTAATCCTTTGAGCTAAGTCGATAACTTTGGTTCTCTGACGGATGACTTCATTTCGAATTCGATCCTTCAGACATACTCCGAGCATAGCTCTCTCCATAGCTCGCTGAGCGACTTTGAGTTGTATGTAATAAACATAAAAACTACTGGACCGATTTCAAAAATTCTTTCAGCGTTCTGAAGCTACACTATCCCCGGGTGACACAGGCCATATCATATTTTCAAAGAAATTAGGGATCCTTACTAAAACTCCAATAATGTAACCCAAAATGTAAAAATCCTTACATCGCGTGCGCTGCGGAAACTATTGATGATAGAAAGAACATCCATCGGAAACGCAGGGGACAGCAAGTTAATATTATAAATGTGAATGTGAGTTTGTTTGTTACGCTTTCGCGCGAAAACTACTTAACCGATCACCATGAAACTTTGTACACATATTCTTCGCGGTATTAGAAGTAACATAGGATACTTTTAGTGCCGGGAAAATGTTACATCCCTCGGGAACGCGGGGGAAGCCACGGGGGACAGCTAGTATTGAAATAAAAAGTACACTTCTAACGTAAAATCAAAATTGTTTATAAGGACTCTCTTAGCAAAGAACTGTGATGTGGTACTGATAAGTGACAGTTCTTGGTAGGTGTAAGGTATGGAGTGTAGAAGTAAAGGAGGACCATCTTGTATGGGGGATTAGTTGAAAAAGTGTCCACTTGTAAACAGCAAATTAGTTTTCAAATTCTCACCGAAATAGCGCTAGTGTAGCAAGTGGAAATTATATGAACATAGGAGCATAAGCAGTTATAAACAAAGTGAAGTGTGCTGGGTTGGTTTCCGGTAATTCTTTAATACTATTTTCTATTTACAATTAATTGGGGTACTTAAAAACACTGTATAATTTTATTCCTTACTCATGCTTGTCTATACTATATTATAATAATTTAAGAAATTCCGCTGTACAGTATAATTTGTGGCGCTCTATTTAAAATTCTTACACTTGCTACAGTAGAGCCACCATAATTTGTTCCCTTCCAACGGACACTTTTTAGTACACTGAGATGGCCCTCCTTTACTTCTACACTCCATAGTGTAAGGTGGTAGTAGTACTTCCCCGAGCAAACTCCGTACTAAGAACTCTACGTCTATTCATAGTGAATGTAAATTTTCTAGACTAATATAACAAATAATTCACATAGTCTAAACCTTGGCTTAACCTTCCACAAGGTGAGTGTGTCGACTCCTATTAATACAAATGCCATCACATTTCCTCGTCACGCCATCGCATTGTCACGTTTTCTTAGATTAGGTACCTAATACCTATTAAGTGAAAGGGCAGCGGAAGGAAAGTCTAACTTCCGATTGTACTTTACCTTACTTAGCACAAGTACTTTGGGGTTTATTTTCCTGAGACATGAAGTAATTGCACCGGCGCCTTACCTTTCTAACCGAAACAGTAATACACGTGCACTACTGCTTCACGGCGGAAATGGTGATGGTGGGACAGTCGATTTAAATAAAAAAAAATAGCAGGTGTCGTACAGACACACGATAGAAATGAAACTTTTGTTTTACAGGGAAACATTTTAATTATTCATCAATCACTTTGAGCTACGATTATGTTTATCATTCATTTATGTTTCGTCAAAAATGTTGCAGGTCAGTATTTCAAAGTCCTCTATAAGTTTAATTTCAAATGACAAAAGAAAGTACATATCAATAATGTTTACATTGATGTCACGTACGTATCCATTGCCAGGTGGACGGAACATTTTATTGTTCCTTTTTAACACGAGTGCTGTCTATTATGTTTCCGACGGAAAGTGCTTTTATGTCGACGTACCGCATAGTTGTCGAGTTGAATAACTCGCATTCTCATATGTTAGAGCTGCATCGACACATCTGTACTTCTATACTATCTTACGACTTTTATAATTGTTTCTTTTTTTACCACATGGGCCGATAAACAAGCACAGGGTCCACCTGATGGTGAATGGTCACCACCGCCTATGGACATCAGCAACACCAGAGCATTGCCAATGCAATGTCGACCCTGTGATGTGAAGTTGTTATGTCTCATGTGTCTGTAATTTCACCGGCTCCCTTACCTTTCTAACCGAAACACAGTAATACAAGTGCACTACTACTTTGAATGTTGAAAATGGTACCATTCCTAAGGAACGCGGGTGAAACCGCGGGGGACAGCTAGTATTTAACAGATACCCAGAAAACAGACTAGTCTCTTTTATTATAGCCTAAATGTCGAGTCTACTTTGAACAGGGAGATTCCACCTTAATAGTGCAAACTTCAATACCCTATGGTTGCATAATATCTAGTAAACGTTAAATTGACAGCATCGATGTCCGGAGTCCAGACAATAGATAATTGGCAAATGACATCAATCTTCGAATTCCAAGTAAATTAAATATAGATCAAGGGAACGTTTGTCAATTGTTTTCTATGACTCATGGAGATATTAGGCAACACGATCAACTGTGCGTCAAACGGAACCAAGACTAGTATCTCCATATCATTTCCATCGAATATACATTTGATTTTGACCCATGTGTCTCAGCAATTAGCGCTCAAAACTCCGAAAACGAATACCTGGTTTTGTCTAGACGATAGCTAGTTGATTTTTGACCTTATGTTTGATAGAGCAAGATGCTAATTTGATTATGCGTTTTAATCTTGAGAATAGGAAGACAATTCGATCGTTGACCGACGTTACACGGTCAAGTACGACTGGTTAGCAAGCTGTTACATAGTAGCTACACACAGTGCACGTATTGGCCCACTTCGGACATTTTCGGGTCACTGTCAGATTCGAAGTTCCGATAAATTGCTAGTAATTACGGCCTGGCAGGTAATTTCCGATGATTTATTGTGTTGAGATGAATGTAGACCGGGATTGAGTGAATGGAAATTTATTAATCTGTATCTTTCTTTAATATATTTTTTTATGACCGATCCTGAGAAATCTACAATTAGCAATTGCAATATATCAAATCAATACGACATATTCGAACCGGAAATCCTCAGATCAAAGAAGAAAAAAAAATGTGTCAACGACATAAAAAAGGATAAGTATGCCATCAATTTTGCTTTCACTTTTTCCGTTATTTGTTTAAATAAAAAAAACAAAGTTAAGTACATAAATGTTCATAACATCGTCACTGCAACCTGATACCTTTTTCTATTTTCATGCAAAGTATTAAGTAGGCTGATAAACTGGCACCTGATGGTAAGTGATCACGCCGCCTATGGACATTTGCAACACCAGGCGCATCGCCAATACGTTATGGAACCTGAGACGTGACGTTGTTACGCCTCATGTGCCTTAATTTATCTGCCCCCTTACCTTTCTCACCGAAATATAATAATACAAGGAAACGGTTAAAGTGGAGAGATCACTAAGAGCTTATCTACTTCTAAAACCCTTTTTGACACCTTTTGATATTTATTTTCGATTATTTTTTACTAATATATAAAAATGTTATATTGGTTTGTGTACGCTTCAAAAACTCAAAAAGTTTTGCACCGATCGAGCTGAAATTTTAGCATGATATATAATCCGCATCAAGGATTGTTTTTATCTATTTTTTGCATCAGTCACATATCCGCGACCGTCTTTGTTTTGTTTCTCATTTCTCAACCATTAAATCACAATGTGCCACAGCGAAGCGTTGCAGGGTACAGCTATGCAGGTATTATAAATGCGAAAGTTTGTAATTGTTTGTTACTATTTAACAAATCCGATTTGGATGGAACTTAGCGCATAGATAGTCTATAACGTAGACTAACACATAAGACTTTTTATCCCGGGAAAATGTAACTTCCCTCGGGAATGCGGGTGTCACCGCGGGGACTGCTCGTGCTTAAAGGTACCTACCTAAATGATTATTAACATCATTACTGAATGAAAGTACCTACATCACGATCCCAATTAGAAATATGCATACTTTAATAGTAAACTCATGTTTGAACATGAAACAGGAGCCGTAGAACCTAATTGCGAAAACAGCAGCCCTTATGAAGGCCTACAAGGGAATTCTATTTTGAGAGCAAACTAAACCAACCAACAAAATCTTGTGTAATGTAACAAATAATAATGCCGTGAAAACACCGCCGGAAATATTGTACGGAATTTTAGGAACATAAAATAATTAAACTACCTCACAATTAAGATTATACAAAAAACAAATATCTAGTAACTAATTCCGATGGATATCCTTCTCTGCCAAGTCCCAAACAAGGAAACTCGACAGGAAATCGAAACGTGTTTCGCTTCTACGCGAAGCATCTTCAGGACGTACCTATTAGACCCGCTGTCACTGAATCGACGCACTAGCACCACAGACTGTTACCACGCCGACCGTCGGACATAATATCTCATAATTGATTTTCGCTTACTAAGTATCACACATTCGAGAAGATCTTTACTAATGTTTATAAAAGACATGGAGTAAATGAAGACATGGAGTTCTAAGGAGAAGCCCCCACGAAGTTCAATCCATTAGACCGACGAGGTAAATAGACTTTCAATAGCTCATGATACCCAACATTCGTAAAGACACGCGATAAGAATTTGTAATTACCTGTTCCAAATTCATAATAACATTAAATATTCACAATATGTATAACAAAACATATATTCACGCCCATTATTGAATTAGGCAGACGTACAGTAATGATACTTACATTCCATATTCACAACACTCTCATTATCTACTACTTACACACCCAAATCAGTCATTATAATATATCTGTAATAAAACATGAAATAAATTGTGACTCGGAGCCAATCAGTAGACTTATTTCTTTTCATACAATTCAACTCCAAACTTTCCACCATTCATGATACGACAGCGCACTCTAATAGTAATTAACGGTACTTTTTTCATTTTTATTAACATAGTACACGTACGCGGCGCTGCTGTTGTTTCAAAATGTTACACGCATTCGTCACTAGATGGCGCTGTTTTAGAAATTATCACTTACCGAGTATTGCTCTCAAGTGTCCCTCGAGGGTTTGCAGTATCGTCATTTTGATCTCCTTGACCGACTTGCCGAGGAACTGTTCACAAGCTGTCGTGAGGAGTTCATCTTCGTTCATGATCTTGCACTGTGCGACGCCGGTAACCGTTAGGGGAACACCTTGGGCTGTTTCAACGTATTCACACATCGGGTTAAGTGTCATAACCTGGAGACAATAGACAAAATAGATGTTTTAATTGTCTATGGAACAGGTTGCAATATAGACATGATGCATTCAACAAGTGCCTACATCCTATTCATGTTATTTTTATATTAAGTGTTATAAAAACTTTGGTATATTTGGATATGAGATAAGAAACGATGTTGAAAATGGTAAAAAATTATATATAATTAATGAATAATATAATAATCTCCTCCAGTAGTTTTTCGTCGAGTATATATATATAGTTAACTTCTTTTTAATACTAACATCGAACAAAAAACACTGTGATTAGACGGAATACATTATTTTACAAAAATTAAATACTTAGGACTGCACCATCTAATTATTAACATCAATTGTAGAGGAAAATGGGCTCTATGTAGGTTTAATTAAAGAACTAACCTCAAGAGAAATTCGCTGGACATCTGTGACAAGCCACCATGCCCACGCCCAGCCGCCTACGATGGTGCGCTTCGAGGTAGACCCGAAGCAACCACCTGGAACAAGATGAAAAGTATATTATTATTCAACCAACATTATAATCTATCTTTTATATTGTATATACTGGTTGCCCGGACAGACGTTGTCCTGTCGAAATAAATCCATACAAAAATGCAGGAATTCGATGCTAGCGCCACCTACCAGTTCCAATTATGAATCTAAGCCATCCTCGAATCCACTTGAACACACATAAAAAAATAGGAGTTCACTGTCAACACAGGTACAGAAGACATATATATAATATAAAGGAAAGCATAAGCAAAATAGGGTTCATTTGACGCACCATCACCTCAAAACTGCTGAACATATCGGGACGGGACTACTACCATTCGACGCAGAATTTTTCGTAGATGGTTATAGGCTATATATGATATCGATTACCGCGAATGAAACCGCGGGGGACAGCTAGTTATTGATAAAACAATTGTATATTTTGGTGGCAACACTTTTTGTTATATCTCTGGTTTATACGATTATACGCGAACTTAGCAAAGTTTCTAAAGTATCTTGATATACTACATAATTACTTCTTTTAGATATACACATATTTAGTAGATATCTTCAGGTAAAAAATAGCAATCAGGCAGGTTCTGGGTGGGAATCGAACCCACGACTTGTGTAGTCAGGGTATTTAACCACCACGAAAACTAAACCATCACTAATGCTGATCAAAATGATTAACAATTGCAATCACTGGACCACCATCACACCTAGCTATTTCGTGATAATAGGTCTATCGACCAGAGTAGATTTTTCCGGTAATTTCCAGTAACATTAATCTACATAAATGTGTGTAATTTTCAATAAAACGGTACAGTATATATAGAAAACAGAGTGCTTTTCTCGAGTAAGTTATGTAAATATACCAACGACGCATCCATTCATAATTTTATATTCATGAATCCGCACTAGGCTAGTATAATCGAAAAATATCCATTGCAAAAAGAAAATTCTTCTCCAAAAGCCTGAATCAACAAGATAAAGCTTCAAGGAGGTTCTGTAGTACAAAGTACGTAGTAAAAAAAAAACATTTATCTATATATCCCTACTAATATTATAAATGTGAATGTCAGTTTCTTTGTTACGCTTTCACGCAAAAACTACTTAACCGATCATCATGAAACATTGTACACATATTCTTGGAGGTATTAGAAGTAACATAGGATACTTTTTGTGCCGAGAAAATGTTACATCCCTCGGGAACGCGGGTGAAACCGCGGGGGACAGCTAGTATGTATATAAAACGAAACTGTGTTAGTTAAACTATTTATGACTCAAGAACTACTGCACAGATTTAAACGATCTTTGATCTATTGGATTCATCTCCGTCCCGAATAGCAGAATAAATAATATATTTTTTACGGATATTGTTTTTCGCAAACATTTTTGTTATCAACCCTATATCTGAGGACAGAAACTACAATCATCGGGAACGCGGGTGAAACTGCGGGGCAGAGCTAGTTCTAGATAAAATAGAAAGTAAAGGATGTATGGTATACCACAGCAACAAAGCGAACAACTAGTTTTGGAGGGAAACCCGTTTCCACACCACTTACACTCTCCTGGAGGTTAGCGCCCTTTGAGAAATAAAATGATCTAACTACGTTACTCCGAACTATTCACACTTGCATATAGAGATATACTTTTTTTACAAATTAACGAAGGGTTTATTAAAAAAATAATCCCATAGTAATAAAACCTTATTATAAATCTTGAAATGTGAACAATATGAAACCTAGAAAGTACACAAAATCTTCTAAAAGGGCTTTAAAAACAAACAAAGGAACAAACGAATGCAGATAGTATCAAGTGAATTCACTTTCATTCTAGCGAACAAAATGAGTCACTCAAACGTATTGGAGACGTAAGTTTTTTTACCTTTAGTGATTTAGACAGCATCGTATCTTAGCGAGCGATGTAGTTGTGTTTGTTTCACTTTTTAAAATCGGAATGAATCGATTTGCTTTTGACTTGATAGCTGGCGGAGCGAATTAGGCTATATTCAATATTCTATACCTGCCCCCATATTCAGCTAACATAGACTTCGTCGGCGAGCCGCTTCACGGAGACCTCGGACAGCTTATCTCTTACGTTATTAGTAGTAATAGCGTAGTTGGCGGATGAGACTGAGCACGGAGGCCGCGACGAAACATCCTCGAGTTAGTGTCATTTTCCTTACAGAATCGAGCCCCAGAAACGCGAGCAAAATAGCGGAAGAGGCGTTAGTAGCGTAGGTTACTTATCTATGTTACGATATGAACGTTTTTCTTATAATTAATCCCCAGAATTATTAGTTATCTGACAAACGCGCGGAGTTAAAATAATCGATAAGTTTTCTAAAATATTCCCATTTTCTACGCAATTTTCTTGAGTTTTAGTTCCGTAAGAACCTTCTACAAAGTATTAGAAAACATAAAAAAAACTATTAATGAAACGGTTAAGTCTTTCTCAAGTTATGGCGTGACCAAATGAAATAGGGATTCATTTTTATATATGTACGTACATAGATAAATAAATAAATTGATATCAGGTAATATCGAGTGAATAACACCACTAGTAACACCGCATGAGTTCTACGACCATTGGATCACGTCCGCGCATTTTGACGTTAAATTACAGATGAAAGTATGACTAGGTGTAATGTTCAAGGTAAAAGCTAATTAGTTGTATGTGACAAGCAACTTTATATGTTTGTGCTGGGATCTCATTCTGTCAGGTAAAATGACACTAGTGGCATGCTATAATGGCCGTTTTGACGTTTAGAATTGTCATAGAAGAATTAACCTTATACCTTTACCTTAGGTATTATCTGCATCATCAGAGTTAACTATTGGATCAAAAGATGCACCTAAAAACCAAATGAATAAAGTTCATTTATGTATGACATTATGAAACGTCAAAACGGCCATTGTAATGTGACGATGGTTTAGCTCGAGGATGTGTCGTCGCGGCCTCCGTGCTCTGTCTTTTTCGTTAACTTCACCAGCACGTGAGAGGTCCGCTCTCGGAGGCCTGCTTGCGCCGGCTCGCCGACGAAGTTTGTATTAGCTGAGTAAGGGGGTTGATTAAAACGTAAGTAAACCTCATTTGTTTTTTACTGTTAATCAGCCAGTTAAGTCATTCTCCACGAAAGAGCGTCAAAAACCTTCCGATAGTGACCTTTGTCCTTTAAAAAAAACGTTAAAGTTTCACCAAAACAAAGAGTAAATTCAGATGTATCCATGTTGAGCAAAGGATATGTAAACAGCCTTAAGGATGACTCATTCATTAATACGCAACAAAGCGTGAAAGTGGATAAGTCATTGGTTTAAAACTTTAAAAATATGTCGATGTCATTTGGAGACGTAATTTTTTTATTACTTGGAAGTAAGTATAGGATATTCATTATTATTGAGAGCATTGAGTAGGAACAAAAGAATGGCAATAGTTGAATATAATATCCAATTCGACTAATTTCTACTAATATTAAAAATGCGAAAGAGTGTTACTCTTTCACGCAAAAACTACCAAACGGATTTAGACGCAACCTGGTACTTGGATAGAGCATATCCTGGAATAACATATAGGCTAATTTTTATCCCGGGAAAATGTTATATCCCTCAGGAAAACGGGTGAAACCGAGCGACAGCTAGAATAACATTTTCATTTTTCAGAAATTTAAATTGGTACATTGATGACATCCTGCCCAAATGTATGATAAACAGCCTAATAACAATGTCTACAAGACAACAGACACGCTTACAGTACAATCGAATAATAGAAGCAAACTCCCACCATTTCTCCAAAGAAACCAATAGCTTACGTGCGCGGGAGTCGCTCAATGACAACCAAAGAAAGTGCTCGTCGCACTCACATTTTCAATATACGAAAACCAATATTTTACAGTTTCAAAACAAATGAAATACATGAATAAGGACGTGAGAACTTAGGTTTTGAAATAGAGAACAATATAAGTTATCAGTGAAAATTGAATAAGTGTTATTTTGTAGTTCTAAAGTGTTGCAGGAAAGGGTTAAGATATTTTCGATGTTATTCAATGTTCAAGTGTCAGTGTTATGTGATAATAGTGAAAACGTAAAATAGTAAAGGTATGTTACTTTTATAAAAGTCACTAAATAAAAATATGGAGAAACCAGTGTGACGGATATGTCTAAACTATTATAAAGGGTTTGGGGTATGGTTTCGAATGTGAGATTATTTCGGATTATCTGATAGTGTCGGGTTAGTATTTTTTAGGTATTAGGTTTTTTTAGAAATATTTTTTTGATGAAATACCATGTAAGAAACTTTACTAGCTGTCCCCCGCGGTTTTACCCGCGTTCCCGAGGGATATCACATTTTCCCGGGATAAAAAGTAGCCTATATGTTATTCCAGGATATGCTCTATCTATGTGCCAAGTTTCGTCCATATCCGTTTAGTAGTTTTAGCGTGAAAGGGTAACAAACATACTTACATACAAATCTTTCCTCTTTATAATATTAAAGTATAGATTTCATGATGTTTGCTACCATAGTTACAAAAAAAATGCACTAAAAGTGACTACTATAGTTACAAATTTTTCAATAGATCTTCTAAGGAAGTCCTTGGAAGAGGAATATGAATACTTTAACTTAAAACTTTAAATTTGACCTTCATAAGTGCCTTCCGAGGGCCTAAACTGAATAAATGGTTTTGGATTTTGAATTTTGAAGAAATACAGGCTGCTATGATGATAAAGATCATTGATAAGGTAACTAGAACTCTATAATTGTACCCCAATATTTTTTTAAAGCGTAAAGAAGGTTAGTTACATCTTATCATGAATTTTAAATAAAATTAATGAACCAAGCTGTATACCTAACCAAATGTTTTAAAAAATCGGTTATCAACAGCCTTGAGTTAAACTATAGGATAACCTATACATCTTATGCAATATTTTTAAACTATTTCTAGAATGCAAAGATTTTGTTAATTTATTTAATGACAAATTAATCAATTAAACAATATTTTAATGCACTTCATAGCTAATTATAATATAGATTGCAGCTGTCCCCTGCGGTTTTACCTGCGTTCTAGAAGGAATCTATTCCAGATTATAATCTGTCTCTGTGCCACATTTCATCCAGAGGCGTTCAGCCGTCGTGGCGTGTTTAAATAAAAAACGTCCATCCAACCCAACTTTTGCAATGAAAAGTAATGAGATTAAAGAAATTGAAAGCACCCAGCAAATTTGAAAAAGTGAAGAATCCACAAAAAAAGTTTAACTACCAGAACGCATCGGTAGGTGTTTAACAGATGATACCAGTTTGATAGGTAACAACAAATAGGCTTGATATAGTCTATTGTAACATGACAAAAAAGTTTGCATTCACTTGGATATGACAAAATAATAACAAAAAAACGTATCGGTAGATGCTTTGCAGATGTTACCACCTGTGATAGGTTACAACAAATAGGCTGGATATAGTCTATTATAACATGTGATGGGGTTTACACAACAAAAAAGTTTGCATTGGATATGACAAAATAAATATATAAAAAAAAGATTTGTAATAATGCTATCCTATTTAAATATGTACCATTAGAGCTACAAAAAAAAAGATTTTGTATATTCAAAAAAAGAACAATTTCCAAAGTAATGAAATAACAGTTTATTCGCAGCCAGTACAAACCTATAGCTTCAGTATTACGTAGTACAATGATATCCAGTAGGGACAGTCCGATAAATAAATACAAAGTTACGAAATAATTAATACAGGGTTCGCTTTCCAATTAACTGTATTAATATTATTAAGTAACGCAATTATTCCACGTTTAATTGACACACTATTACATTGTGTTACGTAATTTTTATTTTCACCGGAAACTTTTTGTTATTCTGGATGGTAAACGCACATACACAAGTGCTCGTAGTTCCTTCAGTTTCGCTCCGCTCGAATGGTATAGTAGATTCGCTTTCTAAGAATTTTTAGTGACAGTGAAAAAAATATTCGGTTATCTAACGAGTCTAGCACGATATAGAATACGATTTATCTGTTATGGGGATATGAAAAGTAATTTAAAACTAAGATGCGTGAAAATTTGTGCCATTGGCCAATTGGCTTGGTGGTTAGCGACCCTGACTACCCAGTCGAAGGTCGCAGGTTCGATTCCCATCAAGGACAAACGTTTGTGTGCATGAACATGTCTGTTTTTGTGTTTATGTAAATATCTATATAGAATTTAGAAAAATAAAAAGTAGTATATGGTAGTATATCAGTTATCTGGTTTCCATAGTACAAGCTCTGCTTAGTTTGGGATCAGATGGCCGTGTGGAAAAGAATGGAATCCCAGGATATTTATTTATTTATTCATCAATCATTTTAAAGCATAGATTGTGTTTATCATTAATTTATATACATAAAATTAAATACACACATGTCATTCTACCTCTATCGTCACACGAAACGGTTGCGGATCAAAATTTCAAACCCGCTGTGGATTTTTGTGACTAATATTATGTTTGATTTTCCCCATGACTTTTTTCATCTGTCTATACATATAAAAATCAATGTTTGTCTGTATGTACTTTATAGAATCGTAAACTATGCAGTTTTCAGCAATAGATAAAGTAATTCAAAAGGAAGGTTTATAACCAGAATTGAAATCGGGAAAAGTCGCAGGGCGCAGCTAGTAATAAATAATTAAAAAAACCATTTCGACTACCGCTCTAGTGAACGCGTTGAAGTCTTTTAATATCGTACAAGGAAACTTCAAGCAACGTAAAATAACTAATTATTTACATTATTAAGTACCAATCTAATTAAAAGGCATAAAAGTTCCGGCTTTCTTTATTAAAGTACCTAGTTATTTTGTTTTCAAAAACAAAGCTGTTGGGTCGGTCGCGGGTTCGATTTCCACCCGGAACTAACAGTTGTGTGCATGAACATGTCCGTTTGTTCTGTGTCTGGGTGTAAATATCTATATAAGTATGTATTTAGAAAAAAAGAGTAGTGTATGTAGTATATCGGTTATCTGGTTTCCATAGTACAAGCTCTCCATAGTTTGGGACCAGATGGCCGTGTGTAAAGAATGTCCCAGGATATTTATTTATTTATTTACGCAGCCAGAAAGAGATTGCCTTTCGACTAATCGAGACTAAAAACTAATCGATTGTTTTAAGTTTCTCGTCACTAAAATCGGAAACGGAACTGAAACATTCTTATAAAGATGTTACGTGCGAATGATTAACCGGATTAGGCATTTATGTATTGTTACCGTGAGCCAATTAATTAGTTGATTGATTTTTATCACCCGTATAAAGATTGTGAGATTGCACTCGCTTTTGCAATTACGTTTTATTTTGTACTTGTAGGTAATTGATTGATTGCTGATAGAAATGTGCGTCACAGAAATTATTCAATACAAATGAGTGTATAAACTTAATAAATTTCCGGGAAATTCTTTACACATGACCATCTGATCCCAAACTAAGTTGAGCTTGTACTATGGGAACTAGATAACTGATATACTACATACATTTTTTTTCTAAATTGATACTATTATAGATACTTACTCCCAGACACAACAGACAGATATTTTCATGCACTTAAATTGTTGTCCTAGGTGGGAATTGGACCCACGACGACGACGGTCAGGGACTCTTACCATCAAGCTAACTGACCAATTGCAGAACCATACACCTTCCTTTTTATAAAATTGACGTACAGAAAGTAAATACTTAGCTAAAAAGTCACGACATTATTAAGATTGTGACAACGTTTCTAAAGCCACAATTTTAGTATTTCTTTTTATTAAACAGAGAATATTATCTACAACGATTCTAAAGGCAAGATACTCAGTTTATTTTTAATTTACTTTATACAGGGTGACTGGTGAGATACCTTCAATATTTGAGGACGTGATGGTTGGCGATCATATTGATGAAAAAAAAATAACATTAAAAATAAATATTAAATTACTTTTTAGTAAACTTAGTAAACAGTACACCGAGAGTCCCGTATTTACCTGCGCAATTCTTGGATACGCGCAGCGCGCTATCAACACAGAATACATATGTACCTACACTGTATAGCTGTTGCCTACCTACATCAAGACCTCTCCCCATGTATGATCCGCATCAGCATGATCCGTTTTCCTTTCATACTTCAATCCTGGCTTAAGACAGGCAAAAATACCTAAGTAATCACTAATTTGTTGCCTAAATAAAGTATGGAATGTAGACAATAGAATTTGAGACAAGGTCAAATCTACAGAGCCACTAGCGCGTGCCACACGTGACTAGACAACAAACACCGCGGCGTGTTTAGAGAGTATAATATCCACATTTCACTTATTTTTAGATAAATTTTGGTCAAAAATTAAGCACCTAATTTTATTATATCATTTTAACGAGAATCGAGTACCGAGTACTATCCATAAGTATCGAAGGTAACTCACCAGTCACTCTGTATATCATCTTGTACCTATTTGAACATACAAAGTTCATACATTAAATTCTCTAAATCAGAGGTTGTCAGACTATTTTTCTGATAGACCACTTTAAAAATTTGGCTGGTTTCTGTGGATCCCCTGCAGCTACATTTCTACCATTATCCCTATTCTGTGTTAATTAGATCTAACTATGGAATTAACGTAGACCCCCGTCGAGTCTCCCGTGGTCCACCTGGACCACTTTGGGAACTAAATGACTCGCATAACTAGGCCAGTAATTAATTGTTTAATGATCAAATACCCAACGTGACAGGAACCACGTCGCGAAATATCAAGTGAAATTATCTGTGTCGCCAAAAAAGAGGTGACTGTTGTAGAGCGTCGCGCGTCGTGCTGCCGGCCGCCGCGCGCGTCGCACGCGCAGCGTAACGGTATCTGGCGCGTCACTAGCATTCCTTCAACGAGATCCTCGACACAAATATAATAAAATTTATTAACAGAACAACACCGTTACAGGTACTGTCAGCTGAACAGGTGCAATTTACAATACACCTGTTAAGCTGATACCATTTAAACCCTCAATATAAATGTAATTATGTAGGTTACTGCAGACACATTTTATAATGACCTGTTTCGTTTATCCTATCTACTACAAATACTATAAATACTACATCCCACATACGATTATATTAAAAGTGCGATCGTTTTTCTGTAGGTCAAAATTCAAAATTCAAAATTCAAAACCATTTATTCAGTTTAGGCCTTCGGAGGCCACTTATGAAGGTCAAATTTAAAGTTACTGAAGCTACAACCGGTTCGGAAGTCAGCCTTCAACTGAGAAGAACCGGCAAGAAACTCAGCAAGGTTACATTTTTTTTTATTTGTTATATAAATTTTTATCTATTCTGACTTTTTGGCTATTTTATAATTTCAATTTTACATAATTTTATATTTAACAATTACAAGATACTTATTATAGGTAACATTAATAAAAACAAAACAAAAAAAATATGACAAGACTACAAAATAGAAAATAACAATAATTAGGTACTTACAACTTAAACAAGAGATTTAGAGGTGCACTGTGCAGAGAGCAGCTATTTCCATACATTTTTATCTTCAATATAATGAACTACCTTGTAATACGCTTTTTCTTTCAAAACTTTCCTAATATAATTTTTAAATTTATGATCAGACATTTTGGTTATTGAAAGCGGTATCTTATTATAAAATCGAACACAATTACCAAGAAATGACTTGTTAACTTTAGTTAGTCTAAAGTATGGAACAACTAACTTCTCCCTTTGTCTTGTATTTATACTATGAATATCTAATTTTGACTCAAACATTCCTATGTTTCTACGTATAAACATTATATTTTCATAAATATATAGTGAAGGTAATGTCATTATATTTATTTCCCTAAATAAATCTCTTAATGATTCACGGGGACCCATACTGTAAATTGCACGAATTGCTCTTTTTTGTATAATAAATATTGATTCTATATCCGCTGCTGCTCCCCAAAACAAAATACCATAGGACAAGAGGCTATGAAGGTGAATTTGGATGTTTGTTATTATATCATGCAAAAACTACTAATACTATAAAGTTTGTTTGTTACGCTTTCACGCGAAAAGTAATTAACCGATCATCATGAAAGTTTGTACACATATTTTTGGAGGTATTAGAAGTAACATATGATACTTTTGAAAAATGTTACATCCCTCGGGAACGCGGTTGAAACCGCGGGGGACAGCTAGTATTTTATATTATTTTTATATAACCTGCATTAATATAAAAAAAAAATACCCCGGACATAGGTAAGTAGGTAAAGTAGATCTGGTGATAGCTAGTCTTTTCATATTGTGAGTGTAGGCTTTAAAAAATTGGATCTGCTATTTATGTTTCTGACTGTACCTTATTTTTGGTAGCTGGTTTTTAGTTGCAGTGCACGTTGGTAGGTATCTGTACCAGTTAAAAACTGTATCACAGATAGCGCGCCCTCCTTTTTGTAAGCGATCAACAAGTAATATTTTTAAGTGTAAAATATCTGCACTTTATTACCAAAATCAATCTTTACAATTGAGACACTGTTAAACAATAATAGCCTCTATGGATAGCTACAACACACCGACCTGCCTCACATCGTTTTCAGAGACCCCACACAGTTAGCTTTTTTTTGCAGATTTCTACATGCCTACTGAATATCAATAGTGAAATTTCAAATTACAAAAACATAACAAGTTCGATAGGAGACAGCGTTGAAAAGTTAATAAATAAACTTTCCATGAATTAACAAAGTACAAAATTGGGGGACTGCCGTGCGTGAAATTGGAGCCATTATTACACTCAATGTGGCGGCATTTCATTTTAAATTGCCTATTGACATTGATAATGAAAGGAAATTATTTTTAGACGCACGCTTCCGCTTTAAGTAATATTTCCAATTTCGAATGAAAAAGCCATGATACAAATTCTATTATTATATTATATATTCTAGCTCTCATCCAGGTGCGTGGCGTAGATTTAGTTACATTATCATTCTCAAGAAACTTCGGATGAACAAAAAAAAAATTCTTTAATATCATTGCGGTTACAGATGAAATAACAACTTCACGTCTCAGGGTGGACAACGCATAGTGTTGCAAATGTCCATAGGCGGCGGTGACCTGCACCATCAGGTGGACCGTCTTCTTGTTTGTCGGCCCATGTCGTGTTAAAAAATATTGATATCTTCAACATCTCGCGTTAATCTATACTACTATATAAATCTGTAGGATCTGTCTGTATATTTAATACTGAATTGATAAATATGCTTTTTATGATGCTCTGACTCCAATTGAACTATTTTTAAAATGTTTGTCTCTAAACGTCCTTTTATAACTAAAGAACGATGTGACCGATCTTATTAAAAAAATGTATATAGTCAGAACACATGATTCGACCGATAAACACGGCTGAAACAGCTAGTCAATTCATATCACAGTTCAAAACACACCATTTTTAACACCTGTACATTTATCTAACAGAATCAGCTTTCTCCACTCGTAGCTGATATACTGATCAGTGATACAATCAATTAACGTCACGTGGTGTTCCACAGGTGCCAAGATGAGCTCGATAGTGAACGCGGCTGCCGACGTGCTATCGGGGACGGCCATCGCCGCCGCCGCTGGCACCCAGGTATTGTCTCATGTTTCACTTACCATTGTTTAAGGATGTGTTCTTGACGGTGTGTACCGAATGGCATATGAGGTAACAGTATGCAAAATTGTGTCAATACACTTTGATTCTTATAGCAAGTAATAGAGGGTCAAGAAATGTATTGGCACCCCAATATCCTGAATGGTGAAAATATTTAATTGTGCCAATTAACTTTGAGCCTTACACCAAATAATAGAGAGTTCATAAATGTAATGGCACCCCTATATCCTAGATAATGAAAATATTTAAATGTGTCAATTAACTTTGAGCCTTATACCAAATAATAGAGAGTTCATAAATGTAATGGCACCTAAAAATCCATAATAGTGAAAATATTAAATTGTGTCAATTAACTTTGAGCCTTATACCAAATAAAAGAGAGTTCATAAATGTAATGGCACCTCAAAATCCAAAATAGTGAAAATATTAAATTGTGTCAATTAACTTTGAGCCTTATACCAAATAATAAAGAGTTCATAAATGTAATGGCACCTAAAAATCCATAATAGTGAAAATATTAAATTGTAGGTGGCCTGGTTCATCCCGATGTTGGTGGCAGCTATAGCGTACTACCAGTTCGATCAGACTGACCCTGAAGGTCGTCCTGCTAGCGTCGAGGACAATGGATTGCTGCCGGAATACGACTTCATCATAGTCGGAGCTGGTTCTGCCGGTCAGTGAGTAGAGACCTTTGTGTTGTGTTCGTTAGTCAATTTCTATACACGAATATAATAATCTTCAATATCTGTAGAATTCACTCATACAGTGACTTTATAACATTGTCTTCATCTTGAAAAATATAATAATTATTTGAGGTATTCCCTGATCAAGTTATTGATCGCTAATACCTACAGAGCGTAATGTAGCGCCATCTATTGTCAGTTGTCAACACTAATAAGACAATAATCGAACCTTTCTATAACAACCATAAAATAAATTAAAAAACTGTTCGTGAAGTTATCAAAGTAGGTTTCATAAAACTAACACTCCGTCATGTTCATTTATTTGATTATTCATTTTTACTACAGGTGCAGTAGTAGCGAACCGTCTTGCCGAGATCGGTCACTGGAAGGTGCTTCTTCTAGAAGCGGGTGGAGATGAAACAGAAATATCCGACGTGCCTCTCTTAGCTGGATACTTGCAGTTAAGCAAATTAGACTGGAAATATAAGACTGAGCCACAAGGAACAAGTTGTTTAGGTAAGTCTTAACTCATATTATAAAGAGAGAGTGCGAATTTATCTGTTTTGGTGTATGTAGAGGGTAATATCCGGAAGCACTGCCTATTCTAAAAATACTTTCATAGATAGAAAGCTACACAATTTCGGCGTAGCATGGGATATGTTATTATCCAGGAGTACATTAGATCTTTCTGGGAGGAGACGCAAAACGGTAGCTAATTTAAAAATAATTGCTTTAACGTTATAGAGTCCATTATTGTATATGCATCTTAAATACCATAAACATTCTGCGTATCCATTGGGTTTTTACACATTATGAAAACAAACTCTGTTATTTTTACAGCTATGGAAGGAGGACGTTGTAACTGGCCTCGCGGGAAGGTTCTTGGAGGCAGCTCTGTTCTGAACTACATGTTGTATTTGAGAGGCAACAGGAAGGATTACGACAATTGGGAAGCGCTGGGCAACAAAGGATGGGGGTACAACGACGTCTTGTATTACTTCAAAAAATCTGAAGACAATCAGAACCCTTACTTAGCGCAAACACCTTATCATGGTAAGGGAGGATACTTAACAGTAGCTGAAGCTCCTTACCATACACCACTTGTATCAAGTTTCATCGAAGCTGGTTTAGAAATGGGCTACATGAATCGCGATATCAACGGAGAGAATCAAACAGGTTTCATGGTAGCACAAGGAACGGTCAGACGGGGTAGTCGCTGTTCGACTTCGAAAGCCTTTCTCAGACCAGCTAAAGATCGGAAAAACTTACATATATCTATGCATTCTCACGTAACAAAGATTCTCATTGACCCTAGAACGAAAATTGCATTTGGAGTAGAGTTTGTTCGTGATAAAATGATACATCGAATCAGAGCTCGGAAAGAAGTCATACTGTCAGCTGGAACTGTTAATTCTGCTCAACTACTAATGCTGTCTGGGATAGGCCCTGCTGAGGAGCTAACTAAGCATCAAATACCTTTAATACAGAACCTTAAAGTTGGAAGAAATCTCCAAGATCACATCGGCTTGGGCGGATTAGCGTTTATGATTAACAAGGAAATTTCAATAGTTGAGCACAGACTTCACACAGTAAGCACATTGATGGAATACGCTGTGTTAGGAGAAGGACCTTTGACTATCATGGGAGGAGTGGAAGGTCTAGGATTTGTCAATACGAAATACGTAAATGCAACTGATGACTTTCCAGACATAGAGTTCCATTTCATATCAGGTTCTACTAACTCTGACGGGGGAGAGCAACTGCGTAAAGTACATGGACTGCAAGAAACGTTTTACGATGCAGTCTTCAGACCTATCAATAACATGGATGTTTGGAGTATAATACCAATGTTGCTTCGACCAAAGAGCAGAGGCTTCATTCAATTACGAAGCGCGAACCCATACGACTATCCTTACATTTACCCTAACTATCTAACCGATGAGATGGATGTAAAAACTTTGATCGAGGGTGTGAAGGTAGCTGTTGCTGTATCCAGAACTCAAGCTTTTCAGAGATATGGGTCTATATTAAACAAGCATGTATTTCCAGCTTGTGTCAGTATAAAGAGGTACACAGATGCGTATTGGGAATGCATGATCAGGCAATATACTTGCACAATTTACCATCCTGTTGGTACAGCAAAGATGGGACCTTATTGGGATCCTGAAGCTGTTGTTGACCAGGAACTACGGGTTTATGGAGTGAAAGGTCTTAGGGTTATAGATGGCAGTATAATGCCTAATCTAGTAAGTGGGAATACAAACGCACCAATTATAATGATCGGAGAAAAAGGTAGTGACATGATCAAGGAGTTTTGGTTGAAGAGAAGAATATCCAGATATTACGCCTGATGGTGACGTACAAAATTTTGTATTTATTTTTAAATTATATCAGTATTACTGTAAATATTTATTTTTTATAGGGACGATTGCAGTCATTGTTAAATTAACTTATGTTTATTTATATGTTAGAGATGCGAATTAGCGAAATAAATAATGTAAGACTAAATTATATTTCTTGTTTTCATTGTGACATCAAAGTAATTCAGATGTACATAATTGAGGTCAGACTTAAGAATTAATGCTGAAATGCATTTGTAACGGTGAAGTCGGTGCAGCAGGCAATGTGCTGACGACAACTGTTTGTGACATAATGTGTAGGTAGAGTAATTATACACTTATGTGTTTCAAGTACTGTTAATTCCGGCGAGACAAAATTTTATGGTTATTTTTACCCCTCTAATTTCCTGTATATTTGTCCAGTTCATTTCAATATTCGTATTTTAAACATCAAACAAAAAAATGTGGCAATTTTTTTTCTCAATACTACAATTTTATAGATATAATAAGTAATATTTGAAATAGCTCTGTTATACACTTGTCACCATGATAATGTTATTAAAAGAATTACGTGACATAAATAATCGTTATTAATTAAAATGATGTATATATTACATGCATTACTCTACATAAAACCTAACACAATACGAATACTTCTGACCCGCTGTAAACAATAACTTGCTTAAGCAAATGATTTGCTAAATGCTGAATCAGTCGTCATTCAGCTGCTTTCCATATCAGTCACGGGGCTCCGGTGGAGCGTGGAATTGTAACCATGGCAAGCCCCAGCCCAGTGTCCATAAAGTCCATAGTGTCCAGTAACAGAATCATGTTCGGCCTACTACCGGGTCTAGGAGCTATGATAGTCATTCGAATGGCTATCCATCTCTACAGACCTGACATAGAAGATGCCCTTCATCGAGTGAGAGATCATCCATTCGATCAGCTCTACGACTGCTACGATTTCATTATTGTCGGTGCTGGTTCAGCTGGATCTGTGTTAGCCAACAGATTATCAGAAAACCCAGAATGGAATGTGCTATTGCTAGAAGCGGGTCAGGACGAAAACGTATTATCAGAAGTACCGGTTCTATTTCCTGTACTTCAAACATCATCAATAGATTGGCAGTTTGTTACAGAACCCAGTGATGATTACTGTTTAAGTATGATTGACAAAAGATGCAAGTGGCCGCGAGGAAAAGTGCTCGGTGGATCGAGTGTGCTCAACGCTATGCTGTACATTCGAGGAAATAAAAAAGATTACGATAATTGGGAAATTATGGGGAATACCGGATGGGGTTACAAAGATGTTCTGCCATACTTTATTAAATCAGAAGATATAAGGATCCCGGAACATCAGGACGATCCCTATCATGGTACCGGAGGACCGTTGACCATCGAAAATTTTAGATTCGAGCAGCCGATCACAAAAAAAATACTGGAAGCTGCTGAGCAGTTGGGCTACAACATTTTGGATGTAAATGGAGAACAACAAACTGGTTTCACTCGTTCGCAAGCAACAGTCCGAGAAGGACTTCGATGCAGTACAGCAAAAGCTTTCCTAAGGCCTGCAGCTAAGAGAGAGAATCTTCATGTGAGTGTTCACTCGTTGGTAGAAAAAGTACTCATAGATGAAAAAAAGGCTGCTTATGGCGTTAAGTTCGTGAAACACGGTAAGCAGCGAATCATCAAAGCAAGCAAAGAGGTTATAATTTCAGCGGGTGCCTTACAATCACCACAACTGTTAATGTTATCAGGTATAGGTGATGCGGAACATTTGAAAGATCTTGGTATTTACCCTATAGTGAACCTTCCTGGAGTCGGGAGGAATCTTCAAGATCACGTCGCGATGGGTGGACACTCTTTCCTTTTTGATAATCCCTACGACAATGGGACAGACTATTGTTTTAACATAAACACAGCGTTCTCTATAGCCAGTCTCATAGATTTCAGTGTACATAAGAAAGGAAATTTATACAGCATGATGGAAGCCGAAGCTATGGCGTTTATTAATACAAAATTCCAGGATCCATCTGAAGATTATCCTGATATTCAATTGTTTATAGCTCCAACAGCTGATAACATGGATGGAGGGCTTTTCGGTAAACGAGCTAACGGCTTAACGGACGAGGCATACGCGGAGCTGTACGAAGATATTCTTTACGAATCTTCATTTTCTATAGTACCTTTGCTTCTCAGGCCGAAGAGTCGGGGTTATTTGAAGCTGAGGGATTCTAACCCTTATTCACCACCGCTTATTTATCCTAATTACTACTCGGAACCAGATGATGTGAGAACAATGGTAAGATTTTAATCATTTGTTATTTATTATGTGTGAGTAGAGACTTGCTTTCTTTTATGTATTTTTTTAAGCCTCGTTCGGTCTCAAATGTATGTATATTTAGTACGCAGTAATCTCATTAAGATTTTTTTTCGCTTTAGTGTTTCTAGACTAAATATTAATGATACATATTTTAATAACTGATGGAATAAATTACTATGTACTATAACAAAAACCAAATCATTATGTAAGCTGTAGTGTAGGTAATGATATATTGTTTTCCTTCTCCGGGATTCAAATAACAATAAAAGGAAATGAAGATAATTAAAACGTACAAGTTTTTTTATACATTGTTATTTTGTCGTAAGATATAGTACGCATTATTACGATCAAAGGTTAAATTGTTACGTATGTATTATATATTAAAATGGTTTTGGGTTGCCACATAATTTTATAAAGAAGTATTTTTAAGTTCGACAATGCTTGGGTGTGGCGCTCGCTCCAGCAGGACACATCTTTATGTACAAAATCTTATTTTGAAAAGAGTAATTGCTGAGTTTATTGCCCGCTCTTCCCAGTAAAAACAACCTTCCGAACCGGTGTTAGAGTCTGACCATTCATAAGTGCCTGTGAAGGCCTATTTGAATAAAAATATTACATTTCATATAATTTAATTACTCAAAACCGGCCAATAAAGTTGAAGATTCAACTTAAAATGTTACCACAAGCCTTTTGATAATCACGATTTAATTAAACCAGTGGTATAGCATCCTGTCTCACACTTTCATACTAGGATCGTAATTACTGATAGAGGCTTGCAAGTTAAGCTTTTAAACGTTACTTGATGATTAGAAAGAATGGAATTAATTATTATATTGGGTCTAAATTTAAATCAAAATTCCTCATAAATTGGAACAAAGCTGTACCTCTACCATGAGTTGCTATTGAAACTTACTTTACTCACTAGCGAGTAAACTACTATCGATACAGTATTTCTCGATAGCAACTGTCAAATTTCTGACTCATGGTACCGAATTTCCATAGCAAAGGCTAAAAAACGTTACTCGCTAGTGTTGACATTTCGATTGATTTATCTATCGACTTTAGTACTTTAGGTGACCGCTAGTGGCGCTGTACACATTTGCCATAGAAATGTTTTACGCCGTCGCTAGCGAGTACGTACGTTAAAAACTCATGGTAAAGGCACTAGTCTCGCACTGCGGTGACCGTTTACCATCAGACCGGCCTTCAGCTTGTGTGCTACCTTATGTACGACAGAAGACTAATTAAATAAATTGAATCAAATTTCTATAATCAATTTATTCATTAAAAGAATACTGCATATTTTTAGCAGTAAAATAATTTCAGAAGTGGCAACCCTATTGATCCTACAATTGTAATTCAACTGCATATCTGTAGTGATAATTAACAAACTAAATGATATCTACACATACCTATATTGCCTTTTTAAATATTTTTCTTTATTGCATTATATGTAACTTCAAAAGTAGTCAATTAGTAAAAAAAAATAGAATAATACTGAGTCCTACTAATATTATTTCTCGCAAAAACTACCAAACGGATTTGGATGAAACTTGGCACATACATAGAAAATGCCCTGGAATAACACATAGGATACATTTTGTGCCGGGAAAATGTTACATCCCTCGGGAATGCGGTTGTAACCGCGGGGGACAGCTAGTGATATATATATATATATATAGTTATTTTTATGTTTCCAGGTGGAAGGAGCCCGTATAGTCCAAGAGCTGGTAAGCCAACCTGCTCTCCAAGAACTGAACGCGCGTCCCAACCCGCATCGCAATCCTGGCTGCGCGCACCATGAGCTCATGTCCTATGAACATCTGGAATGTCAAGCGAGACACCACTCGCTGACTATCTACCATCCAGTTGGCACCTGTGCTATGGGACCAGCTGGTGATCCTGATGCGGTAGTTGACCCCAGATTGAGTGTAAGTTTTAAGTAGCTTACGCCCCGTGGTTTTACCCGTGTTACCGATGGAGATAATGTATCCTCGGATTATGTTATAATGTCATTTTCTTTTTTTTTATCTTGGGACATCTTTACACACATGATCCTAAACTAAGCAGAGCTTGTACTATGGAAACAAGATAACTATAATATATATATATAATATATAATAGATATACTACAAATACTACTAAATACATACTTATATAGATAATTACACCCAGCCACAGAACAAACAGACATGTTCATGCACAAAAATGTTTGTCCGGGGTGGGAATCGAACCCGCGACCTGCGACTTGCCAGTCAGGGTCGCTAACCACCAAGCAAACTGGCCCGTCAAAATTTGAGAATAGTACCGCTTTTTAATCAGTAAAAGTTTTTAATATTAATATAGAAAAATATTATTTTATGAAACATTGAAGGTATGTGAACCCAAACTGACCAGAGGTTGTATTATGTACGAGTAACTGATATTCTATATTAATATAAAATACCATTACCATTCATAAAAACCTTACTTGGCATGGGGCCACATTACCATACAGGACCAATTTTTGAACAAGAGGGAAATCAAATCCAAATCCCAGTTTGTGGTTTATTATTATAACCCCCTCTCTAGGCCTCTTAGTAACTTGTAATACAGTTTATTTTTACCTACCGTAATGATATTTGGTAAACACGCATCCTATAGGATACTTATATCTCGGGAATACATTAGATCCCGCGGGAATGTGGTTAAAACGCGAGGTAAAGCTAACTATATATATATATATATAGTGCTGATAAAGATTGTTTTTCTGGAGACCATTTGAGCTAAATTAAAGATATGCTTTCAAAGTCGGACTTTCAAAGTTTTATGTGTGATATCGGAAAAAAATTACTTGATAGGCTGTGATTGCGGTTGGTAATATAACAAATTAATGGAAGGTGATGATAGCTCAAAAAGGAAATGAATGTCGACAGTTGTGGGTTGGAATCCTACAACGTGCTTTAACTTTCGGTGAAGAGAAACATCGTGGGGAACCATAGTTTGGTGGTAGGGTACATTGTAGTACCTGTCTTGTTAGCTACTACCCTAGAGTTGAAAATCTATCGCCAAGTACCAGTTGCACTTGACAGCCAGTCCCCTTCTATTCTTTGTGTGCTTACAACCTTCGTGCCACATCAAATACATAAAATAAATAAAATACATATAAATATATTATTTTCTTACATTCATTACAAATTGGAATCAGATTCCAAACTAAGCCGAGCTTGTACTATAGAAACCAGATAACTGATATACTACATTTTTATTTTCTAAAAATTACAGGCACATGAGACTTAACAATTTCACGTCTCAGGGTCGACAACGCATTGGCGATGTGTAGCAAATGTCCATAGGGGGTGGTCGCCACTTACCATCAGCTGGACCGTCTGCTTGTTTGTCGGCCCAAGTGGTATAAAAAAAAAAGACATACAAGTGTATATTTACACCTAGACACAGAACAAACGGACATGTTCATGCACAACTGACCCTTCAAGATATTAATCAATAATAGTATATAATCAATTGTTTATGTATATAGAGGCTGATTACAAGTTGTTCAACAAGTTCTTATATTTATGCAAATAGCACACAGCCCTATAGAGAGTTACCGCTGGCTTGTTGCCAAATCAAGTGAGCCACTTATTCAATTGCATACATCGTTCTTATAAGACTGGCTAAGAGTTGACGTTTTGAATTGAAAGTAGACGAGGTTGGTGACACTGGTGTGGTTGTCTAAAGAGCAATCTTACACAAGCTACAAAAAGATCTTGGCCACGGACTTCTTCGAAAGAGTTTTTTTTTATACCACTTTGGCCGACAAACAAGCAGACGGTCCACCTGATGGTGGTCACCGCCGCAATGGACATTTGCAACACTAGAGGCATCGCCAATGCGTTGTCGACCCTGAGACGTGAAGTAGTTAAGCCTCATGTGTCTGTAATTCCACCGGCCCCCTTACCTTTCTAACCGGAACACAGTAATACAAGTGCACTACTGCTTCACGGCAGAAATGGGTAAGGTGGTAGTACTTCCCCGGACGAACTCTGCACTAAGAGCTCAACTACTCTAAAATAGTATCATTAAATTTGGTTTTATACAGTTTAATATTTTAAAACTTTTATTTATAACTTAGATATTTCTTATCAATAAACCTCGTCTCTTGTCACTATCTCTTAATAGGATATAGTACACATAGTCACTATTTTAGTCTGTTTGTGTGTCCCCCTATTTATATTTAATTACGTAATCAATTTTGATGCGGTTTTCACTATTATGATTTCATTATCACAAGCTAACTTATATGTTATACTAGCTGCGCCCTGCGGTTTTGCCCGCTTTCAAACCCGGTTATAAACCTACCTTGAATTACTCTATCTATTGCTGAAAACTACATTAAAATCCGTTGCATAGTTCACGATTCTATAAAGGACATACAGACAAACATTCATCTATATAGGTACTAATATTATAAAGAGGAAAGATTTGTATGCAAGTATGTTTGTTACTGATTCACGCAAAAACTACTAAGCGGATATGGATAAAACTTGGCACAAAGATAGAGCATATCATGGAATAAATAACTCATAGGCTACTTTTTATCCCGGGAAAATGTGATATCCCTCGGAACGCGGGTAAAACCGTGGGGGACAGCTAGTGTAGTATAAAGTTACTTACTTAGTATTTTCCCAAAAAAATATTTCTAAAAAAACTTAATATCCGAAACTGACATTATCGGATAATCCGAAATAATTTCACATCCGGTCTGTATCAAAAAAGATCAAACTAAATACATCAAAACAAATTTAGTTCCGCTTCAGTGGGCATTATTATGATTCGTTCTTGTCACAGGTGCATGGAATCGAAAACCTCCGTGTAGTCGACGCCAGTATCATGCCAAAGATAGTCAACGGAAACACCAACGCACCCACGATCATGATAGCCGAAAAAGCATCTGACATGATCAAAGAAGATTGGTACACAGTCCCAGAAGATCAAATACCCTTCTGCCCTGAAAAACAATATCAAGAGTCAAAAAATTCTGAAGACGAAGGTCCCAGCAAAGTAACGCTGAGGTTCATACATCCTGATATATTTAATGAAACGAGTAGTCTGTTTCCATATTTGCCCGTGGATGATGCTCAAATTCCAAAGAAAAATAAGCCAGAGGTTGTGAAGAATAACATTTCGGTTGTGTCACGAGAGTTTGAGACTAAATATAAAGAATTTGTGCCTATTACTAATATTTATAACACAGACCCCTCCATACTTGATGTTGATAGAGTTTCGCCATGGAACCGAGTAAGCCCACCATACTATCAAGCGCAACCATATCCATATCTAAGAGACTATGGCGGTATAAAATGGCCGGTTACACCCAATTCCCATTGGCATATGAACATACCAAGTCTACAAGATCAAATTAGTAGCGCTAATGAGCGAAATTTGCAAATATCCAAACAATTTGGTTTTGGTAATCTTATAGACAGACTTTCGGGTCTTCAACCAAAATCAAAACACAAATATTTTAAAAGTCCATTTTGGAATAAAAAAGTCAATTCCCTCGGTTCTGGTCCCAAGTTATGGAATCACCGAGCTGAAGATACGAAAGTAAAAAAAAATAGAGTAGGAGAGCCTATTTTCTATGATACCGATGAAGTGATAACTTCGAAAGGTCAAAGGAAATGCAGAGTCTGGATTTATTACGATGGTATGAAATATGAAATTGTATTGTAAGCATTTGATTTAACTGTAGGCTAATTTATTTATTTCATGGTGTTCGATAAAGTTTTTATTTTTCTTATAAAAGCTGTTTTATTTCCACTCAAAAAGCGTCATACAATTTGTTTCGTAATTAAAGCAATCTGTTTGATAATATTTATAGTATTAATTACAAAAGAGGTAATGTTTTTTTTGTAATATTTTATTTACTTTTATCAGTTTTATCACCCATTTTTTTAAATAATACGTAATTGCATAAACTTGTTTTATCATATGATAACTGCAGGTCATCTGTATTTATTTTGGCCATGAAAACAAGATTTTTATGGATTGACTTATTTTTATTGGATAGATAATTTTACAGTGAACCTAGAGTTCACTATATGCTTTTGATATGATTACAAAGCAAGTCGGTACAAAAAAAAAATTATTAGGTACTATCTTCAGATAATTGTAGCCTATTCTCAATTAAAAATTATATAAAAGTTTGCTTGGTTATTTTTTTTATAAAAATGCGGTTTTCCTTTTTTATTGGTTTTCAATATATGCTTTTAGTTTTGAATATTTTCTGAATTTATTTGTCTAAACTTTTAACAATCTTACATTCGTTCCAAATGTTGTAAATGCTGTACACATTTATAATTGGTGTACATATGAGAATACCGTTACATTAATCTATATCTATATTAATCTAAACTACATACCACAATACAGTTGCATCGCAGTATATTAATGCAAACTTAGTATTTGTACATAATAATATCAGTCTATACATAAAAATTAGTGATGTGCACTCTATCAATACGAGAAATAATCGTAAACTTGTCACTTCTGCAAATAGACTTCAGAAAGTGCAAGGCTCATTTTTCTGGGACTTAGTGCGCTTATTTTAATAAAATGCCTGACGAAATTTAAAATTTCCTTTTACAAAAATATAAGGAAAGAATTAAGACCGTTTTAGTACAAAAGGCTTTCTACAACATAAACGATTATTTTAATGACGACAATGCTTGGTTGTAGCGCTCGCTCCAGCAGGACACATCTTTATGTACAAAATCATATTTTGAAAAGAGTAATTGCTAAGTTTATTGCCGGCTCTTCTTAGTAAAAGCAACCTTCCGAACCGGTGTTAGAGTCTGACCAATCATAAGTGCCTGTGAAGCTACACTATCCCTAGGCTATAGACATAGGCTATATTATATCTTTAAAAAAAATTGGGATCCTTTCTAAAACTATATACTTTTGAAGTGTCATATTATTATATTATATATAGATAAAAAGTGTCGTCTCTATTATAGACAATTCATTGTTTGAATCTTAGTACCAGAATACTCGATAGTTAAAAAAAATCAAAAGTAGGTAGGTACTACATTTTTGTGGCAGTTAACCCTTTCAATACCTAACATATAATTTTGTTTGTTGGACATAACATCTCAAAATTCAAAATTATTGGAACTAGAGTAGTGCAGTTTTCGATAGAAGTAAATATTTTTATCTTTACTTGATTAAGCTGTCCCCCGCGGTTTTACCCGCGTTCCCGTGGGATGTCACATGTATTAATACATAAAAACCTTCCTCTTCAATCACTCTATCTATTAAAAAACCGCATCAAAATCCGTTGCGTAGTTTTAAAGATTTAGCATACATAGGGATATAGGGAAAAAGAAAGCGACTTTGTTTTATACTATGTAGTGATAATCTACACTAATATTATAAAGAGGAAAGATTTGTATTTTTGTATGTAACGAATAAACTCAAAAAGTACTGGACCGATTTTAATAATTCTTTTTTTATTAGAAAGCTACATTATCACTGAGTAACATAGGCTACTTTTTATCCAGGGAAAATGTAATAAATACATCCTAAATCCCTAAATCCCTCAGGAACGCGGGTGAAACCGCGGGGGACAGCTAGTACATTATAAAAAGGCAAATGGCGCAATTATGTCATATTGTATAGTAAATAAAATATCCTGGGACACACGGCTTATGTTACCAAAGAGCTTTATACTATAGAAAATGGAAATCAGATAACTGATATACAAAACTTATTTTTTCTTCAGAACACATATTTATAACACCCATAAACAGAACAAACAGACATGTTCATGTTTTTTCACAAATGTTTGTGCTTAGGTCGGAATCAGACCTACGATTGTGGCGTGGCAGTCGGGGCTTTCAACCACCAACCCAACTGACCCGTCAATTAGTGTTTTTATTACGCAGAGATTTTACAGAAGAGTGATACCTACAGGCTGTCCAATAAAGTAGATTATTGGTTGGAGTCATCATAATTTAAGTCATCGAGTGCTCAGAAGCCGGATTCTCTATTATGGCATGCTTAAAAACCAACACAACGCTCCACCTGCATTCAGTTGAAGCTATGTCAGTAACTAAATGATTAAGAGTGCTTTTGCACTTGTAGGCTTGACGCAGCGGCGCGACGTACGGAGTAAATCAACGGAAAATATTAATGCATAGCTGTCACCCGCGGTTTCCCCGCGTTCGCGAGGGATGTTACCTTTACCCGGAATAAAAAGTCAGTATGCTATTACAATATATGCTCTATCTATGTGCCAAGTTTTATCCAAATCCGTTGGGTAGTTTTTGCGTGAAAGAGGAACAAACATATATACGTCCATACTTACAAATATTCGCGTTTATAATGTTACTAGGATTTTATTGTGACGTCTACTGTCACATTTTATGATCGGACTATATTATTATTAACACTGTAATTACTGTTTATTTAAATATTAAAGTTACTAGATATATATTTACAAAATATTATGATATTCATAGTTTCTTATTTAATTTTCGAATATACAACTTTCGATAATGATTGTTTGTTTTATTGATTAAATTTATCACTTACAATAATTGAAAAGAGGTTTCGACCTCTCTCCTCGAGAATAATAATACTGCAGAGTCAAAAGTGTCTATGCGTGTCTGTTCCATTCGTTTTTATTGCTAAACGGCTGAGCGTATCTTGATAAAATTTCGTAGGAAGATACATTGTATTCGATAGATATCTATGGTGAGGAAGGATATAAAAAATATTCTTTATCCTTTATAACGCAGGTGAAACCGCGGGGGAAAAGGCAGTAATATAAAAATTGGTTATATGCCTATTCCCTACTGACAACGTAGCGCCGCAGATAAACCTCATTATCAAAAAAAAATATGATTACCGCAGTCACTCGCATATAAATTAAACCATATCAATACCTACCAACATTGGTATTATATACATCTCTTGATCTTTGGCTTATGACCGGGTATCGCCGCAGGTAGTGTGATAGTACTCTAAAACAAGTATATATTCGCCGTGCGATGGAGCGGAGGACACGGTTAGTGCTTGCTGCGAGCGCGGTGCAATCACAGCCCGGCATTTCTCCGTCACATAAAAATTGCCGCTAAAATAATCGACAGTATTTTTGTGAAAGTTCAAGCTTCAAGAAAAGGTAAGATCTCAAAATAATATGGTATTATTATGTTTGAGTCAAGTGGGTATTTAAGTTGCGGTTTTTGAACCGTTTAGTCGAAAGCGTGATGATTTTCTTAATGTTTAAATGAGAGATTACTTTGAGGTTTATGATTTTCACTTTAAAATTCAGTTTGTTATACCGGTAGCATTACTTTGTTCAGTCTTAGTTAGCAATGTAATATTTTATCGTATAAATATACAAATAAAATCTAAAATACGAATGTTATTATTATGTCTATCAATTGTTTAAACAATTACAAAGAGTTAGTCAATCGGAGATGAGTTATTAAGTTAATCAAGAATTAAGATGGATAGTCTAAAATAGATTGTAACATAATATTTTATCGCAGTCAAGCTAGTTTATATTATTTAAAAAAAATTCTAACTAAAATAGATACAAACGAATCATAAAAAAAACATGAAATTTTTTAAAACATTGAAAAGTATTTAATTTAGACTAAATTATTTTTATTTTTTTTATGCCACTTGAGCCGACAAACAAGCAAACGGTCCACCTGATGGTAAGTGGTCACCGCCGCCTATGGACATTTGCAACACTAGGAGCACCGCCAATGCGTTGTCGACCCTGAGACGTGAAGTTTTTAAGTCTCATGTGCCTGTAATTTCACCGGCCCCCTTACCTTTCTAACCGAAACACAGTAATACAATTGCACTACTGCTTCAAGGCGGAAATGGGTAAGGTGGTAGTACTTCCCCGGGCGAACTCTGCACTAAGAGCTCTACTACTCTGAATATATAATAATTAATGGCCGCAAATAAAAAAAAAACATGTGCCGTTAAATTAAAAACTTGAAAAGTTGTCTATTCATAAAAATCCGCGAATTTTAGTCTAGACTTATAATTAGCTACTAGAAATATTTCTGTGCTTTTTCAAGTTTTATTTCATCTTCAATAATATTGAAAATCGTTTGATTTTACAAAAATAACATAGCCTCGCGAACTATCCGAAAATTATACCTGATTAATATATCGATAAGACATAAAATCCAATAAATATAATATATATATACAATAGTTTGGCAAATAAATTTCACCAGACTCGTTTTCTACATCCGGCACTTACTGCGCCTATCAGTCGAATTTTGAGACACACTTTCATTGCACCTTGAAGGAAGTGAAAACAGTGTTTTTTATTTCGAAAACCAACAGCAACACCAACTTAAATTAATAAAATAAAATAAAAAAGTAATAAAAAAGTAAGGCTAATTATAGGTTTAATATTAGGTAAAAACAATATGTAGTCACAAAAAAATTAACACTCGAATTGAGAACCTCCTTCTTTTTTTAAGTCGGTTAAAAAGGGCAAGTAAAATATGTTTTTGAACAAAAATCATGTAACTGTGCCGAGCCTAAATATAAAAAGTTGTAATCCCACTTGCTATAGCTAATCACCAAATAATGTTTTGATTATAAATGGTTGACTATTCAAACATGAGTGCTGTTATGATCAAACAATCATCAGTAAAATTAGAAAGGCTTTTATTAGGTACCTACTATGTTAGAAATGACTTTTATTTGAAGTAAATCGTCAAAACACATCCTTACTGAAATAATTAAGGAGTATCTGCAATAAAAGTATTTGTTCTATTATCCGATTTCACCAAAATGAAAGTCCTGAACGGGCGTTGATGAGGCAGTTGGCTTGATGGGTAGATACCCTGACTGCCAAGCCAGTGGTTGTGGGTTCGATTCCCATCCAGGGCAAACACTAGAGTGCATTGACAACCCTGTTTGTTCTGTGTCTGGGTGTAAGTATCTATATAAGTTTGTATTAGATAAAAGTAGTATTTTTAGTTTATCAGTTATTCGGTTTCCATAGTATGAATTTCGAGTAGTAAAGCTCTTAGTGCAGAGTTCGTCCGGGGAAGTACTACCACCTTACCCATTTCTGCCGTGAAGCAGCAGTGCACTTGTATTACTGTGTTTCGGTTAGAAAGGTAAGGGGGCCGGTGAAATTACAGGCACATGAGACTTAACAACTTCACGTCTCAGGGTCGACAACGCATTGGCGATGCCTCTAGTGTTGCAAATGTCCATAGGCGGCGGTGACCACTTACCATGAGGTGGACCGTCCGCTTGTTTGTCGGCCTAAGTGGTATAAAAAAAACAAGCAATTTGGGATCAGATGGCCGTGTGTCAAGAATGCCTGAAATTCAACAAAACAATGACGATGAAATCTTGTATTTTTATTTAAATGTCTGCTGTAATATTTATATTTACCGACGGAATTTCTCGACAATGATAAAGATATAAACGTTTTAGATTGTATGAACGAGTTCATAGCTTGTACTATGGAATTCAGAAGTGATGACTTGATGATGATTTTTATGAATATCATTATTGATTTCCACGCTATCCCATTTTCCGTACTCTCGTTCTCAGTTTTCTACGTCACACGATTAAAAATAACCCTTTTTACATCCACAGCGACATCATGTGGGCTTGCGACCCAGTTATCACCACGCCCATCGTGAACAGCTACCAAGTAGCCGGGCCAGTGTTCATGCAAGCTCTGCAGAGCTTCTTCGCTGCCCAGTGCGCCATGGCCGGCGACCATCTGTGGCCGGTGGATGCCACTGAAGCCGTTCTTAGGGGTAAGGTTTAACTACCTATGGAGGAATAATAAAACGACGTCTTGGGAGAGGACAAATATGTGATGGGAATCGAATATGAAGCTGATTTTTAATACAGACTGAGCCCGATCTATAAAAATTGGGTGTTCTTTTTTTTTCTGAGAAAGTTAAGCAATCTAGTGCCGCAAGGGGATTAGTAAAGCTCTCTGAATCAGAGTTGAAGCCGATTCTTTCTGCGTCGAAAATAAACCTGTTTTTAATCCGGTTTCATTTTAAAATCCTACATAAAATCAGGGAGTTATATTAAAATACTATTTTATTGTGTAAACAAGTTATAGTATTTGAAGTTTTTCCTTTCGTTTAGAATCAAAGAATTTATTAATTTACCACAAATCTCTGTCATGTAAGATTTTATTTAAATTTTTCCTATTTGTAGAATATTATGAGTGGAAAAAAATTTAGTAATAGGAGATGGTCATAGTAAATCAACATCTTGACCTGTTCCAAGTAATACAAAAAAAAGTGGCACACATTTAACGTAGAAGTGAAACATTAAAAAAACTACGTATCTCATTCCTCGCAGGTTGAATACTATAGATGTACATATTTGTCTCTTTTCTTATTGTCGCTTTTTCATTTCATCATGTTTTAAATCACAGAGGTGCTTAAGAAGTCTTCACTTCAAAAATCTTGTAAACTACAACTAGCGTACAATACGTATACCCGAGACAATTATTTTATTATATACTAGCTGTCCCCGCGGTTTCACCCGCGTTTATCGATATCATTTAATCATAACCATCTACGAAAAATTCCGCGACGAATGGTAGCAGTCCCACCCCGGTACGTTCAGTACTTTTGAGGTGATGGTGCGTCAAAGGAACCCTATTTTCGTCACTTTATCGCTTAATTATTTATTTATGAAAATCAGCAGTTTAAGTAACCTACTCTTATAAAATATGAATAATCAACACATTATAAAAGTAATTATTTTCCATTCATGACTGCGCCAGCAAACTGACTATTGTCTACAAAAAATTTTTATTGTTTTGCATTTGTTCTGTTTGTGGTGTTGTGAAAAAAATCTGCCAAAGCTGACTGACCACTCATCAGTCAAACCAGCTTTTCTGGGCATTGCTAATATTGACACCTCTTTTAATTGCAATAGAATTAGCCGCACGATGACGTTTGCTGGTGTAAAAACTTAATATGTAAAAATCTGAGTAGGTATGTGGTTTATCTCAACAAACAATACATTTTTTGTGACATTATTTACGTATGTATGATTATAATTTAAATAACAAAAATATATTAAAGTCTCAGATTTTTTGGTCAACAAAGCATACGCCATCGCATTTAAATTCACTTAATCAATCTAGTCTGGCAATCATGATTATTCTAGCTACCTTGTCTGCACATCTTTTAGACTCAGAAAAAACTTATTAACGACAAAAACATTTAATGTGATAATTCGACAAATACAAAAAAATTGGCGCCCGCCGCCGGTTTTGAGTTGGGGCCTCGTATCACGTATAGTACCTATATTTCCCCAAATTTTCTTGTTTATGATATAAGCCAAAAAATGCGGTGGTAATATGTGTATGAGTAATTTTATTCAAAACTAATAACATAATGTGGTATCTCTGACTCGGAATCGGATAGAAGACGGCGGATCGAAGACAGGATAAAAATATGTATCATTTTAAGCTCTATTCACAACATCGAAAACGGGTCGTGTGGTTTTAAAAAAAAATCCCTCATTAAAAAGTTTATAGTCAATTCTCAGAGATGTTTACTTTGTGCTATGTATTTTTTTAATATAATCGATTCCTGACAGAGTTTGAACAAGTTTGTTATTTCTCCTTACAGATCCCAACTACGACTTCATAGTCGTCGGTGCTGGATCAGCTGGAGCTACCGTCGCTAGTCGTTTGTCAGAGGTATCGGATTGGAAGGTTCTATTGGTTGAAGCTGGTGGAGACCCTACACTGAGCACAGAAGTGAGTAAATTTTAGTTATTTAACGTTTAGAATACAATAAATAAAGATGCAATAACTTATTTTCATAATGTTTATTACAGACACCACAACTATTCTACAGCAACATGGGCACCGCTGTCGACTGGGGATACAAGACCACTCCACAAGAAGGGGCTTGTCGCAGCTACAAAACCAAAGGTTGTGCCTGGCCAAGAGGTAAGGTCCTCGGAGGCAGCAGCAGCATCAACGCTATGTTCTATGTAAGAGGCAACAAAGCTGATTACGATGAATGGGCAGCCGATGGCAATACGGGATGGAGTTACAAAGACGTGTTACCATTCTTCATGAAGAGCGAAAATTACACTGGAGTTTTGACAGAAGAAAAGAAAAAATACCACGGCACCAATGGCCCGTTGAGCGTTAACGACAATATGGTTTTAAACGAATTAGAAAAGATGATTATCAAGGGTAACGTAGAAATTGGTGTTGAGCACTCGAGCGATATCAATGGAGCTAGCCAAATGGGCATCATGAAATCACAAACAACTATCAAGAATGGTCTCAGATTCAGTACCGCCAGAGGATACTTAGGCCCTGCCAAGGATAGGAAGAATCTCCATGTTATCAAGAATGCACTTGCAACTAAGATTTTGTTCAAACCCAACACGAACATTGTTACTGGTGTGTTGCTTAACAAAGAAGGTAAAGATATTAAAGTGAATGTCAAGAAAGAATTGATCGTATCAGCCGGAGCTATCAATTCTCCACAATTATTGTTATTGTCAGGAATAGGACCACAGAAGCATTTGAAGGAGTTAAGCATTGACGTTAAAGCCGACTTACCTGTTGGAGAGAATTTGCAAGATCATTTGTTCGTACCCATCTTCTATACCGCACCTGGTGAGAAATACCTGAACTCTTTGCCCAACATTGTAACAGAGTTTGTTGATTATATCCTGAATAACAAGGGATTATTATCTGACACAAACCCCCACAGAGTTACATCGTTTATCAACACAACCGATCCTTCATCAAGCGCTTCAGACATCCAGTTCCATTACATCAACCTTCCCCCGAGCATCAACAATCTTCTTGATATATTCCGAAAACACGATCTAAATGATGAAGCTCGCAGTGCATTCGACAAGTTGAGTGCAGACAACTTTGTAATGATGGTCTATACCGTCCTTCTGAAACCGAAATCTGCCGGACGCCTTCTTTTGAAGAGTACCAATCCCAAAGACCATCCTTTGTTATATGCTAACTACTTCGAAGACCCTGAAGACTTGGAAATTGTCATAAACGCTTTTAAACAGAACGCTTTGAGATTAGGCGAAACTAAAGCTTTCAAAGAAGCAGGTTTCAAACTGACGTGGTTGGAATTAGAAGCTTGCAAACCCTACAAGAAGCTTTCCGATGAATTCTTGGAATGTATATCAAGGGAGTTGACATTCTCGTTGTACCACCCAACGAGTACTTGTAAGATGGGCCCTGCCAACGATGAAACTGCAGTTGTGGACCCTGAGCTGAAGGTAAGAAAAGTTAAAGGATTGAGAGTGATTGATGCCAGTATAATGCCTTCTGTTGTAAGAGGAAATACCAACGCTCCATCAATTATGATTGGAGAGAAGGGAGCTGATATGATTAAGAAGTTTTGGTTGGCTGCTCACACTGAACTTTGAGAAGCAAAATGCAATCTAAAATTACCTTAAGAACCAGTGATAACTTGTGTCAACACATTTATACAATTTAAGGTGTCAATGCATTTAATGTTATTTTACAAATATAATTCATACTGTAATTTGTTGAAATAAAATAGTTCCTTGTCATATTGTGATTATATTAGGTTATTAGTTGATATAATAATTTAATACATTGCATTCTAAGTGTATTCTGTAGCTTCAAATGTAACCCTTATATATAATTTACATGTACATACAAAGTAGGTAACAACGCATAGTTATATAATATTTTAGTGACAATAAATCAGTATATATTTGAGTACTTGACTTTGACGTATCATTTAATAACGCCTAACTGATCCCCAAATCTCTATCAATCATTTTATCATGCTATATCTCTTTAATTTAAGTTCCCGTTTCATATGTAGTTCCAATATTACAAGATAAAAAATACAGATCTATTTAAATACTTATTAAGTATATTTTTTTTTATGCCACTTGGGCCGACAAACAAGCAGACGGTCCACCTGATGGTAAGTGGTCACCGCCGCCTATGGACATTTGCAACACTAGGAGCATCGCCAATGCGTTTAATATTTAACATTATCTATGGTCAACTATTGTTTTTTCTTCGTTTTGACAGCACTCTACTGTTACGCTGCTACGTTTTGACAGGACACAAGAAAAAAATAGAAATTATTGCCAGTAGGCACTATTAATTATAATATTTTTAAAAAGACAAAAGACAGTTAAATCCAAGGAGGGCGAGGGCCTGGTAATCTGTAATACAGGTATAACCTAGTACAGGCACCAGGCCGTCACAAAGGAGTTTTTGTTAAGTAGTCAACTGTTCATCTTACGATTAGTTAAATTAGCTTTAATACTTTTGTGAAAGAAAAATAAATCAATTTTACTAAAAATAGGTTTGCAATATTATAAGATGAAAAATATCTGCTAAATGATTTAATTCAGTATATAGATATCATTAAATAACATTATACTCAGTACATATTTCAAAACATTGTAATATAACTTTTAGTGTAGATGGCGGGCTGTGCTCTGGAATATACAGCATTCACATACACAACCGCATTGCAATTCGAGATATGTCCGCTAGATGGCATTATAATCTATTATTTTACACCTCAATATTTATAAGCGGAGATGGCGAAAAATGTTCAACAAAGCAGCCGACCGAGACCAGGAAAAAGAATGAGGAACTTGCCCAGAAGTGGGACAGTTGTTATAATTATGAATATAAGTGCCTGCGCAGTACACGTCTTTTAGATGGGTCTTTGACCCCAGGCCAAAATCAACTCCTGGGTGGATTGCGTAAAGCACTTTTTAGGGTTCCGTAGCCAAATGGCAAAAACGGGACCCTTATAGATTCGTCATGTCTGTCTGTCTGTCTGTCCGTCCGTCCGTATGTCACAGCCAGTTTATTCCGAAACTATTGTATTAGTCCTATCTGCTACTAGTCCTACTGTCGAAACTAAACGACAGCTGACGATAGTTAGTGTTGCAAATTAGTGTTTATTGCTCAAATATATCGTTACAAATATCCTTGATTCTGTAATTTATGATTTTTCTATGAGAAAGGAATCAATCTCGTAACATATGTTAGGCTTTTAGATCTTTACTACTATGTATAAAAATCTGTAGTATCTGTACATAATTGTTTTTGTAAAATTTTGTAATAAATATCGTTTTATGACTTACTGACGCCAATTCTACAATTTTTAAAACTTTTGACTGTCTTTTATGACTTTATTACTCAAGAACGACTCGACCTATTTTGATGAAAATTTATATATAATCAAATCACATGGATTGCGCAAATGATAGCCTATATAAGATAACGATAAACACGGGTGACACAGCGGGAGAGAGCTAGTTAACTATAAATCTATCCATAGATTCCTTTATCAAAAGGTTAAGGTTATGAAACGTCAAACTTTTTTAACAAAGCAAGTGAAGGTAGATAAATGTTGTAAAAAAAAAATGCCCGCAAACTTGCGTCACAATATTATCATAAGTCATAATTCGGCTGTTGGCCTTGAAGATGCTTTGTTGATTCCGCCCGCTGATGGCGAAACGGACCCCACTTTCATGTTAAGTCTTGGGAAACAGTGTCACATACCATACATCAGTGATGGACAGGTTTATGAATATTTCAATAGTGGTCCAATAGTACTGCCACCTCTTTCCGTCATGAACCAAAAGTGCACTTATATTTCTGTGTCCCAGTAAAAAGAGCCGGCGAAACAAAGTCGTGTTAGTTATACCATTTATGACTCAAACTCGGCGGTTGATATTTATTTTCATGGATTTATCTCCGTCGGGAAATGCAAAAGAATTAATAAAAGATTATATTATACAAGTATGCATACTTTTTAAATAAAAGTAGTATATGTTTTTTTTTTTCGATATCTGGTTATCATAATACAAGCTCTGCTTATTTTGCGATCTGATAAACGTGTTTGATGAATCCCAAGATTCGAATTAGGAATACTATATAGCATACAATCATGGCGTAGACTATAATGTGACCGTACTGATTGCAGACTGTTCTGAAATCAGCTAGACACTCAGAATCAACAAAAAAATTATTGCTATTTGAAAGGTCTTATAGTAAAAGTTGTTCAGCAAATTGTGTAATTTATAAGTTACTAATTGTCTTTTCTCACTTAAAAGGTCGGTGAATCTTGATTTACGGTTTTTCGCTCAGATAGAATCATGAAGCCTGGTATATGAGACTTTGAAAAAATCATGTGAAGACGATTTACAAGAGTTTGTGAAGGTCTACATGAATCCATATCTATACTTAATTTATAAAGCTGAAGAGTTTGTTTGTTTGTTTGCTTGCTTGCTTGAACGTGCTAATCTCAGGAACTACTGGTTCCAATTGAAATTTTTTTTGTGTGTGACTATTCATAGTCCATTTATCGAGGAAGACTATAGGCTGTATAATATCACGCTACGACCAATAGGAGCGTAGTATCAATGAAAAATATGGCCAAAACTAGATAAAAAATATTCCTTATGAGAGGTTGAGAGAAAACAGTGATAAATGTAAACAATTTTATTTATTTTGAGGTGCATATATCATAGAGTTAAAAACTATTATGGCGACTTTTCCTCACAGTTCTCACATTTAAATTTAAATAGCCTTTATTGGCAAACATAAGTTGTCCTACCTTTACATAATATAAAACAAAGTCGGTCCAGCTGTTTGTACGCTTAGATTTTTTAAACTACGCAAAGGATCTTAATGCAATTTTCATGTATTAGTATCTCCCTTTACCAGAGTATTGTACCCGTGCGAAGCCGCGGCCGATCGCTAGTATATTATATTTTACACTTAAATCTAGACATCGGTAATCATGTGTTTTGCTTTTCGGTATGGGTACGGCTGCCATCCGTCCGAGTTTTCCCGGATTTGTCCTAGTTTCGAGGGTGTCCGGGGAGCGGCCGGATGGAGTTTCACCCGGACTCTTTTTGTGTCAGGGGTGTACCAATAAATAAGTAGATAAGCAGTTAAAAAAATAAACCTAATCGTGAACTACAACCAATTAAAAAGTAAACTATTAGTGTAAAAATATTTTTAGGCGTGTCCGGGAAAAATCCCAATTTCACCTAAATGTCCGGAGCTTTTTAAGTTTTTGTCCGGCATTGGCAATTTAGGTGATGGCAGTAGTATAAGCCTCCTCCATACCCTTCTATATATTTCTGTGTCCCAGTAAAAAGAGCCGGCGAAACAAAGTCGTGTTAGTTATACCATTTATGACTCAAACTCGGCGGTTGATATTTATTTTCATGGATTTATCTCCGTCGCGAAATGCAAAAGAATTAATAAAAGATTATATTATACAAGTATGCATACTTTTTAAATAAAAGTAGTATATGTTTTTTTTTTTCGATATCTGGTTATCATAATACAAGCTCTGCTTATTTTGCGATCTGATAAACGTGTTTGATGAATCCCAAGATTCGAATTAGGAATACTATATAGCATACAATCATGGCGTATACTATAATGTGACCGTACTGATTGCAGACTGTTCTGAAATCAGCTAGACACTCAAAATCAACAAAAAAATTATTGCTATTTGAAAGGTCTTATAGTAAAAGTTGTTCAGCAAATTGTGTAATTTATAAGTTACTAATTGTCTTTTCTCACTTAAAAGGTCGGTGAATCTTGATTTACGGTTTTTCGCTCAGATAGAATCATGAAGCCTGGTATATGAGACTTTGAAAAAATCATGTGAAGACGATTTACAAGAGTTTGTGAAGGTCTACATGAATCCATATCTATACTTAATTTATAAAGCTGAAGAGTTTGTTTGTTTGTTTGCTTGCTTGCTTGAACGTGCTAATCTCAGGAACTACTGGTTCCAATTGAAATTTTTTTTGTGTGTGACTATTCATAGTCCATTTATCGAGGAAGACTATAGGCTGTATAATATCACGCTACGACCAATAGGAGCGTAGTATCAATGAAAAATATGGCCAAAACTAGATAAAAAATATTCCTTATGAGAGGTTGAGAGAAAACAGTGATAAATGTAAACAATTTTATTTATTTTGAGGTGCATATATCATAGAGTTAAAAACTATTATGGCGACTTTTCCTCACAGTTCTCACATTTAAATTTAAATAGCCTTTATTGGCAAACATAAGTTGTCCTACCTTTACATAATATAAAACAAAGTCGGTCCAGCTGTTTGTACGCTTAGATTTTTTAAACTACGCAAAGGATCTTAATGCAATTTTCATGTATTAGTATCTCCCTTTACCAGAGTATTGTACCCGTGCGAAGCCGCGGCCGATCGCTAGTATATTATATTTTACACTTAAATCTAGACATCGGTAATCATGTGTTTTGCTTTTCGGTATGGGTACGGCTGCCATCCGTCCGAGTTTTCCCGGATTTGTCCTAGTTTCGAGGGTGTCCGGGGAGCGGCCGGATGGAGTTTCACCCGGACTCTTTTTGTGTCAGGGGTGTACCAATAAATAAGTAGATAAGCAGTTAAAAAAATAAACCTAATCGTGAACTACAACCAATTAAAAAGTAAACTATTAGTGTAAAAATATTTTTAGGCGTGTCCGGGAAAAATCCCAATTTCACCTAAATGTCCGGGGCTTTTTAAGTTTTTGTCCGGCATTGGCAATTTAGGTGATGGCAGTAGTATAAGCCTCCTCCATACCCTTCTATAGTTCACGATCTGTTCTCACATAATTATTAAATGAATATTTTTCTTAAAATATATTACTGGTAATTAATTTCTATTCAACAAGTTTAATGACTACATTAATAGTATATACATAACAATGCTTATGTACTATATGGTACTTTTGTAATAGACGAGGACTCATAGGTCACTGTACTGTACTAAGCATGTTGCATAATAGTTATGGAATCTTTTGAATACTAATTATTATGTGACAAAACAATACAAAAAGTAAGTAAGTGATACAAAAGTTATAAATTTAGTTAAGCGGCTCTTTAATAGTTATTTACTCAAAGAAATTAAGACATAAAGAACGTGTTTGCTTAAAGTAAAAAAAAGTATGTGATTTTTGCAATCATACTTATTTTGATTGTATCAGCTGACAATAGTAAGTTTTTATTAAATCTTTATTTGAAGGATTTATTTAAAAAAGGATAACTTTGCTGGATTTACTAAACTGAACATAGGTATGTGAATAAATATCAATTTGAAAGCTTTTATATTCTTATTATTAACTTCTTTAATGTGAATAGTATATATTTCTAAAATTAATATGATAAGAAAATGTCTTACCTAACTTATTTACACGTAACTGTCCCCCGCGGTTTCACCCGCGTTCCCGAGGGATATCACATTTTTACGGGATAAAAAGTAGCCTATATGTTATTCCAGGATATGCTCTATCTATGTGCCAAGTTTCATCTATATCCGTTAATTAGTTTTTGCGTGAAAGAGTAACAAACATACTTACATACAAATCTTTCCTCCTCTTTATAAAATTAGTATAGATACAGATGTCACTCAAAAAATACTTTGCAAAACTGTGACGTCGTACAACACTATGGCATATGAATAAATGTTAACATATTAAGCAAAAGTATCATCTACGTTACAAAACTGTGTGAAGTCACATAGATTTTTACATATGAGCATTTAGTTAAAGTTGCGAAGTTAGTACATGCTCGGGGCAAAATTGGCAACTTGATTCATAGCCTGGTTATATGATAACTAGTATAAGTGTTTCTAAAATAGCCATAAAATTAGATTGTAAATACTGTCTTTGAACCTAGATTTTTGTAGATTTGTGTCAGGCGCCTACTGAAGTACTCGTAAGCTAAAAATTATATTTAAACAAAAATAATGCCTAAGTCGGTCATAGGTTTTTGAAGTCATACTTCTTTAGGCGCGTTATGAAAAAATTATAACCGAGAGTGAAATTTTAAGATGCGCTCGCATCGGTGTAACACAAAATTGTCGCGGATGAAGTTAGCTGATAACGGTCTCTCCGGAACATCGCACAAATCGCAACTGTCAGTGTCAATGAGTGAGTAATGATGTTATTGTCAATAATAACATAACAACGTCAAAAATTGTTATTCGTTGCTACAGACAGCTGCAAAGAGTTTGGACACTACAATTTCACGACTGAATAGTAAAAAATGCTTTCAGTGGAGTTTTTCTCACCTATAAGTTCGGGTATAACTTCTTGCGTGCATACATAAGTACAAACAGACGATTTTTTTATACTACTGAGATGGCAAGCAAGCTGACGACCCGTCTGATGGTAAACGGTCACCGCAGCCTATTGCCTCTTGCAACACCGTGGGCATAAATCGCGCGTTACGCGCACCCTGCAAAAATTACAGGCACCTACGACTTATAAACACGTCTCAGGGTAGACAACGCATTGGCGATGCCCTTAGTGTTGCAAATGTCCATAGGCAGCGATGACCACTTACCATTAGGTGGACCATCTGCTTGTTTGTCGGCCCATGTGGTATAAAAAAAATCTCTTCACAACCTTCTTAAAGAACCCCATGCTCTACTCACTTGGGACCACTGTCTTCAAGTATACGGTTTTAAAATGAATACAATTAAAAAGTGATTATTATGGTTGGAACAGACTTAGGCAATAATCCAGTCACATGCAGAACATACAAATGTGCAGTGACATGTATACGAAATATTCTGTGTGTTTTGTAATGCTGTACAATACTCTAAATGTGCATCATTTAAATAACCAATTAATTTTCTGCATAATGTAATGATCGTAACTCATAATATTGTTAGTAAAATTATGAAATATAATATTAAAATATAAAAAGATTTCTCTAAGAGTAAAAGTAGATTTTGTGAGCACACGTTGTGAATTGACCGATTTCAGTATACTCGTATTTACGATATAACAAAAAACATTGCGAATTTTATATTTATTGAAGATTATCTTCATTTGTCAAAATTATGTGATTACCAACTCTAAGATTGGATATTTCAACAACTTCTTGACATAATTTTCGATATGATTTTGCACAACACTGACTACGTGAGACAACGCATGCGTACAGAATGGTGGTCGAACGATGCTTGGGTGCGCGAACCCTTGAAATCAAACTATGTAGTTTCGTAACCATCATTAACAGTTAAATGTTTAAGGAAGACCGTAGTTACAGCTAAAGTAATCATTAAGACCTTGTTTTTATTGATTTTCACATGTGATTTAAGCCCTTTAGATATTACTAGCTGTCCCCGCGGTTTTACCCGCGTTCCCGTGGGATGTTACGTGTATTATACATAAAAACCTTCCTCTTCAATCACTCTATCTATTAAAAAAACCGCATCAAAATCCGTTGAGTAGTTTTAAGATTAAAGGTTATTAAAGATTATTTAAGATTTAAGTTTACATAGGGATGTATGCTTAAATCTTTCTCAGAGAAAGCGACTTTGTTTTATACTATGAAGTGATAGTTTAAAATCAGAACAACAAGTATCACAAAGGTCAGGAAGCTTTTGGACTCAGCATGTCCAATTCCTAGAAACCCTAACTACCATAATATTATAAATGTGAAAGTGAGTTTTTTTGTTACGCTTTTACGGGTAAATGACTGAACCGATCTTGTTGAAATTTGCCATACACATAACCTATGGTATAGAGAGGGACATAGTTTATCTCGGGAACGCAGGTGAAACCGTGACGCTTTTAGTTTAAATAAATCTTGCTGAGAAATTAAACCCTTTACCAACTAACCAAAGTTCAAATTACAACACTATGTTAATTTAGACCTTATGTCACGGCTATGTATCATGTTTTGCACAAAGTCCTTGCAAATGACTATGCAAGTCCGGTACTTTCACAAATACTTAAGGTTCAAATTCAAATTGTAACATCGGGCAAACGATCGGTAATTTCCGACCTTTAACAAATGCAACGGAATAAGAAGTAATTAAAAATGCCAGAAATCGATGAATGAGTAATACCTATTAATAGGTACGCACTAACTTTCGCTACTCGGTATGGAGGAAGATTACCATGTTTCTTATAAAATGTTTGTAACTAGCTTCGGTGGGAATATAATTCTTAATAAGAATAGTGTAAATAAGAAAATAAAAATATTGCTAAAAAAGCGTGGGGTGTATGGTGTCAATAGTTATACATATTTTATTAACAAATATGAGTAGAAGGTTTATCATTTTGATAATATCTTAAAAAGCATCATTTTTTACAATAAAATACAATTTTTTTATTATTTACACTATTCTTAATTTTAATTTATTAAAATTTATATTTATTTTAGTTGGATTTTCTACAAAAACGTGTGTTTTTTAACTATTATTTATTATATTTTTTTTAGTTAAACCGCAAATCCGGATTATCCTAGAAAGAATATCGGGTCCAACTGTTTAGAATATTGATTTGTCATCGGTCCTCGATAAATCTACAAAGTTTGAATGAAATCTGACCGTTTAAAGTGGGTCAAAATCGCGCCCAAAGGAGTCGGTTACAAACATACAGGTGAAGCTAAAAAAAAGCGTGTAAGAAATTGGATTCATTATTTCACCTCGGCTTTTATTTATAGTGATTTTTGCTTTGAATTTTCTGCAATCAAAATTTTTGTTTTTGTCAAAAACAATATTTTTTTGCCAAGTAGACCGACAAACAGACAGTCGGTCCACCTGATGGTAAGTGGCCACCGCCGCCTATGGACATTTGCAATACCAGGCGCATCACCAATGCGTTGTCGATCCTGAGACGTGAAGTTGTTAAGTCATGTGCCTGTAATTTCACCGGCCCCCTTACCTTTCTAACCAAACACATTAATACTAGTGCACTACTGTTTCATGGCGGAATTGGGTAATGTGTTAGTACTTCTCCGGACGAACTCTGCACTGAGAACTCTACTACTTCTGCGAAATCAGAGACGAATCATTAATTATTACAACACATTTACTTAAATCAAATTCACGCCAATGATGAAATAAAGAGGCGATTTCATACGCTGTTAAAGCTCCCAAGAGCTTGTAATTATTCGCTAATTTCAATTACCTAAGCTCACGTACGAACAATTTGTAGTACAACCATATATGAGCATCTAATCATTAATTGATAATACTTTTTAATCACCATGACTGCCAAATAGTGTCGCTTTGGACATAGCCTATTAACATTGACCGTACTGAACCTGTTGTATATTGTGCAACTTTTGAGTTGAGCGTTGAATGCGCACACGCAGTGCCGTTCTAGCCAGCTGAGTGTACGGGCGCTTAGACTCTTGAGTAAGATCTACCGGCGATTGGAAAAATAGTGTCATATGGTGTTGTGGTAGCGGTTTCGTAACTGTGCTTGGATTCATATACGTTTTTGAGGTAAAATTTGTTGCTATTTATTAATTACTAGCGATTACCGGGGTATTTCTTTTTTCCGGGATAAAAATAGCCTAAGTTACTCCTTATAACATCAGCTATTTGCAAATGAAATTCCCGCCAAAATCAGTCCAACCGTTTCGGAGTTTAGCCGGAACAAATAGACAGACAGACAGACGAAAAAAATCAAATTGTTTTATTGCAATAAGTATCACTACATAGTATAAAACAAAGGCGCTTTCTCTGTTCCTATATCCCTATGTATGCTTAAATCTTTAAAACTACGCAACGGATTTTGATGCGGTTTTTATTAATAGATAGAGTGATTGAAGAGGAAGGTTTTTATGTATAATACATGTGACATCCCACGGGATCGCGAGTAAAACCGCGGGGGACAGCTTGTCATATATACTTTAATATGCATTTAATAAAAAGCTGTTATTTTGACATAACAAATAGACATTTCCATGTTATTTATTCCTATAGTATCTAGCCAGTAATCTAATTTGAGTCCTAAAACTTCTATAATACGGTTCTATTTTGCCATGATTATATGTATCATAAGAAGAGCGAATGCATACGATGAATGAATGGTTTACCCCATAGCAATTAGACATGTTTACATGTGGTTACCACATCGTATGAAATTCCTCGGTGGTTTACCTCCATAGTCGATAAGTCAAAGTCATTTATTATTTGACGAAAGCGACTTTAGAATACAATCTTAAAATGACCATAAAACATCGAGATGCAGTTGTCATGCTTTGGGAGAAAAATCATCCGATGCCGAAATGTCTTAATGTTTACATATATTATGTTTTGAAATTTTTTCACACCTTGGGTTACATTATTGGAGTTTTAGTATGGATCCCTAACTTTTTTGAAAATTTTATATAGCCTATGTTACTCAGTGATAATGTAGCTTTCGAATGAAAAAATAATTATTAAAATGGGTCCAGTACTTTTTGAGTTTATTCGTTACATACAAAAATACAAATCTTTCCTCATTATAATATTATTATTAGTGTAGATATAATTGTAGGTATAATTGGAACGAATTAAAAAGAAATTAAATAAATCAAATTTTAAATTTATTCAAATTAAAAGTAGAATAATAATGTAATACTATATAATAAGGAATCATAAGCCTCATCTCAAAACATCAAGCTAAGCAAGAGCGGAAAGATTTTAATCAACAAATATGCAATACAATATGTTTTCACAATAAACCTACTAATATTATAAACGCGAAAGTTTATATGTACGGATGTTTGTTACTCTTTCACGCAAAAACTACCAAACGGATTTGGACTAAACTTGGCACATATATAGAAAATATTCTGCTGGGAAAATGTTACATCCCTTGGGAACGCGCGTAAAACCACGGGGTCAGCTAGTATATTTTAAAATCTGATAAGAGTACCTATGGACTGGAAATCGACACGTGTTTCGATTCTACACGAAGCATCTTCAACATGTATACAAAAAACAAATATCTAGCAACAATTTTTTTTTTTTTTTTTTTTTTTTTTTTTTTTTTTTTTTTTTTTTTTATGCCACTTGGGCCGACAAACAAGCAGACGGTCCACCTGATCGTAAGTGGTCACCGCCGCCTATGGACATTTGCAACACTAGGAGCATCGCCAATGCGTTGCCGACCCTGAGACGTGAAGTTGTTAAGTCTCATGTGCCTGTAATTTCACCGGCCCCCTTACCTTTCTAACCGAAACACAGTAATATACAATTAATAATACTTAATAATACAATTGTACTATTGCTTCACGGCGGAAATGGGTAAGGTGGTAGTACTTCCCCGGTCGAACTCTGCACTAAGAGCTCTACTACTCGAAAAATATCGGGTGGATTTCTTCTCGCTAAAGTCCCAAACCAGGAAACTCAACAGGAAATCGACACGTGTTACGCTTCTACACGAAGCATCTTCAGGATCGCTGTCACTGAGTCGACGCACGAGCACCACAGATGTTACACCAACAGGAATTAGTTACTAGATAGTTTTTTGTATAATATTGGTACAAAGAGCTGAAGATCGAGCTCAGTGGCGTGCCATAGATGAGGCCTATGTCCAGCAGTGGAAGGAGATAGGCTGATGATGATGATAAACTTATAATGGATTCGCAAATCCACGCCTGAGTCAATTAGTAAATACAGATAATTACTTGATGATTGATATCACCAATAGGTCACTGAGATCGAGTTATGAATTAGCATATTTGTTAATTTTCTATTGTCTGATCATTAATTAGCAATTAAAACTCAACCTTAAGAGTCTCAGCCAAAGATACTGCTGATATTGAATGCATTGAACATAAGGTGAGGTGACGGGAATTAGGTGGGTGCAGTAGACCGGAAGATTGGGCGATATTAAATACAGTGAATTTAATATTGCCAGAATATAAAATTTTCTGCTTTGTAAATTTGTAACCAGAAATGTCAAAAAAGTTTGTCATCAGAATCTTAAGTCAATAAAGCTTGATGAGATTTGTCAATATTATGTATAAATAATTAAATGATGACTCCATAACATCTGTTATTGGTGTTGTTTTTGTCTATTTAATGATGCTAAATAAAGTTGTCTATAGTCTATTGTCATCCATCAGCTGATAGAACTCTGACATTAGTATTAATGTTACTTTCGACACGAACCGGTTTTTTCGAAGTCCTTTGAACCCACGTAGTTTAAAAATCACGCAATTGGTAACAGATAAACGACCTTGAGTTGCAACTGCATTAATCCATCAATACATATCCTGAGATATTTATATCTGGGGATTAAGTTTCACAAGGCCATGTGTTCTCTAACTAAGTAGAGCTTATACCTACTATAGCAATCAGATAAATTATATACCAATTTCTAACTATATATACGTACCTATCTATACTAGTTTTTGTCCACGGTTTCACTCGCGATAATTTCAGGATTTATTACCCAGATTTTTTTTTACAGTCAGTTAATTTCTTATTTATATTTATAATAGCTTTCCCCCGCGGTTTCGCCCGCGTTCCCCAGGGATGTAACATTTTCTGGGATAAAAAGTATCCTATGTTACTTCTAATACCTCCAAGAATATGTGTACAAAGTTTCATGATTATCGGTTAAGTAGTTCTCGCGTGAAAGCGTAACAAACAAACTTACATACACATTTATAATATTAGTAGGGATAGCTGTGCCCTAGTAATTGACCTATCGAATATTAGGCTATTAAAAGCCAAAATATTGTTTCTTATCTATATCCACCTTACCCATTTTTGCCGTGAAGCAGTAAGGGGTGAAATTACAGGCACATGAGACTTAACAACTTCACGTCATAGTGTTGCAAATGTCCATAGGCGGCGGTAACCACTTACCATCAGGTGGACCGTCCGCTTGTTTGACAGCCTATGTGGCATAAAGATATATATGCGGCGGGAAGACTTTTTTTAATAATATTAAGTGATAGACATACACAGACCAAACAAACAGACATGCTCATGACCACAAATGTATTTAGTGGATGAGAATCGATCCAAGGACCTATAACTTGGCTGTCAGGGTCCACCCCCACCAAATGTGACGTGAAATTTGGCAAATACCTCATCTGAGATTACCAAATTGCCAAACAGTGGTTATTGTAATCTATATATATAAAAATGAATGTTTGTCTGTATGTCCTTTATAGAATCGTAAACTATGCAACGGATTTTAATGCAGTTTTCACCAATAAGGTTTATAACCAGGATTGAAAGCGGGAAACGCTGCAGGGCGCAGCTAGTGATATAATAAATACTCTACTTCAATGTCTTTGTATTACTGGTTACCTACGGTTTCGGTCAAGAATGTGGAAAGGTTTACTAGGCCAAACGTAAGGCTAATGTCGTCGACCTTGATTGCGTTACAGCATCACTTTGCAATTATAATATACATTGACTGCAAACAAATTATTTGGTGAAGTAAGTTTATTAACAAATAAATACTGAATTAAGCTGAATCTTTCATCACTACATAGTATAAAACAAAGTCGCTTTCTCTGTCCCTATATCCCTATGTATGCTTAAATCTTTAAAACTACGCAACGGATTATGATGCGGTTTTTTAATAGATAAGAGTGATTAAAGAGGAATGTTATTATGTACAATACATGCATAATATAATGTAGAAAATGAGAGAATTTTAATGAATTACAACTATTTTAACTGCGCGCGTTTGACAGTTCGCGTATTACAGACCTCCGGAACGCGGTTGAAACCGCGGGGGACAGCTAGTTGATTATAATTCATATCTTCCCGCTGATGATGTAGGAGGTGGTCTCGGTGCTATGACTTAATATTCTACCGAAAAAAATTTAAGTCTGAACCTGACATGTGGTCATGAAAGTTATTGAGGTTTCTCAGGCACGTTACTGATCCCGGACGTAGCTTGTTCGATGTGACGATTGACCTGAATATACATAGGATACTTTTTACACCGGGAAAAAAACATCCCTTGCGAACGCAGGTGAAACGGCGTCTGATATTCCATAAAATAAAATGACCTTCACTTTGCATGTTAAGAAATGGTTTTTTGAAAGGAATTACTCAGTCACCACAATATAAGGATCATTCAAACAATAGTATGTCACCACTTGTTCAACCCACCGTGTGGTTTCCTGCTGCTACTGGGTCAAGGTACACGTTTCTTACTTAATTGGTGCTTCAACCAAACCATGTTCGGTGACAATCAATGACGTAAAGGCTGCGATACATTAGGGCAACGACGTGCTATTTTCAAATATATTCTTTAAGGAGAACATTGCTGAAATCGCAGCACTACGTGACAAAAGCTCAAGTTGATCCCGTAGAAATCACTGCGACTTCCATGCATCAAAGTAATTTCAACAGTGTCAAACTGAAATGAATCTAAGTAGTGGGGCACGTGGAGCAGGAGCCCAAGACCCCCGGTTTGATAGCCCCCGGCCTAAATCAATCAAAACATTAACACTCCTTTTGCTTATTTTACAAAAAGCCTAACAGAATTTTCCTTCAAATTGATGACTAATTCTGATCTAATTGCATCCAAAATAGATTTGATTTTTTTATCCACTTTTTTAGCAGTTTTCTAAAACGCCCTCTATCTAAAAGAACTCTGGGTATCCAAGGCCCTCTACATGGTCTAAAATAGCCCTGGTGCCGTGCTTTAACTTTTATTATAGAACTACAGCAAAAAGGAATATAAGGATTTCATTTTCTCATATGCATCACAATTGGATGGATTATACTAACTATAAAAATGTAGATGTAAAAGGTGTTTCTTGTACAATATTTGTGATATAATAAATATTATTATTGTAATTAATCTCTATAGGACGCTGGTACATGTTAGAGTGTTAGAGTCTGACCATTCATAAGTGCCTGTGAAGGCCTATTTGAATAAATATTTCATTTCATTTCATTTCATTCATTTCATTTCATTTCACGAAACGTCGCCCCAGTGTAGGCCAGTCCTAAGTGAGTCCAACGTCAAATAGAACTTCAGATATTCTCGTTGCGTACACTTCGTCTGACCCAACCTTCGTGACCTTACACACGACTTTGCAATGACTCAGATTTGGTAATCAGTTGCAAAGTTTTATATGAAAATCATTCATTTATATTTAAATCATTCGCAAAAATTCAAATCTGCTACAAATTTATGTATTTTTTATACTTCTTCGGATTTACGCTATTAGATACTACACAACACAAGTTTGCGTCCATTTCGGAAACTTAAGATTTTTTATGGATCTTTCTAGTTTAAGTTATTAAATAAATTAAAATTATTTTAAACGAAGAAAAATACTTAGAAATAAAATTCATAGCTTTTCAGTTTTTCCTAATGAACGCATTTTTGTGGTACACATCTTAATTAGAAATAGTATTTTATTTACCTGTTTAATAATATACCTCACCTTTGCTTGCCCCATGCGTTAAACCCCTACGGCTAGACATCGCCCGACGATATTAATCGACGTTCGGACTATTAACTATGCAAGACATTACACAAATTTCCTAATGTAATTATAGACAAACATTACTTAATTATATTTAATTAAACTAAATTTACTTTCGCGATATTTCTAGTTCGTTGTTTAGGCAAGACTGAAATATAAAATATCAAAGTAAAATAATTCAATTCATATTTTACGTTTTACCGCTGTTCCATTTCACCCGCGTTCCTGAGGGAATATATATTTTTTCGGGATTCAAAGTATAATATATCTATATATATATAAATATATATATATATATATATATATATATATATATATATGTGGAGTTACTATCATAGAGAGACTAAACAAAGTACGCTCTATCCGACGATTAGTAAAACATAGTCAATGTAATGATAGAATAAGCATACCGATAATTCAGTCTCTTTAACACCGGGACCCACCCTCCCCGCTCAGTGCGAAAGTGACCCAATCAGAGATGTGCCAAAACTGATTTTTTGAGTTAAGCCCCTATCGCTCTGAGGGTGCGATATGTTAATCCAATAAACTATTTATATGCCAAATTTCATCCAAATCCGTTGAGTAGTTTTTGAGTGAAAAAGCAACAAACATCCAAACATACTCACTAACATTCGCATTTATTATATTGGAATAGTAAAATTTTGACACTGACTTGTAAAGTTAAGAAACTGCTTTGACCAAACTCTAAATGCCGTACGCGGAGTAATATAATGATTGGTTATTTAGAGGCCTCTTCCTTTCTATATGTATTCAAGATAGATATTATAATCACTTCTGAGTACGGTAGTTAGTAATGGATTTAAATGACCACCGTCTCCAGCCGGCTGGTAAAAGATCGTCATTATAACCAAAAAGACAGGGACAACTCTGTTAATGATCTTACTACTACTACCACTACGACTACTTTGAATATAACAACGTGATTTTTTAAATAAATAGGAAAATACAAAATTGTTTTGTACCATTTTCTCCTAAGTATTTTAATCGTTTTTTATATATCTAGGTGAAGACAAATTTTAGATTAGTAACATATTCTTCTGTTTGTGAAACGATTTATTAGTTTTTTTTTATTGATAGCACTCAATAAAAAAATGTTGGAAACAGTTAATAAGTTAATAAGGAAATTCATCGACAAACAAGCATTTCTATATTTCTCAAATTTTCAATAATGAAGTCTTATTTCAACCAGTGGCGTGGCGTACACTAGCAAAAACAAATGAGCCAACATGTTTGTACGCATTATAAAACCCATGTGGTTCTAGTGAGAATGACATATGAAATAGTGGTTTAAACAAATGCCTATCGATACGTTACAAAAATAGAAATGGTAGTTCTATCAGTAAGGCTTTACGTATTGTGTGTAATAACCTTTTATGGTCGATGAATGCTGTTTCTTTGTGACGATTCAACAGTCGATAAATCGAATTTTTGATTAGACGCTCAAAAGAAGATAGCTAGGTTTACCACCAATCCGATGAGTTGAGGAACATCTTCTTATCTTTATTAGTATAATTATAATTCTTTTGTAAAAAAACCGTTTTAATTGGCAATTAATAAAATAATACCCTCATGACACATATACTTTCTTCCTCTATACTGAACTACCCTATAGAAATAAAACAAAGTGTGTAAGGGTATCTATGCTCAGTGGCTAAAACGATACTTAATAAGGCAAATTTTGTTACTAATACCATTTTGTAGACTGAAAGTGAACAAAACTGCAATAAAAACGAAAAGTTCAAATGGAAGCCGGAATACAGAAGTGTATAAAAAAGACTCTGATTGCTATTACTACTCTTTACATAATTTGACCTGAATACCCGACATCCTCTCACCGTCACGGCAGTCTTGAGACTGAATTGAGTCAAGAAGGTCACTATGGTAACGCGCATTCACAGCGAAAGTAATGCGCTCGAGTCGAAATTGGAAAACCGCATACCTTTTTTATTTTATTTCATAAATGACTTCCCGTGTTTCCGCGTTCGCGAGAGATTGTATTTTTACCCGGTTTAATGTATACTAACAATGACATAATTGTGGAAATGGGGTCAAGTTCGGTAAAGGACGTTTCGGGGTGGTCGGCGTCGCAGATAAAATAGTTGAGATCTAACAGGTGCCGAATTATAGTTCCTTTAATATATAGCTGCAGGAAGGCACCACGCTCTTCTATAGTATGAAAATGTTATTTAATATTCTATTTATAACATAGATCAATAAATTATGTTAATCGTGATGATATTTAAATACACGCTTAAAATGTAATTTTACAAATGAAAAAGAAAATTGCAAATCCATTTTTGTTAAACAACTCTTTTAAGTTTCTATTAACACGCGGACTTTCGCAACTTTTGGAGGTAACACGGTATTTTTAGTGGCCTATTCTTAACGTCCTTGTGAATATTATTTTTTTCTAAATGAGCACACGTAGGTAACAGACATAAAAGGATCTCAGGAAGACATAGTTTTACCATTGTCAAATCTTACGAAAAAGTGTCATCCCAAAACCATTTTTAGTATCAGTAAACAGTTTCGCCGTTCTGTGTTCACACAGTATCGGAAAGTCAATACTATCAATGTAGCAATAGACAAGGGAGTCGTAGTAACGACCCAGTTCTCACATACTAATAAATTCCTTATTGTCTCATCATAAAACCATTGTGAATAAGAGTTTTCTTAATAAAGTTTTTTTTTATAATTTAAAAACCAATCAAAGGCGTGGAAAGTATAAGCTAATTTTTTTTTTTTTTTACCGTCGAAAAAGCGAAGGAGTTGCTGAATTTACATATATTTTCATAATGCTTAACTTTTTACGGAGCGGCCCGATTTCGATAATTATTTTTTTATTGGGTTACTTAGAAATTGGTTCAATTTAAATTTAGTTATTCAGTAAATCACCTGTCCGTGTCCATAATCAATTCGATAATACAAATTATCTCCTATTTCTGGAATCAACATCAAGATAGAGGAACATCCAGACAAACATTTCGCGCACACAAATGTTTGTCTTGGATGGGAATCGAACCCACCCCCACTAAGCCAACGAGCCCGTCAATTACCCTATTACCACCTTCAGAAACCAAGTTACCACGTTTCTTGATTAGCCGCAAAGATATAGTACGAGATTAATAGTAACAGACATACTGACATTGCTTTAGTATAATAATACATGTAAATATGTCACGGAAATCATAAAGAATTTAATAACAAAACAACAGACATAAAGTAGTCAAGGCTTTACAAAATGCAATCAAATTTCCAACCACGAACTTGGCAGAACTGAACATTTAGCTGCCAATGCACCGTGCGACATAAGTGTTGCATACACATAAAAGCCTTTGCGTAACTGTTACGTGAATGGCTCACTCACTCACTACTAAACCATCATTGGTATTCATCCGTACACAGCCGTGTACAAACACATGGAAATCTAAATAAATATATTACTAAGAACTTGCATACATACAACAAAACAAAAAACAACTGAAGATATTTTAATAATGCTATCTTATATAATAGTATTTGAGCTACAAAATAAAATATTATTAGAATGTATTAATTAAAAAAGGGAACGCAATCTTTTGAAGCAAAACTTTTTATGGGCTTTGATATTCAGATCCGCAACCTTTTTGTGTGACGAAAAGTAAATGAAAAATAAACACAATTTATGGTATTCAAAAGTGATTGATGAATAATTAAAATGTTTCCCTGTAATACAAAATTTTTACTACTATCGTGTCTCAATACGACACACCCTGCTTTCTGTTGTTGTGTGTACTTTTAGTTCACATTGACTTGTAAACTAAATCTTTGTACAGATTCAAATCGTTTTGTATAGCTGGTATTTACAATCTGTAGATGCAGCTGTATACGTCATATGCTAAAATCTTCTATGGCTATGATATAATAATAAAGGAAACGAATAAAACGATAACATTACATGATCGGTGTCGGTATCATAACAAAAAAAAAAACTGACCGTTTATTTTTATCTATATTAAATTTTAAAAAACAAAATTTTAATTTAATTATATATATCTTTAAAAAAACAAGATCGAGGAAGGTAATTCCGTATATATATTTAGATTTCTACGTTTAATGGAACCTATACCATTTTCACGAAACCTTTTTTTGTTTCTCGGAGTCTGGTCCTTACTTTTTTAAGATTTTATGCTTTAAAATTATTGAATTATATCACATTGCTTTCTATAAATCTTGGAAAAATATTTGCTGTAATTTAACCTTACGTTCAAACTTGCACGATATACTATAACTACGAACGCAATAATGTCAATGAGTGCATTAAACGCGGAAGTAGCAAGGCCACGAGATAATTACAATTTAAATATATCATGGCCCAAAATAATTATTAAAATCCTTCATTTTGCTTTTAAAATTATACTAAACTATCTGTCCGCCGCGGTTTTACCCGCGTTCCCGAGGGATGTCACATTTTCCCCGGAGAAAAAGTCGCCTATATGTTATTCTATCTATGTGCTAAGTTTCATCCAAATCTGTTTGGTAGTTTTTGCGTGAACTAGTAACAAACTTCTATACATACAAACATTCGCGTTTATAATAAATATAAGTAGGATAAAAAGCGCTTTCATGATCAATATTATTTCTGAATACCCAGTACATTGCGCGTGTTTACCTGATTTGATCATCGGCCTGTATTTTCACATTCTTAGTTATCCGTTTTATGATTCAGAGCAAAAAATATACTATTGCTATAATATACATGCAGTAATTGGTGAACCACTTTCATCATTTTAAACTGACCCAGAACACATTTTCTGAAAGTTCATCCGTAGACGGGAACTTAAGATTGGCGAGTTATGTAACGTATTGCGATATAACCTGCTGATATTTGATTATCGCCATCATATTGTTGACAAAGCTACTAATAAATCAAATATTAATTAAACGATTACTGAAATATATTTGAACTACTCTTACATTTATTTTTATTTATTTAATATGGGCTTGCGTTTGCGTTTAGCCTTCGACTGACCCAGAAGGAATTATGACCGAGGATATAGCTTACCCAGATAATGCTTATTCATGTTGGCCGTGAATATATCCAGGTTAAGGTTGTCGGGAAAGACATTAAACAATAACAACAAGTTTAACATTTCACTATAATCTTGTTCCAGGTCCCAATGATGCAACACTAATCCAGTATGGGTTTAGTAACAGTAGTATCAGCTGCTGCGAAGTCAGCCTTGTCAATAGGCGGGCTCAGCAAGCTGACATTCATCCCCGCCATGCTAGCAGCAATGGCATACTTCAACTATGAACTGCTAGACCCCGAGCAGAGGCCGTTCAATCAGCAGTATTTAAGAGAGAAATATGATTTCGTTATTGTCGGCGGTGGATCAGCTGGTTCGGTCCTGGCGAACAGGCTGTCTGAAGTTGAGGGTTGGAATATTCTGCTGTTAGAAGCAGGAGGGCATGAGACGGATATCAGCGACGTTCCGTTACTATCTTTGTACTTGCACAAGAGTAAATTGGATTGGATGTATAAGTAAGTTTTCTTATATGACAATTATATAAATTTTACACATAGGGTAACTCGTTAAATTACTCTCTTTTATTTCTTCATCTTATTCGCTGAAAAATTTTTTTTTCGAAGACACATGGTTACTCACCAGGTTAAAAAAAATACCTGATATGTTTCAGGACCCAGCCCCAAGACACAGCCTGCCAAGCGATGATAGACAAACGCTGCAGTTGGACGAAGGGCAAGGTCCTCGGAGGATCGTCAGTACTCAACACCATGCTCTACATTAGAGGCAACAAACGCGATTTCGATCAATGGGAGTCATTTGGCAATCCTGGCTGGGGATACGAAAGTGTTCTGCCGTATTTCAAGAAATCTCAAGATCAGAGGAATCCGTACCTTGCGAAGGATAAAAAATATCATAGCACAGGTTGGTCTATATCGCACCCTCAGAACGATAGGGGCTTAACTTAAAAAAATCACTTTTGGCACATCTCTGATTGGATCACTTTTGCACTGAGCGGGGAGGGTGGGCCCCGGTGTTAAAGAGGCTGAAGTATCGGTATGCTTATTCTGTCATTAAATTGACAATGTTTTAATATTCATCAGATAGAGCGTACTTTGTTTAGTCTATGATCGTAACTCAATTTCGCAAAATTTTGAGTTAAACCCTTATCGTATTAAGGGTGCGACATGTTTGCAATGAATTTGAAAGTTTATAGACATTTATTAGATGCTTTACTACACTGCGTCAGTGCAGTGTAAAGCTTGGCTCCCAGGTTCGATTCCCAGGTCCTAAACTTACGTAGAGACTTAAAATAACTGCTGTGGAATAAAGGTCTAGCTCTATCTTCGGCCCCATCTTCACTTATCATCAGGTGAGATTGAGGTCAATCGTAATCCCGTCATAAATTAAAAAATGGTTTCAATACAGAGACTGCTTACCTCTTCAAGTAAAGTGGAGTGTGAAGATATTGATTTATTCACTATTATTTGTATTCACTATAAAAAGCCATGTGCAAAAGCTGAATAAGGGTTTCCTGAGATTTTCGTAGAAATGGTAGAATAGGTGGTAGAATACGCGTACCGTACATAGTGGTTTGGTACTTCTACAGCTACAACACACTCAAATAAAACTTTTTAAAACGGCAGTTAAATATCTGGCAAAAAATAATGCTCCATAAAATTAATATATAAATAAATAAATAAAATAAATATCCTGGGACATTCTTTTACACACGGCCATCTGATCCCAAACTAAGCAGAGCTTGTACTATGGAAACCAGATAACTGATATACTACATATACTACTTATTTTTCTAAATACATACTTATATAGATATTTACACCCAGACACAGAACAAACAGACATGTTCATGCACACAAATGTTTGTCCTGGGTGGGAATCGAACCCGCGACCTTTGGTTTGGCAGTCAGAGCGTTAACCACCAAGCCAACTGGCCTGTCATATGTATATCTATAAAAAATTATATATTCATAACCTTCTATAGTCTGTGTTAAATCAAGAAAAGGTAAAGCAATATTAACTAATAGTTGACCACTTGTTAACCACAGAGCAACCCGCTCCACACAAGGGTAATGAGTGGTGTAGGTAACGGGTTGCTCATTATCTTTTATCACAAACATATCGTTCGATATTTCATTATATTTTTTTTAAATTCCAGGTGGTTATTTAACCGTTCAAGATTCCCCCTACAATACTCCGCTCGGGGCAGCTTTACTTCAAGCCGGAGAAGAAATGGGATATGAAATCCTCGATGTGAACGGAGCGCAACAAACTGGTTACGCCTGGTACCAATTCACTATGAGAAGGGGAACCAGATGTTCTGCAGCGAAAGCTTTCTTAAGACCAGTAAGACTACGACAAAATCTTCACGTAGCTCTCTTCTCACACGTTACCAAAGTGCTTATAGATAAAAACACGAAGAGAGCTTACGGTGTTGAATTTAATAGAGACGGGGTAAAACAAGTAGTGTATGCAAACAGAGAAGTCATTCTCACGGCAGGAGCAATCAGCTCACCTCAGCTGCTCATGCTTTCTGGAGTCGGCCCAGGAAATCACCTTAAAGAAGTGGGAATAGATGTGATCCAAGATTCTCCCGGTGTTGGAAGAAACTTGCAGGATCACATAGCTGTTGGGGGTATTGTGTTCCGGATCGATCATCCTGTTAGCTTAGTCATGAATAGGCTCGTCAATATAAATTCCGCTTTACGTTACGCAGTAACTGAAGATGGTCCGTTGACGTCGAGTGTAGGACTGGAAGTTGTCGCTTTTATAAATACAAAGTACGCAAACGCTACTGACGACTGGCCCGATATAGAATTCATGATGACATCATGCTCGACACCATCAGATGGAGGGACGCAAGTCAAAAAGGCACACGGTCTCACGGATGAATTTTACAATGAAGTTTTCGGTGAAGTGAATAATAAAGATGTTTTTGGAATATTCCCTATGATGCTTCGACCTAAGAGTCGAGGCTTCATCAAACTGCGGTCCAAAAATCCGTTAGAATACCCAATAATGGTCCACAACTATTTAACACATCCTGATGACGTTGGTGTTTTGAGAGAGGGTGTAAAAGCTGCTTTAGCAGTAGGAGAAACGACGGCTATGAAACGGTTCGGTTCTCGGTACCACAGTACGCCTCTACCGAACTGTAAGCACTTGCCACAATATACTGATGAATATTGGGATTGCTATATTCGTCAATATACAATGACTATTTACCATATATCTTGCACAGCAAAGATGGGGCCATCTAGTGATAAAATGGCGGTAGTGGATCCAAAGTTACGTGTTCACGGTATTGAAGGACTTCGTGTTATAGACGCTAGTATAATGCCAACTATAACAAATGGAAATATAAATGCTCCAGTAATGATGATCGCTGAAAAAGGAGCGGATCTCATAAAGGAAACATGGCTTAAGCGACCTCAGAAAAGAAGTAGAAGATCTATTAAGTGTTCTAGATTTGCACAATTGGGACTGAAAAGTAAACGAATGAGTCAGTGTAGTGTTGAAAGATGACGATGTAAATAAACAATAGAGAAAATAATAAATAGGCCATATTGTAGGAGAATTGTCGAAGTTATCTAAAGGGTATAAAGACTTTATTTTTTTAAGATTGGTCAATGGTTAGTAATACTGGATATTAACGATACCGATTCTAGTCGATATTAACAGTTAAATAATGTTAACATACAAATAATGACATAGTTCATAATTACGAATACATCACAATTTAAACACAACATGAAATCACAAATCTTTCACAATCGAATAAACGTATGTACTTAATTACTTGTAAGAACTATTTTTAGCTTTGTATATTTTGTAAATAAATATTAATTTTTATATTGATGAGGGCTTTTTTTCACAACCCTCAATAAATATTTGTAAGTCTATCTATTTAATCATTTTGCTTCAAACTCATAATCAGAAATGTAGTTATCGTTTAAATAACATAGGTAAAATGTCTACTTCAATCTTGCGATTTTATATCGGGATCGTATATAGTAACTCGGCATTAATGTTGATCAGCTGGTTATCATGTTGGTTAGATACCCTGACAACTAGCCAAAGATCGCGGGTTCGATCCCTGCCAAGGACAAATGTTTATGTAGGACATGGCTGTTTGTCGTGTTTCTGGATGTAAAATGGAACGGAATTCTTCCTGCACGTATGGTGGCCAAGCTGATCGACAAGGTCCCACACCGGCCGCGGGGGGGTGGGGTTCATATATAGGTCCATGAAGACGTTAACATGCTGCAAGCCATAAAGTCGATGGATCTAGTAGGGTTCCAACGATTGCTGACGGAAGTACTCACAGTTCAGAATCCTATTCTGACTGCAATGAGACGGGCGCGATCCGCGACCAGCCCTCTTATTCAGCTAATACAAACTTCGTTGGCGAGCCTCAGTGAGCTTACCTCTCACATGATTGCATAGTTAGCGAAAGAGACAGCGACGAAACATCCTCGAGCTAGTGTCATTTTCCTTACAGAATCGAGTCCCAGGTAACTTTCAATGACGTGTTTCAGTGTTTATTTTTTCTGCCTAACCTTATCCTCATCTATTAGGACGGTCATTTTCTTTACGACCAGGCTCTGGCCTGACGTCAACCATATTTACCACTTGGTAAATGGTCGACGAATACAGTATTTTCATAATACCTGCGAAAGTAGCGCTATCTGTTGCTAAGCGCTGCTCGTAAATAAATATTCAAATAAGCTTTCAATGGTAGAGAACTGAGAACCATGCGTACGATATGAAGTCACTTCACGTTGTAGTTTTACAAAAATTTGATAGATGGCGTCATTTCTGATACTGCTTAAAAAACGATATGTGGCTTGTTTTTTTTTTATCAAGAAGTCAAGAAGGCTTACATACAGTCAGACGGTATATTGACGGACTGGAGGTTAGAGGTCACCGGTTAGAGGTGCCTATGGACATTTGCAATACCAGGGCCATCGCTAACCGGCTAACAGGGGCTCGCGTAGAAATTGCTATTTCTCTTGGATCATAAATATTGGACATAGTGAAATGGAATAATGCGAAAGTTTGTTGGATATTCGAAACTAAATTGGATGGAACTAAGTACTAACATAGATCATTCACTGGAATATATTTATGTGATTTGTTACCGGCTGGTCACTTTGTAACAGAATTTAAAAATCATCTAAAACCCAAAAGTGATTTTCTTTATTGCAGAAAGGCTATCCTTACTTTTCCTTTCTAATATTATAAACTAGCTGTCCCCCGCGGTTTCACCTGGGATCCCGAGGGATGTAACATTTTCCTGACACAAAAAGTAGCCTATGTATTATTCCAAGTCCATTTTCTATAGATATGCATGCCAAATTTCATCCAAATCCGTTTGGTAGTTTTACCATTTATAATATTAGTAGGATGTGAAAATAAGTTTCTTTGTTTGTTACACTATCACAGCAAAACGACTGAACCGATCTTGCTGGAAGTTGGCACACGCATAACCTATGGTATGGAGAGTGATATAGGCTACTTTATATCACGGGAAAATGAAAGATCCCCCGGGAACGAAGGTGAAACCCCGAGCGGAAAACTAGTGTCTCATAAAATTATGGCTCGTTCACAAGGAAGCAAGTTTTATACAAGATATAAATCTTAATAACATTATGAGGAGAGTTCCTCATCCTCATATGCAAGCAATACTTTGTAAATGTAATAAAATTTTAATTATACTGAATAAACACATTAAATTGTTATGTTTTATAAAATATACATAACAACATTCGCATTTATAATTTTAGTACGATATTACTTATAATGTCAAATAAGTGCCAATTTATCATTAAGACAAAGATCTATATAGTTCACGTTTGAACATCTAGTTTGAGTAGAGTTCAGATTTACTACTACTGCTAACAGAATTAACTGATAACCTTTTAACAGAAAATAAAACAAACTACAAAATAATTTGGACTTAATATCATTAAATAATTTTAATGATAGACTTAGATAGAACTTCTATCTTGGCTTGGTGGTTAGCGACCCTGACTGCCAAGCCGAAGGTCGCGGGTTCGATTCCCACCCAGGACAAACATTTGTGTGCATGAACATGTCTGTTTGTTCTGTGTCTGGGTGTAAGTATCTATATAAGTATGTATTTAGAAAAAAAAAGAAAGTAGTATATGTAGTATATCAGTTATCTGGTTTCCATAGTACAAGCTCTGCTAAGGGTGAAGAATGTCCCAAGATATTTATTTATATATCTTTGTTTTTATCCATTTATCGTTTAAACGATTTACATAGAGTAGATGATATAAACCATCACAAAATTCTAACTAATATTATGATTGCGAGAATGGGTTTGTTTGTTATCCTTTCACAGCTAAACGACTGATCCGATCGTGCTGGAATTTTTTACACACTTACCCTATGGTGCAGAGAGAGACATGGGTTACTTTGTATTCAATTTGCATTGAATGGGAGTAAAAACGCTAGGCGGATATAATTTTATATAAATTAAAATAAGCTATAATAGATCGAACCTCTAATAAAGAGTTTTTTTTTAATAATCGTTAATGAGATGTAACTGAGCTCAATAAGTGTACACTAAAATAACCCTGTTTGATCATATCTTGCCTCAAATACATTTCTAGGTTTTGTGCCAAAATTTCATGTCATTATAATTTTTATTCAGGTCATTAAACTGGTCCTGAGAACCGTGGGCACAAATTACAACTGGTTTCTTGAATAAAGAGCCATTTACATTTACATCTAACATCTAGGCATAGATACTCAAACTTTTTAAGAGTACCAATCGCAAAGAATATATAATGAATAAAAGTCACGCTATATTTTCTACGATAAGCATGATATTTACCCCTTTTATTTTGAATTTACAAATTTATATAGTTATTATTATGTGATTTGCTACCTAATATATTTATGGTAGCTAAGTTAAAGTGAGGCACCAGGGGCATCGCCAATGGATTGTCGACCCTGAGACGTGAAGTTGTTAAGTCTCATGTGCCTGTAATTTCACCGGACCCCTTACTTTTCTAACCGAAACACAGTAATATAGGGTGCACTCTGCTTCACGGCGGAAATGGGTAAGGCAAAACTTCCCCGGACGAACGCTGCACTAAGAGCTCTACTACTCTGAAAATTATATTTATCGAAATATTATATTTATCTAATACAGGCCTACTTGAGATGCGCTGTCCTACTTAGCTAAAAGCGAAAACCTACAGCATTATAGTTACGAGTTGTGGTATAAGAACTGACCATCCAAATCGTACCTCGATTATCTAACAGTTGGACAATGCGTATGCTTCGTACTGTCACAAAAGTAAAATTTTGCAAAATCATCGTCTTATCAACTCTTGTCTTGTAACGAGGTCGATTGCGCAATAATGATACCTACGGAAACCACAGACTTGAGATCACAATCTGTCTGTTAGTGTAGCTAGGTCTACTATTTCCTTAAACATTTGGGTTACAATTTTAACTAGTGCTTCAATTATTATAATGATTGCAATTTCAATTTGGAGATCATTTATCTGGCAAGTTCGAACAACCCTGCTTAACGGTCAGTAACAAATGAGAAATAAATTCTTTAAAAAAATATACCCAAAATCTAAATGAAAAATACTCTTATACTCCTTGCACTCATGCGGAATGGATTTTAATCTTAAAATAAAAAAATATCTATTTATATTTAATATATGTATCTAAGGAAAATAGGGTTATTAGGGTTATTTTGACGCACCATCACGTCAAAACTATTGAACGTATCGAGACGGGACTGCTACCATTCGATACGGATTTTTTCGTCGGTGATTGTAGGCTATATATGATATCAATAAACGCGGGTGAAACCGCGAGGGACAGCTAGTAGGGTAGCTAGGGTAAATATATATATAATTGGTTAATCTTGAGGTTTCCAAGGATAATAACCTCATTTAATAAAAGCCATTGGAACCTTTATATTAAAAATGGTGTGCCGAAAGTAGAGGAGCGTCGTCTATACTAATATTATAAAGAGGAAAGATTTGTACGTAAGTATGTTTGTTACTCTTTCACGCGAAAACAACTCAACGGATATGGATAAAACTTGGCACATAGATACAACATATCCTGGAATAACATATAGGCTACTTTTTATCCCGGGAAAATGTGATATCCCTCGGGAACGCGGGGGACAGTTAGTAGTATATATTTTATTTTACAGATCTTGTTTTAGGCATTTTATTTAACAGTCTTAACTCCGTACTTAAAGTAATGGCAGCATTACGACCTCAAAGAAGGAATTCTCTTGATCCACTGAATACACTTATCGTACATCCATGTATGTATTGTTTGAAGACAAAAGTTTGACCCACCACAATCACGAGTCGGAAGTAGGTACCTCGGAAGTTGTTTACATTCATTGACTGCACGTCAATTCACCACTACATTCAATTGCCTTTAAAGTTTAACGGTGTGTTTGTTACGTAATATTTGTGAGATTATGTTTTTGGATAATAATCTATATAGTCTATATCCCTACTAATATTATAAACGTGAATGTAAGTTTGTTTGTTACACTTTCACGCGAAAACTACTTAATCGATCATCATGAAACTTTATACAGATTTTCTTGGAGGTATTAGAAGTAAGATAGGATACTTTTTGTGCCGGGAAAATGTTACATCCCTCGGATATGCGGGTGAAACTGCGGGGGACAGCTAGTATACTAATATAAGTAAAATAGGTTTCCTTTGACGCACCATCACCTCAAAACTACTGAACATATCTAGAAGGTACTGCTACCATTCGATGCGGATTTTAGCCTAGATAGAGGCTATATATGATATCAAAGAACGCGGATAAAACCGCGGGGGACAGCTAGTTAATATATAAGGACCAACCAAATTGAATAATGCGCTAAGTTCCATAATAATGTTATGGTATAATCGTTTAAAATGTACCCACGTACCTGAGGGATGTTACAGTTTTTGTCAGTGTTGTTTATGTTATTCCAGGACCTGCTCTATCTGTGTGCCAAGTTTCATCCAAATCCGTTCAGCAGTTTTTGCGTGAAAGAGTAAGAACGATCTATGCATCGTCACACATTCGCATTCATAATATTAGTACGAAGTAGGATAGGAGATAATATTTTATTATGAAGGCTGCATTGTGTGCAACTTTACCTACTGTTCTACAAGAATGTAATGTCAAGGTCAAATAGTTATTCACATTTTGTATATCCAATACATATTTTTGAGAGTTATTGATTTAAAAATATTTTGATTCAGATTTTTTGTACAGATATTAACTTTTAAGAAAAACAAATATAACTGAAAGATGCATTTACGCATCGCGAAAGATTAGATAAATATCCTGGGACACTCTTTATACAGGGCCATCTATTCTCAAACTAAGCAGAGCTTGTACTATCAAAACTAGATAACTGAAATGCTACACATACTACTTTCTTTTTAACACTAAACATACCATAACCGGGTCAAACGACCCATTTTGAACTTTGCATTGAAAATGCACGTATCATCTTATTACTTTTGCACATTTGACTTCATGACTTTTTCATACTAATTAATATACAGTTATACAATTTATTTCCCTTCCTAACAACCATATTTCATACATATACAAGGAGGAAATATAAAGTCACATTTAACCCGCTATGGTAGAAATAGGTACCTAGTAAGTGTTGGTATGATTAGTGTTAATAAATACTTATATAGATATTTACATCTGACAACCAACAAACAGACTCGTTCATGCACACAAATATTTTTTCCTGGGTGGGAATCAAATCTGCGGCGTGGCAGCCAGGGTCTCTAACCACCAAGCCAACTAGCCCGTGCTGGTAAATAATTCGTTTATAAAAAAAAAAACAAAACTTAACGATCCAAAAATCCAAAAATCTGGGTCACTTATAAATACAGCAACTTCAAATGCAATTAGGTACTTATATGGTTACATAAACAAGAATATATTATAATAATGTAAGTTTATATAAACTTCTGATTTCAGTCAAGTGTCTTAGTTGCGTTTGATCTTTCCAGAAGGTACTATACAGGTCTTACACTACCCGTAAAGCCGAAAGGAGGTTAAATGGGGCCTTATAACGAGTCCATTCACTATATTTAAGAACCGTAGTAACGCTGTATAACATACCCCGAAGAAATAAAAAAACTGGTTTTTATTAATGAAAAATAGAAATACAAGAAGTAGGTTATTAGGTAAAATAGTTACGTAGGCCTTTCTGTTAAATAATCTGGTTCCCTGACATGACAGCTTACTAGGGTTGTTGGTTTTGATAATTAATTATATTTACGGTGTATTTTGTACGTTGTATACATACATACTTTGCATTGGTTTGTACTCTATTAATTTAGTATTTATTACCAGCAGAGATATTAATGATGCTTACAAAATCGTAACAATTCCTATAAAAATATGAATGAACTAAACACAAATAATACACTCCGGATAACGGTGGATATCTACACTATGTTCCATCATCAATTTATAATGCGAAATCCGAATAAATAAGGGAAGTAATCAACGCATTACGCGAAGATAGAGATTTTAAATCTCTCCGAGCGACGGCTGTGCCCGCGCAACTGGCGCAAACTCTGTAATCACTCCATATCACCAGTAAGGTCGTCTAAATGAATTTTCTGTTGGAACCAGTAAATGATCGAGTTTTACTTTCACTCGGTCGTGGATAGATCAGCGACGGAGCACGAAGGTGCGCACTCATTACGTCGAATGATTTAAGACCTCCAACATCATACCTCTCGGGCGGCAGACTGTTGCAATTTACAGTACCTGAAAGGAGAAAATGAAACTAGGTGAGCTTGCATTGGATTAGATAAACTGGATTTTGTGTCAAGATTCAGTATTTTGTATAATTACACTTATTAAATTACGTAAATTTTGTACAGACTCTGACGTAAGATTTTTTGTTATAAATAGCATTCTCATTCTTCACGCACGCTTATTAAATCCCAAATTAAGCAGATTTTACCGCTTGTACTATGGCAAACAGATAACCATAGATAATACACTATAGCTTGTAGATATACTACTTTTTAAATTCATACTTATATAGTAATTTACACCTTTACATCTATAAACAGAAACTGCATGCAGCTTCCAACAAATAATCGTGTTAATTTAGTAAAATTCTGTAAAAGTAAATCAATGAATTTTTCTTCAACAAGAAAAGTATTGTGTCTGGCATGAAGTTACGTTTAACAACTTTTAATATTTTGTAACTTCTGCAAATGAATTAATTTGATGACTGTTCAAAAATCAATTGCAATCAATCATCTCAAATCTCTATTCGTCCCAATAAAACGGTACATTATGCACACAAAGACATACACATGAAGGATTGAATAAATCTGAACGTACAACATAAACCATGAATAGAATGAACGCAGTCCGCAGGCACCTATTTGATTACTGTTTTCTACGCGTACATGAGCTATTCGATGTCTTCCACTGTCTGATTGGAACTATTTCCTGTATTGCTAACCAGAAATAGATACTGTTGAGCTGCCTAGGTATGGTTTCCTACTCAACTAAGTTTGGAAATACACCATCGGTAAGTGGCAACTTCTAGAAGGAAGTTGGCACTTAGCAACTGCCAAACACACTAGACTTAGCGAAAGACTTTAATACTAGAGGTGATACCCTGCCAAAGGGGTACCTACTGTAAAGTACCCTACCAACCATGTATTCTAATATAAAGAAACTTTGTGTCAATATTGGATTCTAAATTTAAAAAAATATAAATAGTAACCTAATTGAATAATAATATAACCTTTAACAAGTAAATTAAATAAAAAAATTATGCCACTAAAAATAATAAAAAATTGTGCCATATCAGACTCTATTACTACACCATTAAGAACTATATGAAAACAGTAATGATACAATATGTACTTTTAAAGCGAAGCCCATATGCGGCATATTACATCAATCGATATAAAATCGAGCTGAATCATTCGCTCGGACACATCGAGACATTACATAATGCTTTGTTAAGATCTTCGACGAATTTAAATTCAACGCGGAAATCAAAATACTAATTCAATAAATTCGATAAAGCTATATACCATACGTGATACGGAATCTTTATATATTAGAAGGTGTACATAATGGATGCATAAATGAAAAGTCGACAATTAAGAAAAAATAACAGCATTATGTTAATGTATGGATAAATTTGGTCATGTAATAAAAATGGATAAGAGAATGGAGTATTCTACTATCGTTTTAATTGCCAATAACTAAAGAAGCTACTTGACAATAGTGTTGAAGGTTATTCTATACTATAATTTTACATTGAATTATCTTATTTCGTGTAGCTTTACCCGCGTTCCCAACTATGTATATTATCAATTTGAAAGTTCCTCTACCTCTCTGACTCTTTGTTACGGTTTTACGGCTGAACAGATTTTGATGAAATTTGGTAGGGCTATGGATTGTACCTTAGGAAAGGACGTATACTATATTTTGTCACAAAAATATTTATCCTTTATTACGCAGGTGAAATCACCGGACGAGAGCTAGTTTTGAATATTAATAATCTGTATATACATAAATATCCTGGGACATACTTTACACACGGCCATCTGATCCTAAACTAAGAGTTGATACTATGGAAATCAGATTACTGATAAATATACAATTAGTAAATCGTTTTTCGAAATTCATACGTACATATATATTTACACTCAGACACTGAACAAACATAGATGTTCATGCGCACAAATGTCTGTTCTGGATGGGAATCGAACCCATGACATTTGGCGTGACAGCCAGGTTGTCAAACCACCGAACCAACTGGTCCATCTATTAAGGCACACTTTAAAATATAAACTGAAACTCAAACAACAAAATTACTTTTTTTATGCAGATTCTAGTTAATGATTTGACTTACTATTAATATGTCGATATCAAATACCACAATCAAAACGTTACCAATAACAAAAAACAATTTAGGTTCTTCTTATTTTAGGACATATTCCAACAGCACTAAGGTACGTTTTAGTTTAAGCTATTTATGAAATACAACGCAAAACAAAAAAAAAATCAAATCACGACTAAACGAAGACGAATTCAAATATCAATAATGACCAACGACAACTTTCCAAAATCAGTCAAACCATATCAATTAGCATAGTTTCAACTTATGAATGATTAAATACGGCCTACGGTTTAATTTAAACTTATAGGCCGTAAATCAAAGTTATCGATTTATTAAATTAAATAATTATTATATAATAAATACCGAGTAACGTAGTCAATAAGATTATTTATCATCTCTTGGCGCCAGAATGATTATCTACGTTAGTAATTGACGATATTGGTGTAAATCCCATCCTTCTTAATCCAATAATTTACATTTGTCTCAGAATATTTCTTTATTAATTTTTTTAAACAGGCATGGCCAAGATTATCGTACGTCGAAATGTTACAAATGCGTTTGTTAAGCTTCTATCGTCTGTTTAAAGCCAAACTGTCTTAACCACTACTAGCTTCACAATTATTAAAAAACTAACTTGATACCCAGCAATAAGATTCAATATTAAATAACCATTGCGTTAATTATTCAGATGTTCCAGGTTGTAGTTGCATTTAGAGTAGTAGAGCTCTTAGTGCAGAGTTCGTCCGGGGAAGTACTACCACCTTACCCATTTCTGCCGTGAAGCAGTAGTGCACTTGTATTACTGTGTTTCGGTTATAAAGGTAAGGGGGCCGGTGAAATTACAGGCACATGAGACTTAACAACTTTACGTCTCAGGGTCGACAACGCATTGGCGATGCCCCTAGTGTTGCAAATGTCCATAGGCGGTGGTGACCACTTACCATCAGGTGGACCGTCTGCTTGTTTGTCGGCCCAAGTGGTATAAAAAAAAATAAAAAAATATAGAAATTGAAATCTTTCTTATAATGACCATTTACACGATGTACATAAATAATGTTTTGTATCAAATTTCAGTCGTTATCTGATTAGACAGAACACCAATTAGTGGTTATACACGACGGCTAGATTCTCATCGAAAAGTAAATTGAATGTTAGAACATGACCGCACGCACACAATTAAAAGCACCAATTTATAAAGACCTGTGCATTTCTTCCGATTTTCTAGAGATAAGTGAACTTTTTTACAGATTTGGAGATCTAATTTAAATAGCTGTTGAAATACAATTTTTGCAGAAACCCCGAAAGTGTTCTTTTAAAAATATGCCTTATTAAGTGGTAATAGGACGGTGATACAATTTTTGTAGTGTAGAAGGAAGTGCAGAAGAAATTTGGGAGACATGCTCAATAATTCAAAAAAACTGCCACTCCTATATGAATTTAACGGCACGAGAACACAGTCTATTTTTCATTGATGTTGACGCAGACAATGGAACACAAAAAAAATAAATGACGAGCGTGAACACATTATAGGCGTCTGTCACGCAATATCATTGGACAGATGATATGTATCAGTTGAATGTATCTACATTCTACGCACTTGATCATCACTTCCAAGCAAATTACTGCACTTTCTACTCGCCTTGTTATGGTATAGGAAACGGCTTCAAACTAAGGTGGGTGAGTAAATAACCGATTGATAGGGAGAGCTGAGACTTAGTCCACGAGAAAAAAGTGTCACATTGAATTATTGTCTTGCGAGAAAATGCATCAACTTTCCAGAAGAGTAGCAGATATCTAGCGGAAGACACACATTTCATTTATTGATGTAGTCGGTAGGTAAGTTCACATGTGTGTTTGTATTCTCAGAGTTGTCTATAAAATTTGATCTCTGAATCAGCTGTGTATGTACCATTGATTACAATAAGGGCTGTACGGGGGTAAAACTGTTGTTTTAGATCACGGTATTGAGTACTCTTCATCCCTAGAAGGCATATGAAGTGACGGAGCGAATGCAAGTTATAAATAGAAATACTAAATCGTTCAATGAGATATTAAAAAAAAATATATTTTTACAAAAGGGAACTTTAAACAACAAATCTTTTTCTGACAATGCCCAAACTAATCTCTAGGGTATCGTAAGAGGCGATTTACGCTAATTATATATGTATGTAATTCAAAGTCAACATTGATAACAGTATTAAAACTATAGTAGCCTGCGCCCCATTGTTTTAATACTACAACGAAACAACAAAACTATAATAACACTAGCTGTCCACCCCGGTTTTACCCCCGTTCCCGAGGGATGTAACATTTTCCCGGCATAAAAAGTATCCTAGTTATTCCAGGGCATTTTCTATATATGTGCCAAGTTTCATCCAAATCCGTTTGGTAGTTTTTGCGTGAAAACAAACATCCATACATACAAACTTTCGCATTTACAATATTAGTAGAATTTCAATATGAATATCCACTTTACTAATAATAAGAATTGCAGTTTTCAATGCAAAATGTCAGTCTAGTATGCAAATGTTATGTCGAATTTGAATGAAAATAAAACGTGTTTGATCTGGTTGTATGTATGAAAGAACCGGCAATTTGTATGAGAAAAAAACGTGAATGTAGTTTCAAGTGATAAAGAAGCATTATTCCTCCAATATTTAGACTAAGAAGCACGAAAGTTTAAACAATATTGTATTCCATATCCATTCCAGAAATTTAAGTGTTTTTGACGTTTTAAACCCGACACAGGCTCTATCAAACTGATGGTAAGTGGTCACCACGTCGCCTACAGCAATACCAGCCAATGTTTTGCTGAGAGAAGAAGCTACCTGGATTTCAAGTGCAACAACCGAAACATTACTTTGCACACACACATTAAATAACCAAAAGCCTAGAATGTTATATTTGTCTATTACAAAACAATACAATTAATTCATCAAAAAGCCTAGTTATAAAACGCTAGAACTAAATCTGTTTAATAAACATTAGACTAGTTTGAGCTAATTTATAAAACACATTAATTATGTAAATACTACTCTCACTAGGACTGGTTTTTTTTTTGGTCTGAGATTTTTTGATTTTCGTACCGACTAGCTATGCTAAAATTAGTGATGTGAAGAAACAATGATTACGTATGATTATGGAGTAGAAAGGACATCAGAAATGCGGCATTAGTTCGATATCATTGGCTAAATTCAGCACCTCATAAATTACGCATACCTATGCCCATTTTAATGCCGAGAGTTTTAAATTTGCATTATTTTCCAAAAAATTTGATAATGCTTTGCTTTTTTTATACCACTTGGGCCGACAAACAAGCGGACGGTCCACATGCTGGTAAGTGCTCACCGCCGCCTATGGAAATTTGCAACACTAGGGGCATCGCCAATGCGTTGTCGACCCTGAGACGTGAAGTCTCATGTGCCTGTAATTTCACCGGCCCCCTTACCTTTCTAACCGAAAGACAGTAATACAAGTGCACTACTGCTCCACGGCAGAAATGGGTTATAAATAAAATAGTTGCTTAATGTAGTATGAAACTAAACAGCCATTTCTAAAGCTATTGAAGCAATTGGAATCAAAAGAGATCGTCCTAAAGACGAACCGACTTAAACCTGACGGAAGTGCTAAAAACACATCACTAGTAATCTTCATATTTGCTTACTAATTTGACTTCATAATATAGACTTTTTGAAAATAAAAACGTAACATTCAAAATTAGTCAATAAAACCTGTCAAGTGCGAGTTGAAACGCTCAACTAAAGTTTTTATAATGATTTTTTTTTTTTATGCCACTTGGGCCGACAAACAAGCAGACGGTCCACCTGATGGTAAGTGGTCACCGCCGCCTATGAACATTTGCAACACTAGGAGCATCGCCTATGCGTTGTCGACCCTGAGACGTGAAGTTGTTAAGTCTCATGTGCCTGTAATTTCACCGGCCCCCTTACCTTTCTAACCGAAACACAGTAATACTACTGCTTCACGGCGGAAATGGGTAAGGTGGTAGTACTTCCCCGGACGAACTCTGCACTAAGAGCTCTACTACTACTAACTAACTTGCAAAATGTTGTTTGTAATAAGATTTATTTGTGCTAGTTACGTCTGTTTTTTTTTATTCTAATCGCAAGCTGTAATGACAAATGGGAGGGAGAGAGGGAACAATCATTTTAAGTACATTTTTGAGATACCTATAAGTTTGAAATGTGCATACTTCGTAGTTCGTCATAATGACTTAAGTAACCTGACTTTCAGATTTTTATTTCAGACTCAATTTCCTTGTATTAACATGGATGAGGGCAAGCAAATGTACATAATTTAAGTAAGCAAATCATATATGTATCATAAAAAACAACGGGTTGCGCTCTGGGAGTTTTTTTTTTTTTTATACCACGTGGGCCGACAAACAAGCGGACGGTCCACCTGATGGTAAGTGGTCACGGCCGCCTATTGACATTTGCAACACTAGGAGCATCGCCTATGCGTTGTCGACCCTGAGACGTGAAGTTGTTAAGTCTCATGTGCCTGTAATTTCACCGGCCCCCTTACCTTTCTAACCGAAACACAGTAATACTACTGCTTCACGGCGGAAATGGGTAAGGTGGTAGTACTTCCCCGGACGAACTCTGCACTAAGAGCTCTACTACTACTAACTAACTTGCAAAATGTTGTTTGTAATAAGATTTATTTGTGCTAGTTACGTCTGTTTTTTTTTATTCTAATCGCAAGCTGTAATGACAAATGGGAGGGAGAGAGGGAACAATCATTTTAAGTACATTTTTGAGATACCTATAAGTTTGAAATGTGCATACTTCGTAGTTCGTCATAATGACTTAAGTAACCTGACTTTCAGATTTTTATTTCAGACTCAATTTCCTTGTATTAACATGGATGAGGGCAAGCAAATGTACATAATTTAAGTAAGCAAATCATATATGTATCATAAAAAACAACGGGTTGCGCTCTGGGAGTTTTTTTTTTTTTATACCACGTGGGCCGACAAACAAGCGGACGGTCCACCTGATGGTAAGTGGTCACGGCCGCCTATTGACATTTGCAACACTAGGGGCATCGCCAGTGCGTTGCCGACCCTGAGACGTGAAGTTGATAAGTCTCATGTGCCTGTAATTTCGCCGGCAGAAGTGAAAACTTGAACATTAACGTTGTGCATTTTTACCTTCTTACGAATTTTCGATCAGGTCTAGTGTCCTGACGCGAGTTTAACATTTTATACCCATCACAAGAAAAGTGCTCAACGCCGATAAAAAAGTAATGTAAGCATTTCTAGTCGATGAGAACAGTCGTGACACGATGACAGATGGCAAAATATAAAATTCCTTTTCTTTTCCATTTTGCTACAGAACCTTAAAAACAAAAAGATATTAGGCCTCCTGATTGATATGCTATGACAAAAAAATATTTAAATATGCTAAAATTGACGGAATTTAAAAGGCTCGTTTTGGCAGCAAATACAATTATAGAAAAAACGTCTTTATTGCTTTAAAGTTAAGGTTTAAGGTTCATTCAATGGTTACTTGTATGATGATGCTAAATGCTAATGAACCTTGTCATCACGCTATAGGGTTAATTCTTATTCTGTAACACTTTTAATTCTTACACTATAACACTTTTAATAAATCAATACGGTCAATACGAGCTCAACAACTTTACTGAATAGAATATATAGAATCGCTAGCTGTCCCCCGCGGTTTTACCCGCGTTCCCGGGAGGTATCACAATTTTCCGGGACAAAAAGTAGCCTATATGTTTTCCAGGATATACTCTATTTATGTCCTAAGTTTCATCCAAATCTGTTGGGTAGTTTTTGCGTGAAAGAGTAACAAACATCCATATATATCGCATTTATATTATTAGTGGGAGAGATTGAAAATTTGAGAAATATATCCTGACATTCTTTACACACGGCCATCTGATCCCAAAATTTGCAGAGCTATTGTACAAGCTCAGAAGAAAGTAGGAACCCAGATTACTGATATACTATTTAGACAATTCACATTTTTCTATAAAATACCCTGGGACATTCTCTTACACACGGCCATCTGATTTCAAACTAAGCAGAGCTTGTACTATAGAAACCAGATAACTGATATACTACATATACTATATTTTTTCTAAATACATACTTATATAGATATTTACACGGGTGGAAAACGAACCCAAAGCAAGTAATTGATTTACTAACTTATACTATTTTTTTTCTACATATTTAACACTACTTATAACAAACAGACACACGTCCGTGGACACAATTGTTTGTCCTGTATGGATATCGAACCCACAACCTATGGCGTGGCAGTCAGTGCCTCTAACCACAAACAAGCCCGTCAAAAAAATTTTATTATTAATTGCATCACTGTCGAAACAAACATGACAAAGTATCATAAAGCTGTTGTTTCATCATAAACCATTTGAATCTCACAATATGTGCAAGAACATAAAATCTAACAATTGGTATTAGTTTCTTCTGAGCATCATAAAATACGACGCAATGCAGCAGTAAGAACCAAGGCTGAACATAAATTGATTACTTCATGTCACACATAATGTTAGTCATCATAAATAAGCTTTTAAGCTGCGAACATTACTAATACTAATCCTAATGTTATAAATGCGAAAGTTTCTGGGAATGGATGTATAGATGTCTGTCACTTTTCGCGCAAAATCTATCAAACGGATTTCGACGTAACTTGATACATAGAGCATGCTTTAAAATAAACATATCGCACCCTCAGAACGCTATCGTTCAGGGTTTAACTAAAAAAAATCACTTTTGGCACATCTCTGATTGGGTCACTTTCGCACTGAGCGGGGAGGGTGAGTCCCGGTGTTAAAGAGGCTGAAGTATCGGTATGGTTATTCTATCATTAAATTGACTATTGAGTTTTACTCTTCATCGGATAGAGCGTACTTTGTTTAGTCTCTCTATGATCGTAACTTCATTTCGCAAAATTTAACGTCCCTCGTTAATGGTCACCAATATATATAATAAGTCTCTATATGTAATAAGTAGGTATAATAGTCTACAATATAATACAAAAATCTTTGCTTATGACAAATCACTGACTGGTTTAATTTATCATTACTTTATGGACAAAGATATTGAGTGAAAATTAAGTTTTACAATATACGTAATAATTGGTATAGCTTGTATTTTTTTTTATATTGTAACGATTAACACACACATTACTTACTGCCTGTAAGTAATGTGTGTGTATGGCAGGGCCGCAAGTGGTAGAGTAAGAGTTGCTATTGTCGGAGGGTGAAAAAACACATTGGATACTTTTTAACCGGGGAAAATTGAATATCCCCGGGGAATGGTTAAACCTCAGGGGACAATTTAATCTACAATATAATTCAAGAACGCAATTGTGACAAATCACTTATTTGTTTACTGCGTTTCTTTGCGCACAAAGACATTGAGTGAAAATGAAGTATACGTAATGATTGGTATATCTTTGATAATGTAACGATTAAAGGCAGTAATGTGTGAGTACGGCAGGGCTGCGAGTGGCAGAGTAGGAGTTGCGATTGTCGGACGGTGTGCACGCGCAGTGGTAGCTAAGCGCGCGCGCAGGCGACACCCGCGCACACTCTCGTTTTCTTGCGGTGAAAACATGATACTTGTGTATTGATTTTCGTAACAACAACTTTGGAGAAACGGATTCATACGTACTGTTTATAATTATTCGGTAAGTCTTTATTTTATTTATGTAATACCAATTGCAAAGATCGAATGATATATTTCCAATTTTTTATTAGAAAGAAACAAGAAAGATAGAAAATTTTATTCGTGGCAACACACAACATTACATTAAAAAAACAAAATAATCGGAGAAACAAACTATAAACCAAACGTTTTAAAAATGTAGCAATGTTGAGTGATGCCAGGAATAGGTCCCGACTGAGCAAAAAGCTAGCTATTAGTTACTTGAATCCTGCTATCCATTTAGTAAAATTACTAATTAATTATCAAATTTAGCACAACCTTAAATATTCAGAAATAACAATCGGAGAATCACCTGCTTTTTCTTTAATTAGCACACAAGAACTCAAAATTAGATATCATATTTTCTTTTCGTAAGTAAACCGTAAGTAAATAAGACTCTAGGTGGTAGTTTAAGATGTGACATGTACTGTAACATACTTGGTTATTCTTAACATTGTCAAGATATTCGATATCTCTACAAACCTTGTAAGACAATGTAACATTTTACACCTAGAAACTTCTATTCAACATACAGCTACAAAATTCAAATATACATCGGAAAGTAAATACGGTTCACATAATTATATTACAAGATAATATTTTTATATTTAAATTAATATATACAATCGGATATTACATTCTGATTATTTAATTGAGAAAGGATCTTTATTAGCACTTTTAGTAAGTCAATAATTATAATAAAAACGTCAAGTCTCTTCTTATTGAGGAAGCCAGACAGATAGCTTTACGTTTCTAAATATAGAATTTAGGTTAAGAATCATGAAATTGATCATTTCTGTTGATTTATTATAATTACGTTATCTAATATAATACAATTATCTAAAATCTGACTATTGAAAATATTATTTTATTTTTGGGTTCCGTACCCAAAGGGTAAAACGGGACCCTATTACTAAGTCTACGCTGTCCGTCTATCCGTCTGTCCCCAGGCTGTATCTCGTGAACCGTGATATTCAGACAGTTTAAATTAAAGTGATTAATATATATTATTATCACTACATAGTATAAAACGAAGTCGCTTTCTCTGTCCCAATGTATGCTTAAATCTTTAAAACTACGCAACGGATTTTGATGCGGTTTTTTAATAGATAGAGTGATTGAAGAGGAAGGTTTTTATGTATAATACATGTGACATCCCACGGGAACGCGGGTAAAACCGCGGGGACAGCTAGTAATTAATAAAAATAAATATTTAAGGGGGCTCCCAAAAAACAGTCATAATTTTTTTGCCGTATTTTTATAGATGGTACGGAACCCTTCGTGCGCGAACCTGACTCGCACTTGGCCGGTAATTTTTAATTTACATTTACTAATAAATGACATAATGAGAAATAATAAAAATATATAATGCAATGATTGCTAATGCATGTATGACCTCGAGACAACATTCAAATTGAGACTAAGATCAAAGTTTATATGAAAAAAGAACTATTCTATAAATATTTTAATGTTTTACTGACCTATGTATGTACTAGAAAGAAGTTACTCCAAAGAAGGATAAATGGCCACAAAAATAATAAGAGCGCTTCAAAAATTCAGCTCCATCGTCAAGAAGTACCGATCCATAATTTCGTCGTAACTTTTATATCCTAAATGCGAATGTTTATATGTATGGATGTTTGTTACTCTTTCACGCAAAAACTACCGGACAGATTTGGATGAAATTTAGCTCATAGATAGAGCATATTCTGCAATAACATTAGGCTAGTTTTTATTCCGGGAAAATGTGACATCCCTCGGGAACGCGGATAAACCCGCGGGAGACATATGTAATATATGATGGTCTTCTTATATGTATAATTTAATTTCCTCCTTAAATCCATGGATTTACCCGTATTTAATTTTAATAATAGAATATAAGAACTAATTGCGGAAAAACTGTAATGCAGTTTGGCAGATATATAACAGTATTTTCATGTAACATTAAAAAAATACAAAAAAAAAGAACCGACAGAATTGAAAACTGACATGAATATCTATGTTGTACGTATATATACACAATATATTATATTATTTATAGTTATATTACCAACATATATCAACACAAACTCAACTCTCATGTAAACGGGACCAATATATGTAGATACTCATATATAGAGGTGTCGGTAACGGTAACGGTGTCGCGAGTTCAATTGTTATTTCACATCTCAAAAAATGCCCAATGCGACTAAAGAAGTTTTCACCACAAAAAAAAGTATCAAAATTTATTCCTTATCCATTAAAGCTAAAACAGCTGTGTAACCTGCACCTGTAGTAAAGTAACAGACACTAGGAAGTAAGTACCACTGCGTAGTAAAAGCGGGACTTGAAGAGATAACTTAGACTCTATGCTAATAACTTGATGTTTATAGGTGCTTTGGCGGTTGAGTTGTGATGTAACGATCCTATGAAGTACCAACATCATCAGAGTTAGAGAGGAATGCAGTTGAATAACAGCTATATTGAGTGTAGCTAATCCTTCCGACTGTATCCTACTACTAATTATAAATGCGAAAGTGTAGATTGATGGATTGATGACACAACAGCTTCGAATGAAACTAGGCACATATATTTGTAACCTAGATTAACATTAAGCTCACTTTTTACTAGCTGAACTTATTTTTATATTCCTCTTGTTAACCGTCTGTATTTCTTTAAATAACGGTACAATTGTATAATGACAATAATGTCTGTTTGTCGGTTTATCCTCTTTTTTTATTTTCTCTTTTTTCACGTGAATTTATTATTCAATTGTAACTTCTTCTTACTAAGAGGGGGAGCCAGGAAGCTCATAGCCCAGAGTAACCTAGTTTGTGCCTGTCTACCACAACTAAATGTACGTACCTGTTTATGACAAAAACATGTTGTATTTTTTATGTGTGGGTGAAAAATAAACGAATTTTATTCATTATTTTATTTATACCCGGACAAATGTAACATCTCTCGGCAACGCGGGCAATACCGCGGAAGGCAGCTAGTTGTAATCATCATAATAAAACCACTAGAAAATATTGACTGCTGAAAAAATATATGCCATGTATAACAAGTACATACGGCTTAAACTTACTTGTATCTAAAGCTGCATTTACTCAATACGATGATTTGAAAAGTATGCCACTGCTTACATAGATTTGCACCCTTAACTAACGCATCAGTGAACACTGCGTAACTGTTTAAGTAACCAACTGCAATTACTGGGATTCGATTCTGTAAGGAAAATGACACTAGCTCGAGGATGTTTCGTCGCGGTCTCTATGCTCTGTCTCTTTCGCTAACTACGCAGTCAAGTGAGAGGTAAGCTCTCTAAGGCGTCTCGCGAAGTTTTTAATAGCTGAATAAGGGGGCTGATCATGCGTTTCTTTACCTCTAATTAGAGTCTTTAAGATTACGTTGCAGGCGACTGATTTATAGACCTACAACTACATTATGTGGTGAGTTCGAATTGCAATGCAATGGTAGTTAATGTTTGTAAATATGGCGAATATTGTACAAATTTTTGTACAAATTGGGATGTTGACTGACATGTCAAATTAGGAACTTTTTATTAAATGTCAAAACGAACGAATGTATGGAGTGTTGTATGTAATAGCAAGTTGTGACGTCATATATGTACAGCATCAAAAGAACTACCTTTTTTTGTGTAGGTCAGTATTTAAAAAATCATATTAATTTTAAAATTTTACTCACATTTTATGTATCCGTATATTCTTGAAAACAGGACATTTCCCTATTGTCTGTCTGCAGTTTCTTTTGTATCCATTTATTTTAATGCAGTCGGATTATTTGGAGAATAATCCCTTGGCAAAAAGTTACTCGTTTGACAATTTATCTATTAAACTAAAATATTGTAAAATTGTTTATCGTTTATATATATTCATTTAATACTTATAAATTAATAATGCGCGCACGAAAGGGTGTGATTTGACATAGTTAAATTTTATATGGAGGAGTACTAAGCTAAAATTAATAAATATAATATGTTTTATAAATAATAACAATTATTTATTGACTCACAGCTAAGTTAATACATGGTAGTGTTTGACAAAGCTTTCTTAGACTAAGTTATAATTATAGTAGCTTAGCATCTGTTGCTGAGCTAGGCAAGAAGCCTGTATTACAGCATACAGCGCCAAAATCCCCAAGGACATGACTTAGTTTTAAACTAGTCTTAATAAAATGAATTTAAACTTTATGATTGATAGAATTACGTCAGAATTTTGACTAATAAGTGACCACTAGTTTATATTAATGTTACAAAAATAAAAAATAAACATGATAACACTATTTATAAGAGCTGCAAAAAATCTACATCAAAAAATAATATTTCTGTTCTATTCTAGATTCATAGAATCGGCGTGTTGAGAACATTTATTATTCCAATCAAAACAAAAACTTTAAACATCATAATTTATTAGATAGAGTCAGCAACATCAGTACCAATAGAACTAAAACACATGTACATTAAAACTAATCAAAACTTTGGAAATAAAGAAGTAGTAGAGCTCTTAGTGCAGAGTTCATCCGGGGAAGTACTACCACTACCATTTCCGATGTAAAACAGTAATGCACTTGTATAACCTGGGTGTAAATATCTATATAAGTATGTATTTATAAAAAAAAAGTAGATATCTATACTGATATTATATAGAAGAAAGATTTGTATGTATGTATGTTTGTTACTCTTTCAAGCAAAAACTACTAAACGGATATGGATGAAACTCGGCACATAGATAGAGCATATCTTGGAATAACATGTAGGCTACTTTTTATCCCGGGAAAATGTGATATCCCTCGGGTACACGGGTAAAACCGCGGGGGACAGCTAGTGTAGTATATCAGTTATCTAGTTTCCATAGAACAAGCTCTGCTTAGTTTGGGATCTGATGGCCGTGTGTAAAGAATGTCCCAGGATATTTATTATTATTGTGTTTCGGTTAGAAAAATAAAGGGACCGGTGTAATTACATGCACATGAGACTTAACATCTTCACGTCACAGGGTCGACAACGCGTTGACAATGCTGGTGTTGCAAATGTTCATAGGCGGTGGTGATCGCTTACCATCAGATGGACCATCTGACTGTTCGTCCTCGGTAGGTTTTGTCCCAAATATCTCTTTACTCTGTTTTTTCATACATGGGTGTAAATTTCTATAGAAAAAAATTGAAAAATAAAAATGTTATATATGTAGTATATCAGGTATCTGGTTTCCATAGTACAAGCTCTGCTTAGTTTGGGATCAGATGGCCGTGTGTAAAATAATTTAAATTAATATTTATTTATTATTATAATTATATATTTATTATTATTATGGATATTTTAATATTTGCTAATAAGTGCTTTGTATTTCTTTTTAGGCTATCTTTGTTGACGACTGTAAATAGTTATTACCCAATAACATCTACAAGCAATTTTGGCACCTTGACTCATGTAAGCTTCCAAACACGTTTAATATACAAATATAGTCATAATATTGTAACATCGATTTATTTTTATCATCAAACATTCGTTTAATTCATATAATAACCCGTAACAATTATTATTCAACAAAGGGCGCACTTAATAGGAAGTAGAGTGTAATCTTACATAAGTTATGTAACTTACATAATTATTATGTTCATACGGCTTAGTTACATTAGTCCGAATTTCACTTTCCATAGCAAACAATGTAGTGTCAATAAGGCTCTCAACACATGTTACGAGTTCGTTGCCGTTGATATTATCTTGCTGTTTTTCTCTTTTCGTTGTGTTTATACTTAGACCATAATCATGCACAAAATGCATCAATAAAAAAAATTGCAGATTTTTTTTGTACTAATTGTCTCCTAGTAAAATAGTCATGAAAGATATAAACACATTATTGGATTACTAGTTTGATTACGGAACCCAAAAATTCGTGTCGTAATTTTTAATTTTATTTATGATGGGATTGCGATTGACCTCAATCTATACTAATATTATAACGAGGAAAGTTTTGTATGTTTGTTACTCTTTCACGCAAAAACTACTAAACGGATATGGATGAAACTTGGCACATAGATAGAGCATAGCCTGGAATAAAATATAGGCTACTTTATATCCCGGGTAAATGTGACATCCCTTGGGAACACGGGTAAAACCGCGGGGACAGTTAGTCTCACATAAGTGAGTAAGTGAAGATGAGACCGAAGATGAAGCTCGCTTTACCGTTAGCAGCCTATTCACTCTTTTCTTAAAGAGCCTCAAGTGTTAAACACTACAACATGATCCTTATAGATACATAGACTAAGTCATAGATGGTTATTTTTTTTATGGGAGTTTCGTATGGACTGACTAATAATAAAAATATTGTAAACTAAAACCATCCAACAATTTCGATGTGAACAAACCATTTGAAGTCAATTTTGTTCTCAGCGTCAATTTACTTATTAAAATGTATTTCATTGTAAAACACTGGTGAAATTTCGCTTGCATAAATATTCTCTCATATTTAAAAACAGCCGGCGAAGTGCGATTCGGATTCGCGCACGAAGGATTCCTTACAAATATCTATAAAAATGGCAAAAAAATCATGTCTGTATTGGAGCCCCCTTAAATATATTTTTAATTCTGTTTTTTAGTATTTGTTATTATAGCGACAACAGAAATACATCATCTGTGAAAATTTCCACTGTCAAACTATCACGGTTCATGAGATACAGCCTGGTGACAGAAGGACAGACTGACAGCTGAATCATAGTAATAGGGTCCCGTTTTACCCTATGGGTACGGAACCGTAACAAAGCAATATTCAGATATACGAGTATAGCATAAGACATCAGATTTTCGCTTAGCTTGGGATCAGTCCCCTTATTCAGCTAATTCGTACTTCATCGGCAAGCCCTCCAAGAGCGGACCTCTCGCGTAATTACGAAGTGAACAAGCGAACGGTCCACCTGATGGTAAGTGGTCACCGACGCCTATGGACATTTGCAACACTAGGGGCATCACCAATGCGTTGTCGACCCTGAGACGTGAAGTTATAAATCTCATGTGCCTGTAATTTCATCGACCCCCTTACCTTTCTAACCGAAACACAGTAATACAAATGCACTACTGCTTCACGGTAGAAATGGGTAAGGTGGTAGTACTTCCCCGGACGAACTCTGCACTAAGAGCTCTACTACTCATAAGAGTAGTGTCATTTTACAGAATGACCCCGCAGATTGATTGGACCGATGTGGGAAAGTGTCCCAGGATGCACAGTTTATTATTAATTGTCAAAATATACTTGTATTCAAATCACAAGTCTACACATACATACATATTTCCTGTCATAAACGGACGTGGTCTCGTTTCGAAATATACATAATACAAATACATACATATTTTATAATACTTACCCGCCATCTGTATAATCCGAATTGCATCATAGCGATTATGCGCAAAATGATTCGAAGTTAATATATGAATGAATATGGTACATTAATAGCAGTGCCAATGTCGGCTTTATATTGAGTAAGGCGATGTTGTTTATTCCAATTGGGTAAAGATATTATATTAGTTTTCATCCATATTTGAGACTTAAATATTGTAAATAAGGTAACATTTTCAAGTAATTGTCTCGGGCTTAGCTCTTATATATAATAATTTTAAATGATTCAAAGTTAATACATGAAAGAATATGGTACATTAATAGCAGTGCCATTGTCGGCTTAATATTGAGTAAGATGATGTTGTTAATTCCAATTTTGTAATGATAATATATAAGTTTACATCCACTACATGTGAGACTTAAATATAAAGAAAATAAGGTAAAATTTTCAAGTCCCAATGATACCATATATAGTGCAATAAAGCATTTTTTTTTTTTAAATGAGATTGAATATTTTACTGTAATGTGTAAACCGTACACTGTACCGCGCGTTGAAACCTTTTACAACAAGCTTAAAATAATAGCTTTATAATGTTGTTACGATTTCTTTATGAGAACAAAACAGTCAGTTTTTTAAATAATTTTTTTTATTGGATTGGCCTCTATGGCCATTACTTTCCACGTAAAATACTCCATGCTTCGAAATATCAATGTATTTTATATGTCCTGGATTAAATGTTGACTCCGTAATTATGATATGTTGTTGAATTTTCAATGTGAGGAGGTTCGATTTTCACTAATGTGCATTGTTTTTTTATTTATTTGTGTGTATTGGATGGACCTCTATGGTAATTACTTTCCGTGTCAAATACTCCATGTTCCGAAGAATCAAGTCTTTGCTTGAACTCTGTAATGATGGCAAGTTGGTGAATTTTCAATATGAAGAGAGGTTCGATTTTCACTAGAGTGCAGTGTTTTTGTGAACTTCCTCCCAATTTATTGTCGTCTTGGTACATAGACTTCTCCTTCACTAATACATTAGAATACTCCATCGGATTGTATGTAATGTTTATTATTAAAAAAAAAGGTACAAATACCTAATATACATATACGAGTATATATAAAAAAATCCTACATACCTACAATCCCTTCTAATATTATAAATGTGAATGTAAGTTTGTTTGTTACGCATTCCCGCGAAAACTACTTAACCGATCATCATGAAACTTTGTACACATATTCATCGAGGTATTGTTGTTGAAAATGTTACATCCCTCGAGAATGCGAGTGAAAATGCGGGGGACAGCTAGAAATATTGTAAAAGCGAAAGTTTGTGTTTATGAATGTTTTTTTACTCATTCACACAAAAACGACCAAACGTATTTTTGATGAATCTTGGCACATATATAGCAAATGGCCAGGAAATAGCACATAGGATACTTTTGTGCCCGGAAAAAGTTACATCGCTCGGGAACGCGGGTAAAAACGCGGGGGACAGCTAGTATATATATAAAACAGAGAGAAGTACGTGATGTCATATAGTGAATATCATTTATCTTGATTCAATTGGTATAAACAAAAATTGTTGATGAAAATTAATATAAATATACCATTATTTGTTTACACCATTATCGTTTAACGATACATCATTTATATTTAAGATTTATAATCAATATATTGAATTTTAATTTATAGTCTACTAAATTACATGCCAAATTGTTAAGCCGCTTTTGTAAAATATTACATTTATTTCAACAACAAATTTAATTATACGCTTTTGATCGCATCGTGATTTTAATATATTATTATATAATGATTTATGATTTTTGACAGAGAACATGCGTAAGGACTGATGCAATGACGGTTGATAGGAGAAAAGGGAGAGAAAGAGCGTGTACCGATTCCAAATAAATGAGATATTGGTAACAAATGATGGACAGGCCAGTTGGCTTGGTGGTTAGCGCTCTGACTGCCAAACCGAAGGTCGCGGGTACGATTCCTACCCAGGACAAACATTTGTGTGCATGAACATGTCTGTTTGTTCTGTGTCTGGGTGTAAATATCTATATAAGTAAGTATTTAGAAAAAAAAAAAGTAGTATATGTAGTATATCAGTTATCTGGTTTCCATAGTACAAGCTCTGCTTAGTTTGGGACCAGATGGCCGTGTGTAAAAGAATGTCCCGGGATATTTATTTATTAAATGCATAAAGAAAGTTACGAAAGAAAATCACGGTTTCTATGCCTAAAGTATCTAACCAAATTATGTAAAGGCATGATATTTAAATACTAAGAATATGACATAAACATTATTCTACATTTTGGGATTTTAAAGCGAATAATTAAAATAAGAACAAAACAAAAAAAATCGACAAATAATGAATTTAAACTGAAATTATTTTTTGTTTACTAGTAGGTAAAACGGGGTGTTAGGTCGGAAGGCCCGTTTTACCGGGCCCGCGGGCCCAAAGCCTAATAATATTATTTATATTTTTTTGAAGGTGGCGCTGGCCCACTTGAAACAAATGCAATATAGGACATTGAAACATAAAAGTAGTACGATTTTTACTCGACTACAGCAATACTAAAAAGGGGTTATGATTATTATTATTATTTCCATAACATTTTCATGAAGCTAGATTACTTATCTTAACATAAAATTTTATAATAACCATGAACTAATCACCAACAATAAAAACAACAATTTATATGATCCTGATCTATTTTTAGTTAATTATATATTATTCTTTAAACTTAAATCAAATGAAAATGATAGAACAACAATACAAAGCGTTTGAATACTTAATATTGTGTAACTTTAGACATGAGATAATTATTAATAAAATTCAATTGCAATATTTTCATCATCAATGTTTTATGCTCCATTGTGCCACAATACTAAAATTCAACAAAAGATTTCAACAAGTATGAATTTATGAGTGTTTTTATGACAATTTTAGTAAGAATATAATTTTCGACCAAACATTACATGTTTTAGTTTTGCTACCAGTTCTACCACGACCGCGTAATGTAAATCTACAGAAATACAATGTTGGAAGATTCCCTAGCGAAGAGTAGCGGTAACTATGGTTTCTTCATAAAAAACTACGTGTTACGTCTACCGAGCATCAACCAAGCGTACGCACAGTAGGAATTTAAAACTATTTTGAATTAACAGTAAAATAGCAATCCCTTAGAAATAAATTTAAAACCTATTAATCTGGCATCTGTCCTAAACACTTCACTGCCATTTGTAAGCCTGTGGTGTTATTCTGTACGCTAAAATGACACTAGCTCGAGGATGTTACATCGCGGTCTCCGTGCTGTCTCTCTCGCTCACTACGCAAGCACGTGAGAGGTGCGCGCTCGGAGGCCTCGTTGCGACGGCTCGCCGACGAAGTTTGTTGACTGAATAAGGGGGCTGACCTGAGTTTTGTTTATGGCCATAAAATGACATCCAATTAAGCAAGCAATTAATCATTCACGTAAAGGGAAAACATAATATAGTCACGAATTAACAACAACATTAGCAAAGCTCATTTGATATGCATCGATAAATTATATTAAGCATCTTCATTGCTAAACAAACGCGTGGAAATCAAAGAAATGGCTTATTTATGGTAGGAATTAAGAACGTTATAGGGTACCATAAAAGGCCCATAGGGTTCCCACAGGAGTATGCGTTATATTTATGAAATTCTTTATTAATATGCGAAGGTATCAATCACTCAACAAATAAAAATCATTTTTTGTCTCATGTGCTTCAAATTTCAACCCCCTTCCACTCTAACCGAAACATAGAGAATCAGGTGCACTACTAACTACATCACAGCAGAAATAGGTGTAGGTAACAGAAATTATGGTAGTACTTTTATTAATAATCTCTGTATTAAAAACTCAACTACTGCTCCAACAATTACATCTCTCCTTGAGACTCCATCCAACTGTGAATGTATCGTATGATTAATATTTTTCTCATGGATGGCTTCGCATTGGGAGTCAAAACGGATGCTGAAAGTCTGTAAATCATATCTATTTGAAGAGAAACTTCTTTACCAGCACTTTTCTTGTGATGGGTATAAAATGTTAAACTCGTGTCAGGACACGTGACCTGATCGAAAATTCGTAAGACGGAAAAATGCACAACGATAATGTTCAAGTTTTCACTTCTGTCGGCACTCCCGTAGTGCAACCCGTTTTTTATTCGGGAACCCTCCGAGGACTTATCTGTGCGACCGTTAATTTGTACATACATATTTACTACATTTATATTACAGTATACTTATTCTATGAACAATCAATATGTGAATTTACATAAATCACTACATAGTATAAAACAAAGTCGCTTTCTCTATCCCTATGTCCCTATGTATGCTTAAATCTTTAAAACTACGCAACGGATTTTGTTGCAGTTTTTATTAATAGATAGAGTGATTGAAGAGGAAGGTTTTTATGTAAAATAAATGTGACCATCCCACCGGAACGCGGGTAAAACCGCGGGGGACATATTTCTATATACCAATTAACTTAAATTCCATATTATTTTTACACACAACTTACGTAAACAACTCCATCATAGTATATCGCAATTTAAAAGAATCTCATTCTTAAGTTACCAATCAGTTAACTTATAATCATAACCAGCCATAATCATAAACGGTTGGATTAATGAATAATTCATAAAATTATTATATACATTGGTATTTTGGACTACGGTGTTACGGTGTCAATTAATTGTATTTTGTGAATGAATGATGGTTCATTTCCCGAAATTAAGATTTATGATCTATTAAAGAGGTTGTATCTATAAATTATTATATACATTGGTATTTTCGACTACGGTGTTACGGTGTCAATTAATTGTATTTTGTGAATGAATGATGGTTCATTTCCCGAAATTAAGATTTATGATCTATTAAAGAGGTTGTATCTATAAATAAGAACCAAATTATCATATAGTACCAAGAGTGGTCCCGGGCCGCACACAGAGTAAACACGCACTTCTTTATTTTGGATCTAGGTCAAAATTTAAGAAAAAATTGTTGTATCTTGTGGCGCGAGATCGCTCATACGTTATATATTTATAAGCTCCACTTTAAACCTTAAATTTGACCTTCAAAAGTGTCCCCCGCGGGCGTAAACGGAATTAATGATATTTAATGAATTTTATCATTTAGACTTTCTTTTTATTCTAATTTCTTGAATAACCAAATAGAATTAGCCTATTGTTTCCTTATTTTAGAATTGATACATGATTGATTGACAGTTCGCCACAGCCTCCCCATGTTTGTATTACGTCAAAGAGTATTCCTACCATATAGAGGCTAAACACATCACACTACCTCATTAGTTAGATTTAGCTTAATTATAAATATCTAGAAAAAAAAGTCAATAGTACGCAAAGATTATAAAAGAATTTTCTAAAAGTACTATAATTTATTGCGGTATTGTTGACTTTCACTGAAATATTTTGTGTTAACGAGATTAATTAGTGCTAACTCGTTCACACCTGAGTGAAAACAAATAGAAGAATTACACAGAATTTCAGAGTACCTACTCCAACTTATGGTTACGACATACTTTTTATCACTTCGCATTTTATCAGCATTCAAGGAAGGACAGTGCCAAGTATTATTTAAGAGCTCCATCGTCGGCCTCATCTTCACTTACCATCAGTTGAGATTGAGGTCAATTGCAATCCCGTCTTAAATAAAAAAAAACTGGCTCTTCGGAAGTACCGACAGAAGTAAAAACTGACATGAATATGTCATTTTATGACAATTATTAGGTAAAATAAGTACGTAAGCCTTTCTGTTAAATAATCTGGTGTCATGACAGCTTACTAGGGTTGTTGGCTTTGATAATTAATTATATTTTTACGGGGTATTTTGTAACACGTTGTATACCCTATATCCATCTACGAAAAAAACCGCATCGAATGGTAGCAGTCCCGTCCCGTTGTTTTTTTTTTGTAACAAGTTGTATATATCTATGTTTTTACGTATATACACAATGTTTATATTTTACATATAAAGTTAGATTTATCAGTGTATTTCAACGTGTAACCGGGTAATATGTAAACACTTATAGACAGAGGTGTCGGTAACGGTGACCCGAGTTCAATTGTTTTTTCCCATCTCAAAAAATACCCAAGAAGTGTTCACTTTAAAAAGATGTATAAAAAGCTACTCCTTATCCGTTTAAGCTAAAAACAGGCCGTGATCTACAAACCTGCACCTGTAGTAAAGTAACAGACACTGCGTAAGCCTAAAAGCGGGACTCGAAAGCTAACTTAGATTTACTTTATTAATCCAACTCTTAAATCTATTGATTAAAATAAATACCGAATGCTTATAAAGTGCCAATAAAATTTCAATAACCATAACATCACACCTATGTCGAGTTTTTCCGATAATAACCCACTTTCTCGTGTGAAAATGGCTTTTTATTAACAATTTGATGAGTAAAGTCATAACAACGTACTCCCGTATCTTTATGAGCACAAACTGTAGAGCCATATTCAAATTTAGACACCTTAAAATACTTCCGTTAAACATTGGATACAACGTGAACTGCACGCACCGGCTGTACCTTATTTATGATTTTTTTAAGCAGAGAAACTACTGGCACAATTGTATTGCCTCATTGGGAAACGGTTATAAGAAGGAAGAGAATCAAATTCTTCAGCGTGCTGAGGGATTGCTGTTGCAAATGATCATATGCTGAAAAAAATTATGACATTGTCTAAAAACTCGTCAAATAGTAATTGCCTTGGGATATTACCATTGTTTTAACAAAATTATCATAAATATTTACCCTAAGTACAATCTTGTCGTAATTAATGCTCACGTTACGAAACGATTGGTCATTCAAAGACCAATCAGGCTTTGCGTTGATTTTTCAGTCAATCAATCAGTCAGAACCTTATAGAAGTAGCTCTTAGACCTACAGTCCGGGGAAAGTACTACCACCATATCCATTTCCGCTGCGAACATCGCACCCTCAGAACGATAGGGGCTTTACTCGAAAAATTTCATCTTTTGGCACATCTCTGATTGGGTCACTTCGCACTGAGCCGGGAGGGTGGTCCCGGTATCAGAGGCTGAAGTATTAAATTGACTATGTTTTACAATTCATCGGAAAGAGCGTAATTTGTTTAGTCTCTCTATGATCGTAACTCCATTTCGCAAAATTTTGAGTTAAGCCCTTATCGTACTGAGTGTGCGAATGTACATGCTAGGTTCGCAACAATTTAAAAATTTATAAAAATAACATGTCCCAGGATGGAACGCATCAGTGATGCCCTTAGTATTTCAAAAGTACATAGATAGTGGTGACCATTTACCATCAGGTAGACCGCCTGCATGTAAGCCTACATGGTTTACTTTATAGAAAGACGCCATGACAGTTATACAACTGGGTTAGACAAGACATTGTCATACAAAATTATGTTAATACCAAACTATAAGATAGTAAACATAAACAAATAAAAACAGTCGTTAAAGTCAATATAGATAAAGTTATTATATGTTTATCTTACGATATTTTTATAACTTTATAACTGTTTGTTCTTTTCTATTCCAAATTGAGAACCAGGAAATGGGTAAAGTGGGCCCTGCATTTCTGGATTCTAAACTCTATTCTTTCACGACACAAAGTTCAATATACCCAAGAAAAATATTAATATATGACAATTTATTTTCAAAGCATGATATATTCATACTACCCGTACACATAGTCGCCCGCGGTTTTACCCGTTCCCTAGAGGTGTAAAAATTTTCTGGGATAAAAAGTGTCCTATGTTACTTCTATTACCTCCAATAATATGTGTACAAAGGTTCATGATCAGGACAAACAAACTTACATTCACATTTATAATATTAGTAGGGATGATTGTTAACATTTTTAAAATATATCAAAATATGTATTGATCATTATATTCACGATATAAATATAATTAATGACTACCTATATTTAAATTATTACAATTACTATTTTTTTAAACACAATACGATTAATCTAAAAATAATTGAATAGAATCTTTAAGAGGACGGACTAAGAGTCCACAGAAACGGTAAAAGAAATAGATAAAAAAATATATACCTACTAATTGAATCATGCACAAAAACTAGCGTACATATTTTCAATAAACATATATTTAGTGTAGTACAGCAAAGCAGATATAATCAAAACTAAATGAGCTATGAAGTCGTTGTCCGCGCTCAGAAATGGCGACATTAAATGCTGGCAATTGACCCAATTCCATTAAGTCGCGCTCAATCTTAACGTAACTAACGATATATATTCATCTCTCTAACAACAGGTACACCGTGAGGTAGCATTTATTATCTTTCTCTTTCTTCGCACGAATAAGATATCTACTATATAGTATTTGCGCTGCTTTAGAGCCGTGATGATGTTACGTGTTTATATGACAATGATAGTGGAGCGAGGCAAGGTATGATCTTCTCATTTAAATGGAGGAGTCACATTCGCTCCACCATATTGGTGACCCCGACGTGATCCCCATCACTTCACTTCAAGCTCAAATTCACACAGCAAGCCAGCTTCGTCTTAATCAGTTCCACCGTAGTTGACTCACCGTGCTTCCTGGTTCTGCAAGGCATACCTCATGTCGACTATACGACTATAAATATGCCTAAAAGTAATAGTGTCAATTGTAAAGATCCTGTCCAACGGAATATCAGCGTTGGCTATTCGTAGGTATCTACATTTCTACGTACATCCAACAACATGCTGAGTTGGAGGACCGATTTGTGGCATTTATGGACGTCGTTTCTTTTTGTAAACCTTTTTCAAGTTATTTATCCTTTTCGTACAAATAATTTTGTTTCTTACTAACATAAACAGCATTGATTAAAAATCACAGTTCACGACACTATCCATTTATAATATGTATAATTAACAAACAATCCCTTATTTGATGAAGTAAAACAGCGGGAGATGAAATAAATGAGATAATAAACTGTATATAATGATTCAGTAATTAAGGAGGTCATACATAAGCTTATGTACTTACGTGTGCCGTATCTGAACGTGATTAAATAACGTTTTTTTTTATGGTCATCGCCTCCGCTGGCCATCTTGATTGTTTCGCAAGGTAAAAGTGAGAACTAAAAATTAATGTAATGATATATGGTTAAGATATAATACTGGTCTTGCGAAATCCCTTATGTTGCTAATGTCTTTTATATCTTATTCTTGTTTTTGCATAATGCAATTCTATGCCATATCTATATATATCAGACTCTGGTGGCACAAAATCAATTCAGCTGCTAAAATATATTTATATTACATGGCCTTTAAATAAAATAAAAAACAACCATTTAAAAAAAGAACTACACTTTTCTTTAGTTCAAACATGCCCTTCATCAAGGCCATAGCTACTACAGGCCGACTTACTTCCAGGCGAAAAAAAATACGTCGTAGCGCCTTGACGATATCCGTTATTTGTCCAATCTGATGAATAAGTTATTTCTTTCATGATTGCGTCAAAAAACACTCGGACAATATATTTACCCATTCAATATATCCGAGTGTTTGCATATTTGTGAGATGAATGTATGACTTATGTTATTATTATTAATGTTAGTTATATTTAATTGTCTAATTATTGTAAACTGTCTACCGTTATCATTAAAGTTTTATGAATAAAAAATGTTTATGTAAAAATTTATGTGAAAATTGAGCAGAGAATGTCGTGAAATTCAAAAATAAACTTGATTCGATTGAGGTTTGCGGGGGGCAAGAAGTAAGGTCTAAAGAACTGGAGTAACCATAGGTTTGCCTTCAACTAAGTAGAAACAGAAAGAAAATCCGAGAGGTTATTATAATTTGTAAGCCTTTTTTTTGTATAATGTTTTTTTTTTATTTATTTTTTTATTTTACCAAAGTATTAATAACTAATAAAAATAAAATAACATTCTGTCAAACCGCAGTACGATTTGTCGACAGAAAAAATGTAGTAAATGTAAAATAAATATGTTGTATTTTAAATGTGCAGTAAAATAATAAGAACATTCAATATTCCATATTCGGTGATACCCTACTTGGTATCACCGTGAAAAGCGTATTGTACCCCTGGAAAATCTAGATACTTGATCTAAAAATCTTTATATTTATTATTTTTAAGTTACCAAAAACACACATTTAATCGATAAACTATGTATTACCAAAAAAATCATGTAGTTCCTAGAGAATTCTGTACGGTATCTATATGTATCACTCTCTCAAATTAGATTTTTGTTCATACCTAATTAAATTTAAAGTAGCAAGTAAAGGCATTATTTTTTAAGACTTAAGTAACTAATCTTTATATAAAATAAGTCTTTTAACTAAACAAAGAGCCAAAATTAACAACGCTCTATTAGCACCTCCAACAATTCTTCATGTCCAAGTCAAACTCCCAAGATATTTGTGTGAACTTATTAAGTAGGAAGTAAAAGGTAATGCAACAGTCGGTAACAACCAAACGGGCGCAATCACTTTGTGTAGAACGCAGTTGACGCAATCATAAAAAAAAATAACTTATTCATCAGATTGGACGAAGAACGGATATCGTCACGACACAGCGAAATCATTTTCGTAGCCTGGAATGGAATATAAAGATACAAAAGCATTACAAATTGTATGATGAACCGCACTGTTGGTTAAAGAGGTTCCTGTAGTCGTTATGGCTGTGATGAAGGACATGTTTGATCTAAAATTTAATAAAAAATTAAAAAGAATGTAACTTTGCTGAGTTTCTAGCCGGTTCTTCTCAGTTGAAGGCTGACTTCCGAGCCGGTGGTAGCTTCAGTAAATTTAAATTTGACCTTCATAAGTGCCCTCCGAGGGCCTAAACTGAATAAATGGTTTTGAATTTGAATTGGAATTAAAGGAAGGTGCCGTTTTTTTAAACGGTTTATTTTTATTTAGATGCCATGTAATATAAATTTTTGCAGCTAAATTGACGTTGTGCCATCAGAGTCAAAATTCCCCATAAACCAAACTTCTTAGCCAATAAAAAAAAACGATTTTATGGTTTCCACGCGGTAAGACCCTAAGGTATACCGTAGAGATGTCTAATACAACGACGTGTATTTACAATGAGAACAAGAACTTTGGGGATAAAAGCATGAGGGAGTTGCAGCATGGCCGCCGCAAGCCAAGCTGGCTACCACCCTGAAATTTAATCTTTTAATTAAATCTGTTGCTTACACCTTCCGTTGAGTACAGGCAGTTTTGTATTTGTCGGGAACATTTTGCTGGCCGGTAGTGACTACATACCATGAGGTGTACCGCCTTGACAACCTTCTCAATAAAAGATAACAAATTCAACACAAATAAATCCTTTGATATACCTTAACTCACTGCTATCTATCTAGATAGTAATGAGCTAGATATGGATACTGACCAGCGTAAATCCAGTTTAATTCTTATTGGTTATCAGATGAAAGTTTCGCTTGCGGGAGAACTGTTTATTGCTTCTTTATCTAGATTTTACAGTTAAAAACTAGGTATATTTGTTTTACTACAAATTGTTTACGAAAAAGTTTGTAACATGCCGCACCCTCAGTACGAGAAGGGCTTAACTCAAAATTTTGCGAAGTGGAGTTACGATCACAGACAGTCTAAACAAAGTACGCTCTATCCGATGAATAGTAAAACATAGTCAATAAATGATAGAACAACTATACCGATACTTCAGCCTCTTTAACACCGGGACCCACCCTCCCCGCTCAGTGAAAGTGACCCAATCAGAGATGTGCCAAAAGTAATATTTTAAGTTAAGCCCCTATCGTTCTGAGGGTGCGATGTTCTTCCTTACCCCATTATGTGAAGATTGTAGGTTAGCCTCATCATCTACCTGCCCTGTAGGTACCTACCCAATCATTTGAGGTCGGCGCAATACGTATTCTTTCTGCCAATTCGGAGCATTACGTATTACAAGAGATATGGCAGATTTCTTATGGCCGGTCGCCTTCCTGTCTCCAATCCTCTTTAGGGGAGAGCTCTTGTTAACTACTTAGTGCAAGGTGTCACACGTGGTCACTTTTTACGTCATCGTAGTGATGATTTGGTGGTGGTATTCATCGCTACCACACCGCACCACCACCCCTTATATAGTGACTAGCTGTCCCCCGCGGTTTTACCCCCGTTCCCGAGGGATATCACATTTTCCCGGGAAAATTAACCTATGTGTTATTCCAGGATATGCTCTATCTATGTGGCAAATTTCATCCATATCTGTTGAGTAGTTTTTGCGTGAAAGAGTAACAAACATACTTACATAAAAATCTTTCCTCTTTATAACATTAGTATAGATACATCCCTCGATGGATAGAAAAATAATATTTAAAAGTTAGAAAATCATTAGGTTTGTTCTTTACCAGAGTGCCAGAACAGTCATATACATGGTAATTAAAATCAAACATCAAAACATTCGCTCGTATAAAAAGATCTAAGTGACATCATCTAGAAACTTACGAGTACAGAAATGCAATAAAATGGTAATCTAAATTTGCAATGGTCGATTTGGCACTACGCAAAATGCCAAATAGACTCGAGTAAAATTTCGCGAGAGCCGACGATTCTTGTATTTAACGATCTTACTGTAATTTTCAAACAATGCGAAATTGTTTATGTAACCAATTGTGGCACTACTGCAGAAAATTACAGGTTTTTTTTTTTCTCCATCACAACAGTGCTTAAGTTACCAAGTTACGGTCTTATCCCTAAAAGAACCAGCCGTTTAGTCTATGGCAGAATTATACTGGCAACACTACTAAAGTCTTGAACTGGCAAATACTGTAGGTACAAAAACTTGTATTAACGTTAATTATAAGGTGGAGATAGTTTTATGGCGTGGATGTAGTCCCAGGATATTTATTTATTATATTTGTATATTTAAATCGCAAAGTGTAATCTATAATATAAAGTGCAATATATAATATACCATACCATCCAGTAAACCATCTGTTTTATTCGCCAAAAATCCACAGCTGTTAGACTTTGCTAATTATAAAATTGCATTAATTTCACTCTAATGGGATGACGTAGAATCAGTCAGAAGTAGGAAATGTAACAAATGTTATACAACTCAGTCATTAAACCTAGCTGATTTATTATTCATGTAAATTTAGGTTTAGCATATTTTTTTTGGTTTTATAATGACAAAATTTCGACATGCGGAAATCAATTGCTTAGTAAAAATAAGCAGCTAGAACTGGCCTATTTAAATTCTATAATTAGTAACAAATTAGAATGAAAGCAACACTAAATTATAATAATTGAACAAGAAAACACAGCTACGCTCTTATACAGATTGATGCTGTGTGATTTTCTAGTATTTATTGCAATAATTTAGAATACAATAATTTAACAACTGTTATTAATGTAAAAGTTCGAATGGATCGATCTTTGTAACCCAATCATTCTAGAACGGCATAACTGATCTGAATGAAATTTGGCACAGAGATAAATTATAGTCTGGAATATGTAACATCCCTTGGGAAAGCGGGTGACACCGCGGGGGACAGTTATTATTCATTATTAAGCTTACGGCACGCTAAGATGGCCGTTTTGACGTTTAACAATGACAAAGAAATATAACCTTTATTCCTTCAAACATATGGTGCATCTATTGATCCAACAGCTAATTGTATGATGATGGAAATCAACCTTATTCCAAAGCTATACAGTTTCTTTTCCTATGACAATCTGAAACGTCAAAACGGCCATCATTGCGTGCGGGTAGTATAAGTACAAATATAACTAAATGTATAGCAATTAAAAATAGAATATTGTAGGACCAAATAGTATACAGCGCCATCTAGTGAGTCTTATGATAACCTGCTGGATTGTTGCAATACCAATTACAGCTTTTAAGAAATACCGCTACTAGACGATAGATGGCAGGCCACTATTTGTACGTCGAATGAAAGATAGATGGCGCTTTTAGCATTTATAAAGATGGACCTATAGACAAGAAATCCAGCATAGCCGGTGCAAAACCATATATCTTTCTTTTTAATTGTAGACTTTTAAGATGCACTACTATCTTCACCATATACAATAACAATAAGCAAATGCTTGACTATCATTTCAGTGTCTACTTCGAAGTTGGTTAGTTTCTTAGAAGACATTAAACTACTTTACGATCTTAATATCCACACAACCGGGTATCAAATCCGCGACGTGCTAAAACGCTCGTGCGCAAATTTCACTCGACCTTTCTCTTTCCTGCATCAATATTATGATAAAGTGGGGTGTTACTGAGACTGAAGCCACAAAATTAATAATGGATGCAGATAAGAGCGTCAAGATGTAGTTTTCTACTGGTTATCTATCTGATATTGAAGTAGAAATAATATAATATTGGTATCAAAAGCTAATGGCGTGAAGCAAGAGAACGTAGTGGCGTCTGCTCTCTATCTCTCGATCATCTAACAAAACATTTAGGTATTAGCATTAGACTAGACTTCCAAAATCGCTCTCGCTATATGCAATTAACTTTCTAGTTTCGTCGCGTAAGAGAAAGATTCGATGATCCTTGTAAAGATAGATTGAAAAGGCTCTTAGTTCCGCAAATTAAAGTAACTATTCTAACTACACTGTCATGCACCACCACGGTCAAGTTGAGAAAGAAGAAAACCGATGAACCATAAACAATATAATTTCATAGCCATAAGAAAGGGTAATATTTTTCTATCGTTCCGCATACGCGTATCTCTCAGCTATAAAGTCCCCAACATTACAGCTCTTGATGCATTTGTGCATCTAGCTCAATACCAATCCACTGATCCCATGAAAAGTATGCATTGTGTTTATGAGGAGGAATTAAATAAAGTATTACAAAGTAATAAAGTAATACATTTCATTGAATAAGCCTTAACAGGCACCACTATGAATTGCCAGACTCTTACGCCGCGCCGGTTCGGAAGGTCGCTATAGACAAAACCTATGAATCAGAGACAATAAATCTGGTAATTATTGATTTGTAACTAATAGGACTATAACCGAGACCAGTAATATATTCATTGTTAAATATAATATTATGTAAAATTGAAATTATAAAATAGCCAAAAAGTCAGAATAGATAAAAATTTATATAACAAATAAAAAAGAATGTAACCTTGCTGAGTTTCTTGCCGGTTCTTCTCAGTTGAAGGCTGACTTCCGAACCGGTTGTAGCTTCAGTAACTTTAAATTTGACCTTCATAAGTGCCCTCCGAAGGCCTAAACTGACGGACTGAAGGACAAAAAGAACAGTATTAAAAGCTGTTTCCACCGAGGGCTTCCCGATATCAGTTTAATTTAGCCGCCTGCCCGGTGTAGTGACAATTACATTTTTTATAATTCATACACATTTACAAAAATAAGTGCCTAAAATCTCAAAGGGCTACAATCTCTTATAAATATATAGGAATTATTACGACAAGATATGTCTAGCCGTAAACAGCTATAGAACTTGCTGTAATGACCGGTTGCAATCGAGAGGTTTTTCAAATATCCAAAATTCAAAATCACTCTTCTAACAACATTAATGATATTTTGGACCCCATAAAAGGTCATTATCAGATGAGTCAATCAAGGAAGAGGTTAAGACGAAATAATTCAGTAATCAAAAATCAGGACAAATTGCAGTTATTCGGTAAAACATAACTATGGGTAAAAAAAGTGTTTATTTTCAGCAACCCTTTTCATAAACATGTCTTCACACTTCATAACTTACATCATTTTCAACCTTCAATTTAAATGGCTAGTCACACCATATTGAAATATAAAGAATCCCACTCATCTTTCATTTGGCAACACATAAAGCAATTCAAAATTCAAATGTAGAATAGAAGAATTAATTGAGCAACTCTCCATCGGTATCGACAGCAAAGCCGGCAACGGCACTTCACTTGCCGTGAGGCACAGCACGTCATCGCACGCGTCCGATGAAAGTCCTACACCGGAACACTGTCATGGCTTTCTATCAACCGAGACATTTCCGAACGGTATATTAAACATTATATCGAAAATGATCAATGATATCTTTAAAAATAAAATTCGAAAAGTCATAAAGTAATTTTATATAATTGATTGATTGTCAATTGTTATTTTTGTTATGTGAATACAAACGTGGTGAATATTTGAAATAAGTGAGACGAAAGTGATTATTTTGGTCAGTTACACGGTGGTCTTTCATCGATTAACTCAGTGAGAGTGTACTCGAAGGCGGACTTGGGCTTTGGATTCTTCACATATCTGTTATTACGGACATCACAATGGCACTGAGGTAATATATTTTAAAAGTTACTCAATTGAAAAAATACAGACAAATTAAGAAGTTTTAAAGATAGACCTGTTAATAAAAATAAAAATATTGTTCCAAAATTAAAAATAATCACCTCAAATTGCGTAGGTACTTTGTTTGTACCATTATTAACTGCTCTTAACTACCAACCAAATTGCTATGCTCAAACAACCGTACTAAATGCTAAACAAGGTATTAAGGGGTTTGACCTGCAAGGCCGCCTTTCTCTACCTCTCGAATCTCACGGAATACAGCTGAGTATCTAACAAACAACTATTACCAACCAGATCTACGAAAAATGCCACAGATCTAACAAATTTAAAAATTTGCCAATAAAATAACTGTTAATTCGACCTATTGAACGAAACCTCATGATGACCCCCTTACAACTGATCGTTCTAAATGCGAAAATAACGGATTAAGAAAAAAACCTCACAGAGTACTTACTTCGTAACCAAGAAATAAGTTCTTGAACATTATTTATGTGATAACTGTCGATGTCTGATATAATAAAGAGTAAATTTGAAAATGCATTAACTAATGATGAACTAGGGTAAAAAAAAACTTTACCGAACAATATTATTGAGTTGATATAACATACAATGTTGCAGAAATCTAGTTAGGTAACAAAAGTAAATACATTTCAATTAAATACGTACATTATTATTGCACAAACATAAAACATAAATAATTCTATCTGGCGATGCGGAATCACGTATAGAATTAATTCGATAGTGGAAAGTAACAACTGGGTTTCAATGACATACATTAAAATCTACATGAGGTGTGGACACATCCTCAACTAAGGTGCTGGTGGTACCCGAACATTTTTTTTTTTTTTTCTGTTGATCCGACTAACAAGCAGCATTACCTGGTGGTAACTGGTCACCGCCGCCAATTGACATTTGCAACAACAGGGGCATCGCCAACACGTTGTCAACTTTTTTTTTTTTTTTTACTTTTTTGAATTTTGTTTTATTCAGAATTATTACTATTCGACGAATTATTCAAAGCTTAATTATTCAAAAATACGATAGTATAGTTACGTATACTAATATTAGTACATACCTAGTGTTAATGTCTTTAACCTCATTTGGTAGCTTAAAAAGTATGTCACGACCTTACCTGTCCAGTTTTTAGCAAACAGCTTATTTTAGACTCTAGGCACTCTGTTCAGTATACGATACGGGCACCAGTAATCCTTTTAAATCTGTTATATATTATGTACTAGTTTGCAGTTTCGATGTCATCATTCTATTTATTTATCTGTCCGATTAATCTCGCTAATATCTGACAGAGTTTTTAGTGATAACATTATTATAGTCTAATTAGCTGTCCCCCGCGGTTCCACCCGCCACACAAAAAGTATCCTATTTTATTTCTAATACCTCCATGAATATTTGTACAGTTTCATGATGATCGGTTAAGTAGTTTTCGCGTGAAAGCGTAATAAACATACTTACATTAACATTAAAATATTAAATAGGATATCAAAAAAAGCACTTATATTTTTGTCTGAAGACTCTATACTGGCAGACGACCTAATAAGCAATTAAAAACCTAAAAGGTAACAGCCGGAACATAAATAAGTGTTTGACGATAGATTTTCATCACATTATATAATAACAGACCTTAATTGTTCTTGGTAATGCCATTAGTATGCACACCACAACATTAAATAACCATGCGATTATATAACACATTTTCTATGAAACAATTTTTAATTATATCGATAATAATTAACAAAATCGAAGCATAATTATTAAGGCAGTACAATAAAGAAACAGGGATAAAATACATGGAAGAATATAATGAAAACATGATACATGGTACATTAAACCTACTAAATAAATTAGAGTAAGGCTCTTGGAGAGCGCTTACAAGTGTCAAAACTAGAGAAGTTAAAACCGATTCTGAAATTATCTTTCAACTGGGACGTACCGGTACGAATTTCAGAATAGCAACATCACTACATAGTATAAAACAAAGTCGCTTTCCCTGTCCCTATGTCCCTATATCCCTATGTCTGCTTAAATCTTTAAAAGTATACAACGGATTTTGATGCAGTTTTTTTTAATATATAGAGTGATTGAAGAGGAAGGTTTTTATGTATAATACATCCCACAACCCACAGGAACGCGGGTAAAACCGCGGGGGACAGCTAGTTGTCTATAAAAATGTTTGCATTACTTTTTCAAAATCAAAGGCTGATTTTAAAAATAAATTAAAATGTTACAATTTGCTTTTCACCCGTTTCTTTACTAGAATACTCTTCCCATCAGATATTATACGTCAATGCCCCAACTTCCTACTATAGGTGTGTGTACTCATGGATCACCGGTCGAACTGGATTCCATCTTGCCGAGCCCTATTTTAATGGGCATTTACACCGCCTCATGTCACTCAATCGACCCTTTTTATTTCTCTCGTAATCGATTATGACAAGTAACTTTTCCAACTACTAATAACTCGAATACCAACTGGAACTATCATTAAATACACAGTGTAGAGGCAAATACTTAATATATCTATCTATATATATTTAAGCAAAATAGGGGCTTACTTTGACGCACCATCACATAAAAACTACTGAACATATCGGGATGGGACTGCTACCATTCCATACGGTTTTTTTCGTAGATGGATATAGGCTTTACAACGTGTTACAAAATACCCCGTAAAAATATAATGAATTGGCTTTGATTAGCCAACAACCCTAGTAAGCTGTCATGTCAGGGAACCAGATTATTTAACAGAAAGGCATACGTACCTATGTTATATAATGATTGTCTACTCTGATAGTTTTTCTATTTTTCATTCATAAAAACCTGTTATTAAACAGCGTTACTGCGGTTACTTACGGTACGGTTCTTAAATATTGTGAATGGACTCGTTATAAGGCCCCATTTAACCTCCTTTCGGCTTTACGGGTAGTTTTGTATATAATATCGATAAACGCGGGTGAAACCGCGGGGGACAGCTAGTGTGTAATTAACAATAAATATGGGATTTCATTCAACTAAAAAGGAGTTTGTATTCACACAGATGTGAAGTAATGTACATACTTGACAGAAGAACTTGTTGTCAATGACATAAATGCGAGCTGACCTACCAAGATAATTGTGATGATTGCAAAAACGCAGCGAGATTGCAATTAGGAGATAATTGTGGTGGAGAAGTGCATTGTCCTTCAGAAGTTGTTATTCGTTAGTTGCAGACTGAGGCTTCTATATTATGGAACTCACTACTTATTCTCCTACAGAAAACAGTTAACAACCAAAACTAAACATTAGTTTGATAAAAATACAGTTTAGTTTTGTAATACAGCATTATTTTCAGCGCTAAAATTTTTCATAATATCCGAATGATAGAAAAAAATAATAAAAAAAAACAACGGAACTACTGAAACATCCAATACAATACAAGCAACACGTAATAAAGATTTTACCTGTATTATTGATGAATATTGATTCCCATTTGCATTTATACACGCATTTAGTCAATGCTAATGCACAGATGACCACCCAGATGTTCAACTAGTGTTGTGATTACTTATTTCTTCGGTCGAAAATATTTTGATGGAGTCATTATTAAATATTACAATTTAGGTTTTCCAATACCTTACAAAATTATGAATTTTATCTTTAGACTTTTCAAATAAGTAATAAATAACAAAATTGTGCATCACGATTCTTCTAGCCTCTTACCTGCTCTGTCGTCCTGTAAAATGAATCCATAACATCTGTTCGACCTTTAGTGACTGTATCTCCGTTCCTTGCATAATTACTATAAATAAGTAAATAATAAAGATCCTGGGTCATTCTTTACACATGGCCATCTGCTCCCAAACTAAGCAGAGCTTGTAATATGGAAATCAGATAGCTGATACAGTACATTTACTACTTTTTTTTTTAAATGCTTATATAATACTTATTTAGATATTAAGGCACCCTTCACACTTCTAAACTTTTCACTATAGCATAACATTACAAATACCTAAACAAATCTACTTACGCTTCTTCATTTACCCTATCGTGCGTGATTAGCGTGCCTAAACATGCGTTCTTAATTCCTGATGATATTACGAAATCGTATTTGGTTATATGATCTCATTTAGCAAAGTAGGTACTCTTAACCTGATTTCTTTATGAGCTTAAGCACTCAAATAAATTTGACTCGTGATTAGCTAATTATTGGTTTAGTCAACCTTGACCTACTTGTTAATAATGAAATCTACCAACATTTTCAGAATACTTTGTATATATGTACTTCTAAAATTATGACCAGCTTATGAAAAACATTTAAAACTTTTTAACGAAATTATTATTTTTATTTATGATCAAAATAGCAATATACATCATTATCGTTCTTATACTAAAAACCACAAGAGCCCTTATGGGCTTATATATGGGCATATATGACAATAACTAGTACTCCCTAGCTTTGCCGAGAGAAGTTACATTCCCGGTATAAAAAGTATTCTATATGTTATTCTAGGTCATGCTCTATCTATGTGCCAAGTTTCATCTAAATCCGTTCGGTAGTTTTATCGTGAATGAGTAACAAACATTCGCATCATAATATTACTAGGATAGTAAGTTTTCGCAACACAAATATCTTAATTAAAATTTAAATTACTCTAGTTAACGCTGCCGACTTTACATGGATAGCATCCAAAAGCAATGCTCAGCGATCATGTTTAACTCACTCATGTCTCAATTATGATCCCAAACGTGTCAATAGAAACTGAGAGTGTCCAGGTGCCATAAATATTTTGGTATTGTTACGCCACATTACACAGAGGCTAGATAACCATTAAATCAACAGAACAAACCGAGCCACACAATCTTCAGCTTTCTCCAACATAAGTGGACACTGGCGAATCAATCACTTACGTCAACTGCCTATAGAACAACCTGACTTAAGATTGCTTCCTGCAATTGTCACATACTATTGTGAACTCTACGACCTTTGAAATAGAAACGTTAGTAATATAAGGGTCAATAGACACGATTCATGCACGTAGGCGCTCAAAAAAGAAGTCACTGGCCCACTTGATGAAGTGGATGTTCCAAATAAAGTTAGCAATGAAATCGATGGTGAATTAATTATTTCATTTGCTAGTCATAGCACGAAGGATGACGTGACTAGATACACGTTTGTGGTTCTTAAAACCAATATGCATAAGTCATATTTTTATTTACATTTGGTCTAACATCGATTAACGCGAGACTTGGTAATTTGCATTCAAGGATACCTACGTAGTTCAAAATATTCATTTATCATTATCTTACCTAAGTCAAATGATGGCTATGAATTTCAATGAATTCTTCAATCTGTGTACAACAAGATTTCATGTCCTAAACCGTTACAAGATTTGCATAATTATCATTGATGCCCATGAATAAAGAAAAAAAACAGTATTCGGGGTGTTCTCAGTTGCAGAATACAGTTTACTAACCCGGTTTAGAACAAGCGAGTTTTTGATAGAGAGTTTTTGTTGATGAAATGTGTTTTTGGTAGGTATTCAACAGTTTAAATAGCAAGAAATATTATTATAATTAGGAATAATGGAAGCAGAGCGAAACGGGCAATTATTTAATAATATTATGCAATTCAAAAAATCTTTCATAATGATTGTTATAGGTATGCAGTATTACAAAATCTTAACATACCAATATTATAACGGATATAATCATGAAATTAGGCATATCGTTAGTTTTGTACTTGGAATTTCATTCCGGGAACACGGATAAAATCGTAGGATGGAAAACAGACTATTAAAAAAAAGGTCAACGATAGGTTTAACATTACGCCCATAAGATATATTACCCTCAATCATAATATCTCTTCAATCCTTTAATGAATTCTTGTCATTAGCCACTTCGCTATCTCTATTTAGTTCAAGAATTGAAATATCTTTACTAATATCTCATCTTGTATTTCTCTCAAGTAAATCACTACCAGCCAATAAGACGTTACAAACATAGCATTGCTATCCACACTAGCGGCCGATGTTATGACGTGTGATGTAGGACCTCCATGTTTTCTATTTGATACACCATTCGCAAGTATTTATCATCTAACATATTTTGGTGCGACCTTCATGAATTTCAAAACTTTCAAAGTCATCGTGCGATTTTGGGCTATTGACCAACCTTGCAGATGATGTTGATAAATCTTCCGAAATGTTTTCCTTTCTCTTTAAGTCCGATTGGTCAAGGATGCAACAATTCCATGCTAAACAACTATAATATAGATATGTATTCAAGCACCAGAGCCGGTTTTCCCATAACTTAAATGATAAATTGAAGAAGTTAATGTAGAATTTGGTTGCAAAGACAAGTATAAATGGTTACGCAAAATCATATAACAAGTGTAAATAGGAACCCAAATATTTAGTAGCTACTGACGTGATAGTTGCAAAACTGTCGTCAGGCCCGATGTACAAACATGCTGCGAATGTTGCTTGGGTAGCGTTTCTCAATACTATTAACCCACTAAACATTCTAATAGAAAATCCGCGTAAGTCTAGAGAGGTTCAAATTGTATGCATAAGTAAATAAAACACGCAAGCAACTCTTCAGAATAACAATAATATTAATGGCTACAGTTTTAGATTCAATATTGCTACCGAAGATACTTTATCCTGAATATTCAGTTATGCTCGCAGATAAACCTTGGGTGTGTTAACATCGATATGATCCCATTTTGACTTTATGCAATCGATTTTGCACTTCACTGCGACAACTCTAGACGGAGAATGTTATCTGCAAACGAGTTTTCATTCGGAAACGGATACAACCGGTTAGACAGTTACAAACAAAGTGCGTCTGCGGTGCGGAAACACGCGGATTCAAATAACGGAGCACTCACTGCACAGAGTTACTGAACCGTACCTTAATCGAAATGCATTCTAATGTCTATCTAGCATTGTGAAATAGGGTGCAACGAAGACATCGTCAATTTAATCGCCGAGATGGCCTAAGTCTCCAGCCCAAAATCGGGCAAAAGAAGTGATTCCATCATCAAAGCTGCCGACCACAAATAAAACAAACTCTTAAGAAAAGAAACTGAAAACGTTTCTCACGTATAAATAACAAACATTTACCAAGTCAAAATAAAGCTTAAAATATGTTGGCAGATGACTTTTGTAATCTTGAAGAGTTGGAGCAAAAGATAAGTAAACATTTACTCAAAAGGATGAGAACAATTCAACAACAAGTAACACTGAACTTGCAATTTGTAACGGACAAGTAAAGTCACTTGCATTATACAAATTTATTATGAACTCAACTCTAACACCTGTTCCAAACATGGCACTTATTTCCCACTGCATAGATCACAATATCCAACAGAAATCGTATCTGGATTAAATATCACGGCAGATGTGTTTGTTTTACAAACAATGGGCACAGCCTGGCTGGTTTCCACGGTTGTTAAATCGGCTCTTGTGATGGATCAGTCTAGGTAATGCCTTTACAAAGAATTACTCGAGGTGATCGCATTTCACGCTCGACATAAACAAATGACATCGAATTTCCTAGAGATTTATTCTCGCTTCACTGAGTAGTAACGTTACGATTATCTTAAGTTTGTAAGGGTTCATCTACATATCTTATTATTATAATCTGAATTTCCATATTTACGATTTACATCTTCGGGAATGAATTGACTGAAATGGCCATTTTTTTTTATTTTGTCATTTGTAATACATTAGATACAATCAATGAAGAATCATCGAAGCCCTGTTCAATAGTAGATACTAGATATCTCGAAAAGGTTTCTAAAGATAAAAGTGACAGTACTTCCGTCATCAGTTAACACATTACAATTAACACCACCGTACGTACAAGTAACTAGTTTAAGAGTGAAATCTACACCTACTTAACGATTACAGAAAGCATTATTTTCGGTTAGCTCATAGTTCATTGCTTCATTTACAATTCATATTATTTTAATCCTTCCTAAATAACAGCGTCGGATATTGAAACAAGCTCGGAGAAATTCTCTCGACGCTGAGCTATTCAATTAAGGTGGAACTTTAAAATTACAAGTGAAAGTTTATAACCGCTACAAGAAATGTCACAATATTTTCACTACAATTCCGCAAACCGCAGTTCAGGAATTATTAAAAAATATTTACCGAAAACAAAGTGTTTGATTTGTAAAGCATTAAAACCAAACTAGTATAAAGCTTTTATTTGTAGAAACACGACTATTTGAATGCCATCAGTACAAAGAACCTGTTAAAATCTCTCTCGGGTCTCAATTTCGGTCAGTTCCAAGTCGACTGACCGTTCTACTGACACACAACACCACGCACCCAATTGTCAGTTTAGGGCAGATTGATCCTCATTATTTTGTTTGTTGCATGATTCAACAACAGCTAAGTCTGATTATAACTGTATCATTATCTAAAACGGTAGCAAAGCCAAGGTCATCGACCGACAATTGTAGGTGTTTACCAAGATCACCAACAGATGTCGCTGTCCCGTTTTTAAACAAGCTATGGTTACGTTCTCACGGAAACTATATAGTATTTGGCAGACGATTTTCAAGTTGCCATCAGAAGGGTCTTAACTGACTCGACTGAACAGTGAGTGATGATTATGGATATGAATCTTTGTGATTCCACTCCGCTCTCTCGCAGGTCAACTATCGCAGACCTGCGAGGTGAATAACTGACGCTGTTTTTGGCCAATTTATTAATGAACATAACGTAAAAATACGAGAAATCGTGTATTTACATTAAAGAGAGCGCGGGCGAGTCCGATTTAATTAAAAAAATCGACCGGAGGGTGGGTACATTTCATCCCATAAGTCCTATGTAATAAATGCTTTGCATTTTTGGGTAAGGGATCGTTATAGGTCTTCCAAATTAATATAATACAAATTTTGATTCTTGGTAAATAAAATGAGTACATTTTAATGTAATCTGGAGTTCATGCCTCGGAATTTTATAAATAATAGATTCGTGTAATTTTTTTTTTGTTATACTGTCAATAATTTTTATTTCTCATAACGATTCATTAATTAATGTTAAGTAAATTATATTGTAATAAAAAATAATATTATATGTTCGAGGTGGACATGTTGATAAACTAGATGGCGCTGATTGTTATCAACATCGCATGAATTACTTCACTGCTCGGTGAACATAGTGGTATATACCCAGGCCGCTAAACACACGCAGTGGGTTCTATCGAACCGAGGGTATCCCCTCCCACGAAAAATCGTCTTGTTCTGCGTCAGGGTATAAATATACATCCATGTAAAGAACGAGAAGGTAAACATAGGACACGTATTTACTTTTGATAATAGTGCGCTATGAAGCCGCGGGGGACAACTGATTTTAAATTAACTTTTAATATGTATGTTAAAGTTGTTGAGTTCTAATAGGCTCATACTTAATGATTTTTAATTTAAATAAAAAAACCAAAATAAATGAAAATTAAGTATCAATTCATCTCAATGTGTTAGTTTCATCGTTATTAAAAGTTATATTATATTAGAACCTGTCGTAATATGATAAAAAAATTATTGAAGCCTCTATCAATTTTAGAAATAGTACGCTATATAACATAGAGGTGATCACATACCAAATTGTAACGATTTGAATTACCTGCAACAAAAACAAACAATTAATATCATATTAACATTTATTTATTTCTTATCATTACAGGAATCAAATAACGAGAGAGCGCGATCGCTCATCGCACCATGGGTCAAGAGCAATCATATGCAAACGCTAGCGTCGCGCCAGTACGGCGATATAAGGATAAATACGACGACCCAATACAACACAGGAGCTCCTCCGTCGAGTACAGGACGAGCGATTACGAGTCCGACTACAAGCGACACAAGGCAAGAAGAAGCGCCGAAAGCTTCAAGAGCGACAACTCAACCGAGAGCAGCGGATACAGAAGTGGCTCCAGCGCTTACGAATGCCGCTCCGACAGATCGTCCAAAAGTAGCTATTACTGCACTTCCCTCTATAAAAACGATCACTATAAAGACGTCAATAAAGAACTGTACAAGCCAGTTAAAATACCAAAAGAGAAACGCTACAAGGTCCAACTGTTAGACAACGACAAAGGTGAGGCGAAAAACACCATCTTAAAAGGTTATCTAAGTGAGACAGAAAATACTATACTGAAATCGGGCACGGCACAAAAGAAAGCGGGGATCAGAAACTATACGCCGAAGATTCTGTCGGAGGAGGAGCAGAGAAAAAAAATTGAGAGTTGGATTTAAGAGAACTAAGACTAGTAGGATAAGTTGTAAATATTAGTGTAGCAGTAGATGAATTTGAAAGGTAACGATGGAGGCGGCAGGCGCGCTGGCGAGCTTGGCTCCGTCACCCATCACCGTATTGGGTCTGATACCACTCCTGGCACTCGGGATCACGTACTTCAGATACCAGCAATACGATCCGGAATCTTATATTACGGAAATCAGTACTGTAAGTATTTTGACATTGAGTTTTTTTTTTTCAAACATTATTATCAAGTGTTAAACTGACATATTCATTTTTCACATTCACTGATAAAGTATTTACGCTAAGACCAAGGCAATAATAGTTATTTGTTATACAAGAGTGCAAAGTTGCTTTTTAACCGCGTGCTCAATTTTAATGACCGTGCAAGCGAAGGATTCTAAAAATTAGAAGCGCTGAGCGTTACCGAGGGAATCAAAAGAAGAGCAAAAGGTGAAAAATCTTTGCACTCGAGTGCAACACGTAACTTTTCATCTTACCTCAGCGAGGAAATGACTAATTGCAAAAAAAAAGAAAATGGCACGCGATAACAAATAAAAAAAACAGAAGGTTCCGAGTTTGAGTTTTTAACAAATTAAATAGGTTGTCTGATACATTCGGCACCATGGAGGTAGAAGTAAATAGGTTTAATGATGTTTTGAATTCACAAACACACGTGACACGATGTTCTAAATTCAATTTACTTTATCTCTCTAGAGGATAAAAACGGCTTTTGCACTCAGTTATCGAAGAGCAAAAATACTCGGGGTGATGAAAAGATTAATTTATTATTACAATTTATTTTTCAATAGAAAGATATGTCCTGCATATTAGAGAAATATATTTATGTATAGAAAAAAAAATGGATCTTTCAAATCGTAGCTTAAATTCATGTGTGAAATATTATCATGCCCATTTTAAAATTATAAGGCAAATTAAAGTTTATTACAAACAGTATGGAAAGTTATATAACAATTAATTAAATATCTCGAAAGATTATATGACAACATAAGATAAATCTATAAAATTTTGCTTACATAATCATGCCCTTTGCTCAATCATTATTAAGAAATATAATGAAATTACTCAAATTAAAGTTATTATAAACAAAGGAAATAATTAAAAAATATTGAAAAAATTGTATTTTTAACATTCCAGGTGATGCCGATCTACGACTTCATAGTAGTCGGCGGTGGGTCAGCGGGCGCGGTGGTGGCGTCGCGGCTCTCGGAGATTGGCAACTGGACTGTCCTCCTACTGGAGGCCGGCCAGGACGAGACGGAGATCTCCGACATCCCTGCGCTAGCGGGATACACGCAACTCTCCGACATGGACTGGAAGTTCCAAACGACGCCCTCAAACAACCGCTCCTACTGCCTCGCGATGAACGGGGATCGCTGCAACTGGCCCAGAGGCAAGGTACTCGGCGGCAGCAGTGTTCTCAACGCCATGGTATACGTCAGGGGCAATCGCAACGACTACGACCTGTGGGAAGCTTTGGGTAACCCTGGCTGGTCGTACGATCAAGTCCTACCCTATTTCCTTAAATCTGAAGATAACCGTAACCCCTATTTGGTGAATACTCCATATCACTCAGCCGGCGGGTACCTCACGGTCCAGGAGGCACCGTGGCGGTCTCCACTTTCGGTAGCATTTCTAAAAGCTGGCAGTGAACTTGGTTACGAGAATCGCGATATAAATGGAGCGAAGCAGACCGGGTTCATGCTGACGCAGGCGACAATGCGACGCGGAAGTCGATGCAGTACGGCCAAGGCCTTTCTCAGACCGGTGCGTGGTAGAAGCAATCTTCACGTCGCGCTTGGTGCTCAAGTGACGAGGATACTAATCAACCCGGTTAAAAAACAAGCTTACGGTGTAGAATTTGTCCGTAACGGTCAAAAACATAAAGTGAGAATAAAGCGTGAGGTAATAATGTCAGCTGGCTCTTTAGTGACACCCAAACTAATGATGTTGAGTGGAGTAGGTCCTGCAGATCACCTGAGAGAGCATGGTATACCACTAGTCGCCAATTTAAAAGTGGGTCATAATCTACAGGATCACGTTGGACTGGGAGGCTTGACGTTCGTAGTCAACAAGCCGGTCACATTTAAAAAGGACCGTTTTCAAACATTTGCGGTGGCTATGAACTACATACTTTACGAGAAAGGACCGATGACAACCCAAGGCGTGGAAGGGCTCGCGTTCGTGAACACGAAGTACGCTCCGACCTCCGGTAACTGGCCTGACATACAGTTCCACTTTGCACCGAGCTCTGTGAACTCGGACGGTGGCGAACAAATACGAAAAATCTTGAACTTACGCGACAGAGTGTATAATACCGTTTACAAGCCGATAGAAGACGCCGAGACGTGGACAATACTGCCATTGCTATTACGACCGAAGAGTTCGGGGTGGGTGAAATTAAGGAGTCGTAATCCGTTCCATTCTCCTTCGATAGAGCCGAACTACTTCGCGTATAAGGAGGATTTAAAAGTCCTAACAGAAGGCATTAGAATAGCAATGGCCATATCGAATTCGACAGCATTTCAAAAGTATGGATCGAGACCTCACAACATCCCAATGCCGGGATGCCAGCAACACGTGTTGTTTAGTGACGAATATTGGGAATGCAGTTTGAAGCATTTCACGTTCACTATTTATCATCCTACAGGGACATGTAAGATGGGTCCGAAGCATGACGTGGACGCTGTCGTTGACCCTAGACTGCGTGTGCATGGGGTTGCAAATTTAAGGGTTGTCGATGCAAGTGTAATGCCCACTATCATAAGTGGTAACCCTAATGCTCCTGTAATTATGATCGCTGAGAAAGCATCAGACATGATCAAAGAAGACTGGCTTGTATTATGACAGTGTTAAATGTTACTAAATACTCAATGGACAAAATGTTAGTGCTTACCACAAAATACTCTAAGTGTAGTGTTATGAAAAGCTTAAAATATAGCTATTAAATATGTATCTAATAAGTGTTGTAAATAAATAATAATTTAATAACTTTTTCATTAATTGTATCAAGGCGCTTAGCATTAATATACGTGCTGTAAAAAAGATCCTGTCTGTAAACTGGAAGGAAAATATGTAATAATAAATATTAAAAAAAATTATTTCATTATATTTTTAATTAAACCAATTGATTAAATCATGTCTATTTTATTTATAAGTTAATTAGATTGACAGGATATTAATGACTAAAGACTAGTATACCTAAAAAGAATAAGTTGCAAAACACCTCCATTAATTGGGTAGAATATACTCAGATATAATAAAAGAAATATAATAGAGACCACTACACTTATTACAATAATATAATAGTACAAGTGTTTTGGAACGAGCTAAAAATAGATAATGTTTGAGCGTGCCATCTGGTGGCAAATATAACAAGAGAAAGTGACATCTGGTGAAAAATAGTAAGCGAGTTTATCAGCGCCATCTGTTGTCGGATAGAAACAATATTATAAACGTTGATCAAAACAATTAATACATAAAGAAGTAATAACTAAAAGTAACACTAGATGGCGTGTGATAATTAAAATATTTATAAACTATCTCCAAAACAACTCTTTTTTTTAATAGTTAGTTAGTAGCAGTGTTTTTTTTAATGATTGAAATTAGCCTCGTATGGCGTTAACACCCTTATGTGGACTTTTGGTGAGCGTTCTCAACCGAGGTAATTTAAGAAACTTCACAGAGGGTGGCTCAGAGTAGGGCAGGACGTCGGCTCAAGCCGTTGCTGGGGCGCATGAGTCACGGGTTCAGGGAGTTGTGCGGGTTTGGACAGCTCCTGTATCGTTAACAAGAGCCGGCGAGGATAATATCTGGGGCGCTTATATTTTTTTTTTGAATTGACGAAAGTTCAGCCTCAGAAGGCTCTCTCTTACACCCTTACGCAGACAATTCCGGCGAGCGCTGAGGGCTCTCAGCCGTAAATACATTTAGATTTTAAGCAACAAGCACCCTGGGGGTGCCCCCTGTGGGGGCTCGGACCTCGGGCTCAGGGCGTTGCGTGGTGGGAGGGGGCAAAAGACTTTACATTATCTGATTTATTATTAGTAGTTCTTTATTTCAAAACAAAAAACAACAATGAATTATTAGACAGAGCGCGGCTAACGTCCACGCCGGCGAGGACGGTGTCTAGGCTGATGGCCTTGTGAGTATGTGGATTGTGTAGTATCGCGAGCTGAAGATTCGGCTGCAGCTGTCTGAGCTTTGGTGATTTCGTCGTCAGACTCGGCGAGGGCGTGCCTCGGTCTGCGAACGCGACTGATACGGGACGGAGTGTAGGACACGGCCTTGGGGCGCGTTAATTGAATGTTACGTGTGCCAGGCAGGAGTAATGCCGGCTGCTACCTGGGCAATAGTGAAATCATCATCAGGCTCGACAAGGGTGATCCTTGGCTTGTGAGTAAAGGATATTTGGGGGCTAGTATAGGTTGCATCCTGACTGACTTTCTATGTGAAGGTGTTTCGCAAAAACCACGGGCACCGGTGGCTTTACGAATGAAATGGTTTTGTATGACTTGGAGCCTTTGGATATGAGGGATGCATAGAAATGATTCTAAATATTAATCATTTGGCGTAATTACCAAATTAGTGCAGTAACCGAAAGTTAATTCTGATTATAGCAGATGGGCAAAAAAGGGAATTTTATAAAAAAATTATCTAATGATAAAAAGTTTTATTGTTAATATTTAATTAAATAATAAAATTATTATATAAATAATTAAATTATTTTTATTTCTAATATTTACGCAGTAAATAGGTATGTTTAAGCTTTAGAAATACTTTAGGATATTTTTATAAAGCCTGCCTGCATTTACCTAACAGAAAAAGAGACTAAGTAGACAAGTCTAAGTTCAGTTTATGTATTTTATAATAATTAATAAATATTTTATGTAAAAAAAAACTGGTACTAAAATGAACAGCAACGTTTCAAATCATATAGGGCAATCGAAACTCATCTTTTTCACACAGTTAACAAACGACCGGCGCAAATGATACAGTCAATTAAAAAGGTGAGTTTATTTGTCTAATTAAAATTCAGTAGATAGTATAGCTGTTACGAGCACGACCGCGTGTGGTCATCGCTGGCGCGGAGTGGAGAGGCAAGTGGTACACATATCGGGGGCAACAATGCGCCTGCGATCACGTATACCACGCTTACAATTAGGGTTGCCACACGGATTTTTTGGTGTCCGTAAACAACGTATTCATATAAATTTCAAATACACAGCCCTCAATAGGCAATCACACATACACATACACCAAACCTACAAATATTCACACACACATAAACACACATGAAGACACGCACACACTCAAACTAACCTTGAATAATCTTAATCTGTTCTATTATAAACTCTAAAATATATAATAATAAGTGAATTCTTTGTAATCCTATGCGAGTCATTCCCAACACAAGTATTTCTGATTACTTACTGGGAAACCTCGGCGTAAATCTTGTTAAAATGATTTCTGAAATAAAGCTATTTTTATTTTTTATATAAATAACATTACTTCTTTTTGTAAAGTTGGTCAACGTGCAGATGGACCAATCGTAAGCGGCTGTATTATCAGGGTCATCGCCCGTGCGTCTACCCTGATACGTGAAATTTTTAAGTCTTGAAACAATATCAGCAAAGAACCAAATAAAAATGAACCCGTGCCAGCATTTATAAAAAAAACCTGGGCGATCCTTTGCACGCGGCCATCAAATCCTAATCTAAGCAGAGCTTTTACTATGGAAACCAGATAACTGATATACTACATACAAAACACTTTGAATACGCAAAATACAGAATGTATATATTTAGATATTTACACCTAGACACAGGACAAACAGACATTTCCATGCTCAAAAATGTTTGCCCTGTGTGGAAACCAAACCCACGACCTGTGGTCAGGGACTCTAACCACCAAACTAACTGACGTGGCATTTAGCAAAGTACATTTAAAATATCTCAAATTCAAAATCTAAACTACGAAAAAACGCAAATAAACAAAAACTATCAATTAGCAACCCTACTGCACCCAACCAAATATCCAAGCGCACAAACATACATGAATACAAATAGACACATAAGCAAACACATTATATAACTTAGCGAGATATTCGCAGGGTTCAGTTACTTAAGAATTCAGGTTTTCAACCAACATTTACAACTCATTGCTGTTTATCGAAAGCATTGGGAATTCCAAATGTTTTTACAAATGTGTAGTCTAGATTGTGATATAATAATTATTACATTTGCTTAAGTAATTTTAAATAACAGGCGTGAAGTGTTTACAATGCGATATGTTGCAGTGCAGAATTATACAACGTGTTACAAAATACCCCGTAAAATATAATTAATTATCAAAGCCAACAACCCTAGTAAGTTGTCATGTCAGGGAACCAGATTATTTAACAGAAAGGCCTACGTACCTATTTTACCTAATAATTGTCTACTTTAATAGTTTTTCTATTTTTCATTCATAAAAATCTGTTTTTATTTTATTGGGGTATATTATACAGCGTTACTACGTTTCTTAAATATTGTGAATGGACTCGTTATAAGGCCCCATTTAACCTCTTTTCAGCTTTACAGGTAGTTTTGTAACACGGTCTAGATTGTGACCGCTGGGACTCATGATGTTTACAAACATCGACGAAGTTGATTAGGGAGCTAACTTTTCCTTTAACCTCATCGTTTCCCTAAATCCCATATTATAGAGAATCATGTAAAGGGACATTAATATTTCCCATACAGTTTTAGAGTAGGCACTTTAAGTCCGAGTACTACCACCTTACCCATTTCCGCCGTGAAGCAGTAGTGCATGTATTACTGTGTTTCAGTTAGAAAGGTAAGGGGGTCGGTGAAATTACAGGCACATGAGACTTCACAACTTCGTCTCAGGGACGAAAACGCATTGACGATGCTCCTGGTGTTGCAAAAATCCATAGGCGGCGGTGACCATTTACCAACAGGTGGGACCGTCTTTTTTAATGTCGGTCGATTGAATGTAAAAAAAAAAGATAATTTAAATAAAAGCGGAATCGCATTCCGCCAAGAACACCCTCTGGAATATAAAATATAAGACTTTATAATATCCTACTACTTACGGCGAAAGTTTGTAAGTATGGATGTATGTATGGATGTTTGTTACTCTTTCACGTAAAAACTACTGAATGGATTTGAATGAAACTTTACCACAATATAGCTTATACATCAGAATAACACATAGGCTACAATTTTTGAGGTTTCTAATGTGAGGTCGTAAAAAAACACATTTTTTGCGCTTACATTGCAAACGCTGACTGAATCCTACAAGATAGATCAAAACAATGTACTACAGTATTGTACAACTTAAAAAGGTCTACAAAAAAGTCCGTGATGGTAAATCTTTATCTCTTAGGAATAACCCACAATAACCATTTTTTATCCTTTACTTTGTACAAGAAATAATGGCTTATTTACGAAGCGATTTTAAGCAATACAGTATTAATCCTTATCCAATTAAGTATCTTAAATACATTGTGCATTTAATAAAGATCAATATGGCTTTTTACAGCATGTAAATTAAATAAATATTTTCGAAGATATCACAGATTTAAAATGCAGAGTCATAGCAATTTCGGCGATAAATACCGTTTCGGTGATAAATACCGGCAGCGGTGCCAGGCGAACGGGGCGTGGAGGGAGCGGGGAAGGTGCGGTGGGGAAGAAGTGGCTCATCGCTGAGTGCGCGACCCGAACGCGGGCAGACGCATGAGGGCAGACGTTGTTGACGGTTGTGTCCGTTTTGCGAATTTTCAAGGCACTAGCGATTTGATAAAAACGTATGGTCGCCTACTTTAAGTAATATAGGCCTAAGGTTAGTTATTGCCAGGTTTCTTTTTGGTTAGGAGTTACACGTACAAAAAGATACTTCATTTTTACGAATTACTTCATTGATAATTCAATTACTATATAGATAGGTTACTTACCGTTAATTATAACAAATTATATAAATAGGTTAATTATAACGAATTACTTCATTGATAATTCAATTACTATATAGATAGGTTAATTAAATAGGCAAGGATTGCATTAAAGTACAATCATAACAATAACTACCGTACTGTATTTTTTGGAAGTATAGAAACAACACGTACTTAAGAATTATGCCGCGAAAGCGTAAGTCTAATCTTTCCCAAAGCTGTAATAAAGCTCGAACTATGAAAGTAGCTAGACTTAACGAGACGTTTCCACAAGCCGAACTGCGAAGGCTTAAACAAGCAGAGCGTGAGGCAGCTCAAAACCTGAAGTCCACGCGAACGAAGTCGCGGGCAAAAGCTAGTAGTTTTATATATTTAATAGACCTCATACCGAGTTCGACCGGGGAAGTACTACCATACCCGTTTCCGCCATAAAGCAGTTGTATTACCTACTGTTTCGGTTAGAAAGGTAAGGAGGGCGGTGATATTACAGGCACGTGAGACTTAACAACGTCACGTCTCAGGGTTGAGCATAATTTTTTTTTTTTTTTTCTTTTTACATTTTCTACGGACTCTTAGTCCGTACTCTTTGAAGATTCTACGATGAATTATTTTAAGATCTATTGTACTGTGTTTCTAAAAATTAACATCTTTCCGCGCGTGCTCAGCTCGTTGTTTTGAACTGAGGCTTGTGGTTCCTTAATAATAGTGTTACATTAAATTTTTCTATTGCCGATACATGGATTAAAATAACTTAGCATTTACTTAAATTTAGTTACACTTATTCAGGGTTGAGCATCATTGATCTACTTGACTTTTATAAAAAGATTTGTAAATACAAATCTTTTTACGCTGACAACTAATTATTGCAGAAATACGATTCGGACTACTTCCCTCAGATCATTTTGGCTTTTATCTAGAAGAATATGGTCTTAAATGAGATAAGGAACCATTCTTAACCAGTTCTGCCTCCTTATTCAACTTCGTCGGCGAGCCGCTTCTCGGAGGCCTCGGTGAGCTTATCTCTCACGGGATTAGTAGTATTAGCGTAGTAAGCGAAAGAGACAGAGCACGGAGGCCGCGACGAAATATCCTCGAGTTAGTGTCATTTTCCTTACAGAATCGAGCCTCAGATCACCTTTCCATCATCGGACATCCCGTCGTACGGCGAGTATCCACCCCTACGTTGTCGAAACTCCTACGGTCCGGACTAAGCGTTTCGCCTCCGTTTGTACCGCGTACATCGAGGGACTGGAATAACTTGCCTGCTGCGGTCTTCCCGAGCAACTATAATTTGGGTGTCTTCAAGGCTAGAGTGAATAGGCTCTTAATAAACTAGTGTGCCTCAACATCTAAGATTGCATCACTGCTTACCATCAGGTGGGATCGCAGTCAAGCACTTATTTATATTATTTAAAAAAAAAAGACACTATTGTTTATATCCACCTGCACACAATACAATTTCCGTAAGCGCGTAATCTGTATAAACGAAAAAGGATCTTATTACAAACAATATCGAATCACTTGTCAACTGCATAACCAGTGTTGATTTCGTGGGCAAACCTATTTTCCTTGCCACGTCTTAAAACTTTCCAATGTTAGTCATTCAGCGGTGCTAACTATCATGTAATCTAGTTACGAGATATTAACTTGAATATGATCTCATAATTAGTTATTTCATTACGCGTTTCTTGTGACCGGGAGTTGTGAAGTCGATTTTATGAATATTTTATCGGTAGAGTTAATATATTATCTGCCCATTCAGTGAATAATGAGTTGTTAGAATGTCAATAATATGCACGTTTGGAACACTATAAATAAAATATAAATAAATATCCTGGGACATTATTTTACACACGGCCATCTGATCCCAAACTAAGCAGAGCTTATACTATGGAAACCACCTAATTGATATACTACATATACTACCTTTTATTTTGTTACTACATACATATATAGTTATTTACACCCAGGCATAGAACAAACAGACATGTTCATGCCCACAAATGTTTGTCCTGGGTGGGAATCGAACCCGCGACATTCGACTTGGCAGTCAGGGTCGCTAACCACCAAGCCAAATCAGTATAATAGTAGATGGGCTGAAATAACAACAAGACGATGATTGCTACATCTATACTAATATTATAAAGAGCAAAGATTTGTATGGAAGTATGTTTGTTACTCTTTCACGCAAAAACTACTGGACGGATATGGGTGAAACTTGGCACATAGATAGAGCATATCCACTTTTTATCCCGAGAAAATGTGATATACCTCGGAAACGCGGGTAAAACCGCGTGGGACAGCTATCTAAGATAATAAGCATTCACTACAAGAAAGTAACCACTGTACTTCGCTAATCTAAACATGAGTGGCAGTAGTTTAACCTACCACACATAATAAGACTCATAAATAAACACAAAATGCACTGTCGCCAAAAATAATAAAGTGACACAAAGAAAAACAAGATTTTCTAAAGACTCGTGCGTGCCACGGCAAAACCTTAACTGCCATTTATGAAGCCCTTTACATCATCAATGTGTGTGAATAGCTAAAGGCCAACATAAACATTGTCCTACACAATAGTGTCGTTCACAAACATCTGTGAAAGCTTTACATGACACATTGTACCCGAGCCGAGTGACGCAAGCCGGCCCATTACCGCGGTGGAACTTTCGATTTCTGGATGAAATCGAATCCGCTTCCTTACTATAATCGACGATTCTTAACTTCTGATTATGTTCCGTTTATATACTACCGCAACCACAACTGCTAATAAATATTGTACCTACTTTGATATCTATGTTTGGTTTTTCGAAAATTTATTATGGATCAATTTCATTTCTAATCTAATAAAAAGAGACAAAATTCAACTTGTTACAATACGACAGCAGTTAAAGGAGTTTAGTTTTCGTTAGATAACCTCAATGAAGAAAGGACCTTGATCCAATTAAGTAAAAATGTATGTCCAAAGCTATTTAGAAAGTTTTTACGTAGGCGCTAATGAACGAGGAAATACCAAGTATCTTTTAGTTCACAGTCATAATATTAAGTAAATTTAACAGAAAGAAAAAAAAAAAAAAGCGAGTGATACCCATGGTGTTGCAAGCGTCCATAGGCTGCGGTGACCGTTTACTATCCAGACGGGCCGTCAGCTTGTTTGCTACCTAGTAGTAAAAAATTATAAGTATATTATAAGTAAATTACTTAGACAGTACACTCTGAAACTGAATGAGATCAATTTCAAAAACTCCCTAAAAAGCTAAACAATTAAAGTTTGCCAACGTTGTTATAATCCCGAAATCCACTAGATCGTTCGGAGACGCGAGTCAAACCGCAGGGCAGAAAGCTGGTCATTTTTAAAGGTCTCAATTTAGCCTATGAGTAAGATCAGGAAGTTACTGACCAATTAATTACTGATTTCAAGCAAGAACATATTACGGCACAGGAACATAAAGTGAATTAAATAATATAAATCTAACAAACAGATCCGTACGTTAAGGTTGTATGATATAACATACACGGTGGACAAAGGTGCATCAGTGAGTGAACATAACAGGAATGGAGCTGCTCGAGGCACCAAGACTTACTAATCATCAAGCAAAAGCTTCACCATCAAATTTAATTAAAAAAAAAGTCCTGAAATTCTTTAATTATTGGATCTTAGTACATCCATTAGATAGAGAGTGGAGACCGAATTATCCTTAGTATTGTTATATATATATATTTTTTTCATATTTGAATTTCCAACGTGACCTGAGATGACCATAATCGTACCCAAGGGAGAAAAAACTTACGACTAAGAAGTCATTTCCAAACAATAAAACGTTAATTATATTATTGTATCTAACCCATGACCTCAGTAATCTAGTAGAGCTTTAGACACACTCCATCACGGATTGGCAGTAAACAAGTCTTTAGATTACTTCTAATCCTATAGTTACAAGTTTTCCCACGAAGTTTTTCTTTATCAAAATTTCTATTTCCATAATCCATAAGCAGCTCACGCACTAGGAAGTCTCATAGTCCTCCCGATAAAGACAATCGATATGACGACCTTTCACAACCGATTGGTGAAGATTTGGAACAATCGACATACGTTTTGCAACGGCCATTACGTGGATGTTTTCATCACTCGATGATCCAAACGTCGTCGTCATAATTAATGCGACATGTGACAAGACACGTAGCCCCTCAGCCCAATGTTATAATATCTCCATTTATTATCTATTGTTTTGACATCACACGGTCTAACAAATTATCTGATTAATGATGAGAGCTTTGTCTTCGAGCCACACATTAAATCTGGGCTAATTCTAAATTGACTTAGACCCAAATCCGCATTGTTTTGAATGAAGTAATTAATAAGCAATTACTAAGCACTATAATTTATTTCTGGGATCATGATCTGGTAAGGTAATTATATGCGGAAAACGGAAGAACGCAGGGTGTAGCGGCGCGGCGTGGCAAACGTATAAATAGGCCTATTGTTGTTTAAAGACTGTCTCCAGTCTCATTATTATGAAATATTAACATGCGAAATGAGAATGTTACGTATTCATAGTATATTCAAAGGACTGAAAAGGTAAACGCTTATTGGTAAGGGGATCCCTCACCAAGAACTGCTTATATATAACGGGAATATAATTAGTGCTTATATATTAACACTAGCTGTTCGACGTGGTTGCACCCGTGTTTTGGTTAGGGGTAGACAGGATGGTGTATTCTCCGGCCCATAAAATATGTCTACGAAAAAATCGCGTCCATCCGTGCTATAACTTGCTTGTCACTTAGTGTTGTTTCTGATTTTTATTTCTTTTTCCTAGGCTCCTAAGAATCGTAACATGAGGTTAAAATATTGTTTAATGAAGAAGAGAAGATTTTAATTAAGTTAATAGCCTAAATCCTGTCTCATAATTGGGTTATTAAATGCAAAAATATTTTTTCAAATCCGATGGCTAGTTACGAGATTAGCCTGTTCAAACTCTTCAGCTGTAATATATTAAATTGATAACATTGTTACTAAAATAGGCGTTTATTTTAATTAACAGCAACAACACACATTATGTTACACTCTGTTGAGAAATTGCCGGAAGAAAAACCACGATAAAGTAACTATAAATCTAAAAAAAGACTAGTTTTTTTAGAGCAACATAATCGACTTAAACTTTTAAAACGTCATTAAACTAACAAATTAATATTTTGCGCATTACATAACGTTGACATATCGCATTAGAATTTTGAAATTTCACAATGCGCTAACAGAGCATACAGAGAATTAACCCTATCCAAAATGTCGACCTACAACTCCACATAAGCTACCTCGTAACTTCGTAACACACATAATTTTTCTGTGTTCTGTAATCCCGAGTAGGGCGCGTGGGGCGGCCACGACGGCGTCGCACGCGCACCAGCAGTCCACCACGCGGAGCCGCGTCGCGCAGGTGTCGCGAACCCCACCAGCTAACTCCGAAAACATACTGTCAGTTACCTTTTTTTTTATTACCATCGATACTTATTTAAAATTTTCGAAAAATTACTTAAAAACTTTTTTAATAAGTTTTTTTTCTTTTGCAACTTTGTGGTGCATTATTTCGTGCCTGTTAACATATTTCAGCGATTATATCAGATGTTCGGTAATGTGGTGTAATCCTAACCTTACCTAACTGAACGCAACTAAAACTCGACTATCCAGTCTGAGTTATTGCATAACTCTTGATATAGGTGTTTTCACCCTTGGATATGTAACGTAGTCAGATATCTAGTGTTGTGGTAGGTCGCGTGTGTTAAAAAAACATTTGTTTTGTCTATGCCTCTCATTGTCCAGTTTGTGTTTTCTCAGACTCATAATCAAGCGTAGTCTTTCCCAACTTTCTTATTCCATAAATTTATCGCATTGCATTTTAAACTTTTTGGAATAGTTGAAAATAAATAAAGTCTTCTGATGAATCATATTCCGTGAACGCTAACGACCCCTTAGTTTGACCTGTCACAGCAAAATCGTGTTTGACCTATTATGTAAAGAGAGCATAATTGCTTGTCCCTCTCGCCTTAACTAATAGTGTCTAATCACTGTGCACAATTACTGGCATTCAGTGTTAGATAACACTTCCAAGTGTTTGGTTTAAACATTTCAAGTTGCGTTCTAGAGCTGCAAGTGACAATTATTGTCTCAGGTGACTTTATTTGACCTTTGCAATAGTTAAAATACTTAGTTGTACTTTGTTAAAGTTAGAATTCCCATCAACTGATAACTGATATTGCACCTAATTAAGTTAATATTACGACTCTTTCTTTCTCTTTAATATTCATTGTATTTTTTTTTGTAATATTCTGCTGAATTCAATATTCTTAATCAGTTATTTATAGGGTCTGTGGACTAGTAGCAGTTTTCAAATGTTTTTGGGTCATTGATCAAACCAATAGTGATAGATATGCTAAAATGAAAATTGTTTAAAATTCAAAAGACATCAACGCGTTCGCTTGTGCCCATCTCAACAATACTATCACATCACTACTACATCTATGACACCAACATTGTGTATGTTAATCTAATCTCAACGTTTTTAATTATAGCCCCGCTCCACGAAGTTCAAAGTGCATCGACAGTGAACCGCCGTGAGACAAGTGCAATCTACACAATAGTCACCGCAAAATAGATAATTGTTTCGACGCACATTATAACGAGTGAAATCCGTTTGATTTACGCATTGGTACTTTAGTGTGTGTAGCATTTAGCTTATTAGTGAAGGTTTTAAGAAAATAAACAGTCCGTGTGAACAGTGGCTGAAGAAGGAAGGCGTACAGCCTTCTCGGTTTTAATTTTAAAGTGTTGTGCAGAAATCTATCAGCAATGATTGTAAGTATAATTTTGATTTTATTTTACGAGACATTTCCCATACGATAAAAAGGGTTTTTATTTAACTTAACGAGAGGTTTTTAATTTTGATAGATGGGTTATTTATTTTAGAAATGCGATTTAATATTTAGGTACGTTAATATAATTTTTTTGATTTAAAACGAATAACCATAAAATACCTTATTTACACATCACAAACAGAAAAAGTATTAATGATACATCCCTACATTTATGACGTACATTCTAGTCAATTTACATTGGTTGCGAAAGCTATAAAATAGGCTTTATGTGTCCCACAAATAGGATCGAGGGACAAATAAATTTCAGCGCAAATTAACTTTAATGCGTGCGATTTATTAGATAGAGGATGAATGACCCTCGCCATGGAGTATTACGTCACTAATTATAGCTATTACGAAGTGTTTCATAAGAATGTATGTCAAGGCCGCTAATATTAGGCACTTGTCTCATTAGTGTAATAGAAATGCGAGTGGTGACCTCAAGTCACCACCAATCCGGGAGGTTAAGCAACTCTAGAATAGAATCTGGATGACCATTCTTAGAGGGTAGCTGTTCCCCGCAGTCTCGAGAGATGTTACAATTCCCGGGAGAAAAAGGATTGTATATATTAATTAAGTTTACTAACTATCTATGTATGAGTCAAGTTTCATCCAAATCCGTACTGTAGTTTTTGCGTGAAAGAGTAACCAACATACCATCCTCACAAGATCGCATTTATAATATCAGTAGGAAGATTATTATTATTAATCAAAAGGTAGTAAATTTTAGACATTCAGATTATCTTATTATTGTGGACTATTAAGCTGTTAGGACAGCAATGCAAGAATACTACCAATAAATACTTTGACTCTAATAGATAGCTTAAATATTGGAATATAAAGCATAAAAATAGCTCATCAAAGGTCAGTAACACATTCAGTCCCTGACAATGCGATAGACAACTGTGACTTACAAAGTTGAGAATTCTCTACCTCCCTGTCAACATTTGACATAAAATATATAATGGATCACTTTCAGAAGGCGTTGAGGAATTGATATTCGTTAAATCATCCACCCACTACTGTAAAATTAATAGTCACTTTCATAAGTAGATTGATAGGCAATCTAAATAGTGAATAGTGAAATAGACCTTTTGAACGCCATACCAAAACGGCATCTCCATATCCTGTACGCCAAGCCCGAAAATATAACCGAAATACCTGTATCCCTAAAACACATAAAAGTAATTATTTATTTTGTATTTTTCTGTGAATTTATATTGTCGAATATAGACGACAATGGTGCACGGGTACGCTTGCTCATGTCGAGTATAGCCGACAATGGTGAACAGGGCACGCTTGCGCATGTCGAGTATAGCCGACAATGGTGAACAGGGCACGCTTGCGCATGACGAGTATACACGACAATAGTGCACAGGGTACGCTGGCGCATGTCGAGTATAGACGACAATGGTACACAGGGTACCTACGCTTGCGCATGTCCAGTATAGACGATAATGGTGCACAGGGCACGATTGCGCATAATGAGTATTGCCGTAGAAAAGGTTAAGGAAGAGCATCGATTATGAGAAATCCACCTCATATAAAATGATTAGTGTGCAAAATTGGGCGCGTTAACAAATTATGCAATGAACGTCAAATAGCTCTAATCGTTCTGCGGCCGATCTATGTATTATCGAACTCTTTATTGTAGCATTGAACGCTTACTTCCGGGCGATTATCGCCGTTTGTATTAAATGTCGAATAGTTGGTGTTAATTTCTAGCACATTACACAGCACTTACTTTAGAGGTTTAAGATTAGGCTTTAGAAATAGGAATCGAAATAAAAGAATAGCTTAGTTATTTTTAAGGAGTAATGAATAATAATAATATTTAGTTACTAAAAAGGCGCTAGAAATAATTATAGGCACCATAACCTTATTGTGGTTTAAATAAAGAATAATTGAAACAGATAAACCTAACGATTACGATCTATATAAATATATATTTAGAAAAAAAAATGATTATGTAGTATATCAGATATCTGGTTACTATAAGCACAAGGTACAAGCTCTGCTTACTTTGGGATCAGTCGGCCGTGTGTAAACTATGTCCCGGGATATTATTTATTTATTGTTTTGTACATATATTATATATTTATTATATATGTACGAGTTAGATATCACTACATACTACAAAACAAAGTCGTTTTCTCTGTCCCTATATCCATATGTATGCGCTTCAATCTTTAAAACTATGCAACGGATTTTGATGCGGTTTTAATAGATAGAGTGATTGAAGAGGAAGGTTTTTATGTATAATACATGTGACATCCCACGGGAACGCGGGTAAAACCGCGGGGGACAGCTAGTATTAAAATAAAGTGATGAATAAAATAAAATCTAAAATTTATCAATAATATCATCCAATCAAATTTCTTATTATTAGTAGACGCGTAACAAATGGGTCAATTGTAAATTGATAGAATTAAAATATACGTTACATTAATATTGAATTAGGATAAATAGGATATCGTTTGAAGAATTTTAATTGAACCTTTACTTTATGTAGTAGTGATCTATAATCAAATAGTAATGGAATAAACAACATAATTGACACATGAAAAGGCGTAAGTGCAGGTTGGCGCCAGCTCTGGGCCACACCGGCGGCCTCGCGAACGACCAATACCAACAGTATATTATGCAAAAGCAATACAATCTAGTTGCGTCAGAACATATAAATATTTTCGTGTTGCGTTTTCGATATTGGCAATATAAACGTAAACCTAAACAAATTCTAAAATCAGGTATGTAGGTGAACTTTGCCCAATTCATAAAATCGATTCATTTCTATTTTTGCAACATGTGAATAGTATTCTATTAATGTACAAAGTGTCCCCCACGGTTTCACCCGCGTTCCCGAGGGATGTAACATTTTCCCGGCATAAAAAGTATCCTGTGTGCTATTAAAGGGCATTTTCTATATATGTGCCAAGTTTTAACCAAATCCTTCCGATAGTTTTTGCGTGAGAGATTAACATACATACAAACTTTCGCATTTATAATATTAGAAGGATTAATTTTCAAATTCCGCGGTATTCACCCGCGTTCCCGGAGAATATAATGTATACAGGGATTACAATATAGCCTATGTTACTTCTGGATAAAGTAGCTTCTGGATAAAATCGGTCCTGGAGATTATTTTAGTATATTCATCAGAAACAAAAATACAAATGTTTTTCCATCATAATATTAGTGTAGATATAGATACCAACGTTAATTCTAATAACTCCGTCATATAACGAGTGATTTTTTTTATTATATCCATTCACACAACTTTCGCATTTATAATATTAGTAGTGGAATAGGACTTTCTTGGTACTTGTCACTTCTTTACATCATGAAATGGGACATTGAGGTTTAAGACTACAGTTTCATTATGAAAAATTGTGTATCTTGTGAAATAGTAAAGAAACATAACTAGTATTAGGGCCAACAAAGCTGCATTATAATACTTATTTCATCTACACCGGTGCTTTAGGAACATCAGTAACTTTGGCCTTCATAAGTGCCTTCCTCAGCTTAGAATTTCACATTCCATTCGGTTACACATTACTCAAAACTGTACCAATATCTAGGACACATAATCAACACACAGTTAAAAAAAATAAACAAACTGCACGTATGTAGTAATAATTATACTAAACTTGCGGCACGCTATGATGGCCGTTATGACGTTTAACACTGACAAAGAAAAATAACCTTTATTACTTCATTCATAAGGTGCATCTATTGATCCAACAGCTAATTGTATGATGATGGAAATCAACCTTATTCCAACGCAATACAGTTTCTTTTCCTATGACAATATAAACCGTCAAAACGGCCATCATAGCGTGCCGGTAGTATAATTATCTTATTTTGCCGGGAGCTGCATCTGTGCTGCAAAAGTCGAATTCAAATGACGTTGCAAAATCTCAGTTCTTTGAGTCGCTTTGTATGAGTTACAATACTCGGTAATAGTAAGTAGGTATCTCGCAAAAACAATTGCACAATGTGCTAAGTATTAGTTAATAGGTATTGTTGCATTCGTGTAGCATTTAAGCAGGATGCAATAGGATTCGACCACGGATGGAAAATAAATATCTACTGGATTGGCCTTAGTGGGAATTATACATAAACCACGTAAATGAGACTCTATGTGTCAAATAATTTAATGCGTACATGCCAAGGGTTAATGCTATATCAATACTAGTATATTTTCATGTAATCGTAACTAATATTATCAATGCGAAAGTGAGATTGTTTATTACGCTTTCACGGCTAAACGACCGAACCGACCTTGCTGCAATTAGGCACACACGTTGCCTATAGTACGGAGAGAGACATAGGCTATGTATCAATTTTAACGCAAGTGAAACCACAAGGCTGAATCTAGTGCTTAAAAGTATTTCAGTAATAGTTCTAGAACCGTCACATGGTGACGTGTACGTGATTGACAACAAACAAAGAATACGTAACATCCAATAGTCCACCTAGGGAGGAAGGCTTAGAATATGCGTTTACGCAACTGTGTACCTTATGTCAACAATCCGCTACATGAGCTATGCTGTCAGAGGCTATTAAAAATACACATAGAATATAGATAGATACATAGTTTATTTAGCCTTCAGTGGCGGGTCGCTCCCTTCCTACAATATGGCGAGTAGTATGGCTGCCACATGCGTCATACTTGTGAGCAGGTGCTTCTTTGGGCGCTGGTCTACTCATAGTTATTCATAGCTTTTTTTATTATTTATTTTCTCCCGCTTTACCACACACATATTAACTAATTGGTCAGGCGTGAAAATCCATTATAGGATTATACAAAAACAAATATCTTAGATATTTTATCTAGTAACTAATTTCGCTGAATCTCATTGTAAGTCAAGTCCTAAACAAGGAAACTCAATAGGAAAACAGTGATTCTATTAACAGAGAAAGAGATCAAGCTGAATTAGTTCCGAGATATTTGTTTTTGTATAATCTTACATACATACATATTTTTAATGAGACTAAATAAATTGTAATTATGTAACAAATCTATGTTCGTTTTGGAATGAATAATTGCTAAGTTAATTGCCGGTTCTGTAAATATAACCTTGCGAACCGGTATTAGAGACTATTCAATAGTGCTTGTGAATGAAAATATTTTCATTTCATATAATAACTAGCTTACTTAATAAATCTACGAGATTAACTCAACCAAAACTTATTTGTAGTTCTAATTGTGGTCCCAAAGTGGCATTACGAGGTGAATTGTTTAATAAAACGATTGCCAATGGTCCAATTTATTTGTTAAACCAACTACAATTTTACACAATCGGTTCGGTATTAAAATATGAAAAAAAGTAAAAGTGCTGACATCTACGTATTGACTTGCACTAGAAACTGGGCGATTCGTTACGTTCGTTTACCGCGCTGTGGCCCCCTATTCAGCTAATACAAACTTCCGCGGGTCGCGGCGCAACGACACTTCGGTGAGCTTAACTCTCACGTGTTTGCTTGGTTAGCGAAAGAGACAGCGCATAGATGCCGCGACGAAACATCATTGAGCTACTGCATTTTCTTTACAGAATCAAAGCCCAGTACGGAAAATATGTCCGGAGACGTAACTTATTCCGCAGAGGGAGACATAATTAAATATTTTACGGTACGACTGTACTTTTGTATCAGTACTCAAATAAGATATTACCGATCTGACATAATAAATATCTCTTCTCTATCTTAAAAATAGAATAAAACAAAGTCACTGTTTCTTTCTTTATTACTTTTAAACTACGCAATGGAATTTGATGCGGTTTTTACCATCAATTGTAGAATTTCTTTCGAAAGGTTTATACATTTATATTGTCTCACTCAGGCGAAGCCGGGGCGGGCTAGTAATAATTATTCACAAAAAAGTTACGCTACGAAGCGTAAAATATCTGGGGTTTAAATATTCTACGCAACGTTACTATCTATCATGTGACATTGCGTGTAAAGAAGAGCAAAACCAATGCCTCTATTCAATGGATTTAATTAAGCAGTAGGTAAACTATGGGATTTAAATATCTAATAATCTATTGATTAATAACAATATTACAGTTAGCACACGGTTGTATTTTCTTTGTTTTACTAAGGACACCTACAATCTGACGGCCCGTCATCTATACTAATATTATATAGTGTTAGAGCATATCCTGGAATAGCATATACGCTGCTTTTTATCCCGGGAAAATGTGATATCCCTCGGGAACGCGGTTAAACCGCGGGGGACAGCTATTTAAAATAAGTATAAGCAACATCAAGTTAAAACACTTTTTCTAAATTTAGGTAATCACGAAACCGTATTCTTTTTATTATTAACAAAAGCGTAGAAACAAAATAGAACCGTGCCAGTTACACTTGACTTATGTGAAACGTTACATCACAAGTAAAGTTGAATAATGGTAAAGTACACAATGGCACGTGCGGTTAAAAAAAATGGCAATAATGTAAATAATAGATAATCGAGAGCGAACAAACCGACGGAGCAAACAATTTCGACTACGTGACATGTCAAGTCATGCTTTACTTAGCCGATAACGTAATAACTCAAATGAGGTTGTATTCATTAAAACAATTTTTTTATGTTTATACTCGAACTAGCAACCGCCGCGTTTTTACCCGCGTTCTTGAGGGATATCACATTTTCCCGAGGTAAAAAGTAGCTCATATGTCATTCCAGAGCATGGTCTATCTATATGCCAAGTTTCATCTAAATCCGTTCTGTAATGTTGGCGTGAAAGTGTAACATACACCTATCCTCAAAAACCTTCGCATTATAATATTAGTAAGATTAAAGCCTTCAGTACTTACATTAAAGTTTAAATATAATTTTATTCATAAATAATCCACAAAAGGCAGTACAATTATAGATAACAAAACGCATTACAAACGCAATTTGCAAAACGTAAATTAAAAAATTTCTAAAGTTTAATAGCGCTATGAAATTATAATTTATTACAAAAATAAAGTCTGCTTTTGCCCATCCATAATATAATCAAAAAGAACAAACCGATGCACAAATCAAAAATATAATATTAAAAAACAGATTATTCGTAACAGACATCATCGTGACCTAACCATGAAATCGTCTCACTGACTGAGCATGCAAACAGCGTCCTCCAATCCAAGAGCCATGGAAAATGGATCCAATGAACAATGATATAATGCCTAACGTAACGGATGTGCGCGTGCTGTTAAGGAAATGTAAGGAATAGGCCTATGTTCACTAAAGTACTAAAACAGTATACTTATCTGTTTTTTTATTTGTCACTTTTTTAAATCTTAAAACAGAGTTGATTTTTTTGTAAAAAATATAATTAATTATCAAAGCCAACAACCCTAGCAAGCTGTCATGTCAGGGAACCAGATTTATTTAACAGAAAGGCCTACGTACCTATTTTACCTGATAATTGTCTACTTTAATAGTTTCTCTGTTTTTCATTCCTAAAAATCAGTCTTTTTATTATTTTGGGGTTTGTTATTCAGCGTTACTACGGTTCTTAAATATTGTGAATGGACTCATTATAATGCCCCATTGAACCTCCTTCGGGCTTTACGGGTAGTTTGTAACATCCTATATATTATATAAACCTACCTTTTGAATCATTCTGTCTATGGTTGAAAATCGCATCAAAATCCTTTGCGGAGTGTTTTTTTTTTGAAAGGGACGAAGGTCTTTTCTTGCGTAGTGCGGAAGGTACTTTGTTTATATTTAATTATATACTATATAAGGATTTGTAGCTGTTTTTATTAATTACTGACTGGTTCTCGAGATGCGTTGCTATGCAACATTTTTTTTATTCTTTTTGTGTCAGCAACCTTCGCAGACTTCGTTGAGCCACTCACTAAAGTTTTATCACTATCGGATAAATAGTTTAAGTAGGCATAGGACACAAACATATAAGCATTCATTTATATTATATATATAATATAAATGAACTAAAAAAAAACATGGTTTAGGTTCGCGGAGGGTATGCCATTTATGAAGGTTAAAGTTAATGAAGTGACCACTAGTTCAGAACGCTTCAACTGGAGACAATCGACAAGAAACCTCAACAAAGTTACATTTTTGATTTATTTTTATCTGCCTATTTTCAAGAGCTTTTATAACAAAATTAAGTATTTATATATTTTGACATCATCTGAAGTCTATATATAAGCTTGAAAAAACAAAGAAAAAAATATCGCTCAAACATATTCATATTATTATGTAAACAAGAGTGAACTGCCACTGTAAACACTAGAGCGCGTAAGAACAAACACTTGACATACAGACATACAGTAAGCAAGTAAAAAATAATGTACACAAAAGCGAAAGGAACCACAGGTGAATTCAAATTTCAATATGTTAATACTAGTTACCAGCATAATCCACAATCAACACTCCAATCACTGATGTAACTCATCAAAATATTTCTAAACAAGATAACTAGGTAATACGCCAGTTGCAAAATACGCTGCTGCAAATACATTGTTAATTATGTGAAAGTTCACTGATATAATCAAAATTTTGAATAAAAAAGTCGCACGCTTTAAATAACAAATGAGTTTAATACCCTTTGGTTCATATAATCCTTCATTAAAATAAAACTAAACTAGTTTTGTAACTAACATAAAAAAAATGTTAAGATTCGATAGCTGCTTGATAGAATTTCTGGTCAGCAACTATATAAAAAAAAAAATGCAACTGTGTCACAGTTGCATTTTTTTTTCAGAAACAAAACAGACAACCTAAAAAATTTGCATTAGAATATTTTAACTACACGTCAACTCTCCGAAAAAAAGCATCTTTGAGAATAAACCTGAACACAGAGCTTGAAAAACGCAAAAATAAACACTACAAAAGACCGGATAATGCTCATAACATAAGTGTATTCGTAAAATAATCGGTATCGTTCAATAAAACATAACCTATTAACCCAGCAATTAAAAGGAGAAACGATTGTATTACAACGATCGTTAATTGATATTGCAAAATCCAGGAAATAAGTCATAAAGGCCATGTCACTAGAGCTGAATTTTGAAGTAATTTGCACGATATTAACTAAAAGTCTGGTTTGTGTTCATAGCGCGACACTCACCGCGAACGCTCTCATTCTTGCGACATTTTGAGTAGTTCGTGCGCAGGTTAACGACGTCGAGTGCAGTGTCGCGGCCGAGGCTATATACTTGATCGCATTACATTGGTTCATTCTATAAAATTTGAAAAAAAAAAAATAATAGAAAAAATTATGTTTGTATGTTTTTACTCAATACTTTTTTATTCCTACTTATCCGATAGCAGGGAAACTAGTAACTTTTGTTCTACGCACGACTGCAAAGGTTCCTGTCAAAAAACGCCGGAAACAGCCAGTAACTAATAAATAAAAAAAAACTTACTGATTACCAATCAGAACAAAATTAGCATAAACACTATTTAGAAAAAAAAATTTCAAATCAAAATATTGCCAATATAAACATGCGATAGTGACCGTGCCATACGTCATAAATAATTTCGAAAATGGAACAGCGCTGCCAGTCAGTGGCGCGACCGCGAATCCTTTACAAGGCAGCCAACATTGCAACACCATGGCTGATTGCCGGCAGTTTACATAATCGGCCGGCCGGCACTAGTGTTGTAATGTTGCACTCGCTGCATGGACACCGGTTTTCGCCAAATTCGATGAACGATGATACGTTTCATGTACTTGAATTTCTTCATCAGACTATACAAGTTTACTACGAAATATCGGTACAAATGTAAGTATGTCAGTGGGACAGTTCATTGGGGCGAATCAGAAATGAATAAAATTACAATTAACTCTGATAAAGCTTTGATGTTACGTTTGATGATATTCAAGGTTAAGTTTGAAAATGGAAAGGCAGTAGAAGCTTGAATGAAAAACAACATTACAGTCTGGTATGGACTCTTGAGGATGCTCTGTGGGCACTTTATTGTCCGTCTGCGTAAAAAGCAATTCGTGTGTCACAGATAAAACACTCATCGTTTATTGCCTATAATTCATAATTTAAATATTTACATGATCATCTATGTAGTTGTAAAATACTTACTCATGTAATTAGCCTTCTTGAATATTAATAAATTGTGTGACACTTTAATAGGCCTTCAAAGACACTTATCGTGTCTGACTCTAACAACTTTGACCGAAAAAATATTTTTTACTGGATTGACCTTTGTGGACACTCCACGTCAGATTATTGTTTCTAAGTGGCGGGTTTAAATCTCTACTTGGTATTAATATGTGTGCATGACTATATGACCCCGTGTTGACGAACATTATTAGACTATAATATAACACAGTTAATAGCTTACAACATACTAACGTTTATTTTCATTTAATATTTCTACCAGAGACAATAAATATCATAGACCATACCACTAGATGGTGTAAGGTTATTTTGGAAATAGAATATGCCGTCTCCTTTATTCTTATTCCTCCAAAATAGTTGCACAAACATATTTTATCGTCTACATATGTAAACATGTCAAGGCACGGAGTAATTGAATGTTTCATAGGCGCCAATTGATATGACACTTGTGGTGTCGCACATTATAACAAAAAAAGTTCCCGCGTCTCGAGGCCACTGATCGCATCGTTTCGACATCAACTGGCCAATGCCCTCAGATACAACCACATAGAACAAACGGACATTAACGAACTATTCGATCTAAAAAAAGTCGGTCTTGCACACGAAGGGTTCCGTGCCATTTTACTCAAAAAGAAAATTCTTTTTCCCTTTAATTCAAAACTATTTTTACTTTTATTATTTGTTGTTAAAGCGGTCATAATACGTTACATGACCCCGCTGACAGACAGGCGACCACAGGAGGTTTAGTAATAAGGTCCCGTTGGCACCCTTTGTATACAGAACCCTTTTTTTACGAGGGGGAAATGCCTAATTCACTCACACCACTGAGAGCACAGCGCTAGGTTATGTCCTGGGCCTCGATTCTGTAAGGAAAATTTCACTAGCTCGAGGATGTTTCGTCGCGGCCTCTATGCTCTGTCTCTGTCGCTTACTACGCTAATACTACTAATCACATGAGAGTTAAGCTCTCCGACCTCTGTGAAGTGGCTCGCCGACGATGTTTGTATTAGCTGAATAAGGGGGCTGTTCGCACAGACTAAAACCACCTAGAATTCCTTCTCGTTCCGTTGCCGGGACTGTGGGACCAGACGCGTCCTACGGCCACTTACCCCGTCGGCGTCTTGAGTACAGAACAACCTAATGAAATCATTCGAACATAGACAAAATAAAGTGTTGCCCATTAGAAAAATAAAACGAATAAGAAGTAAATAGATAAAGGCATATCCAGCGTGTAGGGAGTGGTTCTTTGCCGTACATTACCATTCGCGTCTACGTAACGCACGCAAGTTACGTCAATGTTGCTAGTAGACATAACTATGAGGTTAAATGAGTTGTATTCAATACGTAATGCGGATAAAATGTTGTGATAATACACCAATCTACGATAGGATAGTAAAATAATTAAAACATAAATATCAGTAACTGCTTCAACGTATTACGACGTGATGCTTCGTATTACATAGTTTAGACCTTTGCTTGAGTTTAAGGAATTATTTGTTAAACCTATATGTGTATATAAACTAGCTGTCCCCCGCGGGTTCAACCACGTTTATCGATGTCATATATACCCAATAACCATCTGCGAAAAGTTCCGCGTTGAATGGTAGCAGTCCCATCCCAATATGTTTAGTAATTTTGAGGTGACAGTGTGTCAAAGGAACCCTATATTCCTTATATGTCTATAGATATATAATTATACTATTATAATCCCAGGATTATTTATTTATGACTATTTCATCACTCATTAAATTATTTACACCTAAAAGGGCATGTTTATGGTCAGACCAATCTATAAAATATGAAGAAATACTTCTGATCTGTTATAACTCACTTAATTCATTAAAAAATCACTTACACGGGATTTTTTAGTCAATCAGTATTTATATCTGAATAGTAATAAACGAAGTCACCATATCTGTCCGTTTATATATTTTAAAGTACGGAATAGATTTTGATGCGGTTTTCACATTAATTTAGAAAATTTTATCCGAAAGGATATTAGAAAGGAAAGGATACGAAGCCGGGGCGAGTCGCTAGTTTATTTATGTGTAACATGGAGTATACAGTAAAAGTTTTTTAAACCAAAATACATACGAGTATATCTCTTTGTACGAAGATCGATATATGTTCATACATCGAAAAGTGTATATTCCCAGTGGACTCCAAAATGGTAGGCCCAATTTTGACAGAAATTTCACTGGCAGACAGCTGATGTTATAAGGAGTAACTTAAGCTTTATATCCCGAAAAAATTTAACATCCCCCGGGAACGCGGACAAAACCGCGTGGAACAGCTTTTCTATCAATACGAAAGTGTTCACAATTCTTCTTTACCAACTCTGAAAGCCATCACATGGTACAGAAACTGTTATGCAATATTTAATACAAAGTTCCGGAACACAGTAAGAGGTGTTTAAATATAATTTATTCAATACGACATTGTAAAATGCACATTGTGGTCGCTACGTAATGCTAATTTCGGTACAGTAATGTACATTGTTTTAGCTGTACTGGGATTATGCACAAGATTGATGTTAATAATGATAGATATGCACATTACAAATCTCTTAGTTCCGTAAGAGTAATAGTATTTCGTAACGATGAACTGTTTAACATTGCATTTGCGAATGAGTTGAGCATTGTTAAGTAATTTTATGTTTTATTCTAGTGAGGTGTGTTTTATTTACTAATGTTATAGTTTCTGTAAGAACTAAGTGGTGCCATGATTTACTTGAAATCTATGCTACGATCATAATATTTTTAAAGAAGTAAACTTGCAAAATATCTGTATTGAATTAATGAATATTATGCCCTAGTACTACCCTTTTTTAATGAGCGTCTTTTTACTATTTATGCCTGTTCAAAAAAAATCTGTTTTTAAGTTTGATAAATTTTTCATTATGTTCTAGGCTTGCATAGCGATATATTTTTATTATGGTTATTATTTAAAAAAAAACGACACCACCCGCAATTCTTTTCTGAATCAACTATCCCCTGCGTTCCCGAAGGATGCTACCTTTTCCCGGACTTAATAGTACCCTATATGTTATACCAGGGCATGCTCCGTTCGAAAGTTTTTGCATACATCCATAGATTTCGAATTTATAATATTATTAGAAAAAGCTATAGTTACTCCTGTATCTGACCTCCTTGCCCAGCCTGCCCCACCCCTTGCGTGTAAACAGTGATACAAACAACTTCGCTTACTAATGACACAAGGTAATCTGATTTTAATGGGTACACTTGTCACAAGGACACCAAACAAATGATAATCGACTTTTATTTATTTTAGAGATTTTCTAAGTTAGTTACTCATATTCATTCTAAAATATTAATATATGAGTAGTAGACCTCTCAGTGCAGAGTTTGTCCGGGGAAGTACTACCATCTTACCCATTTCTGCCGTGAAGCAGTAGTGCACTTGTATTACTGTGTTTCGGTTAGAAAGGTAAGGGGGCCGGTGAAATTACAGGCACATGAGACTTAACAACTTCACGACTGAGGATCGACAATGCATTGGCGATTCCCCTAGTGTTGCAAATGTTCATAGGCAGCGGTGACCACTTACCATCAGGTGGACCGTCCGCTTGTTTGACAAAAAAACCGAACTCTTAAGGTCTCGTTGTGAACGAGGAATCTCCAGCCATCAAAATAGTCACGTAGGAGATGGTTCATAATTATTCAATTAGTGTTGCCAATAGTTGGCGTAAAATAAGTAATAATGACAGTTGAATTAAAGCGAAAGCGAAACGATGAGCAATAAACATCAATTATAAGATTGAATAGAGGATTAGATATCCGAATCGAGCATTTATTTATGCTACGAGACATGCCTATTTACTTAGTCTACGCCACGAACTCGCGTAACAAAAGGAGTAGTAACAAGTAGGCAAAGTGGGCAAAAGTGAGCTGGCTTTTAGCTACAGGCAGATAAGCAATAACGAGGCCGGAGGACGGAGCGGGCTCATCTAGAAAATATTATTGACTCTAACCGAATTGAAGCAGAAACCAATGTCTTCATAATAAATTCAAAAAGATGTTTTTTTGTCGGAAAAAATAGACAAGGTCAAACAAATGCTGTGCTGAGTGCACACAGGGCCATGCATGTCACGGGGACCCTTTACTAAGTTCCTAAAATATATTTTTGTCATAAAAAAAATGGAAATTATATTTATCAGTGAGGGTTTCTCACATCACACTTGAAAACAATTTTCAAAAATGTTTTTTCTTGGGTATGCGGGTCCCCTAGGCAGTTGCCTACACTGTCTAATGGTTAATCCGGCCCTGTGTAAACATATTATATATAGTACTAGCTGTCCCCCGCGGTTTTACCCGCGTTTCCGTGGGGTGTTACATGTATTATACATAAACACCTTCCTCTTCAATCACTCTATCTATTACAAAGAACCCCATCAAAATCCTTTGCGTAGTTTTAAAGATTTAAGCAGACACAAGGATATAGGGACAGAGAAAGCGACTTTGTTTTATACTATGTAGTGATAGTGATATAAACTGTAGTTTCCAAAATATATCAACAGTCAAGCATCATAAATCAATAACACAATTAATTTTAAACTCGCTGAACCCTACCTCGTTTCATGCTGGCTATATTGATTGTGTATAAAAAAACACCTGTTGTAAATTGCTTTCAGTAGTTTGTCAAACATAACCCAGTAAGAGCTCAATCGATCGGGTGATTTTCCATAGGTCTGATTGATACCTACCTTACCTCATTTAGTTGACACAAAAGCTACATTATAGATATATGTATATACCTACACTGAAAAGAATGAAACTCTAACGCTGTTATATACTTCTTATTGCTTAGAGGCTGGATACAGGCTGCCTCTTTATGTATTACTTGGACTTGATAAAAGTAAAAAAAAATATTCCTGATGTTGTTGTGGGTACATTCTATCATATTAACTAATCTGTTTACGTATATTTTTGTGTATAGTCTTGATAAAATATTGTTAATTTTAATTCCACATACAGACTTATACTTATAAATATATAAAGAGGAAAGATTTGATTGTTTGTTTGTTTGCATTGAATAGGCTCCATCCACTGGAACTATTAGAAAAATTATTTCACTATTTATTATATACATATTTTTTCAGAAGAATTTGGGATTCTTAATAAACTGCAATACACAAGGTGTAAACAATTACCTCAAAAATCCTTACATCGCGTACGCTGCGAAAACTTTTGATGATAGAAAGATTTTTAGAGTAGTAGAGCTCTTAGTGCAGAGTTCGTCCGGGGAAGTACTACCACCTTACCCATTTCTGCCGTGAAGCAGTGGTACACTTGTATTACTGTGTTTCGGATAGAAAGGTAAGGGGGCCGGTAAAACTACAGGCACCATGATACTTAACAACTTCACGTCTCAGGGTCGACAACGCATGGGCGATGCCCCTAGTGTTGCAAATATCCATAGGCGGCGGTGACCACTTACCGTCAGGTGGACCGTCTGCTTGTTTGTCGACCCAAGTAGTATAAAAAAACAACAAAATAATCTAACATTCCTCGGAACGCGGGTGAAACTGCGAAAGATCCTAAATAAAATTCAAGAAAATTCTGTACAAAATGCAATCAACACGTATACTCGTACATATACGTCAATCGATGGACGTGATCAAAATGATAAATAAACAAATATTACATAAGACGTGAATAGTTCAAGTAGCGCAACTGGTGGCATTAGGTGAAGGCCGCACGAGAACTTTCGATTGTGGTGTCACCACACTAGTGGGGTCGTTAGAACACTTCGGAGAAAGCATTACGTATCGACGAATGTGGAATATAATAATCATAGATCATTATCTGACGAGATAACGACATACAAGTATATGACCAACTAAAAAGCTTGTAAAATTTATAAACTTTTTCTGAGAGCCCTGTGCGCTCGCCGCAACAGTCCGTATAAGGGTGTAAAAGCCAAAAGAGGCCAACATCTTCGACCCCTCCAAATAAAAAAGAAAAAAAATTGCAATCTGATGTTGCAGTGCAATGAATTGCTCTCCTGACATGCTATCCATTTAAGTATTATAGTTTTAATATAATTGATTGAAAGTATTATACTTTCAATAAACAATAAAAAAAACGTAAACCATGTGAAATGATAATGTCTTGCAGCTTTGTCATGATCATATTTGTGGTAAAGTAAATTAATTTGTCTACTCTAATAGCCAATTTTACCGATCTAATAAAACGACCAATTGCAAGTAAACTGCGATCTAGTAACTAGCAGCGAACTAATACTAACTTAATATCATAAATGCGAGAGTGTTTTTGTTACACTTCACTGTTGAAAGACTCATAGGTGTATGTAGGAGTTCCGTGCCCACGCCGGAATGTTGAACCGATTAAAAATTCCAGAATACCTAAATAACTCCAGACAAGATTGACTAAAACTTTTGTTTTTTTTTATGGGGCCAGGCCCCTCCTAGAAAATAGCCCTAGTTACGCCAATGGAACCACTGTTTATCCCGTGAAAGTGGGCTAAACCACGAAGCACAACTAGTCTAAGTATAAAGTTCTGTGTTGTATAAGAACTAAACAGTCCTAACAGCAGTTACTTTCTTTCTGAACGAAGTTACTTTTGTAGCCAAGTGGTGAAATTGGCCCTAAATCATGACGAAGACAAAACCAGTTATCCAAATGAGCCATCTTCCAGAACTATCGGTTAATCTTAACCAGTACCTGTATACATCATTACGGTGAGATATCGTAATAACCCGATTAATGTAAGTGTTACATTAGGTGAAGGCCGCGCCGAAATTACTTTCACCGGTGGCGTAATTGCGCGAGCCCCTCGGCTGGCCGGACAAACTGTCATATGTGTGACGTCACTAGTTAATTATGCGACCTTTGTTTATGGTGCCAACCAAAAACAACCTATATGCATAATGTCTTAGAGACTAATAAATCATAGCAACTTTGAAATATGAATTAATAAGCTAAACGAAAATCATATAGCAACCTACTAATATCATAGATGTAAGGATATCTTTCACGCAAAAACATTTTCCTGGAAAATTTAACAGCCCTCAGGAACGCAGGTCAAACCACAGGTAACAACTAGTGTTATAACAATTAAACAACACAAAGTATAATATAATAAAAAAAAACAATAAAGTAAAGTATAGTACAACGAAAAAAATTCACGCTCTGATTGCTTTAAAAGACCACGACAAAGTACAATACCAACATTGTTCTGAACCGAGTCTCGCGTCACACCGTTTCTTCGGTAACCGTGGAAAATGTAGAGTAGGTGACAGTTTTGGTGGACATGTACTGTTGGTAGCATGTTTTAAATTATACAACTTTAGTACAAATATCTGAGGCAATACGAAACTCCATTCTATTTGACTCGGAAATGATTACGATTTTATGTTACCTTCAATAACTTTTTTAATAAAACAAAGTACATTTATTTATAAATATTTTTTAAAACAAAGAATATACAAGGCATCAAATAATCAGCCAAGGAATAAATGAATTAGCCCTATGGAAATGTTGTTAACCTTAAATAGAATATGAAGACTAAAATAATATGTAACGTCATATTTGTCAGGTCCCACAGCTATAAATAAGGAAATAACAACCCTAAAGCCTCAGTATGGTAGATTAACCATTAACTCGAGCTTTCATATACTTTCAAACTAAGTAAACATAAATATTATGCTGTAGGTAATATCCTACTTACTACGGTAAATATAACAATTCTAGCTGTCCCCCGTAATTTCACCCGCTTTCCCGAGGGATGTAACATTTTCCCGGCACAAAGAGTATATTACTTCTAATACCTGCATGAATATGTGTACAAAGTTTCATGATGATCGATTAAGTAGTTATCGCGTGAAAGCGTAACAAACAAACTTACATTCACATTTTTAATATTAGTAGGGATTTAGAAATGGATAGAATTAAAAATATATGATGTATTGTTTTGGACAATAGGCTCATTTTTAAATTGAGTTAAAAGCAGGCACTTTTAACTACACCAGGTAAATTTACATATAATTAGTAGATAATTCAACATATATCATATGAATTCCGAATCATTAGACATAAATTTTTAGATAACAAAACGTTCACTTTTATAACTACTAAAGTGACTTGTGATATTAAACCTATTGTGTTATTATAAATGAGATAACTTGGTTATAAAGCAATAAAATATTGTGTCATAGATAAGAAATCAAAGATCACTTTCACGAGATCGCCTCTGGAGTGGATAATGCCTGGAAATTAGATCATATCTTCCGTACAACTAGGAAATAGATACCTATTTGCCATCTCTTTTGCTCTCAAAATGCTGTAAATAGTGACATCTCTCTCTTTTTGTCATAACTGGACGGATATTAAATGAACTTAGAGTGTAGCTCATCATCTGCCTGCACTATTATCAAACATTTAGGGTTGGCGCGTTCTATACATATTACAAGAGTTTTTTGTTGAGCACTTGGTGCAAGGTGTAAAGTGCACGTGTTCACCGATATACTCTTGCCTCTTACAACAACCTAAAGATGAATTATGGTGATATTAGTATTAATCACCGTCACAGCATAATTTCACTGCCTGCATCAGTTTATACCTATCGCTTTAACCTAATTATAATACGGAAGAAAGTATGAATATACAATAATTTTATAATTTTAATGACTTACTTATGTGCCCACTAACTTATGAAACATCTGTAGATTTACCTGTAAAAAAGAAATATAAAATTAGAACCGATCAATAAGAACGAAATTGTCTTAAATTAACATATGTTTTCTTTTTATTCCAGGTACGAGAAAGAAGAAAACCCTGCACTACAAGGCATACATGCTATGTGGTCTAACATGCCGCCGCCGCGGCATCCGATACCATTAACGAACGAGCCTATGCGCAAGAGCAGACCCCCAGACAAGTTCAAGAACAAACAAAAACGATAAATAACCTAGTCCCATTCGACAACCAAAGCGCTAAAAAATTCTGTGATACTGGCAACACAAAGTACCTAAAAAATAATCGACTGTGATAAGAAAATTTTAAAATGGGTGTCCACGTGCTTCTAGCATCTACAGCGCTGAAGACGGTCAGTGTAACGGGTCTTTGGCTAATACCATTACTGCTTGGAGCGCTTACTTATCACAATTACAACTCGTATGATCCTGAAGCGAAGGTATTGGACAAGGAGCCAAGGAAGGAGTACGACTTCATAGTAGTCGGTGGAGGATCAGCGGGAGCTGTTGTGGCGAATCGACTGAGTGAAGTTGGTAATTGGAATGTACTCCTTTTGGAGAGTGGTAAGTTATTATTTTCGTAACTACCCCTAATCAAAAATTCCCCAAATTTATACTATTCATTCAGATTATGTTAATTATTTCATAATATTTCAGACAATTTCCTGGTTGTTGTTCTCCGACAAATTTGATGGTTTGGATGAGTAGTGTAGATTATGTCTAGTCAATGTGTCCACCTACTTACTACAACCCCTTCCAACGACTCCACGTATTACCTATTTTGGACCACGAATCTATAAACAACATTTCCTAGACAAATTGATTACTATCATTACTAGGTACACCGCAAAATAACGTCCAAGCTTGGATATAAAGTGGTTGTTATATGAAAGGTATTGAAAAAAAAAACCTTCAAGAAGAACCGGCAAGAAATCACTTCTCAATCCTTTTTAATTTTATTAACAACTTACATAGCATTACATTTCTGCACCCTTGTGTAATTATTTTGAGAAATAAAGATATATTATTAATCCTTAAGTCGAAAATGTGAGCGGGTCATACTCGTACGTTTGTTTGGCACTTTTATCACCTTACCAATATTATAAAGAACTAAAATATTTGTAGCAGTTTCGTCAGATCTAATAATCCATATAAAATTCCCCATTAAAAATGTTTCAGGTCCCGACGAGAACGAGATTACGGACGTGCCGTCGCTGGCCGGCTACCTGCAGCTCACCAAGCTGGACTGGCAGTACAAGACCGAGCCCACCGCGTACGCGTGCCTTGGCTTCAAGAAGCACAGGTGCAGCTGGCCTAGAGGAAAGGTAATATAAGGTTTTAATTAAAACAAAAAGAAAACAGACTGCCGTAAGTAGTTTATAAGACTAAGTTACACGCGAGACTACTCCGCTTGCAATAAACCATTTAATATGTTAATTAATTGCTGCAATCACACTACAGAGAATCGATCCTGAATTCCATCAGTCCCATTTAATATGATAAAGCGGGTCGCGCTCATTGAATCGTTATATCCAATCCCTAAAAAACATGCGCTGTAAACTACGTATTATATCTTCCCCTTCTTTATTAAACAAAAAAATCTATTTTGATACAGCAAAATTTACTACGGTAAATTCTTCGAAATTCAGCTTTAACTGTGGAAATATAACGAAGGGTGGCACCAATGAAAAGCTTAAATGTTACTCCTATAGTCACTGTAATAGCAACATATTACATAGAAGAGAAATAGCTGTTTTTGTATTTCAATGATGTGATTGGATAGAATGGTATTAAAAATCACACTTAATATAAGTGAAACTGAGAAACAATGCTAACCTAATTACATCCTATAGTCGAATCTTAAATGTAAATTAAATATAGAGGCATACCATCTGAACATTATGTACAAAACTAACAAATCAATCACTAAACAGTTACAGTTAATAACTTCAATAAAAAAATCTACAACAAAAATTCTAAGACACACATACCTAAAAATAAATGTTTTTTTATATTACTTTCCAGGTGCTTGGCGGTTCAAGTGTGCTCAACTACATGATCTACGTCCGAGGCAACAGATTCGATTTCGACCAATGGGAATCATTTGGCAACCCTGGTTGGAATTACCGCGAGGTCCTCAAGTACTTCATCAAATCCGAAGACAACAGAAATCCTTACTTAGCCAAAACTAAATACCATGGAAAGGGAGGCTACCTTACGGTACAAGAAGCGCCCTGGAGGACGCCTTTAGTTGCCGCTTTCGTTGAAGCCGGTGTCGAAATAGGTTACGATAACCGAGATATCAATGGTGCCATACAAACTGGGTTCATGATAGCGCAAGGCACGATACGTCGCGGTTCGAGGTGCAGCACAGCCAAAGCTTTCCTAAGACCAGTTCGAACACGAAAAAACCTTGACGTGTCCTTAAACTCACAGGCGACAAAAGTATTAATAAACCCTGTCACGATGAAAGCTTATGGAGTTGAATACGTCAAAAGGGGTATAAAAAGAGTCGTCTACGCGAGAAAAGAAGTGATATTATCAGCTGGAGCCATTAATAGCCCTCAACTACTAATGTTATCAGGAATAGGGCCAAAAGACCACCTGATGGACGTTGGAATAAAAGTTTTAAAAGATCTACCAGTTGGAGAAAATTTACAGGACCATGTCGGTGTAGGCGGGTTAACTTTTTTGGTCGACAAACCAGTCGCAATCGTCCAAAATCGTTTCCAGGCCTTCCCAGTTACTATGAACTACGTCGTCAATGAAAGAGGTCCAATGACGACTCTTGGAGGCTTAGAAGGAGTCGCATTTGTCAATACAAAATACGCGAACACTTCAGGATTGTGGCCTGATATTCAGTTCCACATGGCTCCTGCATCATTTTCTTCAGACAATGGTCAAATTGTTCGGAAGATCTTGGGGTTAACTGATGAAGTATACGATACTGTTTATAAACCTATAGCGAACAAGGATGCTTGGACGATCATGCCTCTTCTGTTACGACCTAACACCCGAGGCTATGTTAGATTAAAGAGTTCAAATCCATTTCACTACCCAATAATGAATCCGCGTTACCACGAGAACGCTTTGGATGTAGCTCGACTTGTAGAGGGGATCAAAATCGCTGTAAAGGTGGCAAATGCATCACCGTTCAAGCAATTCGGTTCGAGGCTTTACATGAAGCCATTGCCAAATTGCAAGCATTTGAAGTTCATGTCTGATGATTATATTGAGTGCCAAGTGAGGACTATATCGATGACGATTTACCATCAAAGTGGAACGACCAAGATGGGTCCTTCGTGGGACAAGGAAGCTGTAGTGGACCCAAGGTTACGTGTGTATGGTGTAGAAGGCCTTAGGGTCATAGACGCTAGTATAATGCCGACAATAGTGAGTGGCAATACAAATGCGGCTGTAATCATGATAGGTGAGAAGGGGGCCGATTTAATCAAACAGGACTGGTTAAATCGGTGATACAGATGAACAGTTTTGAAGTTACCATTAATGCCAGTTTTAAGTTTATGAATAAGCAACAGTACTGTTTTCCCAAAGATGTGTACATATATTCTTGTTTCTTTTGTAACAAAATGATATTTTAAGTAAAATAATCTAAGATTATACAAAAAAAACAAATATCTTATTAACAGTAACAAGTACCAAACAAGGAAACTCTGAAAACTGAGTTTCCTTTTCTGGTACTTGACAGAGGAGATCCAGCGGAATTAGTAAGTAGATATTTGTTCTTTGTATAATCTTTAATGCCGAGTACTATATACGATCCCGATCTAAAATCGCAAGATTGAAGTAGAATTTTGACATTACGTGTATTAAAATTATTGTCAAAAGGTTCATCAATCCATGGATTTTCGATCGGGATCGTATATAGTAACCCGGCATAAATGGATTTCCGCAAAGTAAAGGTGTCAATTAGTTAAAATAAAATGTAATCTAGAGACGGAAACTTTAGTGGCGCTTTTACATTGCACACGAATTCAATCCATAGGACTTTAATTAACATTTCCATTGTAATAAAATATGTTTCATTTGTGTTTACAGACATAAGTATAAATTCTCACCAATGTTGTCACTTCTAAAAATGATAAAAGCAGAGTTTAAAATGTTACTCATTAATCATTTCATTTGAGAATTTACTTAATTATTGAAAGCTATTCCTAAATCAAAGATGTGTCTGGCGTGGATGAATATTAAGGATTCAAAGTATAAATGACAATTTTATTTCTAATTTTAGTCTAAGTTGCCAAACTCAGATTACAAATCATGCCATGACTTGATGATTGAAATACGACAAATAAATCTGATTCCTACATTATTTATATGACCGTCAGAGTTATAAATGTGTGTATGAGTATAAATAAATAAATATCCCGGGACATTCTTTACACGCGGCCATCTGGTCCCAAACTAAGCAGAGCTTGTACTATGGAAACCAGATAACTGATATACTACATATACTACTTTTTTTTTTCTAAATACATACTTATATAGATATTAAAATTAGTATATGAATTACAAAAAGGTCCATATACCAAATAGGTATATAACGGAAATTGACATTTATAGATAATGTACATAATGTAAATAGATATATTGTGTGATAAATGTTATTGTACGTATTGTAGATGTAAGCTCTTATTTATTTGATAAGTCTCGCCATCACAATATATTCAATAAACCATAGATTTTATATTGAAGTTAATATTTTTATACAATTCATGTTTTTGTTGAAAATATATTATTAAAATGTTTGTGTTCTTCTTTTATTTCGCTTTGTTAAATTAGAAAGATAACTGAGATATAATATTGATATTTATTATTACAACTAGTTGACCCAGCGGTTTCTCCTGCGTTCCCGAGAGACCTAAAATTTTGGGGAAGTTACAACAGCAATTTCAAGAATATTTTTTTTTTGCATGGAACCGTCATTATTGTTCTTAAATAAAACTAAGCTTACTCCTTATAACATTAGCTATCTGCCAGTGGTATATGCCGAAGTATTGAAAATTTGCCGGAACAAACAAACGAAAACACATTAATTTCAAAAAGATTTTTTTTGTTAATATTTTTATTTATTTACTTTCAAATTGATATAGTAAAAAGCTATTATTAAACAAATTATACAAAAAAAAAATGAATTTATTTATAATGGCAACAAAATTTTAATTTTAAATTTAAATTACAATTAATTTAACATACAAAGGCAAGATTAAAATGAATGGAGAAGACTAGAGCTAAACGGAAATATGTGTAACTGGTATTCTAATAATTTCCATAAACCCGTATGATTCCGCACGCAACAACAAAACAAGTTTATTGCAAATCATATCCTACTGAATTTTGATCTCATAACATAATGATTAAATTTAAACATTCACCGAAGCTCAGTAATAGGCTTTTTATGATCCATAAGCAATTGATTGTTTTTTTAATCAAATTCGTCAGTGCGGTATATTTTTTGCAAATGCGATGGCAATCCGGTATCGACATTGATTTAGTATTAATAGCTCTTCCGTAATAAAAAAAATCTTCTACCTGTAATAGGAAACGAAAACTTTGTTGAATTGTGACATATTTATCCATATATACAACGTGTTACAAAATACCCTGTAAAAATATAATTAATTTATCAAAGCCAACAACCCTAGCAAGCTGTCATATGAGGCAACCAGATTATTTAACAGAAAGGCCAACGTACCTATTTTACCTAATAATTGTCTAGTTTAATAGTTTTTCTATTTTTCATTCATAAAAATCTGTTTTTTTTTTTTGAGGTATGGACTGATTATAAGACCCCATTTAACCTCCTTTCGGCTTTACGGGTAGTTTTGTAACATTCTGTATAAGCAGAATAAGGTTTCTTTGACGCACTATCACCTCAAAACTACTGAACACATCGGGATGAGACTGCTACAATTCGACGTGGAATTTTTCGTAGATGGTTATAGGCTATATATGATATCAATAAGCGCGGATGAAACCGCAGGGGGACTGCTAGTATTTGATAAACTAATATCGCCTGGGGTGTTTTTAAAAATACAAAGCCGGGAAGAATACTGGAAAACGCAGCTATTCATGCCAAATTGGTGATTCAAGACAGATTTTCAACCTGATAGTTATCATTTTTTTAATATGTTTTTTTTACAGTCACGAACATAAATATACAACCACGGACAACTCTGAAGCTATATTTGACACCCTTCCCATAATTCAACAGCACTGTTGCTACTTACAATCGCTGTAATAGTTGAGCGGTCTAAAAATGAAAGTAGAGAAATTAATCATGAAACTGTACTCGGTTATATATTTATGATCATGACTGCACTATGGTAACGAGATAACTGATATACTTGTTTTTATAGTTATACACACCCAGACATAACAAACAGACGATGTTCGTGACCACAAATGTCCTGGAGTCAAACCAATTCAGTCGCAGAAAGAAAGCGTATCTTACGACCACGCCAAATGGTTCCTCTATAAGTAATAAGGGCAAACATTTTTACTGAGGAGCGATGCGACCGGCTTCGCGCGCCCCCACTCTTAGCAAATGTTCGCAGTTTCATAATAAATGCAAATAATAATATTAATAAATGCCTTGAGCCCCGGTGACGTCACATAGCTACAGCATCGGACGTCACAACCCATTGCTGTGTTATGCCTACTAAGTGCTTAATATAGCCAACTATATTATAACAAGTTCGTGTTTGGCCATGTACTAAATATTTGTAACAATTTTTTTTTCAGTGTGATTGCTTCCATCATGAAAATTGGCTACCTAATTGTTGCATAATTTAATCATATAGGTCCATTTGGCAGGTTGCGGGAAGCAGGAATGCATGTGTGACATTAATAAATTATACTTATTGTTTTTTTTATAGCTTTTTATTTTATTTATAGCTATTTACTTTTTCTAATAATAAATATTAGGTAAGACAGCTCTTTTTTCTAATCATTATTTTACATTATGTTTTTATGTTTAGTGGGCCGGCAAATAGGTAAGTGGTAATTTCCACCAGACATTTGCAACACTAGGGACATCGATAACGCATTGTCCGACCTGGGACGTGCCGTCCCAAGATATTTATTTATATGTCCCCACTAATGATAACAGTAGTGATTTTAGGCAATTTAATATTTTTAATTGTTATTGTCATTCCGCCCTCTCATATTGAGCATTTATTAAAATGGTTAGACATAATGAATAAGGTCTGATTAATATTCCATAACATTTTTAATACATTGTTTACACAAGATTTGATAGCTATTATAATTATGTCTCGATAATATAAAGTTTCCAAAGAATTTGATAGTCTCTGACGTGCGTAAAACCGCAAGCTATATAAAAACTCAACAAATCTTTCCTACATGCTATTATTTTTTGTACAAAAATAATATAGACTCTGTCTGATTAACGAATGATATCACGTGAGTAAATTAGTATGTTTGTATTTCCAAGGGTTTTTGTATTTGCGCAAAAATCCTAAAGACCTAAGGACACAAGTTATTTAGTTTGGGTCGATATCAACTTTATTGATTTAGGCTTTTTCATTCGGAACAATATTCCTCGCGTTGAGTTTCGAGGGATCGTATATACACAGGGTTTTACAAAACTACCCGTAAAGCCGAAAGGAGGGGCCTTTTAACGAGTTCATTTACAATATTTAAAAACCGTAGTAACGCTGTATAACATACCCCAAAAAAATATAAATAAAACAGATTTTTATTAATGAAAATATAGAAAAACTATTAAAGTATATTTTTACGGGGTATTTTGTATAGCACTGCTGGTAGTGCAAAGCAGTTGTGTTACTAGAGATAAAAGGGATTACAACATAGCCTGCCTTTCGTAAACATTGTAGCATTCAATCAGTGTTATTTTTAACCAGACGAGTAATCCAATCTTAGCAACTTAAAATTTGTGTAGATTAAGAAGCTACAGGAAAAAAAAATATAGATTCCTGTAACGCCTAAGCGCTCTTGCAAGATAATGTGCGTGACATGTACTACCTAGCCGATCATATTATAATTCAGCGAGAATAGTAATTACACAATTGAATATTTAATTCAAATTGCAAGTCCAAGGAGCGAAACTAGTGTAACACAATTACAAGAGTACATGATAGCATCATTGGTATTGGTCTCAAGACAGCAAAGTTTACATAACAACTGCACATAAAAAATCTTAAATCACTTACCACAGATATAAATAAATGTATATATATAAATAAATTTATTCATAAATTACTGTAGGTATGTATGATTGTGAGTGGGATTTTCATACACACACATACACACACACACACTGCGCGCGATTGGTATTTCGTTTTTAGTATTTACTTTAGTTTACTTACTGCATATTTAATATTTTTATAAATTGTATATTTCATGTTACATAGACATTTACTTATTGCCATGTAAACTAAAAAGCTATGAAGAGCGGAATCTCCTATCACAAGCAAACCCTTGCTTAAAAGGGGATTTCGAAACACTAATGTAGTGATAAGTTAGTGAAATATTTTTATTAATAAAAAAATAAAGATGTTCACGGCCATAGTTTATTTTGCATATTTTCATAGCCTCTTGTCCTATGGTATTTTGTTTTGGGGAGCAGCAGCGGATATAGAATCAATATTTATTATACAAAAAAGAGCAATTCGTGCAATTTACAGTATGGGTCCCCGTGAATCATTAAGAGATTTATTTAGGGAAATAAATATAATGACATTACCTTCACTATATATTTATGAAAATATAATGTTTATACGTAGAAACATAGGAATGTTTGAGGCAAAATTAGATATTCATAGTATAAATACAAGACAAAGGGAGAAGTTAGTTGTTCCATACTTTAGACTAACTAAAGTTAACAAGTCATTTCTTGGTAATTGTGTTCGATTTTATAATAAGATACCGCTTTCAATAACCAAAATGTCTGATCATAAATTTAAAAATTATATTAGGAAAGTTTTGAAAGAAAAAGCGTATTACAAGGTAGTTCATTATATTGAAGATAAAAATGTATGGAAATAGCTGCTCTCTGCACAGTGCACCTCTAAATCTCTTGTTTAAGTTGTAAGTACCTAATTATTGTTATTTTCTATTTTGTAGTCTTGTCATATTTTTTTTTTGTTTTGTTTTTATTAATGTTACCTATAATAAGTATTTTGTAATTGTTAAATATAAAATTATGTAAAATTGAAATTATAAAATAGCCAAAAAGTCAGAATAGATAAAAATTTATATAACAAATAAAAAAGAATGTAACCTTGCTGAGTTTCTTGCCGGTTCTTCTCAGTTGAAGGCTGACTTCCGAACCGGTTGTAGCTTCAGTAACTTTAAATTTGACCTTCATAAGTGCCCTCCGAAGGCCTAAACTGAATAAATGGTTTTGAATTTTGAATTTTTTTTGAATTGTTCCCAAAGAGGTAAGTAGTATTAAAATAAATAAATAAAAAAAAACAACCTGGGACATTCTTTACACAAGGCCATCTGGTCCCAAACTAAGCAGAGCTTGTACTATGGAAACCAGATAACTGATATACTACATATACTATTTTTTTTTCTAAATACATACTTATATAGATATTTACACCCAGACACAGAACAAACAGACGTGTTTATGCACACAAATGTTTGTCCTCGGTGGGAATCGAACCTGCGACCTTCGGTTTGGCAGTCAGGTTCGCTAACCACCAAGCCAACTGGCCCGTCAATATCAGTATTGAGACCCATATTAAACCACTAAGGAATTTCGAGATTAGTTCCACATATAGTAAGCATTTTCGCTGTCTCTCGGCCACTTTATTTATTAATTAGATATGACACATCAACAGTATACATATTAAGCATTTGCATTTTTAATAAAGTAATGTAACAGTATTCTGATTTGACATGACACCAATTATGTAGATTTACCACATTTGGAACGAATATAAGTCCACATTATCGGACCACAGAAAATCATTTCCATCAAAGAGTAAAGAGTAAAGATATTTATTTGCACAAAGTATGGTACAGATGGTGGTAATTTTTTTATGAAATGGAACATACATAAAAATTCAAAGAAACATAGATTGTACAAATCAGGACCCATGAGGATCGAGCCGTGATCCTTCGGTCGAGCTGTCCGCCTCTCGACAACCAAGGCGACTTTACACCGCTTGACAACCGAGGCGACTATCCTTTGAACGCACAATTCCCCACTGTGTAAAACGTGAATATTTGTATGAATTTGTAAAGTTAGTAAGTTGGGTACATATAGCTGACGGTTTGAAATTTAAGTGCAAAAGTTACTATAAAGCAGATTAAATGTTACCAGTTAACTATCAAGTTTTTATTATTACTGAATACATTGTAAGTAAAAATCCAACAATGTTACAAGTAATCGACAGTCATTTGTTCATAAATAAATCAAGAATTTATTATCTTAGTCTTAAATCAATCACAACATAAATTAATTTTCAAAATAAAAAAAATATTTTATCAAATATGTTTTAAGGAGATCCCATGAACGTTGGGAAATAAATCTTAATAGAAGAAGCGATTATATCATCGTTCCCAAGTCAATTAATTTAGCAAACCGAATTCAGAGTAAGTCAAAAGTGTTAGTAAAATAGGTACCAAAATGGCTAACGAATAATATTTATTTTACAATTTATGTTTGTTGAATTTATGGGATAAATGACAAAATTCCGAATGTCCTTCGAAGTATCAATCCCACGGGCAGTATTCAGTGTCAAACATCATTGGCCTCGACGACTGATTAATTCTGACATGCAGACCATGGCGCGACTATTTTTATTGTACTACAGGAAAGTCGCTTGATGTATGCTGGGACACGTACAGACTGTTATGAAGTTCGTAAGTTGGATGCCTACAGATAATGCTTTTTGACCAAAAGTTACTATAAATAGATCTTTTTGTATAAGCGACTATAGAAATCTTAACGAAGTGACATACACGAACCTGCAGTAAAAGTGGATGACATTCGGCACATAGAGCATGCGGCACGCTATGATGGCCTTTTTGAATGACAAAGAAAAATAACCTTTATTCCTTCACACATAAGGCGCATCTATTGATCCAACAGCTAATTGTATGATGATGGAAATCAACCTTATTCTAAAGCAATACAGTTTCTTTTCCTATGACAATCTGAAACGTCAAAACAGCCATGATAGCGTGCCGGTGGTATAGGATACATTTATCCCGAGAAAATGTAATGAAAGGGAACAATCAGTCATGTTATAGTTTTCCATAATCTTACATGGACATCTGGTTTAACGATAGCTGATGCGGGATCTGACATTAGAGGCCGAAAGAGAGATGATAGGCAGTGATCAAGCGCGAATCCACCGTTGTGGGCACGATGGGCATGCCCACAACCCTAATAGACTTATGACTTCACACTTCCACGGTCTAGTGAGGTCGATAGGCTGATGATATTATATCCAATGCCGTTATAAAATAAAAATGATTTCTCTGTTGGAATGTACTATATCGATCATAAGTGAGTTGATACTCCGAATCACAATTGGCCGGTTTTCGGATGGCTGTGACTACAACCTTTTTTTTTTTGGGCTGGAACCGCGCCTGACAGTGATAAGCTTTTAGGGATGTAATTTATTATACCAGGGTAATGTCATCATTCAACAAAGACCCATAACTGTAAACAAGGAGTGTTTGCCAAATCACCATAACAGAATGATGATATAAAGTCTATTTTATTTTACGAGGTAATTAAACTAAGGCTTTAGCGTGCAAATTGGTGATAATGAAAGCTATTTGGACGTTTTAGATACGCATAAGACCTTAATCTATGGAATGCCTTGACACAGGCTGTCTTTAATAGAATTGATAACTATGTGATACTATTAATTGCTTTTTTGAACATAGTTGTTGATTAAGATGCCAAGACACCTAGACAAAGTATAAATCATCAGCCTTCATGGTTACCCTGATACCCACAGGTCGTGGGTTCGATTTCCACCCAGGACAAACATTTGTGTGCATGAATATGTCTGTTGGTTCTTTGTCTGGGTGTTCACCCGCGTTCCCGGGGGATAACCTATAAGATATAATCTGATGAAAATGATTTTGCAATCACCATTTATAATTTTAAGGCGTTGAGTATTAAAAAACGATGAAACACGTGTTTAATTAAATATCTTAATGAATATAAATGCCAAGGTTGAAGTTGATCAGACCAAGAAAATACGTTGTTCCATACAAACTTTGCACCCCCGTTTTACCGCCTTAGGGGGTAAATTTTCAAAAATCCTTTCTTAATGCACTCCTACGTTATAAAAGGCCGTATAGTTTAGGCCCTGCGTTGCTATGCGGACGGTCCACCTGATGGTGAGTGGTCACCGCCGCCATGGACATTTGCAACACTAGGGGCATCGCCAATGCGTTGTCGACCCTGAGACCTGAAGTTGTTAAGTCTCATGTGCCTGTAATTTCACCGGCCCCGTTACCTTTCTCGAAACACAGTAACACAAGTGCACTACTGCTTCACGGCAGAAATGGGTAAGATGGTAGTACTTTCCCGGACGAACTCTGCACTAAGAGCTCTACTACTCAAGATACTCTCAAGTTTCATACATTTACTTATAATTGAAGATATTTTAAAGGCGATGGTAGATCAATGGTACGATGTCGATAACGATCCTGGGTTCTAATCATACAATGACCTTGACCTTCCGGTAAAGGAAGACTGAGTTTCCATCTTCAAGCAACCCGTATAAGTATATGATTGTGACCAGACCTTGCTGTCTACTACCTTCGTGTTCTATCTATTACCAAAGATCTACCGGTACCGTAACTATGGTGAGATATAGTGGTCAGACACAAACCATTTTTTTTAAATACTGCTACGATTATCATCTACTTGAAAAACATAAAATTTCCACATCAATAACAACCCTAAATGATTCATAGGGACATTTATACGGTTACACAATATCGGAAGGTAGGAAGTAGGTGTCAGACCAATGCCTCGGTCTTCGATAACATAATTGTAATTCAGATCGCGTTCAAACGCTTGATGCGGGGTCATCTAATAGTTTATTCGAGGTACTTTGTTAACATGCCTCTCGCAAACTTAACCACAGAGTAAAACATCACTTATAAACATATATCTATCTATCTATTCTAATGCCTTTAAACGAGCAATTCTTGTATATACATATGTATATAGGTATATTATATAATCTAAATCTCTGAATGATGAATGATTTTCATGAAATTTAGTATGCAGGGGGTTTCGGGGGCGATAAATCGATCTAGCTAGGTTTAATTTTTAGAAAACGTTGTTTTATCCGTGTTTTCAGGCACTGAAACTGCTACAATATCATTAGAATAAGTAGGTAAAAAATTTTCAAATTCCTTCTTTTGTAAGAAAAACTATTAATGGAAGTCCTTTAGTAACGCATCTAATTCGTATCTAGGTATATATGATTGAGTTTAAAACAAAAGAATACGGTAGTAGTTACATTAGTAAAGAAATCCCGAGCAAAGCTCGGTCATCCAGGTACTTACAGTAAAAACACGCAACACGGGTGTTTTCTTTCTTTTAAACCAACTAAAGAAACAAAAACCACTATATAATATTTATATAACAAGTACTTACTCAATACATAACCTTTTACATCAGTTCATGATCAATATATGAATGTTTTAATCCATAAATCTAATGAACAAAACACCATCTTACTTCACACTCTCACTTTTTTCTTCTTTTTCTCACACTTATTATTCTTTCTTTTTTAATAATTAATCATTGCATGAGTAAATGTATAATTGTAAAAATCATATTCATTTAACTTACATCGACTTAACATGGCAAGGATAACCACATCCATTTTAAAATAGCCTCCATGTCCTGGTTAATAAGATACAATTTCATTTGATACGTGACAAGCAGGCATCCGGTCCATCTGATGGCAAACGACGACCGCCACATACGTAAATTTGCAGTACCAGGGGGATTACCAAAATGTTACCGACCTTGAGGACATTGTTTCTAGACAAATTACCAATTGACTTCATTGTATGTCATTTGATTTTAGGTGTTATTGTAGTTATAATAAATTCCTAATTGCAAAGCTGGTCCAAATTGCTCGTTAGCATAATTATGTAGTATTTTAGTGTCACAGCCAGCAAGACCTCGCGTGCTGAGGATCCCTAGCGGCTGCCAACGCCCATGACCCATTGGAAACATTATCTAACTAATTGATACGTGTTACAAATTAAATAAGGTTTACTGTAGTGGTTGTTAGTTGTAAACAAAATCCTATACTATATCTATACTCTTTAGGTAAAGAAATAAATAAATATCCTGGGACATTCTTTACATACGGTCATCTGATCCCAAACTAAGCAGAGCTTGTACTAGGAAACCAGATAACTGATATACTACATATAATACTTTTTTTTTCTAAATACATACTTATATAGATATTTACACCCAGACACGGAACTAACAGACATGTTCATGCACACAAATGTTTGTCCTGGGTGGGAATCGAACCCGCGACCTTCGGTTTGGCAGTCAGAGCGCTAACCAACGAGCCAACTGATTTCTTTTTGTAGATATATCTCTAATGCTGTCATATTAATATTCGTTCGATATACTTAGATAAGGGTATTGTATATGCTGGTATTTTATATGTACAGAGACATTATGACGATAATATTATGAGATATTATATTTTGACGGGCCAGTTGGCTTGGTGGTTAGAGACCCTGACAGCCACAGGTCGTGGGTTCGATTCCCACCCAGGACAAACATTTGTGTGCATGAACATGTCAGTTCTGTGTCTGGGTGTAAATCCCTACTAATTTTATAAATGTGAATGTAAGTTTGTTGGTTACGCTATCACGCAAAAACTACTAAACCGATCATCATGAAACTTTATACACATATTTTTGGATGCATTATAAGGAACATAGGATACTTTTTGTGCCGCGAAAATGTTACATCCCTTGGGAACGCGGGTGAAACCGTGGGGGATAGCTAGTACCTATATAAGTATGTATTCAAAATTAGTATATGTAGTATATCAGTTACCTGGTAACCATAGTACAAGCAGTACACTCTGCTTAATTTGCGATCAGGTGACCATGTGTGAAGAATGTCCAGGGATTATTTACCATCATCATTTTTCTTTTTAAAGAAGTTCAAGGTTTCAACATACATTTCCATAAGGATCTGACAAATTGTAATTATGGTTATAACACTACGTTCTTTTACTAAAGTTCAATTAATGACGTTATTTAATGAAATTGGCATTCGTAATACGTAAACCGTACAATCTATACTAATATTATAAAGAGGAAAGATTTGTTTGTTTGTAATGAATAGGCTCCGAAACTACTGTACCGATTTCAAAAATTCTTTCACCTTTGGAAAGCTACATTATCCCCGAGTAACATAGGCTACTTTTTATCCAACGAAAATGTAAATCCCTCAGGAACGCGGGTGAAACCGCGGGGGACAGCCAGTATTTAATACAGCTCGTGAACTTAATCGACTATTGTAAAACGGATGAGATCAATTTTACTTTGTTTTGGTTCTACAATTACCTGAATTATTTATTTCACGTAATAACACTTCATTTTAAATTAAATCAGTTTGCGAGAGATTCTTATAAAGTTACTTTGAAATCAAAATCAAAGGTTAACTACATAGCTATAACTCACAGAGTCTGCTAGTATTTATGCTTTTTTTATGTCAAGATGTATGTGTCTACATGTGTGTATATATTTTTTTATACCACTTGGGCCAACAAACAAGCGGGCGGTCCACCTGCTGGTAAGTGGTCACCGCCGCCTATGGACATTTGCAACAGGGGCATCGCCAATGCGTTGTCGACCCTGAGACGTGAAGTTGTTAAGTCTCATGTGCCTGTAATTTCACTGGCCCCCTTACCTTTCTAACCGAAACACAGTAATACAAGTGCACTACTGCTTCATGGCAGAAATGGGTAAGGTGGTAGTACTTCCCCGGACGAACTCTGCACTAAGATCTCTACTACTCGGAAAGATGTGTAAATATCTATTAAACTATGTATTTAGAAAAATAAAAAGCAGTATATGTAGTATATCAGTTATCTGGTTTCCATAGTACAAGCTCGGCTTAGTTTGGGATCAGATGGTCGTGTGAAAAGAATGTCCTAGGATATTTATTTATTTATTATTTATATAGACAGACGGTCCACCGGATGGTAAGTGGTCACCAAAGTCTATGGACATTTGCAACACCAGGGGCATTGCCAATGCGTTGTCGACCCTGAGACGAAGTTGTTAAGTCTCTGTGCCTGTAATTTCATCGGCACCTAACCTTTATGAAAGCCAGTAATACAAGTGCACTACTGCTTCTCGGCAGAAATAGGTATGATAGTAGTACTTCCCCCAAACGAACTCTCCGCTAAAACGTTAACTACTTCTATATTTGATGCTGTTACATTGACAGACGACAGCGTGTGGTATAGAATATTTGTACTTAGATTAGAAACAATAACTTTTCCCCAACGACGTGCCTCCGACCTTCTGTACGGTTTTGGAAACTGTCAAAGTTAACTGCATGTAAAGGATAATTGATGAGTAAATCGAATTTGGAAAAATAATCTGATATTACTACATTTACAGCTTTTTAAAATAAATACTTACAAAGATATTTACACCCAGACACAGAACAAACAGACATGTTCATGCACAGAAATGTTTATCCTGGGTGGAAATCGAACCCACGACCTGCGGCTTAGCAGTCTAACCACCAAGCCAATTGGCCCGTCATAATATTATGTAAAAATATTTTATTTTATCAATATTGAGTGACAACTGCAATACAATAAAATTGGCAATATAGTTTCTAATTATATCAACCTACCAATCTACCGACATAAGTACCATTTTCTCTTCTACTTTGTGTTCTGATTTCTTTTTTATTAGCTTTTAAAAATTAAAAAAAAGTAGGTACTTATCCAAGCTTGATAATATTTATATGGGACCACCTCTAAAATACAACCTACCAAACGAAAAATATCATAAGAATCAATTCATTATTAGCGTAGTAATTACGTAAAAAACATAAAAAAAAATAAAAGCATATAGTCGAAATGAGACCCACCTCCATTTTTTAAGTCGGTTAAAAATTTTACTCAAAATATTGAATAAGGTAGATAAAGACCATAAACGGTCATATTGCAGCGGAAACTACATAAACAACTATATAATATATACAATACACCTTAAATCCCACGCAAGGTGCTCGATACGCAAGTTACCAATAGAGCTTTACACTAATTTCTACAAACCAGTTTACTATAATATTTCCGCCTAAATATTTAAATTTAATTATATTAATATTTAATTGAATACCTACCTATTCACATCTATGGATATAAATTTATCTATTAATATCGATTTGTGTATATATGGACTCCAGAACAGCTGGACCGATTTTGACGGGATTTTCACTGGCAGATAGCTTATGTTAAATGAAGTAACATAAGTACTTTTTATCTCGAAAATATGTAACGTTCTTCGAGAACGCAGGTGAAACCACAGGGGACAGCTAGTATTTACCAAATATCTATATATATAAAAATGAATGTTTGTCTGTTTGTCCTTTATAGAATCGTAAACTATGCAACGTATTTTAATACTTATTTCAGCAACAGATAGAGTAATGCAAGAGGAAGGTTTATATTAACCAGGATTGAAAGCGGGCAAAGCCGCAGGGCGCAGCTAGTGAGTCAATAAATTAAAAACACAACTAAAAATAATGTCAAAGGTCGACAACGATCGATCGTCTGCCAACTACTGCACGTCGAACATGACATGAGTGACTTACCTCCAATCACATAATATCATTTCCTATGTGCAAAAAAAACTGTTTAATGAATCCCAGTTTTTGCTAACTCTACATTTATAATAATAGATCTCTAATCATACGTACTCGTATATAGGTAAGAAAAAACTCAATATATAAACCACAATACAATAGAACAACACAAAAACAATATACAAGTAAGTATATATTTAAAAAAATTGTATAATATGTAGTATATCAGTTATCTGGTTTCCATACCCGCTTATTGGGATCAGATTGTTGTAAAGAATATCTCAGGATATTTATTTATTTAGGACGGCGGTCTACCTGATGGTGAGTGGTCACTACCGCCTATGGACATTTGCAACCGGTAGCATGTTGACCCTGACACGTGAAGTTGTTAAATCTCATGTGGATGTACGAGTGTAAAGAACATCACAGAATATTTATTTATTTACATTTAAAAAGATTTAATAAAAGAAGTTCGTAAGAAAGTAATAAAAAATGATTCTTCTGACTTCTGCAGAAGAACCATTTTATCATCACAAGACTTTACAAACTATACTATTATGTTGGTATATGTACTCGAGTTTAAGTATTCCTCAGAGGTTCCACATTCAAGACTAGGATAGCATCTAATGAATGATAAGTAGTCAAATTGATGCCTATAGTTATTTCTGTAATATGGTTCAAGATCGGATAAAGTAGCCGACGAGGGCGACGCCAGAATATATTTGTCTGCCTTAACGAGATACGCGGTAAAGATATTTTGAACATCATTCGTAAATTATGAAATAATACAATTTAGACAAATTTGCTTGCGGCAAGCGCAGCGTGGGACACACGTCGCTTCCAACCGGCCAATCTGGAAGTCATTGGGGGAGGCCTATGTTCAGTAGTGGACACATGACAGTGTGTTCTTACGGCTGAAATGATGATGATGATGATGCAAATTTGCTTGCACTTACAGGTCCACTATGATAATTTGCAATAATTCCCCGCTATTTGCTTCATTAAAGGTACAAACAGTACAGTTGATTTATAGAAGAAATTAACGAAAAGAGATCTTTTTCCGGAAACTTGTATCTTGTCTACAATGTATATTACAATACAAAGCCTTTTTAAAATTATACCAGCTGTCCCCTGTGGTTTCACCCGCGTTCCCGAGGGATGTAACATTTCCGGCACAAAAAGTATCTTGTGTGCTATTCCAGGGCATTTTTTATATATGTGACAAGTTTCATCCAAATCCGTTCGGTAGTTTTTGCGTGAAAGAGTAACAAACATCCACACGTACAAACATTCGCATTTATAATATTAGTAGGATATACTTAAAAAAAAAATCATTTTTTATTATCAATCTTTAATATTTATTATATAGTCTGTAATATCTAAAAGAAAAAAATATGAAAATGATTAATATGAGCTCGTGAAAGCTTGCATAAATAAAGAATATATCAATTTCAAATCATATTCCTAAAAGTATAATAACAAAAACTGCCAATTTTAAACTGCCTTTAACTTTTTAAAGTAAATAAGAATATTTAAAACTAAATGCCCATGATAACGTAAAGGAAAATTCTCGCAGAAACACGTTCCGCTGGAAAGCTTCAATCAGCTTTTATGGGTTCAACGCTTGCGAGTCACGAATCGAGTAAGAACATAAGATCATAATAGTAGGTTGTATCTATATTACGTCGACAATGTTATGTCCAAATACGTGTGTGTGTGTGTAAATACCGAAACTATCATTTGACTGTAATCGATACATACTCGTAGTTTATGCTAGATGTCACCCGCGTTCCCGAGGTATGTCACATTTTCCCGGGATAAAATGTCACTCCTTATAACATTAGCTGCCATAAATCTGCCAGTTAAAGGGCCGTCAAAATCTGTCCAGCGGTTCCGGAGATTGATGGGACAGACAGAGATCAAAATATATATATTTTATTATACTTTCACATGCACTTTCAACTTTTATTGAATGTAGGTAGGTATTTATATAATTAAATGTAATAGGTAAGTAATTTGTGTTTCCAATTTAATTTTAAATAATTGGTAACCAAATTATTCATAACTATAAAAAATATTTAAAAAAATCCTATACATACTAAAAACAATCACTAATGTAAGCAAGGGTATAACTATCGTTATCAATTATACGGGGCCCCCCGACTACAGGGGCCCTGAACGCAAGCTATAAACGAAATGAACGAAAGTTATAAATCATCATCCATAAAATCACAAAATAAGTAGCCATAATCGTTCTTCCTTCAATCTTTTTTTTTGCCCCCCATTAAAATATAATACAGGGCCCTACTAAGGCAAGCTACGCCACTGATGTGGCCGAAAGTAGTAACACATCTACCAAGGAGAATAGTAAGGTTGAACCCACACAATGAAAGTAACCGACGAAGTGCGTGCCAGCCATACGAAGTGTTGAGTTCATAGTTGCCCGACACAATATCTATTCGCTTTTCGTGTATGGAAGGATCCCGAATACAATTAAAGAACCGCGGACAGTCGGACATGCCGATACGATAAAATACCTTACACGGTGGGTCCCAAAATAAACGCAATCTCACCATTCTCTCATCATCTCTGCCTTGACTATAGTTGTCAACAAAAAAATCTGTATCAATAACAACAAAATATTTTTGACACATATTTTACTACCAGCTCATATTGACCCAGTTCTGTGCAAGGTCTTCCCTTTCGTTTTTTCACCCCTACCAGCTCATTACAGAGGTGCCTTGAACAAAGACATCGTCATACTATCATCAGCCTATCCTGTCGAATACACTGTAATTTAAATACGTAACAATACGATCAGCTGATCGCCTGGCTTATGTCACGTACGCACTTTTTCGAAATAAAAGTAGGTGTTTGATTTTTCTGTGCAAGGTATTTAATGGATGTTTTATATAAGCATCATTGTATCGTAGAGCGCATTTTCGTTTGCACGGTAATGCCCCTGGATTTCCAAATGTCCATAGGCAACGGTGACCACTTGATATCAAGTCGACCGTCTGCATATTCGTCGACAAAATTGAAAAAAACATTAACATACCCTATCTAATCTTTACTAATATTTAAGCTGAAGAGTTAGTTTGTTTGGTTGTACACGCGAATCTCAGGAGTTACTGGTTCGAATTGAAAAAATATTTTTGTGTTGGATAGTCCATTTATCGAGAAAGGAGAAGAGAAAAAGTATCTACATAGGAGCACGCTACAACACAGTAACTATTAACGCGGGCAGAACTAGTAATATATACTTATAATAATCTAAGGTGAAAATTAATATCACCAGCAGTATACAAACAATACTAAATGATCTCCGATAATCCGCAACTAAGTAAAGCTCACAGTAATCTTTACATCGTGAGCAAGCATGGTATTCCATCATCATCATCAGCCTATCTCTGTCCACTGCTGGACATAGGCCTCACCTACGGCACGCCACTGTGATCGATCTTCAGGTCTTTGTTTCCAACCGCTGCCAGCCAGCTTGTGTATATCATCGCTCCATCTAGCTAGAGGGCGCCCTACACTACGTTTATGTAGTTTCAAATATTCCATTAATTTAATTCCTACATTCAAAGCTCAATTCGAAATTAAAATCCGACCAAAAAATTATAATTGACGTTTATAAGTAACTCGCAAAAACAGATACCTGTATATCAGCGATGGGATTGTGTTTACGGAAACCAAAGCGGAATAATACTGATGTATACGAGAATAGTCATCGGTTAAACCCGCTCTATGATATTATTAACCGCATATGCAAATTCTATTTATAATCAAATCAAGTTCATCGGACTATTTAATGGGTTTCATAAAACAGGATTTGTGCGGAATGCGTGCCAATATCCAGCAGGACTGACGATTCTAGGCGGATATGATTAGTGCATTTCAGTTAATGAAATATACTAGTAGTTATATGTGACCGGATCTTCTAATTTGAATGCTTACTTCCGAATTCAGAAGCTTAGTAGCGATAACTTATATCTAGGCTGACTAAATTTTGAAATTTATAATAAAATTTCCGAGAAATATTATTTTGATACAGAACCGAACCTGTGTTATGACTCATGGTTTTTTATATTTATTCTCAGGTGTCTTAGTGGAATTTACCAAAACTTGAAAATTTTAAATAGAAACCTGTGCCATTCTTCCCACACGTTCAGTGATCCCATAGTAAGCAGAGCTTTTAATTGATATATAACTTTTAAAAAACAATAATAGATCTTTAGGTTCGTACACATCTTTGTAGAAGGATCTTGATCAATGGTCAGCATTTTTGCTTAGAGCCAAACTTAATTGTTTTGTCAAGTAGACCGAAGTACTATCAGTCGGTCAGGAACGGTAATTTTTTTAATCATATTTTAATGTCCAAAGTTTGTCCTTTTGATATGGAGCGTTGCAATCAAGACCAGGCAAACAGAGAAAATACATTATAAATATAACAATGTCATCACAGACATAATAAAATTTAGCAAATAATAGATCATTCTAAGTTACGCTCAATTTTATGTTCGCTAAAAAAGTTCATAAACCATAATACCTCATTTTTTTATCAGGAGCGTTAGAACTGGTAATACCAATGTATCTTTACACCTTTTTTATCTCCTCGCTATGCGGTTAATCTAAATATAATCATAGCAAAGTAATGACGTAGATTTAGTTGGTAATGATGCACATGTCAGACGAATATCAAATCGATTAAGTCACGTTTATACTGATAAAAAAAGTAGTAATAAAAAAACATTTGTTGGTCAACGACCTCAAGTAAGTTGTATAAAACGGTTATACATAGAAGGTATGTGATTAAGTTTATATGGATACTTCGCAGAGAGGCCCGTTTTCACAACCGGACTGATCGAAAATAACTGGTAATCAAGTTCAGAAAGATAGAACGAATAAGTAAAAACAATCGAATCAAATCGTAAGCCAAAAACAATGACTAACTAATCTAAACTTTGTGAATCAAAAGTCGATTATTATCCAAGTTTGTTTAGAAGCGAAATTCTGACGTAAATAGAGCTCGCCCTAAGCAAAGAAAACGGTCTTAGGAGTGGCAATGCAAATATTGATGTAATTGGCTTTTTGTAGCCCAACCCTAAATCATCAATCTCCGTAGTCCACTGCTGGACGCGCCACTCGTTCACATTCCTTGCCAGCAGTATCGTGCCCAGTCCTTCCTTTTTAAGATAGTCGGTCCAACGGACTGGGGGCATCCCATCCGCTAGGCAAGTCGTCTTTACTCCTATATACGCCTGCTCCATCAACTATCGTGCCCGGCTCATTTCAATTTCAGCCTGTTTATTCGTTTAGCGACGTCGGTAATTATAGTTCTTTATTAGATAACTATTGGGGAGAAGGTGACAAACAAAGGTCAATTTCCAGTGGTCACGCTTATACCTGTCGATCTAGAGTTTTTGAGGCTAGTGTGGTTAAGATGGTTATCCTATCATCGGGTTGTTGTCAGGAAGAGCAGCGAGTATATGAGTTTGTCGCTTGACGGCACTTGTGTTGTTCGTACCTCCCTTACATATCCGGAATCTCATCGCCTTAAAAGCAAATTAGAAATATCCCCCAACTTATTACGGTATTCACCGTCATCACACCATGCCTAGTAGACTACTACCTACCAGTTGCTATGAAATGACTCGACCAAAAGATAAATGTCTTAATCGTAATTGAAGACCTTATTACCTAAACTAGTAATTAGAATCTGACGCATCTATTTAATAGTTGGTTAGGTCTCAATTAAAAGGGTAATGAAAGACCAGCAATAGGTACTTTATCAAATACGTATGAATTAAATTAGTCTGAATCTGGAAAACCCAAGGAAGGTCTTATGAAACAAGGCTATCTCGTCACGCTCATGATAAGAATCGTGTGACCAGGTAAGATTTATAATAGTTGATTAAATACTTAACGAAGTTTAAGGTTGCGTTCAGATCTGCATGCAACTCTTTTCAGCGATAGGTTCTTCAATAGATAAAAGTAAGTTATAACTAGAATATTAATTATAGTAAATTAAAAAATTACGACTCTTGGAATATAGCACACATAGCTATCCCCCGTGGTTTCACTCGGGTTCCCAAGGGATGTGACATTTGCGGGATAAAAAGCTATACCAGGGCAGATTCTATCTATGTGCTAAGTTTAATCGAAATCCGTTTGGTAGATTCTGCGTGAATGAATAACAAACGTCCATACATCAATCCTTAGAAACTTTCGCATTTATAAATGTATGTAGGATATTACAATTGTAATATTTTGTCAATTATGCCATTCATTACATACGTAGATAAACAAGTAGATATATAAAACTCCCAAATTAGTTTTAACAATATAATGTAAAGTACATACATTATGTAAACATGCATAATTAACAAATCTTCAAATATTTATCTGTAGCATGTCTTTCAGTGTTTCTGTCTACATTTATCTATCTACTATCTATCTATCTTTTTTTGTTATTCTATATTAAAAGAAAAAAAAAAGAAAAAACTAGCTTGAAGCTACTAATAAAACCCAATAAAACTAAGTATAAATAAATTAAAATTAAAAAAAATTATAAGTATATTCAATTTTTCGTTTGTACTTTTTTCCTGCGAACGAACGATCTCGCCACTTACAGATAAACCCCTTGATGTTTGCGTTATGTGGCTACATGTACGTTTGAGTGCTTCCTAAATTTAATAAATTTAATTTGCAAAAATGCAAAATATTCTTCATTAATTTATTAAGTTACATTGAGCATCTGTTCATTATATCGAAAGGGATTCCAGTTTTTCACGAATTTAAGATAATGTAACTGGTAAGGTAGCATAAAGGTGAGCCGAAAGTCTTCTTCAAGGCTTAATGCCATAAGTCATATTTTTAAATTTTACATGCTTTAGGGTTCCAGCTTCGTTCCAAAACTAGGATTACTTTTTTTCTCCGCGTCCCAAAAACAACTGGTGTTAACTTAAACTCCATGCCGAACACAAGAACTAAAGACTTAAAATTCAGGTTATTTTAAGGCGTATTTTCTAACTAAAAGTTCCACTAGATGCCACAGTATTATAACCCTAATATAAGAGTAGTAGAGCTCTCAATGCAGAGTTCAGCCGAGGAAGTACTACCACCTTAACCATTTCCGCCGTGAAGCAGTAGTGCACTTGTATTACTGTGATTCGGTTAGAAAGGTAAGGGAGCCGGTGAAATTACAGGCACGTGAGACTTATAACGTCACGTCTCATAGACAACAACGCACGGCGTTGCCCCCCTGGGAATGTCTTTAGGCGGCGGTGACCACTAACCAACAGGTAGACCGTCCACCTGTTTGTCGGCTCATGTAAAACAAAAAAAAACACCTATATATAAATATTGCACTCACTCTGTTAAATTGAGAGACCCTGATTATACAGAACCCTCTGTCGAGCCGCACTTAACAATTCCTCTTACCCGAACATTGTAGCTGTATAGTAAATTTTCACTCTCAATGACATGACCTTAATTAATCCTACCTACCAATCGTATCGTAGCGTAAAATTATTAGGACATTTTTAATCGTATGCATTAAATTTCCGGGCTCGTTACCTTCATGTTATAGGAATGAAAGACTTAGCGACATGATAAAGCACTTACGATTTACATTACATTACATGACTGAATTACACGGACTTACGTAGCAGTTGTAATAGCTGTAATTCATGGGTATATATTCAACAGTATTACTACGTAATTTTCTGTTAATACGTGTTGGTGTTTGACAGAAAATAAAATGATTGTAGGTTAGTTAGTGCTAAGGACATAAGAGTAATGTTTAGAGAGAATCTTGTAGCTGTAAAAACACGGTTACGTAAGTAAGGACTAACATGTCCCACCTACATTAACGCAGTACTTGAAAAGAAATTGACAAACAAATTGAAAAAACATACAATGTTTTTATTTATTTTTAACTAGGTACCTTCAACTTCCTGCATTTTTGTATGGACTTATTTCGACGATAGAACGACGTCTGTCCGGGCAGCTAGTAGATATATAAAAATATAGAGAATAGGACAACCAAGTTGTAGGACTAGGTTCTATTTTAATTATCTCCATGTACAATTATTTCAAAATTTTAAAAAATTTAATTAATTTAACCATTAAGGTTTCTTTTCTACATTTCGTTACAGAACCTTATGTTTTAAATAAAATTAAAAAAAAAACATTTCAGGACCGGATTTCGCATATCCGCGTCCATGATAATGATGATTTTGCAAAAATAAAACATATAAACAAACCAGGAAATGTCTTTAAACATTGAACGCCAGTATTCATTTCGACCTTTCCGCAGAAGGCTCGACATAAGGGCGAGTGACCGCGAAGGCACCCGCGCGGAGGACGAAGTACTTCACTGGGCTTCGATTCCATATAAAAATGACACTAGCCCGAGGATGTTTCGTCGCGGCATCCATGCTGTCTCTTTCACTTACTACACAATCACGTGAGAGGTAAGCCTTGGAGGCCTCGTTGCAACGGCTCGCCGACGAAGTTTGTATTAGCTGAATCTTCTGCGTCTTACTACCAAAGCTAGCAGAAGAGATAATCGACTGTTGAAGTATAGAAGTTATCTGTCAATTGTATAATATATGGTACATTGACATTTGAATGATAAAATATTTTAATTAAGTAGATGTTGTAATGATGGTAAGCCACTATTAAGTACTTAAATAAGATGATAATTTTTTTCGTTTATTCATGGTGGTAATAACTACGGCACGGGTCGTTCTCGGTCGTTCAATAAACAAAGAACATAGCTTACAATTGTTGAATAATTATGTGTATTATTTTTATACTATATGTATATATAAAGATAAATAAGATCCTGGATACATTAGCGGTAATTAGTCCAATAGTTACAGTTTATTCATTACAGACAAACCAAAATACAAATCAATTGTCTTTATAGTGTGAATGAAACATCACCTAGTTTAATTTTGGGATTCCCCCCAAACCCACAGAATTTCGCCAGTTACCTTGGGTAGCGTAACAGTCATTAAACAACAGAAAAAATTAAAAACATTGACAATCTGTTATATATAACACATAATAAAATACTATTGCAAATACTGTTATTTGAACATCCTTGATAATTAACATATTGCACGAAGTTTTATCAGCTATCTTCCAAATATTCTGGAATTATGAATCTTTTGACACGTCTCATGACCTACGATTCACTTTCGGGTTAGTAACTTAAAATTGAATTTAAATTAAATTTATAAGTTTATGATACATTTAAATTACTTATTAGCCTACCTAGGCGACATTGTAGTATAATTAGGTTATTAGGTTTGACCTCCAAGCCGATAAAGAAAATAAATATTTAAAAAATGCATTATTTACAATGACATTTTATAATTTTAACAAGGAAACACTTTACTTTTTAGACATGTACTCCAACTTAAAAATATAGAGAATAGGACAACCAAGTTGTAGAACTAGGTTCTATTTTAATTCCCTCCATGTACAATTAGTTCAAAATTTTAAAAAATTAAATTAATTTAACCATTAAGGTTCTTTTTCTACATTTCGTTACAGAACCTTATGTTTTAAATAAAATTAAAAAAAAACATTTCAGGACCGGATTTCGCATATCCGCGTCCATGATAATGATGATTTTGCAAAAATAAAACATATAAACAAACCAGGAAATGTCTTTAAACATTGAATGCCAGTATTCACTTCGACCTTGTCCGCAGAAGGCTCGACATAAGGGCGAGTGACCGCGAAGGCACCCACGCGGAGGACGTAGTACTTCACATGGCTTGGATTCTTTATAAAAATGACACTAGCCCGAGGATGTATCGTCGCGGCTTCCATGCTGTCACTTTCACTTACTACACAACCACGTGAGAGGTAAGTCTTGGAGGCCTCGTGAAGCGGCTCGCCGACGAAGTTTATATTAGCTGAATCTTCTGCGTCTTAGAACTACCAAAGCTAGTAGAAGAGATAATCGATTGTTGAAGTGTAGAAGTCATCTGTAAATTTTATAATATACATTGACATTTATAGATAAAATAATTTAATTAAGTAGATGTTGTAATGATGGTAAGCCATTATTAAGTATTTAAATAAGATGATGATTTTTTTGTTTATTCATGGTGGTAATAACTACGGCACGGGTCGTTCTGGGTCGTTCAATAAACAAAGAACATACCTTACAATTGTTTAATAATTATGTATTATTTTGATACTATACATATAGCCTTTAGAACTTCACATTTTTGCCCATCACATTTCCTTACACTTATCACTTCTTTATTGTTTATATAAAAATATGTAAAGAATTACTGAAAATTCTGCTACCGCTTTATAATTTCTTAGCCACTTTCCTGCTTACTTTTGTACACCACAATTTTTTTAGCCCGCCTGGTCCACCATTCAGTCCTCAGCGCCGTACAAACATTCGCACGGAGGGTTGCCGTCAGACGGGCGACTGGCTGTTGAATATTAAATCTCGTGGGTAAAATTAATGGAAGCATTCAAAGATTGCGACCGAACTAAGGGGAACCAGGCGACGCGCGAGGGCATCATCAATCCCCTGCGAGAACGAGCGTTGTTGCACTTCTTCAATTTCGCCAGTTACCTTGAGCTTAGCTTTAACAGTCATTAAACAACAGAAAAAATTAAAAACACGCTATCTTCCAAATATTCTGGAATTATGAATCTTTTGACACGTCTCATGACCTACGATTCACTTTCAGGTTAGTAACTTAAAATTGAATTTAAATTACATTTATAAGTTTATGATACATTTAAATTACTTATTAGCCTACCTAGGCGACATTGTAATATAATTAGGTTATTAGGTTATATTAGGTAGGCGATATAGTACTTTATTGTGGATCCTAAAATCTTAATATATATATTTCTTGTGTGCGTGTGTATGTGACTGAACTCCTCCTAAACGACTGGACCGATTTTGATGAAATTTTTTGTGTGTGTTCGTGGAGATTCGAGAATGGTTTAGATTTACAATTGGACCCGGTAGGGGGCGCTGCGATCGAAACCCTGAATTTTTGTATGGACTTATTTTGGCAGGACAACGTCTGTCCGGACAGCTAGTATATATATAAAAAAAAATCACAAACTGTTAGTAACTTAATCACGGATAAAGCTCATGGGAATTTAATGAACTTTGGCACATAGATAGAATATGATCCAGACTTTTTGTATCTAATTTTATACTGTCCGAATCGGTATTAGAGTCAGACTATTCATAAGTGCTTGTTTTCATTTTTCTGTTCGACCACCAAGCCGATAAATTTAATCAAATACCTTTAAATGAGCAATTCTTGTATATATCTCGGAAACGGCTCCAACGATTTTCATGAAATTTAGTATGCAGGGGGCGTTAAATCGCTCTAGCTAGTTTCATTTTCAGAAAATGTCGTTTTATCCGTTTTTAGGCAATGAAAACTGCCACAATGTCATTAGAAGGTAAGGTTTTCGTGTTACATCTTTTGTGAGAAATACTGTTATTGGGAGCCCTTTATTATCGCATCTAATTCGTATGTAGGTATATATGACAGTGCTTTAAAAAGAGAATACGGTAGAAATCACGTTAGTAAAGAAATCCCGAGCAATGCTCGGCCATCCACGTACTAAATAATTAAAAAATGCATTATTTACAATGACATTTTATAATTTAACAAGGAAAACACTTCACTTTTTAGATAGGTACTCCAACTTCAACAAATAAGTAATTAATGTAACTCAACAATCACAAGACATAGCTGCGTCATGTAATTACGATCTAATAAATTGTATAGAGACAAGAGGAATCACATAATACTCAGTCAATTGCATCTGTTAATACAAATAAACAAACTTGTAACGACAATAATAAATAATTATAATAATATAAACATGCTACAACTATTATAATAAATAAATATCCTGGGACATTCTTTACACACGGCCATCTGGTCACAAACACCCAGACACCGAACAAACAGACATGTTCATGCACACAAAATGTTTGTCCTGGGTGGGAATCGAACCCGCGACCTCGGTTTGGCAGTCAGAGAGAACGAGCTCCATCTTCGACCTCATCTTCACTTACCATCAGGTGAGATTGAAGTCGATTGCAATCCCGTCATAAAACAAAAAAAAATAAGTTCAAAAACTAAAACCCGACTACGAAAAATTACGCTTTAAAAAGTATGAAACAAGAAAATATTCTCATGTGAAATTGTTATATACAAACTATCCAATATTTATTGTCTCTCAAATAAATCCCAGGATATTTATTTATTATAATAGTTGTAGCATGTTTATATTATTATAATTATTTATTATTGTCGTTACAAGTTTGTTTATATGTATTAACAGATGCAATTAACTGAGTATTATGTGATTCCTCTTGTCTCTATACAATTTATTAGATCGTAATTACATGACGCAGCTATGTCTTGTGATTGTTGAGTTACATTAATTACTTATTTGTTGAAGTTGGAGTACCTATCTAAAAAGTGAAGTGTTTTCCTTGTTAAATTATAAAATGTCATTGTAAATAATGCATTTTTTAATTATTTAGTACGTGGATGGCCGAGCATTGCTCGGGATTTCTTTACTAACGTGATTTCTACCGTATTCTCTTTTTAAAGCACTGTCATATATACCTACATACGAATTAGATGCGATAATAAAGGGCTCCCAATAACAGTATTTCTCACAAAAGATGTAACACGAAAACCTTACCTTCTAATGACATTGTGGCAGTTTTCATTGCCTAAAAACGGATAAAACGACATTTTCTGAAAATGAAACTAGCTAGAGCGATTTAACGCCCCCTGCATACTAAATTTCATGAAAATCGTTGGAGCCGTTTCCGAGATATATACAAGAATTGCTCATTTAAAGGTATTTGATTAAATTTATCGGCTTGGTGGTCGAACAGAAAAATGAAAACAAGCACTTATGAATAGTCTGACTCTAATACCGATTCGGACAGTATAAAATTAAATACAAAAAGGCTGGATCATATTCTATCTATGTGCCAAAGTTCATTAAATTCCCATGAGTTTTATCCGTGATTAAGTTACTAACAGTTTGTGATTTTTTTTATATATATATTTTAGGATCCACAAAAAAGTACTATATCGCCTACCTAATATAACCTAATAACCTAATTATACTACAATGTCGCCTAGGTAGGCTAATAAGTAATTTAAATGTATCATAAACTTATAAATTTTATTTAAATTAAATTTTAAGCTACTAACTTGAAAGTGAATCGTAGGTCATGAGACGTGTCAAAAGATTCATAATTCCAGAATATTTGGAAGATAGCGTGTTTTTAATGTTTTCTGTTGTTTAATGACTGTTACGCTAAGCTCCAGGTGGTAACTGGCGAAATTGAAGAAGTGCAACAACGCTCGTTCTCGCAGGGGATTGATGATGCCCTCGCGCGTCGCCTGGTTCCCCTTAGTTCGTCGTTAATTTCTCGTAGTCGGGTTTGAGTTTTTGAACTTATTTTTTTTACCGTTACTATTAGTGTTTTATTTGTAAATATTTGTGATTTAATTATTTATAATATAATGTTTTATTTTATGATTATAGAATTTTTTTTTTTGCAATTTAAAGTAATAATTATTAACCAATTATTTGATATTTTTTACTTACAAAGCTTATTTGATGTATTCACGTACAAAGCTTAGATTTTTAGGTTATATTGTAGTGTCACTACAGTTAACAATAACAAAATTGATAATATTAATAAGTAATCAATAGTTTGATGGCCAAATTATAACAATAAATAAACATTATCGTGTCACTTATAAGAATTTTTATAGTTAATGCCTTTATGTCCTGTAGTGATCGCCATATCTAATTTATTGTGACGTCACATATCCTATAACCAGCAGACGATCAAGACGCTTCGAACGATACCTCGTTTGCCAAATTACGATAAGTAGTTTAAAAGTTATGAGGGAACAGATGAACATACATACACACATACATACCGGTCAAAATCATAACCCTCCTTTGGCTTCGCCGTAGTCGGGTAAAAATTAAAAAAGGTGGCTCCTTGTTTTTACCCGCGATTAAAAGTAGCCTCTATGCCAAGGCATGCTCTATTTGCTTTTGTGTGGAAGTGTAACAAACATCCATACACCCTCACAAGCATTCGCATTTATAATATATTATTAGTAGGAACTAGGATTCATGGAATTAAAAATATCTATATATTCAATTAGAACATTTTGTGTGTATGCCAAATTTCACCCAAATTCGCAAAGCGATTTATACGTACGTTATTAAGTCACTAACTCCCAAACCTCTTAAAATCCAAACTTTAACATGTATAATATTCGGTCGATATTTTATTCAAAAAATAAATATTCAATTTGTTTCCTCAATATTTTATAACAACAGTAACTCAGTAAACAAGACTAGTTTTTCTCCAAACATTATTGCTATATCAGATAAAACAGGTTTTATTTATCTAAGAATAATAATAATAATTTACTTATTAAATTGAAAACTAAACTATTCATAAAAAGTACAAAATTAACATACATAGTACATTTATATTTTCATTATTTGTTAACAAGGTTTTCATTTTTTTAACTGTCAAGAATTAGACAATTAATAAAAAAAATGCGTGACATTTTCTCGTATTTGAAATAACTGATCTAATTTTCTCAATAATAGACAAAAAATAACCATTACTATTAGGTTTTTAGATATGAAATTGACGTATATTTGAGATCAAAGTGGCCAGTTTGACAAAACGCCAATTTCATAAGTAAGGACCTAATAATATGTTCAAAATAATGATCAAATAAGGATCCGCTCTACAATTTTCCAGCATAAAAATCATCATCAGCCTATCTCCGTCCACTGCTAACCGCTGCCAGCCAGCTTGCGTATATCATCGCTCCATCTTGCTGGAGAGCGCACTACACTATATTTACCGAGCCGTGGTCTCCACTCTAGAACACGTCTACCCCAACGGTTATCGGTTCTGCATACCACATTTCATCCAAATTCGTTGAGTCACTTATACATGATGCGTCACAAAAAAAATACACATCCTTTCACGCTTATAATATTATACTCAACAATTATAATAACATTTTTGAGAACTGTAAACCCACTTGCGAATCGTAGACGCCGACCTTCAATGTAAAAAAACGTAGAGCCCAGACCTTTAAGCCTTCAGTTATGGTACCTACAAACTAACTAGATTATCCAGATTAACTAGTTTATCTCGACTATTGGGTAGCAACAGTTTTACGCTTGTATACATATTTTTTTCAATGAATTCTGTTATTTTTGCTGCATCATCATTACACGTATTGTAATTGTTATTAAAATGTTTTCAAAGAAAAGGCTTTATAGGCTTTCTTACACCATAGTGATAAAAAAGGAATCCTTATGGTGTGAATTCGATGACTTGTGATATCCTATTCATAGATGTTGCTTAATCGCGTCTATCATTAAAAAGCTGTGTATTTTTTTAAATGGGTTTCGATATATTATATTTTAGAGGTATTTGCGCATTCCATGCTACAGCATTCGAAGCCACCACCACAGTCACCAAATAATTTTGTTAATAATCTCCTTCTTTTTTTTTTTCTTAATTATTGTTTTATTTGTTTTATAATTGTGCTTTTTTTACTCAGATTTGTGTTTGATTGTATCTTTATATCTACTTGTGTAGCTGGGAATTGTTAATTGTTTAAGTTGTGTGCAGTTGTCATTGGATAGCAGATTTATCATTTTTTTTTTTATTTATGCTTTTGTGTTAGTGCAATTTGTTATCTGTTACAGTACCGTTTAATAAAAAAAAACCGTATTAAATTTAAAAAATATATACCGCGGAAACTCAAAAGGAAAGAATCCATAGGGATGAAGAAATAATATTATTTATGATTTATTTCTTATAAAAAACGGAGCCAGGTTTATTAACAAATGATAGGATTTGAACAATTTTGAACGTAGCTCAAATACTTGATTTTTAACTTAAGTTAAATAATGTTAGTTAAAGATACAAGAATTTAAGAGGAATCCGAATGGTAACCTTGATATACTCGTATATTCAAAGCATCAGTATTCTGAAAACATAGCATAAAAATAATACTATCCACTTATTTAAATGGTTGTGCAAGGGAAGGCTAAGGTTGCATCATTCATCCTGAAAGTAGGTACACTACTTTCTATATTTATACACGTTTTATACTAGTTTTAAGAGACAATGCATTATCGTATATTCTTTATTGTTTGAAATACTAAGTAGTTTTTAGTTGTAGTTTTCTTGGAATGATACACGAGTGACACAAAAGTGAACGTACAAATATATATTATTTTTTAATTGACAGTCCACAGAATAGACCTCAACGTGTTCCCTAAAATAACTCGTAGTTTCATAGCACTCCTTCTACGAGACTACGAACTATATATAATTCCCTGTCTTTGGAACCAGGTTCTGGCTGCATCTCCAATGTGTTAAGAAACAAACTTGCGCATATTCAAATTTTTTTTTGTTTTTTTTATTTATGACGGGATTGCGATTAACCTCTATCTCACCTGATGGTAAGTAAAGATGAGGCCGATGATGGAGCTCGCTTTCACGTTAGTAGCTTCACTGTTTTCTCAAAGAGTCCGAAGTTGTAAGTTTCAGGGAACACAGACGAGGGAAGAGAATTCCAATTATTATTTACGTTTCATTATTTAGTTATCTCTGAATATTATTTAAACCATGTTTTGTTTGTTATTATTCCACTATCTATTACGTTTTTCCCGCCTTGCGAAACACTTTTATTCATATTCTTTTTATAAGAGAAGACATATTATTGTTCTAATAAAGTAGTTCACCACGTGAATCAGACGCACTCTTTCACATTTTTTTCTTTTATTTAAACGTCTTCATATGTCTATATACAAGAATACTCGATACGACCTATCATGGTATTTATTAATATAAACTTAAATAAAGTCATATTTATATTAAAATATATTTAATCTGTTATAATAAAAACTTTTTATAATAATTAATAATCATTTCATACGATATCATAATTTGCTTGAATTCATTATAAGGCTGTTTTAATAATAAATATGAATAAATAAACAACCACGTGCGAATCGGACTAGCACAGGAAAGGTTCTGTAGAATAAAAAACAAATCAGAGCTTTATGTTTTGTGTGAGTCAGCCATATTGAAATGCCTTGCTATGCTAGATATGTAGTACTAGTTTAATGCCTTTAGAACACTAATTATGCTTAAATTTCTTACTTTAATCGATTATTATAGACATCAAAATACGTATATCGATTTATAGCCCACGTAGCCACCGTCCTGCAGTTTCAGCCGCGATCCCGTGGGATCTAATATAAATATCGCAAGACATTCTTCACACATGGTTACCTGATCCCAAGTTAAACAGAGTGTACTGCTTGTAGTATGGCTACCAGGTAACTGATATACTACATATACTACTTTTTAAATACATACTTAATATAGATATTTACACCCAGACACAGAACAAACAGACGTGTTCATGCACACAAATGTTTGTCCTGGGTGGGAATCGAACCCGCGACCTTCGGTTTGGCAGTCAGAGTCTCTAACCACCAAGCCAACTGGGCTAATCTAATGTATCTGAAGATTATAACATAGCCTATGCTACTCGAGAATAGTGGAACTTTCTATCAGTGAAAGAATTTTTTTAAATCGAATGAGTCATTTCGAAAATTACTTCCCATATCCAAATTTTCAAACATAACCTCTTAATAAAATTTATATAATTACTATTATATTTATACATCATGAGGTAGAAACAATATATATGTAACAATGTCTAAATTAGTAATGTATGTACTCTAAAAAACTGATTCTACTTATTAGGTATTACTTTAAGTTACCAAAAGAGAGCTAATTTATTAATAATTATATTTTATTATTATAAGACTTAGTTAATTAAAAACTAATTTAATAATAACATTTTATATATGGATGGAGAAGTATTTGTGGTAGAACAAGGGTTATTTTTATTTAATTTATTTAGGCCAGTTGGCTTGGTGGTTAGCGACTCAGACTGCCAAGCCGAAGGTCGCGGGTTCGATTCCCACCCAGGACAAACATTTGTGTGCATGAACATGTCTGTTTGTTCTATGTCTGGGTGTAAATATCTATATAAGTATGTATTTAGAAAACAATATATTATATGTAGTATATCAGTTATCTGGTTTCCATAGTACAAGCTCTGCTTAGTTTGGGACCAGATAGCCGTGTGTAAGAGAATGTCCCAGGATATTTATTTATTTATTTCTTTATAATGTATGCACCTACATATTTAGAACAAATGACAAAGTATGTAATATACCTAATATCAGTTATCTGGTTTCCACAGTACAATCTCTGCTTCATTTGGGATCAGATCGCAGGTTAAAAATGAATGAAATAAAAACATACAAAATCGCAATAGATTATAAGAATAAATAAGATAAGATGACTATGATATCATTTGGATACTCATCATACGGAGCCCTAAAACATACGAATATTATTTAAATTGCAACGACAACTACACATGATATTTTATAAAATACATACATATACTTGGGTAAACATATTATCCCAAGAATATTATATCATAAAATAATTTATTAGACGTTCTGAAAATCGTGCTACTTACACGGCCGACAATTACCACTAAAATACCAGTAGATTTAACATTTACTTATTTTTTATTTTTCTTTTCAGGCATAATTATACGATACATATCGCAAATGACTCTTGTTAAATAATATAACCGAGCAACGCAGCTTAATTGCCCTTGACAATGATATTAACATTCGCAAATAAACAACTGAATCTTCCCTTTACTTTTAACGCAGCATTCACGTCCAAGTATTTTGGTTTGCTAAACTAATAAAACGATGCATTTGCATACATGAATAAATTAACAAATATCCCTTCTACATGAGAATCTGATTTGTCAATATTAATTTATATGCAACAGAGATCGACGCATAACTCTGATTATACATATTCTCATATGCAGTATTAGGTACTGAAACAAGTTAAACAAAACGAGAAAATAATTTCCAGTGTCAAAATGCTCCAAAATTGCCTCATGCATAAATAATAAAAATCAAATGCCTTCATTATCACTTGGATGGCAATATGCCAAAAAAAATCTGTATTATAATTATTTATTTTTCTAATTACGCATACGTCACAATATATGCACCGGTCCGTGGATGGGCCCGTCAGCGTAAGTATGTACTTGAACGAGAAGAAAGGTCACGGTGAGTGTCGCACGCGTAGTACCAACACGCAGCGGCAGAGGTGCGCGCGCGCAGGATTTCCTCGCGTAAATAAAACAAGACGCAGGTCCCTGTATCGCTACAGTGGCGCTCAAGGAGGTGTTATCCTGCACATGTGCGCTCGTAATATTTAAAAGGCAGCATTTTTTTAGTTGATTTGTGTCGTGATTTGGTGCAAGGATTGTTTTCGGAACGCATTAAATATTTAAAAAAATGTAAGTAGCGATTATAATAAAATAAAGTGTTATTCTAAGTGCATTAAAATTATTTTTTCTTTGAACAAGTATTAAATTTAAACTAAAATTACAATTATAGTCAGATCAAGTTAAAATATACCCACATTAATGGAACGTAATTAAAATCCACTTTAAGTCCAATTTACAGTTTTATTAAATTGCTAACCATACACATTAGTTTTCACTAACAATGTTATTGTTGTAACTCATGCATTGCGAAAGTAACCAAGTAATACTTGAACTGCACATGTGTCGCCTTCAACCAGGACCCCATTAACAAAAGAATAAATTATTACTGAATTTGTTACTTTAAATCTATTGATAAAGGCATTGTGAATTGTAAAGGAACGCAAAATACATTTTCAATATTTTAGTATTGTAATAAAAAATATTCGAAAATACAAATAGATATTAGATATTTATATATGCAGATTCTCATATACCTTGGAATACATTTAATTTTAATTATTAAAAATCAGTGTTTAATTAGACATCAATCAGCTGTATAAAATTTTAGAAACTGTTTACTTGCACCTGTGTATAAATCAGACGCAACAATAAATAAATATCCTGGGACATTCTTTACACACGGCCATAATCTCAAACTAAGCAGAGCTTGTACTATGTAAACCAGATAACTGATACTCGTATATTAAATATACTACTTTTTTTAAAATACATATTTATACAGATATTGATAATTAATTGACAATGAATAATTAGAAGAAATATTTTTCTGTATATAAACAATTTACCAACTTATGTTACGTGAAAAAGTAATAAAAGAAAATGAACAAATAAAAAAGACTAAATAAATTATGATATTCATAATCTTTTAGTAAATATAAGGTTCATTATTCTGAAGACAAAACAATCGTTAGGGTCCACTTTTTTTTTAAGTTAGTTGAAAGACATCTTATTCTATACCAAAAACGATTAGTATGGTAATAAATAAACTAAATACTTTTAACACAAACTTTAACCTTTAACATAAACACAAAAAACTATAAAATAATAAATCATAATAATGCGTAAACTTAACTTTTATTAAAACGATACAGTTATAAAGATACCTAAAACGTAATCGAATTAAAACCCACCTCTTTCCTTTATTGAAGTCGGTCAAATTAACTGAACAATAATAATGCACCATTGAATAACCTTTAAATTTATTTTTCCTTCTAAACATTACATATGTCAAAGAAAGAACAATCCAATAAAAAGAGACAAAATATTTTGTTAAGTAACAAGTAAACAACAATATGAAAAATTTTGAACAAAAAAAAAATAACTCATCAACGACTTATTGACTAATAAAAGTCTTAACTTCCTCTGACTTTGCTGTATTCAAATAATTATCTAAAATCAATTGAACCTTCATCATTCCTGTTCCAGTAAAACAAGTTGAAATGAAAAATTTATTGTACTGTACCTACTTTATCATAATAAATTAATAACCTTTTTAACCTGATATCACGTAGAAATCTCAACAGTCCACGTAAAACAATGGAGTTACAAAAAACTAACATCGTTTGAGTCGTTTTGTTCTATAATATGTAAGTTCTATTTTGTTTATATTATACTATATAATTATAATAACATGTTATGTGTAGAATGTAGATATGGAATCACATTAAGATAACAGGTTACAATTTACATACCATAAACGTTTTTGCATTTCATTTAAAATCGGACAAAAGAAAAGGAAGTTTACTACTAGGGAACTACTTGTTATGTATACATAGTAATCGGTAAGAAAAAACATGTGTGTGTACTCATTAACGCACGTAAGAAATTATTGGTGAGAAAAAATGCACTAAAATATTTTTTCTTAAAATGATTTTTGTAAGTGATGTCCAAACTTTTTGCACCTGTAGCAACGAATGACAATTTTTGACGTTTTGAGGTTAATATTGACAATATTAACATTACTCACTGACAGTTGCGATTTGTGCGATGTTCCGGAGAGACAGTTAACAGCTAACTTCATCATGTCGCATTTTGGCGTGCGCATCGGAAAAATTGTACTCTTATGATTTTTTCCAAGCGTGCTAAAAGAAGTATAACTTCAAAATACGATATATTACTGCAAACTCAAATTATTGATATATATATATATTATAATAATAACAAGAATCATTCGAATCAATGATCTCGAACCTACGAGAACAAAATAAAGAATAGTATAATTAACTATATTTAATTACCATTACAAAATATAATGATGCGCAAACCGAAACTAACAAAAACATGTTCAAATAGACCTAAAGAATTTAAATCGTCTTGTTTACAAATCTTAAACAGTTACTGTTATAAATGCCTATAAAGGTGAAACACACGATTTGCATGATATGACTGACTACATTTTTGTCCGGATATTTATTATTTTTATTTGCATAGATAAATAACCGTTGTCCAGTTTGTTATATTATAGGATGGCGCGCAAAAAAAATCTAGATAAACGAGTATATACAATGTATATCATAATTGACCAGAATTTATGTTCAGCTCACGCAAAGGGTTCTGTAGGCCACCTTTCAATATTAAACAAAACTGAAAAAAAAAAAGCATTTATAAGGCCCTTAAATTTTTTACTCCATTTTATTCTTATTTCATTTTATAGCGGCCAATGGAGTAAACACCGAAAATTTGACAGTCTATCTATTACGATTCATTAGATACAACCCGCTGAATGACAGATGGACGAACCGTAGTCGGACAGTAAAAACCTTAGTAATAGGGTCCAGATTGCACAATTTGCGTACGGAACCCTAAAAATCTATTAATAGCCCCAAACGCAAAATCAGGCTTGCTCTAATTTTGTTTTTCTCTGTGTCATCTTGAATATTTGCAGATTTAAGCAAATCATATTCTTGGGCTTCAAGGTTTTGACGTCCGAGGGCTTTAGTCCCTTATGCGAACAATTTAATTCGGGATGGCAAGGTGATCAAGTTTATTTCGAATCAGTAAAATATAACCTTAATTTTAACAAAACCTGTCTGAGTTATACATTTTTACAATTGACTGACAATTAATCAATGACAATAAAAAATATATATATATATATATTATATTGTAAACAAATTGCGTTCATATTCTGACACCCCATTTGTTGTAGTAACGCCAAATCAGATTTCAACTCCTCATTTTAAATATCTATAAAAGTGGCTTATAAAAATATTGATATATAGTAATGAATATATTTTTATATAACAGTTTCTGTCGGTGATTATTTTAGAGAAATAAGTGTAGGCATTAGATTCATATTTTAGCTTCCTACTTCAAATACCTGTTCCGAATACGCACGTATATAACAAGGTCAGTGGACCTTATTTTGTGGTTCAACAAAACGCATTTTGGAATATTTAATAAAATAATGAGTACCTTATAGATTTTTTTATTGTTCCGTAAACATACCGACATTTTTATTCCGTTTTTATTTGACTAGCGAATTGCCTCGTAAGATATCCTGACTACCACACCACAGGTCTTAGGTTTGAATCCTACCAAGAGATAGAGTTCTTGGTGAAGGAAACCAATAGGAACCATAGCATGGTGTTTGTTGCAACATACCTACTAAACCTACCAGGGTGTTCCAACTGATACATATTTCAGTGACAGTAAATCTTGCAATAAACACATATTTTAGAAGATGTTAAAAATACATAGAGTTCAATCCAAATTCTGCCTTTTTTTTTATACGACTTTGGCCGACAAACAAGCACCACTTACCATCAGGTGGCCCGTACCACCTGATGGTAAGTGGTCAGCGCCGCCTATGGACATTTGCAACACCAGGGGTATGCTGTCGCCAAACTTGTACTAATAAGTAAAATAGGTCTAGCGAATAGCTGATAAATATAGGAATTATTAATGATATTTGAAGGTAAGTAAATGTACCTATAGATAGTAAATAATTCCAGCCTGGTTTCCAAAGAATCTATATATCTAACAACGCAGATGCAGTAGACATCAATTCCTTATTTTATACAGGAATTGATGCATCATATCTCAACTGATAAATAATATGCATGTAGATGATCTGAATGGTGATTGTCTGAGAGCAAACTGTGTTGAGGGTTTATACTCTTCATTTTACTTTTCTCTTTCTCTTACATTTCTCTTACTTTTCTCTTTTTCTTACTTTTCTCTTACTATTTCTCTTCAGTTTATGGACTATTTTTAAGTCGCCTCCGCCACCCCTTATAGCGACCCCTTTCCACTCATGTCCATCTCAGTTTACCTGAGTAATATGACTGGCTAAGTATCGAGCATGATCGAACGATCATCTCCTTCTCCATACCAACGTATGTCTCAGCATCGAGCATGATCCAACGATCATCTCTTTCTCCATACCAACGTATGTCTGAGCCTCGAGCATGATCCAACGATCATCTCCTTCTCCATACCAACGTATGTCTGAGCCTCGAGCATGATCCAACGATCATCTCCTTCTCCATACCAACGTATGTCTGAGCCTCGAGCATGATCCAACGATCATCTCCTTCTCCATACCAACGTATGTCTGAGCCTCGAGCATGATCCAACGATCATCTCCTTCTCCATACCAACGTATGTCTGAGCCTCGAGCATGATCCAACGATCATCTCCTTCTCCATACCAACGTATGTCTGAGCCTCGAGCATGATCCAACGATCACCTCCTTCTCCATACCAACGTATGTCTAAGCATCGGAGCATAATCCAACGATCATCTCCTTCTCCATACCAATGTATGTCTAAGTCCTAGCAATACGAATAGCTGAGTCTCTGAGCATCATCCAACGATCATGTCCCTACCAATAACCATCCGAGGCAAGCAGGCACATCCCACTATAGCAAGTAACAACAACCGTAAGTACAATGTTTCTGAACCGCACGCTCGAATGTCAACTAGGTAATTGGTATTACAATCAACTATATCTAAAGCACTCACCTAGGCCTCCCGGTTGCTACACTTACATCTCTGAATCTCTGCCTGAATAGTTAGTTATTTTCTTTGTTCACACTTTATAATTGATTTTTTATTTATGTGGGTAGCAGTCGCGGGAAAATGTGTCAATGCCGGTGATAGGACTTCTTGGGTTGCCAGTCTTTAATATTAACAAGGTTTGACGTTTTAGTTATTTACAATTTATGGTACATTTCGGGACGTAGTTCGCGACACTCCCACCGGGGAAATGTTGGAGCAAAGCTATAAATTTCTATTACGTGTCCACTTCCTTATCTTTTCAAGGGCACGGCTGGCCGCAGCCTTTTTTGTCGAGCTACTTTAGGTCCTTCATTACTCTCTGATGTCTGTACATCGTTCTCCGTAAAATTTTAAGCTTTATCCAATCTTACTTCACGTGAGTCCATATCTCTCGTATTATCATATATTGATTCTACTACAGGGATGTCGCTTAGTAGGGTCTCAGGCATAGGCACATCGATAGTCTCATGAAAAGGTGTTCTTTCGATTTGTGGTACAAACTGTGATATTGTTTCAAATATTGTTGCTTCGACAATTTACTCTATATGATCTTTATTAGTATTCTCAAATTCGAGGGGATACATATGAGCGATGGATCTTGTGTATACCGTATTTCCGGATTTGCCCAGGGATACTATGCAAAGACCATCTTTGCTTTTAAATTGTTCCACTATTTTCCCGACGCTCCAGTTCTCTCAATATTTCGAGTCGCCTTTAATCCATACAGTCTTGCATTCACTAGCAAGGCTCACTTATCACTCTTGGCTATTTGTTTGCATGCCCATACCGTTCTCCCAAGTCTAGTGGACACCGATTAGTGAATATATCTTTACATAATTTAATCGTTTGTTGCAAGGTAAGGTTTTACCCATTGATAAAAATCTAACGGTTTCAATATATGACCCACTTCAGAGTCGACGTAGGTAAGTGGTCAGGTGTTAAGAACCGCTTCAACTTCCTTTATGATTGTAAGCAGTTCGTTGTTTCTTATTAATTGTGTCTGAAGGGTTCTCTTCTAACAGTAATCTTATCTGTTAATGTCTTTGCAGCGTGAAAGTCCATCCACATCAACGGAGTTTCCAATTTCGACTAAAGTTCGCCTCCATGCCACAAGTTTCCTCCGGGTAATATTCCCGTTGTATATTTCTTCCAAGTTCTTGTAAGGAATAATTTTCATCTACAACGTTAACTTCATTTTCATCTTAAATTCTCGTGTGTATTACTAACACTATCATCTTCTATATCTTTGTATTTATAAGTTCATCAGTTTTCGACAGACCCTCCCCAGCGAGAAATGAGAGTTCATTATATGGTTTCCGTTTTACAAAGGTGATACTTGATTGTAGCTTTCAGTACAAATGCACTTGATATGATGCCAAATGGTACTCTACTGAACCTTGCAAGTAATAAATTATTTTCTGTTATCGGTTGATTTGTATACTTCACCCATAGAAATTTCTATCCCTTCTATCAAACCAATCTGTAGAAACGCCTTCACAATATCTGCTGATATTCCAATCCAGTGAGATTTAAATCTTATAATTCTAATAGGTTTTCCCAATTGTCTCACACTATGATGTGGTAGGTAATGTAGAGGATGCTCTTGAAGATTATCCGTAGTACTATTACAGTTATTACCTTTTCTAGTTGTTCTTATAGTTTTTAATTATGGGCGTACGCGCCTAGCGTTTGAATGAAATGTAATGAAATTCGGGCTTGATATTATTGACTACGCACTTACTGAATATCTTGAGGCACGTTCATACACCAATAATTTCACATCACACACGTTTGAAGTATTTTCTTCTTAATGGGGTTTTCGCTGCCGGCTGGCGTGAGAGTTCTGCTTGCTGTGTACTGTATCCGGTGGCGCCAAAACGATGATGCTGATTGGCGTCGAAATACCTTTTTATTCCACAGATTATGAATGTTCGTGAATGTACGTAGCCCTTTTTGTTAAGGTCTGTTTAAATCCCAACAATAGGATAGCAATGCTTTCGAATCTAGGTTTCTTATCAAATTGACTAAACGACTAAAATGCCAGGCCGCAATTAGTGGGCAAGTCTGGGGAATATTCAGTCCAGGCCCAACAAACACAGCAACTATTATTCACCAATACTGCAGTCTCACTCAAATTCTTCATTGCCTCCTCTTACTGATCCGCCTTAGCTGAATCTATGACACTTATAGATTCCAGTTCCCCTCATCTAATGGTAGGTCCGGCCGACCAAACCCGTACCGAATTGAGAATAGGTAATCGCAGTACTCAGTAACCACAACAGTTCCTAATAGATAGCCTAGTTTAGAATAGACCAAAACAAAATCTCTAGAAGCAGTACTTCCCTTTTATACACATCACTGCATGGTTACCAATCAATATGTTAACTCTATCAGAGAAAGAACCATCTGCAAGAATATAGGGATCTCCCTCATTGCAGAACCTCTGCTTAGCATATGGAACACTGAGAAATTTATTTATTTATTATGGTTCACCAGCAGTTGCTACACTATTACATACACATCTTAAACTAAAACTTAAACATAAACACTAAATGCACAACCATTATAGGTGGACACCTCTTGCACTAACACTTGATACACACCTAATATCTATACTAAACCATTATGTTTATTACTAGAACAATAAAGATCACCGACGTAACACTTGCAGATATAGTTCGAGTCCCAACTCTTCGTGTTTAGAACTTCACCTCTACCATTGAGCCCCCATGGATCTCTTCTGCTATTAAATGATCAAGTTCCTTGGCAATTTTTTGCGCTATATAGCCACACTGACTACAAGAATCTATGAGACTACGACATTGTAAAATTCAAGCAAGAGTAAAGTTTTGAGTGCCTTTGCACGTACACAATCGCCGCACCACAGTCGATGTATTCCTTGCGTTGGCTGAAACGCACCTGATGCTTCACTCTTGACTGGAAAAAATTCCGAGACATAGAGCTCCACTATGACTATCGGATTCCTTTTACAGTGCACACAAAGTCTCTCCCGGCAGTAACTCCGACTACTGTGTCCCAGGCGAAATCAACCGCAGCAACGATCAGTCCAGCCTTTCCTTCTACAATTGACTCGAATTCAGCGCACTCGTCATTAAAATGGGAATCTCTACAAACCATACATTACTTTATCTTTTTCTCCTCCGACTCGTAACTTCTCTCCTGACACGGCATCTCTTCTCACTTCTTCATTTCTGATGCTTCTGATCTTAACGGTATTTCTGTATTTTCTGTTGTTCTATGATCGAGTCGACCAAATTTCCTCTTGAATCTTAAATTTCCCTACTTCTTCTGTAATTTGTAGTTCCGTTGTTTTGACCGTTGTCGCTATGTTTTGTTTCTTGATACATCCTTATATATGCTTATAGATATTTACACCCAGACACAGAAAAAACAGACACGCTCACGCACAAAAACGTTGGTCCCGAGTGGGAATCGAACCCGCGACCCTCGGCATGGCAGTCAGAGTCGCTAACCACCAAGCCAACTGGCCGGTCAAATAAATGGAGATTTGCTACCGTATTGTCCTTTAAATTAAATGGGAATCCATGACTTGCTTCTTCTCTGGCTAATAAGGTATTCTCTAATACGTCTCGAAAAGCAATTTGTCTACGTCGGGTTAATCACGTTCATTTATATTCGATGCAAACCCAAAATACTTTCCATTGTAAAATATTTCCATCTTATTCTGGCAATTTTAGTTTAGGTAATTCCTTGGAAAGAACATTGACATGTTTAAATTCGCACCCTTTCATTTGTTTAACGCTAATTCAATATGAATTTCTTTAGCCTGTAGTTGTACCGTGGTGAAGTGGGAAACATCATCAGCTGATGGCTCCGAACTCAACCTGAAGTAAATTTCGTGATAAATATCTCTAGCCTTTTACAGACCATTTTAGCGTCCTTTGTTTCATCATCATTGAAATTACATATTGATTTCAATTTAACACCAGCTTTCTATTATCATTGCGACGTGCAGGAGTTCCAAAGTCTATTTAAACGAGACAATAATGACCGTCTAAGGGGCCACTGTCTTAAATTGAGCACTAGTTTCTCAAACAACAACCCTCACAAATATTCCCTAAACAACAGAGTGGTCAAAGCATGGAACAAGCTCTCAGAAGACGTTGTCTTCTGACAGCTCAAGATGTTAATCAATTCAAAAACCGACTTGACAACCATCTCAAAAAGAACAACAGGATACAGGCACTCGACAGTTGAATCAACTGCCTGTCTGATAATTAAATAATAATAATAATAATAATCTATTGCAATCGTCTTATCAAAACACTGTCCATTTTGATAGATAGTTCTTGTTTCCTTTTTCCTCTGATGTTCATTACAACTTCCAACAAGTAGCTATTAAATTCATAATTTTACATGCATGATAACTTTAATAATTGAATCAAGGCATTGACTCATCAATGACTTTAAAAACCTGAGGTAAGCTATTTGACCACTAAGCCACACAAAGCAGTTATAATTTGAAATCAATTCTCAGATACTGTTTATCTGGACATTGAAAATTCAGGCATTAATTAGGCTTGCATATTGTAATCCCCACAAGGAGTCAACACTGACAATCAATTGCATTTTGAATAAACAGCAAAACCATCAAGTGTACACGTTTCCTATTACTTTCCACAACAAACTTAAGAAAGCATGTTTGTCCCAACCATGCCAGGAAATAAGCACAATAGGCCCTTATACTTATTTATCAATCATTACCTTTGATGATTCACCAATGTAAGGAAAGCTTAATATAATTTGCTGTATTTCTTATTATTGTATATTGTAAATTTTTGCACCTTTGTTATATATGTTTTTACCATCTCAACCTAGTAAATTTCATTAGTAACCTTTGTGTATAGGTGAAAGCATTTCAATATTATTACTTAGGTATTCTATTAATTAGAATTCTATGTCATAATTTATTTTCATTGTATAAAGATTCATGCACAATAAATCAATATTTATAATTATATTCATAAAACTCCCAATTGCATGACATCAATAATAAATTATATTACCATTTAAAGATATTACTTCTCATTATCCTTTTAAAGCTTTGTATATATTAATTTACTACAATAAGCATGTAATGCATCCTATATGCATTTATTCATAGAAACCATGTAACTTATATTTATTCATATTCATTATTATTTATTCAACTTTTGTTTTTTTTTTTGCCTTTATTCTCTTATACAATATTTTGTTAGTAAATCTCAAACATCCTTATTTAAACTTGATTATACCGACCAATTTATTAGATAAGCATTGTTAAACAACATTACTTAATGTTGTCCCTACAAAAGAGAAACAAACCAAACATCTCCAGTATGCATGACCATTGCAAGAACTGTTGCTGAACAATATGTACCTATTGTACCTACAGAGGATAAATACACCAGACATCTCCTATATGCTTGACCACTGCAAGCACAATCAGCAATCTATCTTACTTCATTGTAATTAGTTATGTAATCTGGTTTATTTTATAACCCATATAAATACCTTTTTTTTATAATGCAAAACTTTCATAATAATCCATCATGTTAACCTGTTAACTGTAGATCTCTATATGTTAACATAAAAGAGGACATACCTATTTATTATTACATTATTAATAATCTCATATTAGATATTTCTATAAAGAGTACACAAATAAGGTTTACCACTGAGTTTTGTAACCTCTATATTATGCCACAAGCATTCTGATTTTCTTTTTCTAATTACTGTTTATCATTGCATTTTTTTGTAGATAATTGCTTATTATTGTTGTTGTTTATAGCATCATGAGTATTCTATATCATTGTTGTACCATTAGTAATGCCTTGTAGTATTACATTTACCCTTTTAAACAGTAGGTATTTCTTTATTTTCATTTCACATACAACTATTATCCTCTAATATTCTGCATTCTGAACTTAATGCATTTGTGTGCTTGTTTAAAACTATCTCACCATAGTAACTTAACTATAATGCTATCTTTTTATTTCAGATGATTTATTCAATTGTTATACTCATAATCCTCACATTCATAGTTTTAATTATAATTCATTTATTACCTTAATATACTAGACAATAAGGACTTTATAGTATATCTTAATAGTCTTACAATCACTCAAGACCAAGGACACACCTCATATTTAACTTATTAATATTCTCTTATGATATTATGAATCAGCCGCTGAGTTTGGACAAACAGGACTACTTCCTCAAATCCCAGCATCTCCACCATGTCGCCAAACTTGTACTAATAAGTAAAATAGGTCTAGCGAATAGCTGATAAATATAGGAATTATTAATGATATTTGAAGGTAAGTAAATGTACCTATAGATAGTAAATAATTCCAGCCTGGTTTCCAAAGAATCTATATATCTAACAACGCAGATGCAGTAGACATCAATTCCTTATTTTATACAGGAATTGATGCATCATATCTCAACTGATAAATAATATGCATGTAGATGATCTGAATGGTGATTGTCTGAGAGCAAACTGTGTTGAGGGTTTATACTCTTCATTTTACTTTTCTCTTTCTCTTACATTTCTCTTACTTTTCTCTTTTTCTTACTTTTCTCTTACTATTTCTCTTCAGTTTATGGACTATTTTTAAGTCGCCTCCGCCACCCCTTATAGCGACCCCTTTCCACTCATGTCCATCTCAGTTTACCTGAGTAATATGACTGGCTAAGTATCGAGCATGATCGAACGATCATCTCCTTCTCCATACCAACGTATGTCTCAGCATCGAGCATGATCCAACGATCATCTCTTTCTCCATACCAACGTATGTCTGAGCCTCGAGCATGATCCAACGATCATCTCCTTCTCCATACCAACGTATGTCTGAGCCTCGAGCATGATCCAACGATCATCTCCTTCTCCATACCAACGTATGTCTGAGCCTCGAGCATGATCCAACGATCATCTCCTTCTCCATACCAACGTATGTCTGAGCCTCGAGCATGATCCAACGATCATCTCCTTCTCCATACCAACGTATGTCTGAGCCTCGAGCATGATCCAACGATCACCTCCTTCTCCATAGCAACGTATGTCTAAGCATCGGAGCATAATCCAACGATCATCTTCTTCTCCATACCAATGTATGTCTAAGTCCTAGCAATACGAATAGCTGAGTCTCTGAGCATCATCCAACGATCATGTCCCTACCAATAACCATCCGAGGCAAGCAGGCACATCCCACTATAGCAAGTAACAACAACCGTAAGTACAATGTTTCTGAACCGCACGCTCGAATGTCAACTAGGTAATTGGTATTACAATCAACTATATCTAAAGCACTCACCTAGGCCTCCCGGTTGCTACACTTACATCTCTGAATCTCTGCCTGAATAGTTAGTTATTTTCTTTGTTCACACTTTATAATTGATTTTTTATTTATGTGGGTAGCAGTCGCGGGAAAATGTGTCAATGCCGGTGATAGGACTTCTTGGGTTGCCAGTCTTTAATATTAACAAGGTTTGACGTTTTAGTTATTTACAATTTATGGTACATTTCGGGACGTAGTTCGCGACATATGCCTTTCGAAACATACGTCACTAAACAAAATACATTTAAACATATTTATTGCAAAGAAAGTACAGTAATTAACCAACATTATGTCGTATTAAAATGTAGAGAAAAATAATAGTGTTTTAAAATGCTAACATAAAAATTAACATTATCAATATGGAAAAATTGGCATTCACTGAAATGTACATCACACACTTTAGGTTTAGTTTTGGTTTAGTTGGAACACACTCTTAGGTTGACACATGGCAACATATTTTCAATATAAACAGATAAATATTTCAATTTCTGTTTAGCAGAAAAACACATTAAATATGTTATGTAGAAATGTGACGTGACGTGACGTCAAGGAAGCATTCTGATTCATAATAACCAATTATAAATTATTCATAGACGCATATAACAGTATAAAATTAAAAGACAGTAGAAGCAAAAGCTGACAGAAAAATAAACAAACGAAACAAAAATAACACACAAAGAATTCATTGACGCTCTAGCTGACTAAAAATACCAGCAAGTGCTTTGTGACAATTGTAAAATACTTACTGCCCTATTATTACCCTATTACTATCATTGTAGAATTAGAATCCAAGAATATCGCTTTAAATTGGACGTCACTATCTTATTCCATCATAAGGGGCCATCCATTAATAACGTCACACGAATTTTATGATTTTTTGACCCCTCCTCCGTCTTTGTCACAAATTACATTTTCATTACACAATTTACACTCCCTCCCCTCTAGTGTGACGTCGCCTATTTTATATCTAGGAATAATAAAATAAAAACAGCAGTCATAAAGTTATTTTATTTCAATGAATCTAATTTAATTTCATAATATCATGAAAGACACAATATTTTATCATATTATGTCCATGGATATTCTACCCACTTCTTCATATTAAAGTCAAAATTGATTTTGACAAGTGAAGTCACGAAATGTATGACCCCCTTCCCTTGTCACACAATGTCACACTTTATTAACCCCCTCTCCCTCCATTAACGTGTGACGTAATTTATGGTTGGCCCCTAACCTAAAACATCCTTGAATAGTGCAGTAAATTATAATTTTTTTTGTACCTATTTTATTGCGTGCGACTCGTTAAATCAATATTAAATCAAAGAGAAACCTCTGACCTAGAGAACACTGACTAATTTAGATAATATTTTCTTCATGGCGTGTCACACTAACATTAAACGGTAAATAACAATAAAAACAGAGTTTATGAATAACATCACGTGAAAAGAAGGTCACAATATGACAAGTAGATAGACATAATTATGACTGACTAAAATTAACGAATTGGGATTTTTAAACACTCGGCCTATAGGTGACTAATGGATATATAATGAACAATAACCTGTTGCCTAACCAATAGGCCTTGCTGTAAATACAGTTGACAATTTTGAGGGAAATCCGAGTGTCACTGTGGAAGTTATTTATTACTAACCGCGAAGGTGATAAAGAAGTAACCTTTCTGACGCATTTACTATCGGAAACATTTTGTCATCTATTCCGAAGATTAATTTTTTTTGGGTATTTACAAGATTCTTGTATCCAATAACTAATTGGTTAGCAAATTAACAAAATTCTGTCATGTCACACTATACGTCTTATAATTATGTCTATTCTCGTAGTAGTATACTCGCTATGATTGCTGTTTCGATGAGTTTATGTTCATCGTCATAGAATTAAGAAATCACCTTATTACAAACGATATAAAGTAAATTTTCCTATGAAATTCCTAATCTTAAAAACGGACATAGCGTGCCGGTAGTTCCGATGACTGATTGTGATATGATTACTGGGTATAAAAGATAACGATTGCATTCATAAACGCGGTAAAACTAAATCAGTGCTATAAGCACATTCGTGTCGGTACTCCGCACACAGAATCACGTCACAGGTTAAAACAAAAACTGTGGGCAAAAGCATTATACATAATAATGTGGATATTATAAACAATATCTTAAATCAGTCAATAATTTCATCAAAATCTTTAACATCCGATAATTAATAGATAATGTAAATAAACAAATAAAACTGGTGAATCTCCAGGTAATAGAACACTTGCACACAACTTTCATAATATAATTAGCCAATTTCGATAAACATCGTAATTCCGTCATATATATATAGATAATAGTAGATTGCATGGGAATTTTGCGTAATGTTGTTGATATAACTCGCAACCTTGCACCTGGCAATCAGAAATGTAACCAGTTCCGTTTGCCATCGCTACATGTAAGTAAACTGTTATATAGCTCTGTTCTCTTTAAGCTAACCCTATAACGTGCAATTATCACTTTAATCATATCATTAAATAAACGCAGAAATTCAAAGCAGCAAAAAAAAATGTTAAGAAATTCAGTTTGATTTCATTATCATTTATCTCGGTCAATATGTCCTATCTGTGTACTTGTGGCTCATCATTCCAATCACGGTTTTTCGATCACCGAAAAATTAATCACATACCTATCTAACTATTCAATAATAAAACTGTAGAACCGGCGTGTCTGTACATTAAACATACTAGCCAAAAACGTAACAAAAGCAGTTGATGTAGCGCGTGTAACAGAATACAAGACATGTCTGTTCGTTAGTACACACAAAATCTCCGAAATTACTAAACGAATTTTAATGGGGTTTTGGCAGAAAATTGGAACGTAGGTAGGGGTAATATATAGGTTTAATTTCTTCAAAATCCACTCACGAGAAACATATACCTTAAAATAAACACGCGTATGAAGTTGGGGGCACATATAATATTTATTTCGTGATACCAAAGGTGCTTAACTCGATCATGCCTCAATAGGCAACTTGAAGAGTATCGCTAGATCATCAGACAGTCTATAGTAGTTTCGGCGTAGTCCGAATCCGATTGGCGCATGAATCGAACAAACATATATAATACATTTATTTACGTTACTAATGCCAGTAAACACCAAGAAAGATCATAGTCCACGTGGGACTCAAAAGACATCTGTATAGCATTCTACGGAATGGTTTTTTTTTCAATTGATATTAGAGCTAACTCATAATAACGATCCTTTTTATCTGTACTCCTTTAATGCTCTCAAAGAAATTAAAACAAGTCCATTTCTGTGAAGAATATCGTGCAGTTAACATAGTCATAGTCTAGTCGTAGTGATACAAGGTCTGAAACTTTTAATAGCCACCAAATAACCCACAAAAATACCTTACTTCACAAGGGATCCAATGTCCTTTCAATCGATTTGTAAGCAACAATAACTTTATACTCTTTACTGACATACCCTTTAAATTTTTTTAAAGGCTTAATTTAATTCATCATTACCATATATAATGTAGAGAAAGTGGCTGCTATACAAGTATAAAATCCCAAGGTTTCAGAATAAAATGACACAGTTTTGTATTAAATTCAAAGTCAATACCAATAAATTGTTAAATAATCTTGTTGCAAAGGTTCGGGGCCAAGGCTTCAGTAATTTCAGTTGACAGAAGAATTCCGAACTCATTATACAAGTTTCGTTTAAAGAATAAATATTTTTCCTTATCATTTATATCAGTACTAGCTGTCCCCCGCGGTTTTACCCGCGTTCCCGAGGGATATCACATTTTCCTGGGATAAAAAGTAGCCTATATGTTATTCAAGGATATGCTCTATCTATGTGCAAAGTTTCATCCATATCCGTTTAGTAGTTTTTGCGTGAAAGGGTAACAAACATACTTACATACAAATCTTTCCTTTTTATAATACAAGACGGCAATCGAATATAATAATATTGTAGTACGATAAATTTTCATGTATAATTTATAATAAAGTAAATATGGCAAAACAACGTTTGCCGGGTCAACTAGTATTAGTATAGATTACAGTGTTCCTACACACAGTCGGTTAGGAACCACCATATTTTGATTAAACTATAGATTTTGAAATACCCTAACCTATGATTAGAAATATACTTGCTCCGACGTATATTACCAGCGACAGAATTGAACAGACGTTTTTTCACAAATGTAATAAATATACAACGTGTTACAAAATACCCTGTAAAAATATAATGCATTATCAAAGACAACAACCCTAGTAAGCTGTCATGTCAGGGAACCAGATTATTTAACAGAAAGGCCGTAACCTGTTTAAGGTACCTATTTTACCTAATAATTGTCTACTTTAATAATTTTTCTATTTTTCATGCATAAAAATCAGTTTTATTTTTTTTTTGAGGTATGACATACAGCGTTACTACGGTTCTTAAATATTGAGAATGGCATGAATTTAACCTCCTTTCGGCATTACGGGTAGTTATGTAACACTCTGTATACAATATTTTCAATAGTAATAAACATAAGTTATAAATATTTGTCTATCGAATGACATTTAAATTAGTTTAGCCATTAATGATGTCAGGTCAATTACGTATTGTCGAAGAACTTGATGACTGATCAATGAGTGCTTGTAGTTTAAATGTGACAGTTTAGATGAACGCACGATATATTGACATATGCCTATTAACTCATGTTTTTGTGAAAAATAAAATTAAGTCAAGCACGCACATACTTAAATTATACACTTTTTTCATGTTATCGTGATTGATTTTCTGTGTGAGTGATTTTCCGATAACATTTATTTCTTAAGTATAACTGACCTTTTTCTAAATAGAGAAAATATATTATTATTTTTTATAACTTTATAAACTGTGTTATTGTGATTACTTGGAGTCAGGACTCTTAATCGGACGAGTATTCTCTACCGGTTTCTTTCCTTGGCCATGCTGAAACATCGAAGTGTTAGTCTCTTTAAATTCGTCTGTTCCTCTAGTTCAGGTTCGCCCTACAAGCCTACATATGGCCGAAGTACAATAGAATAATACGATGGTACAATGTTACATAATAATATTGACTTGTCATAAATACGACTTTTCAATAACGACGTGTTTCCGTTAATGAAAAGTACAGGTATAGTAACTGACCGCATATAAATGAATTAAACGCATCAATAAAACCTGACAGGAAAAACCAACAGGCCTCACAACACAACGTTGAGTCAGAGATATGTGAGGTCCCACACTATATTAAAATGCAACCTTATACGCCCATGTTCAGTAAAATGTCCCTTTGTTCAAGATCAGCCTCGACTAGCATTGAATACGTATGATCTTATTAATACTTAATCTGTAAATAACAATGTGCTTTTCTCATTACAGATGAGGCGACAGCACCATGCGCCGACACTGGCGGCGACAGCGTGGGTGTTGTTCACCCTATCGCTCCCGACGGACACCCAGTTTGCCAACCCGGTCACCTCTTTCATGAACTTCGTACAAGAGGGCACCAACCAATTGGATAATGAACCACCCGACCAAGTCAACCTGCTGTCAGAGTATGACTTCATAGTCGTCGGGGCCGGCACGGCCGGCTGCGTCATCGCTAATAGATTAACAGAAATTTCTGACTGGAAAGTTTTACTCGTAGAAGCCGGAGTTAACGAGAACTTTGTCATGGACATTCCTATCGTTGCCAATTACCTTCAATTTACCTCAGCCAACTGGGGATACAAGACTAAACCTTCGAATAAATACTGTGCCGGTTTCGAGAATCACCAATGTAATTGGCCGCGTGGAAAGGTCGTGGGCGGATCCAGTGTTTTGAATTACATGATTTATACTAGAGGAGCACCCCCTGATTACGAGAGCTGGAAGGGAATGGGAAACAACGGTTGGGGCTGGGATGATGTCCTACCGTACTATAAAAAAATCGAAAACTATAATATTCCTGCGTTTGATGATTCTAAATATCACAGTCATGATGGACTTCTCAATGTAGAACACGCTCCTTTCCGAACGACAAAAAGTAAGGCATGGGTCAAAGGAGCACAGCAACTAGGATTCGAATATGGTGATCATAATGGACCCAATCCTTCGGGGGTATCATTCTTACAACTTTCGATGAAGAATGGAACTCGCCACAGCTCTAGTCGGGCTTATTTACACCCAATCAAAAGCCGAAATAACCTCCACTTGTCCAAAGGCAGTATGGTAACGAAACTTATTTTTGACGGTATGAGCACCAAAGTAATTGGCATAGAATTAGAAAAACGTAACAAAAGGTACAAAATTCTTGCGAAAAAAGAAGTGATCGTATCAGCTGGAGCTATCAATTCTCCACAATTATTAATGTTATCTGGTATTGGACCGAAAAATCATTTAGAGGCCTTGAAAATAAGAGTCGTGAAAGATTTGCCCGTCGGATATAATTTAATGGACCATATCGCTGCGGGAGGATTACAGTTTGTAGTACGACCACAAAACTTATCAATAAATACTGAATATATCATAAATCATTTAGAGTTAGTATTTAAGTGGATGAAAAACCATAAAGGGCCACTTTCCCTACCCGGAGGCTGTGAGGCGTTAGTGTTTATGGATTTAAAAGATAAATTCAATTCAACGGGGTGGCCCGACATGGAACTTCTTTTCATAGGCGGAGGTTTGAACTCAGATCCTTTGTTGCGGCGTAATTTTGGTTTCGATGATCAAATTTACACAGACACTTTTGGGCCGTTAGGAAAATCTGAGACATTTATGGTATTTCCTATGCTCATGCGTCCGAAATCAAAAGGCAGAGTGAAGCTACACAGCAGGAATCCAAGAGCTCATCCAACTTTGATACCTAACTATTTCGATTATGAAGAGGATTTGCAGAAAATCGTCGAAGGGATCAAGGTCGCTATAGAAATTGCGAGACAGCCTGCGATGAAAAAGATAGGTGCCAAATTGTACGATGTACCGATAGAAGAATGTTTAAAGCATGGACCTTTCGGTAGTGACGCTTACTTCGCATGTCAAGCACAGATGTTCACTTTTACAATATACCATCAAAGTGGAACTTGTAAAATGGGAGCTCAGGGCGATCCTTCTGCTGTAGTAGATCCAAGGTTACGAGTCCACGGTATACAACGTCTTAGGGTGATAGATGCAAGCGTTATGCCGGAGATAGTGTCAAGTCACACAAACGCTCCTGTATACATGATCGCTGAGAAGGGATCAGACATGATCAAAGAAGATTGGGGAAGATTATGACAGAATTAAGCCATAGACCACAAGGTTTTAGTTGTAAGAACATCTGTGATGTAGTTAATGGAACTTAACAAAATAATTTATAGTTTAAAAACTAATATTGGATTAATGGCTCCAGTATTATAATTTTTCGATATTTATAAAATGTCTATTGGAAAATTTGGGATGACTAGATTTTAGTATTTTATGTTTAAGTTGATATATGTTAATAGTTTGATATTTATATAAACCTATAAGTCTGAAACAATTCTTACATAATTATGAGCTGAAATTTCAACGACTAAAGCTAAATTGAAGCCGATTCTGTTGTGCATCCAACTAAGCAACAAATGTAACAAGACAATGATCATAATATAATCTGATCACGACTATGATCTACGACGGTTAAAAGGCGACTTGATTCAAGCGCCATTTTGAAAACTTAACAGGAGAGCTATTTGAAAATGTTAAAATCCAAAAACAGAAACTTCTTAACATTCCACATCGAAGCTGTTGAATATTAAAGCTAAATGCAAGCTTCAAGGAATTTGTGCATGGGCCATCATCATAGTAGTATAATTCCTTGAGAAAAATGTTACTTTGGTTAATAATGGCGGTTGAGTCAAGTCGCCTTTTACCCGTCGATATGTTGAGAGTATCTAAAATAAATTTAAATAAATAAAATAAAAATAGTAAAACGAGTGGGGTGCAAAAGACTTACAGAATCAGCAGCATAAGCAAATAACATACAACCAAAGTTTGTTGATATATAGCAAAACCTTTTTCAGGTAGAACTGAAATAACGGCACATAATCTTAAATTAATTTTAACTTATAAACGATGTTTCAAATATATTTTAAGGCTTTCTAGCACTAAGAGAATAACACTTACCGATCATTCTCAGATACGTGATAGATTCGTATGAAAATGATTTTTAGTACTTAATAACTGATTCACCGTTTATTAGTTGACATTAAATATATTTATGTTAATACCTGTGAGTGTACTATAATATTGTATTATCACAATATAATTAAAATAAGAACTGAACATTTATAGTGTCATTTTTTGTTTCTTTCCTATTGACCATTGACTAGTTTATAATTACCTACAACATATTATGTTAGCTTTCATAAGGGGGGGGGGGGGGGAGGGGGTCTAGTGCCCATACCAGAATGTTGGACCGTACCTTTAGTTGAAACATACTTAACGTATATATGCTTAAATAACTTCACACAAAATTAACGAAACTTTTTTTTATTAGAGTCAGGCCCAAATATCATTGCTATCGCTCGCGTATGTGATGAAGAGTTTCATCAACTGAACATTCGGTGATTAACTTACTCCTTATCCTTTTTTTGATCGATCAAGTCCCTAAAGAACCGATTTAAAAATATATTATTACTTACTTCCCGCCTGCGTTTACATACACTTTTTCTGATTAAAAATTAACAAAAAATGTATTCGTTGCTATATTACAACGAGAAGGAACTCTTCCTCCATTTTGCATTTTTAGCAGTAGCGGGATTTGTTTAACATAACTGGACGCACTGTGACTTAACTCGCGTTGAGTGAAATACATCTCCTATTTTCCCCACTTAGGGGTTGAATTTCAGTTAATAATGTACTATTTATACTATGCTATAGAAATAGCGTAACACCAAAATATGTATTCTTTTTATAATAAAGGTGCTTACACCCATATTCAAAGACGTTTCCTCATACGTCATACTCGACACCAACTCGACTGAGGATACCTTAAGCATTTTCTCGAGGAATCCTCAAAATTGTTATTCTAAGTTATAACTTGAGTAAAACTCGACCAACCCCGACTTAGGTGGAATCGAATTGGAGTCGAGGTAACATCTCAGTAATTACGTTATTTTATTATAGATAAAATATTAATCAAATAAAATAATGAGCAACTGTTTACAAGAAATAAACTTCCTTAAGGTTGGTCCCGACGTACCTTGAAGTTGACAGTTGTATCATTTTCATTTTCACCTCGAGTAAGGGAAGGCGTCGATTGGAGGAGATATTTTGGAAGAATAAATACTAATCTTTGAGTGAGGTTGAGTGGAGTCTTCGAGGAAACGTCTTAGAATATGGATGTTAGACTCTATTGACTTCTTTTCCGATATATTCTGATTGCCACGGATCTTTCCTTTCCTGATGACCTTCATACACACAGGTAAGATATGAATATTTAAATATGTTTAAATGTTCCTAAACAAAGATAATAGCAATCACTCATGGCAGAAAAAAATTATAAGTTTTCAGATAGGAAAATTAAATACAGTACAATGAATTCATATTATTCATAACTATTATAAGAAGATAACATAATAAATAATTGTTTTTGTAACTTTCAAAATAGTACTGTTTTGTTTTGTTTATTTTGGCAACACCATCATCAAACTCCGACTACTGTGGAGTGTGTGTGGCCGAAACAAAAACCTATACAAATAAGATTCTTGAAGTATTCCCATATCGAGCACCAATTATTTGCGCACTAGTGCATAGAGCACCTCAAGTATTTGAGGACTGATCCATATCTTAGGTTCGTAACAAAATTAAATAATCGAATTTATTCTAATTAGACCACTTACGTTACGGTGGGGTAGCTTCTAGTGGTGGGATATAATATATAATAAGATCGATTATATTTATTTAACATTTTAGTAAACTAAGAATTTGTTATTTTTTTACCAAAGTACAAGTAAGAAATTACATTCCGCGGAACAATATTTTTTTACGAAATTATACTTAGCTTTACAGAATCTCTGACTTGTACCTACTTATAGTTTTTACAAATTCTTCATATCACAATCGGTTAACCAATCAGTCTTTCTTAATATCGATGTGTAATCTGAACGTCCAACTAACTAAAAAGCTAACTTACCAAAACATTTATTCCTTTATATGAGCTTTATAGTTTAATACATTCTATTCGTAATTAATTATTACACATTATGAAACGCAAATCTTTCATTATATGATGATGAGGTAGTATTAATAGATGGCGCCACTAGACATATTTCTACATGAATTTTGATACTCATAACTAATGTCAAGGAGAAAAAAAACTACTTTTAAAGTAATTCACCACAGTCACACGGTCCACCTGATGGTGAGTGGTCACCGCCGCCTGTGGACATTTGCAACACCAGGGCATCGCCAATGCGTTGTCGACCCTGAAGTTATTAAGTCTCATGTGCCTGTAATTTCACCGGCCCCTTACCTTTCTAACCGAAACATAGTAGTACAAGTACGCTACTGCATCACGGCGGAAATGGGTAAGGTGGAAGTACTTCCCCGAACGAACTCTGCACTAAGAGCTCTACTAATTAAAAAGTTCCTCAATTATTGTATTATTTAATAACTTTCTTACTTTTTAACCCCCGACGCAAAAAGAGAGGGGTGTTTAATTGACATCTCTTACGAATCTCAACTATTACCGCAGCCTTGAATATATACTCGTTTCAAAAACAAAAACTGTGTACCTCAAGTAGGCAGCTTGAGTTACATTCATAAAATACTTTAATACTTGTTTTTTTTTTACAGAAGTGGAACACACAATGTGCTCATCGCCGACATACCATTAAAGTAATCTGAACAATTGTGCCGCTGCCAAATTATAACATTCAACACTGACGCACACCGCGTGGAACTTTTACACACAATGAAGAAACATTATGTAGTGACGAAGCACTTCCATCTAGAAGATGATATAGAAAAAGCTAGACTACTACTACTATCTAAGACCGCCGCCTGCCTGTCGCCAACTCTCTTTGAAGTACATAAAGGCAGATAAATGTAAGATGTAGGTATAGGCAGCGGCGACCATTGCGAGGCTCCGGGCGGCAGGTCATTGTGAGGCCCTTTATCCCTCGTGAAAAGTATGTGATGCGAAAGTAAGCCTGGTTGTTTGGTTTAGGTATTTGTCATGTTTGACAGAAATGCTAAAGTTATACAAATAAATAAAATTTGAAATTCATATTTCTTTTAATTTGCTTGGGTTGCGCGAGGCCCCTGCAAGAGCGAGGCTCAGGGCGATTGCCCCGTCCGCCACCCCCTAAGGCCGCCTCTGGGTACAGGCTTTACTCTATAGCAATAATGTTGACCCACATTTGTGGTTAGCATAACAGTCTTAACATATTAACAATCCCAGAATAGTTAGACTGGGTGGAGATCGAACCTAGAACTTCCATCCCCGCCAAACCCGCCTTCGCTGTACGAGCAAGTTTCTGCTCGGCGAGGTAACCTTATTTGTCATTTTTTTATGTTTCTAAATTGACTCACATACATACATGTTTTGACAAACCTGATACTGTTTAACTATATGGTCAAACACGCCAAGCGGCCATACCTAAAACAAACAAAAAAAACACCATGTTAATAGAGCACTATTTACTAAGAAACTAAGAATGAATAAAAAATATATATTGCAGAGTGGACGAAGGAAATTGTGTTTGGGTGTATTTTATAGGGTAAGTTTCTTGTAGGACTAAAGGACCCATCAAAATAAATAAATAAGAAATGGGATTTCAATTTTCTTACGCATAGGCACATATACAATTTTATTCGTTTATTTAGCACATTCCATAGGGTGAATCGCCTACAATCCCAAATAAATATACTGAATCATTTGTTTTCCATTAATGCTTGTTTAACTGCAGGTGGAGAAATGACTCAAGACTTAGTGAAATAAGTATATTTGATTTTATTAGCAGTATATACAATATATTTTTAAAAACGAATAGCCCAGTAAAATTAGATATTAACAGATAATTCGTACCTTATTTCATAAATACAAAATGTTATCTGCAGATTTTGATACTAACGCGGCAAATAGAATCATAATCGGACCACATTACGGTATACATTTATTAATTGACTGATGCTGTATTTACACAATGAATTGCGACCACAAGTTATAAATTTAGCAACATAACTTGTTGTTTGAAATGACAATATTACATAACACACATTGCAAGAACAGCAGCAAAGCGCCAAATGGAACATTAATAGCAATAACGTAAGACACCATTATGGCAATATTTTCGTATGTTTCTGTCCAACGTCCTCGCTATTTTCCATCCTTGATCTTTATATCTTAAAAGTCTCGAATATTATGAAGAGAAATAAATTACGCTGAAACTAATTCTAAAAACCAAATAACCTCACGGTGGCACAGAGCTGAGAGGTCCGACAAGATTTTCTAACTCTGGCGCAAAGATACGACTGAATTTGAGCGAAAACCAGGGTGATGTTGATTTACAGGCATCAGTGGGTTGCAGTTTGCAATTTATACTACTTGAGCCGACAAACAAGCCGACGGTCTATCTGACGGTAAGTGGTCACCGGCGCCTATTGACATTTGCAACACCAGTGGCATTGCCAATGCATTGTCGACCCTGAGACGTGAAGTGAAGTTGTCAAGTCTCATGTGCCTGTCATTGACTTTTACTGGATGCATTTTCACGTGATGATCCTCGTGTTTTGGCGTAATCTCATATTTTACTGACAATTTTACTTGTTAACATGCCATTTGCCCAAAAACGTCTAGCTAAAGATGATAAAAAAATATTTTCACTAACAAACACACATTTTGATAGTAAAATATAAATATTTGGATGTGCAACTCAATCGTGTGGCCGTGATTATTTGGCATCAATGACTAATAAGAAACAATAGAGTTGCCAGACTCCGCCAAAACAACAAGGCCGCCACGGCCTGTCAACATCAACTATTGGAAATCCCTTTAGCAGCCATTCCAATAATTTATCACCGCAGCACTGAATAACTTAATCAGAATTATTAATTTTACCGGTACAAATATGTACCGAGTATTTATTAAATTTTAATGCAAGATATTAATTAATTCATTATAATTATAATCTATAACTTTTATTCGATACTCTCATAAAATTCGTATCAGCTATTCAAAAGGGACAAAAGATATTTTCATTACTGTACCTACCTATAGTGTATTGTACACACATAAAAAAAATGCGTTTAGTTGGAAAAATTTTAAGGTTTGGAATAATAATAAAATAATAATTCTTTGTTTAAAAATACAAAATAATATTAATTTATTTCGTGATCACTTAGATATATTTAAACACGAAAGCATTATTAAAAAGTTTTTTTTCTATCTTGTATCATAATTATAAAATATCTCAAGATTTTCAAGTGAATGCAATCTTTTTTTGTAGTGTGTATGTCTAATACAAAGAACCGCTTTCTTTATCCTATAAATCCCTATTAATAAAAAATAAATAATCTTTTTTTCTGTAAATGTTAAGATATCTTTCATTTGATTTAACAGCAATTATACTCGTACAAGGGGCAACTACTCCGATAAACAAATAAGCAGGCGCTGAATATAGTAGATTCTACTGAAGACAGTCTATATGGGCTAGTCGTTATAGGTTGTGTGGTTGTGTAATAGTATGGATTTTTAATAACCGTTACCATAACAGTGTCTGGTCACCATAAAATAAGCTCTGCTTATTCTGGTGTGTGATATAATATTGGAAAAGAAGGTTTGTTCACCTTGTACCACGGAGCATTAGCAAAAGCACCCCCAAAGAGAGTTGGCGTTATTTAGGTGGCCGATTGTACTCACTTACTCATTTCCGTGCCGTTGCCGTGAAGCTGTGAACTTGTATTACTGTGTTTCGGTTAGAATAGTAAGGGAGAGGGGTGCAATTACAGGCATATGAGACTAAGTAACTGCACGTCTCAGGGTCGACAACGCATTGACAATGTTCATAGGTGGCGGTGGCCACTTACCACCAGGTGAACCGTCAGCTAGTTTATCGGCCCATGTGGAATAAAAAAAATAAAAACGAAAGCCAATCTAATATCAATGTTTCTCCTGTATGCACTCCTAAACTATTCATCCGATCAATTATGATGAAACCTTACTGAGTTGTTCTGCATACATTCGAGAAGATTTCTGACTAAAAACGTAACATAAAAATAATCACTAAGTTATAAATCGTCTGCAAATCTGTCAAAACATATTTATTTAAAGAATTTCCCTCAGAAACAAAAACTAAATAGAAAGCTCATATAAAAACTTGCAACCAAATAGTTGCATCATTTTATTACATATGCCTTTAAATACCTAATGCGTCATTGAAATATTCACTACACTTAGTAAATGGCCATTGTTTCGTTGGTGATTATGTATCCGTTCCCTTATCCAGTGATTATCCCTACCCTACATTGCGTGCATACTTTAGCCCCCACTAAGCAACCTCGGCATTAAATCTATTAGAGACAAATATGTCGGGTTTATAGAACACACGTAATTTTATAGTATTTATAACGTAATACGACCAATGGAATTAAAGACCGGGTCATAGTAAATACGCCAACCGGTTCGTTATTCGCACTCAGCTGTACGAGCAGTCTGGGTCTAGGGTTTTATGTGATTAAAATTATATAATAAACGACGATATCAGCTTCACATAAAACTAGTCCTGTTTTAGTCAACAAAAACAAAATTAGAAAACATAGGTACTTCTGATTGGTGCAAACGTTTTTCTTTATAAGAGTAGATTTCAACATCAAGCTCTCGGTGTACCGGCTCGGGTGTGCTTATATTTTAGACTCAGTGAACGTGTACAGTGCAGTCATCTTTCGACTACGTTATGTGAAGTTAAGTTTAAGTACATATAATATTACCGAGTCGTATATTTTTGCTAAAAATAAACAACAATTCAGTTGATAAACCAAGTTTGTTATTAAGACGGACCAGTCAGTGTTATGATTCCGCAGTATTGCCAGTTTCGATCAATGTGAGTGGACATACGCTTTACGCTGACTTAAAGTACATTTAGGTGAGTGATTTCATATATATATTGATGAATAGAGCAAAAAAATAAGATTCGCCTTCTGTTTTGACCTGCCGTTATAAAACTGCCAGCGATACGTGAGATAAGAAAAAAAACTGTTACAAAAACTGTTTATTCCAAATCCACCTCAAATTGTTTATGGCTGGAGAAAGATGTAAATTAAAAGTATTTTAATGATCTAACAGTTAATAAGTCTGCGTGAAATTTTAATGATAATTTTACTACCAAACACATTTTACAGTGTTTTAATGAAGAATAAAGAAACTTCATTACTGAATCCCTGAAATTGTCACCAATTTAGGTAATTTACTGTTCTAATTGCGAGCTTTGTATTAATGTGAATATTCCAATAAAGACTTTAATCTCATTACATTAACGCATGTAGTTCAGTATAATTAACTTAAGCACCTACAAATATGTGGTATTATTAACAAAAAATACTTCAATCTTTGATAATCATGGCTCTGATTTGTGATGGATAAATAACGATGTTCAATGAAAATACAGCTCTATATTTTACAATACTATACAGTTGCTGTATTTAAATTTTGGTTGTATAGATGATCAGCTCGTTTGCATCTTGCTTGACTTTTTCAATGTAACCGTAGAGACATCTAACTTATGCTGCAACAAATTTTATCAATTTTGTTGTTGTAGAACTAACTGACGTAGTGAAAAAGAAAAAAATAAAACTAAATCTAAAATTATAAGATCGAAAAAATCTAACGAGTTGGTAGACAAAAAAAGAAAAAAATCTTAAACATCCTGGGATATTTTTTACATCTGGGCATCAGACTCCAAACTAAGCAAAGCTTGTAATCACTACATAGATTAAAACAAAGTCTCTTTCTCTGTCCCTATATCCCTATGTATACTTAAATCTTTAAAACGCAACGGATTTTGATGCGGTTTTTTTTAATAGATAGAGTAATTGAAGAGTAAGGTTTTTATGTATAATACATGTGACATCCCACGGGAACGCGGGTAGAACCGCGGGGGACAGCTAGTTTATTTATAAACCAGATAAATTATATTCTACGTATAGCTTATTGGATTTTTTTAAATACCTGTAATTGAACAACTTAAAGGCTCATTAACATAAATATGGCATAATCATAATTGAGTGGATTGATATTCCAAGTACCTTTATTAAAAACTAATAACAACACGCTTCAATAGGAAAACAAACTAAAAAGTAGATAATAATATTCAATTAAATTTATTAATAACTAGCTGACCCGGCAAACGTTGTTTTCCCATATTTACTTTATTAAAAACTATACATGAAAATGTATCGTACTACAATTATTATATTCGTTAGCTGACCCGACAGTCGTTGTCCTGTTTAAACAATGAATATTGAATTCGAACTTGTACGATTAATAAAAAAAAATCCAAAAACATTAATGAATCTAATACTTTAAACTACACAACAATTGGACGTAGTTATGCAAACTGAAACTAACCCACATCTTAAAGTGTTAAATCATTAAGTTAAGTATACGAAACGATTCCAAAAAGTGTATTTTATAATGTGGTATAAAGACCTAAGCCGTCGAGTGACTGTTTGTTTGAAAAAATACTATCAACGTAAAATACCAAACCACATAAACTAAGTTTCATAAATATGAAGAGTGAACCATGCTGCATAATTTCGAATTCTGAGGTAAATAAATAATTTAAAAAAGATCCATATATCTTTTATTTTTCAAAAACGCTTTTTAAAAAAGGCAAATGTGATCGCTCAATTTCGGTATCCAAACAGGAACGACGATCTGACATATTGTAACCATTTCGATTCTGCAATCAACCACAAAAATCCCCTCATAATAAATATGTTGTAAAATGACTGACATTTATGTCAAAAACCATAAGGTTACATTATAAGAATTTACGTTGTAAAAAGCGGTAACATTAGAAAATTTAAAATAGTCGTTATGTTTTCTTAAATTTTCTAATTTTTCGCGCAACTTTCTTAATTTTTTCTGTCGTAAGAACCTTCTCCTGACAATAACAAACACAACAAAAAAATAATTAGCAAAATCGGTCCAGCCGTTCTGAAGTTATGGGCGTACATACATTTCGCAGATTCATTTTTATATATATAGATAGAGTGATTAGCAAAAGAAATGTTTTTGTAATAAAGCGTAAGGTGCTTGATGTAAATTGTTATAAATATTCTATTAGAAATATTTACTGATAAGAGACTAATGTGATAAGAATTATAGAATGTAATCTATAGTAATATTATAAAGAGGAAAGATTTGTATGTAAGTATGTTTGTTACTCTTTCACGCAAAATCTACTAAACGGATATGGATGAAACTGATATGGCACATAGATAGAGCATATCCTGGAACACATAGGCTACTTTTTATCCCGGGAAAATGTAATATCAACGCGGGTAAAACCGCGGGGGACAGCTAGTAAATAATAATATGATAATGCATATATGGAAATAGAATAAATAAACTCAAAACTCTAAATACTAAACTACTTAAAATTAACTAATAAATAAAGCAAAACTCTATAAATAATATGAACATATGTACAAATTTTTTCTTACAATAAAATATTTTTTTTGTTATTACACTATTCTTTATTTGAACTTAATTGAAGAACATTTTCTACTTTTTAGTTTAATTAACTATTAAAAACATAATAGTTTTAGATTTTTAGTTCGCGTAATCGTTAAAGCGTGTTTTTAAGTTTTTAAATCGGTAATCCTGAAGATCCTGAAGGATAATGCCCCCGAACTATTTAAACATTTATTATTTATTACATTGTTATTGATCCTTGATAAATGTGCAAAGTTAAAATGTCAAATTAATTCGACCTTTTGAAAATAACAGGCGAAACTAATAAACGTGTGTTATTTGAAAAAAAAACCTCAAATAACTATTCACCATCTTCTGATATAAGCATTACTGTATGTTAAATTACATAAACATATATATTATATCCTATCACATATGCACTTTATAATAATTAAATGTTAATTAATGTAAATATGCCATAATTAAAATGAATAAGTACCACCGACTTTACTCTACAAAAAAATATATAGGTAATAAACGGTTAATAAAATATATATACAGTTATTAGATACTGACTGTCTCCATCGGTTACACCCGCGTTCCCGAGGGTTGTAACATTTTCCCGGCACAAAAAGTATCCTATGTGTTATTCCAAGGCATTTTCTATATATGTGCCGAGCTTCATCCAAATCCATTAGGTAGTTTGTGCGTGAAAGAGTAACAAACATCCATACATACAAACTTTCGCATTTATAATATTAGTAGAATTTTTTACTTTATGTACCTCTTTGGTTATTATTTACGTAAATTATGCATAAACAATTTTCTTTCAACCTCTTTGCTTATCTTCTTTGATCATGTAATTATGACAATAAACAAAGGTAATAAATTTACCGGTCCAAAAAGGTACATCACCTTTTTTTTACCCTAACCGAACCTAATTATAAACACTTATTTACATCGTCTTATTATCTTTAAAGATCGCAACATAAAGGATTGTTTATTAAGATTAAAATGGTGACTACTTATCGACAGGCCATTTGGATTATTTTGTTTTATTAATTTCTTTTTACATTTTTTACGGACTCTTAGTCCGTACTCTTTGAAGATTCTACGATAAATTTTTTTCAAGATTAATTGTATAGCGTTTTCAAAAATTAACATCTTTCCGGGCTTGCTCAGCTCGTTGTTTTGAGCTGAGGCTTGTGGTCCCTTAATATAATTATAGTGTTGCATTGAATTTTTCTATTGCCGAATACATGGATTATAAATAAATAACTTAAGGCCATTTCGCCTGGTGGTTAGCTACTCTGACTGCCAAGCCAAAGGTCGCGAGTTCGATTCCCAGCCAGGGCAAACATTTGTGTGCATGTCTGTTTGTTCTGTGTCTGGGTGTAAATATCTATATAGTATGTATTTAGAAAAAAATAGTAGTATATCAGTTATCTGGTTTCCATAGTACAAGCTCTGCTTGGTTTGGGATCAGATGATCGTGTGTAAAGAATGTCCCAGGATTTTTATTTATTATAATTTTGCCATTATGACTATGAAATTGTTTGACAACAAAGTAAAATCCTAAACTCTTGGGCTTCAAAGGATCTTGGCTACTTATCGGGGCAGGAATCAGTCATTCTGATGACCTGGTATATACTTAATAAGTTATTAAATTGGTGAAAATATAACTTTGAATCGGTCATTAGTCGTCATACTGTAATCGAATATTTAAAGTAATTGACGTTACGTATTAGGTCAAAAATATGATGTTTGTATAAAATAAGAGTATATATATTACAATGAGAGGAAAATAACATATTACACACAGTTTTATAAGTAATATAGAAAACAATTAAATCCATGCTGTAGACGGCTTGCAATGGTAATAATTTAGTGATAAGACCAAAAATAAAATATAATTTTTTAACCACAATTAAATTTGTTTCAAAAACCACAAATTTTTTTCTATCAATTTATAATAGAAAATCGGACACATATTAGGTATACCATTGTTAATAATATAATTTCGACTAAAACATCAAAATTAATATCCTCACTAATATTATGAATGTAATAGTGTATTTCTTTTCATCCCATCTATTCGAAAAGGATAACTTGGTTCGCCTTTAAGTGCACCCAAAGGTGGTGTTTTCTATAAGAAACCTTTAGCGGGCAGTAATGAGTTTTTAATCCTCTTTATAAGTGCGCCGCGCACTTTTTGAATTTGTAACATCTTAGTGTTCAGCGCCAAAGAAATCGAACGCAAATATTGTTTGAATAAAGACTGGCTGGTACGACGGCGCATAGTCGCGCCGCTGGCTGAATAAAAAAACAATCTCTATCTATATATATAAAAATGAAACCCGTTTTCCGTTGTCACGACATAGCATGAAAACGGCTTGACCGATTTGGCTAATTCTTTTTTTGTTGTGTTTGTTATTGTCAGGAGAAGGTTCTTATGAAAGAAAAAATTAAGAAAGTGCGCGGAAAATTAAAAAAATTAAGAAAACTTAACCACTTTATTAGTGCTTATGACAATATAAAGTTTTATTATTGTCAGTCGTTTGACAGCTGGAGCGATTGACAGAATGCGCGCTGCAAATTGCGTTTAAAATAGAGGCAAGGGTCGGAATTATATTGATAAACTAATTAATTAATAATTTCTTATTGCACATTTCACAGTTGATTCAATCGGAAGATTCGAATTCAATATTCATTATTAAGACAGGACAACGTCTGCCGGGTCAGCTAGTTCCTAATAAAACTCTAACAATACATTTTCATAATTGCGAAAATTTCTCGAATGTAAATATAATTTTTTTGTTGTTTTATTATTAGATACTATTTAATTTCAATTTAGTTGTTACTCTATGTTTTATTAAATAACAATATTACAACAAAATATGAGGCGCATTTTCTCATAGATAGTGATGAAAAGTAAAGTGTATCACTCGGGTGCAAAATATTTTAGTCTCGGGCGACGTACTTTGAATCCCTCACTTCGCTCTGGATTCAAAAAAACGCCCTCGCCCTTTAAATATTATTGTGCTCCCTTATGATACAATCTACTATTGTTGTTTGTTAGTTTAAACACTAATAGAATAAGAAGTGGTAGACTTAAAAAAACTGACAGCCTTTGTTCATCCAAAGAAACAAACATACTGAAGCAAAAATATATCACATTGATATGTGGATTTTTTAAATCTCGAATTGTTTTTTTTTTATACCATTTGGGCCGACAAACAAGCGGACGGTCCACCTGACGGTAAGTGGTATGAACATTTGCAAAACTAGGGGCATCGCCAATGCGTTGTCGACCCTGAGACGTGAAGTTGTTAAGTCTCATGTGCCTGTAATTTCACCGGCCCCCTTACCTTTCAAACCGAAACACAGTAATACAAGTGCACTACTGCTTCACGGCAGAAATGGGTAAGGTGGTAGTACTTCCCCGGACCAACTCTGCACTAAGAGCTCTACTACTCAAAGTTGATAGTGATTTTCCAAATTATTCATCGTTTATTACTAGTCGTTATATGATTATTACCTAGTGTTATATAGATGCTTAGTGACTCTGGTCACACATTGAAATATCAGAGGTTAGCCATTAAATATGAATTATAGATATTAGAAGTCAAATTGATTTTTATCTTGACCAAACTTCATCATAAAACAACAACAAAATTATTAATCTAATACTACATAAATTGTAACGCACACTACCACGATAATCTTTATTTATAAGGAAGGAGTTGACCCTTAGTGTACAGACCTTGCCTTTAGAGATTTCCATTTATTTGAATCACTGTTGTGTTAAATTAAGATAAGAATATGTTAATCAGCACCAAATAACATTAAACAACAAAAAAAACAAATATCTAGTTACCAATTCAGCTGGATCTCCTTCTCAACAGGAAATCAAAAGTTCTTTGTTCGGGACTTGACAGAGAAGGAGATCCAGCGAAATTGGTTACTAGATATTTGTTTTTTGTATAATTGGTAATAGATTTCCGCAAAGCCACGCCTGACTTGCACACTTACTTTATTAATATATTTTTTTATTACAGACTTGAATAAACCAAAATGAATAGAAGAACACTTATATGGATCATATTAATATTCGCAAAAATAGACACAATTCTTAACACCAACGATGAAGGATATAGAGAAACGAGAAAAGTTAGAAATATTAAAAGAAATGATCATTCTGTTCTGCAAAGTCCTATAATGAACATGCTGATGCAGTCTATTGCACCGAATTATCAAGCCAACAACCCAAACGACCTGTTTGATATTTTAAGGGACAAATACACATTACCCTATGGTAAGTTCTTCGTTTGATGTTAAGTGTCTATCACTAAAAATAAATAGTAAAAGTATAGTTTAACTATGTGTCCCCCGCGGTTTTACCCGAGGGATGTCACGCCCATAGCATAGCCTATATGTTATTCCAGGATATGCTCTATCTATGTGCCATGTTGCATCTATATCCGTTTGATAGTTTTTGCGTGAAAGAGTAACAAACAAACATACACACTTTCGCATTTATAATATTAGTAGGATTTAACTAGCTCTCCCCTCGGTTTTACCCGCGTTCCCGAGGGATGTCACGCCTATAGCATATCATATATGCTATTCCAGGATATGCTCTAACTATGTGCAGTGTCTATGTAAGTTGCATCTATATCCGTTTGGTAGTATTTACGTGAAAGAGTAACAAACAAACACAAACTTTCGCATTTATAATTTTAGTATGATTGGCTTAATGGTATCTCAGTTGCTAATATGCGTACTTAAATTATAATGGAAATTAAATTATAATAAAATTATAAATGCGAAAGTTTCTGATCCTGATGAAACAAAAATTTAAGGAAAGAATTAAGACTGTTTTAGTACAAAAGGCTTTCTACAACACAAATGATTATTTTAATGACGACAATGCTTGGGTGTAGCGCTCGCTCCAGCAGGACACATCTTTATGTACAAAATCTTATTTTGAGAAGAGTAATTGCTGACATTATTGCCGGCTCTTCTAAAATGGGTAAGGTGGTAGTACTTCCCCGGACGAACTCTGCACTAAGAGCTCTACTACTACTAATAAATAACTAACTAAATATTTCATTTCATTTCAGAAAGGGCCAAACAATCTTTCATTATTTCTTTCACAATCACCCAGTGTCTTAATATTACTAGCAGGTACATTGTCTTCATTGGAATATTCCAAACTCCAGCAGCACGCGCGGTCATGTTAATGTTACACTATTTTGAAATAATTGAGTTATCAATCAGATCAAATTCTATTTATATTTGATACAGTTAAGTGGCAGCATACAACTAACGCAACGGCTACAAGTGAAACAATCTGAGCCAAGGTCCCTCTAGAAAGTGCCGAATTATGTGGGGAATAATCACCACCGTATCTTTTGCTTTGTTTTTACATTGTCCCTGAGTACTCTATATTCTAGTATGGACTAGTTGATTTCTACTCACACATCAAAAATGTTTGCGTTCACTTGGTAAACTTAAGATTTAATGGTTCTGATAAAATATAAAAAAAAAATTGTTTTATATTATTTGGTTTAACACGTACTTACCACTTTAGCTACAAAATAAATTATAATTATTTTGTAATTTTAAATAAAAATGTAGTCAGACATTCCTATGACACAATGATAAAAAGAAAACGTATTTTATAACAAATTACAACAAATAACACTTGCGGAAATCCGCCTGTATAGGCGGAAGATCAAATTATCCAGAAGCTCCGATGTGGTAGCCTGTCCCAATCTTGAATGGCGACGTCTTTGATCTCTGACAGGGTCTGTAAGGGCCACTGAGGATTCCAAATAGCCCGCTTAAGAGCATCTCATGGGTGATCGGGTTTAAGCCGGGGCCTGACAATTCCGTCCATTTTGTACAAATTTTTCGTCATGGAGTCTTGGTATGGAATCAAAGGCGATCTAACTCCAATCATTATCCCACCTTAAAACGAAACTGATTCTGCTGAACGGTTCCAGCAGCAGTTCCTTTTCTATTCGACTCTCTAGGTTTTCTCCAGACAGGGGCATATGGTTTATCTGGGTGAATCATCTTCTTCTCATTGTAGTAGTGTGTAATTTGCCGTATGTTCTGAGATGCTCGCCGGAATTTCGTTGCTAGTAATCCAAACTGATGTAACGAATTCCGAATGGTTTGAGTGCTAATTAAACGCCCGATAGCGGCTTGCAACTGTGATCTGATTGTCGTGACCTTGTCTGTTGGATCATGGACAGTCAGTAGTTTGATGTAACGCTTCTGAACAGAAGAACGCGCTATTCCTCTCATAGAGTAACCATATTCGCTTAGTCACTATTCTTGCTCGATAAAATGTAGCAAAGTTCTACTGACACATACTAACAGAAAAAAAAAATGTCAAAGCATTGATTTAATTTTTATATGAGTATATTTTTTTTATTTTGTGTAAGGAAGTGAAATAAAAATATAAAACACTCATGATTCTTATCATTACCTAGCAAACCGCAGATGACAAAAAAATCCATACTCCTAAATAATTTAAAAACGCAAAATAAAACACGAACAGGATGATATACGATATACATATTGATAATGCTTTATTTACGAGTGAGACGTGTAATTAATTTGATGAGGACATAAGAACATAAAACATGACCTAGAAGAACCTTGAATAAGCTATAATTTTCCTTTATTCATTCATATATATTTATGAGTAGGCTAGTATTTGACCACAATCTCACCTTGGTAAAGTTATATTGGGGGTCGCTGTCGCCCTAAAAAAATATCGACCCAATAAAATCTAATCATTTTAAGTGCGGAGGAGTGGTACACATACCTACCAACCAATCACCCATGCTTTTGTTTACTCACGTCAATTAAAATAATAAAAAAAAGAAGTGTAGTATGTATATCAGATACCAAGCCCTGCTCCGCCCCCTTATTCAGCTAATACAAACTTTCGCCGACGAAGTCGCTTCACAGAGGCCTCGGAGAGCTTATCTCTCACGTGATTAGTAGTATTAGCGTAGTAAGCGACAGAGAGAGCATAGAGGCCGCGACGAAACATCCTCGAGTTAGAGTAATTTTCCTTACAGACTCGAGCCCCAGCTTGGGATAAGATAGCCGTGTGCAAAGATTTCACGAAATATTTATAATCGTATAACCTAATTGACAACAGTCTATGTTTATTATCCTTATCCATTTCTAGGTCTCAAGTCACCATTAGCAGAATATGATTACGTAATTGTTGGAGCGGGTTCAGCTGGCTGTGTCCTCGCCGCTCGATTGTCTGAGGACCCTGACGTCACAGTGTTGGTGCTAGAGGTAGGCAAACCAGAGATGATAGTAACTGACGTACCATCGATCGCGCCATATTTCCAAAGAACGGAGTACGCTTGGCCCTACTACATGGAACGTCAACCTGGAGTGTGCTTAGGTCAGTATTTGTATTATTACAACCGGTAAAGATAAAATCGACCACCCGAACCAATGTATCCCCGCTTGGTAGCCATTGCGGATTCTAAAAACACTACTTAATGTAGTACAGAATATATCCTTGTTACTTGTGATAGCTATGTTGCGTTAGTGTGATTTTTTGTGTAGGTAATTGTAAAAAAATGAATTAACTAGCTTCCCGCCCCAGCTTTGCCTAAATAAGACAATATTGGTATGTCTATTATACACATAAAGTTAGTAGAAGAAATTCTCTAAGCGATGGTAAAACTGCCGCAACATCTTAAACAGAAATAGTGACCTTGTATTATACCTACTATTTGAAGATTACGACGATCCATGCTACCAAGTTTTTTTATTAATGGATTTTTATTTTGAATATTTAATATCACTGTTAGTATTTTAACCATAGGCGTATACCGAGGCGGCTGGGTGGTCCGTGGACCCCAGTGTGGTCTAGTGCCCACCTCAAGATGTTGATTTTACTCTGTGTGAGGGCAACTTAATACTAGTAAAGTTATCCTAAATGTATTCGGCAGGTATGATAAACAAAAAATGCTTCTGGCCAAGAGGTAGAGCCGTTGGAGGTACCAGTATTATAAACTACATGATCTACACAAGAGGAAGACCACAAGAATGGGACAGAATCGCAGCCAATGGGAACTACGGGTGGTATGTACGAACACGAAAAACCCTTTCATGTATAATTATGTTACTACACGATTGAAGCCTCACTTTATCTTACTATCACATTTCATTTCAGGTCATATAGAGAGGTTCTCGAGTACTACAAGAAGTCAGAAAGCGCCAAACTGGAAGGTTTTGAAAATTCTCCCTATAGAGGAAGGACAGGAGAAATGAGCGTGGAATTTGTAAAATACAGGTAACAGATCAATCAATATTCTGATTAATCTGCTGTCAAAATGTATACAATAAAGATAAAAGATTATATATTTGTTACAGGACACCACTTATCGAGGCATTTTTGGAGGCCGGTAGAATATTGGGACATCCAACAATAGATTACAACTCACCAGAACAACTCGGATTTGGATATGTTCAAACCAACATTCGAAATGGTAAAAGGGATAGCGCCGCCAAAGCATTCTTGCATCGTAACAAGAGACGACCAAACCTCCATGTACTGCCAATGACAACAGCAACTAAAGTTCTAATTGAACCTGGCACAAAAACTGCGTACGGTGTGGAATTCGTGCGCAATCGTTTAAAGCAACGCGTTACTGTCCGAAGGGAAGTTATATTATCAGCCGGTCCAATAGCTTCACCGCAGCTCCTTATGTTATCAGGGATCGGACCGAGAAATCACCTCAGCAATGTGGGTATTTCTGTTATAAAAGACTTGCCTGTGGGTCGCTCACTTTACGATCACATAACATTCCCCGGAATTATATTTACACTGAACACAACCAACATAGCTTTAAATGAGAACAGAGATGGAACGCTTCAAAATATTATTGAATGGTTACAATATGGAGATAATCAAGTTAGTTCTCCTGGGGGAGTAGAAGGCATCGGTTATATAAAAACACCAGGATCTGAAGACCCACCCGAAATACCGGACATAGAGTTGATAAGTATAGGAGGGTCGCTAGTGTCTGACGGTGGACCTACTGGAAGTAAAGCTGTAAGGAGAGGTATGATGATATCTGAAGAAATCTTTGATGGAGCATTCGGATCCATTGACAATACTGACACTTGGAGCGCGTTTCCGATGTTGCTGCATCCAAAATCAGTAGGATATCTAGAGTTAAAGGACAATAATCCTTTTAGCCATCCTAAAATGTATGGCAATTATTTGACGGACCCTGCAGACGTGGATAAGTTTATTGCTTCAATTCGTCACGTGCAGGCGTTGGCAGCAACGCCACCGTTCCAAAAGTTTGGCGCTAAAATACATAGAGCGCAGTACCCTGCCTGTCGCAACCTACAGTTCGACTCAAATGCATACTGGGAATGTGCAGTGAGAACCCTCACTGCGACTCTGCATCATCAGATAGCAACATGTCGAATGGGTCCTGAAAGTGACCCTCTAGCTATAGTCGATCCGGAGTTACGAGTACGTGGCATAAGACGGTTGCGTGTTGTTGACTCCAGCATCATACCACAAACACTCTCCGTGCACACACATGCTCCAGCTTTGATGATAGGCGAGAAAGCAGCTGATATGATTAAGGCCACTTGGAAATGATGTTCCAAGAATGATCTAGTTCATTATACAATTAGTTTTATTAGTGCAAAGTGTAATCCATGTACAATTTTACATAAAATAATTTAATTAAGTGAAGTCATTAATTATAAGTAATCAACTAATTGACCATGCGGAAATCCATTGTAAGATAGGACTCTTTATAGGTAATCATAAATTATTTAGTCAACTTCTCTGTTTTATTTTAACTTTAATTAAAATCTTCGTTTCTAATTATCATTCTTAGGAACTTATATAATATTTACATAGAGCAATAAACTAACAACAGAAGTCGCCTTTTTTTGGCCTCAAAGCATGTTATGTAATATATATCAGATGGATGTCTACATATTTTTGGGATTATTTTTAACTAAACAGTAAAAATAAATAACATATGGAAATTAGCATTATTATACATAATCAGATATAATTTAAAAACCAGCTCTAACCTGGAGTAATGAACTCGGGCTTCCAGCGGCGGATAAAAATAATATTATTAACATTTTTGCAGACCGAACCTTACTTTAGATCAAAGACCTCTTGCAGTCCTTAGTGCATTTTTTGTAATTGAATGAACCAGTATTATAAAAACAAGTGGTAAGACTGTCAGGATCATCGTATTTAATTAAATACAGTGTAAACTCTTTATAACGTTATCCTTTATAACGATAAACTCCCTATAACGTTGAAGTGAGCCCAAGTTGGTTGGTTTGTTCACTTTGTTTTGTTTTTTTTTGTTCACTCCATATAACGATAACTCTCTATAACGACAAAAAATGCTCAGTCCCTTGAGTTTCGTTATAAAGAGTTTACACTGTATCTTTTGAAAAAAAAAATGGGCTTAAACCTAAAGCATTATGAAATGACGTACTTTAGTTCCCAGCTTTGAAGTTATAAGTTATATAAGTATACAAAATGTCAATAATATAACAAGAACAAATAACAGGTTATCTAGAAAATTATGTATGGTTGTAAAAATTTTAAAAACTTTAATACAAAAATAAAATGGTTGTTAATATTAAAACAGGCTGGACGACCCGAACGTACGGCAATCAACGGGATTGACATTGAAAGCAACATATAGGTATATGAAGGTACGTATTAAAGATTCATAAATGTATTTTGGCACCTGAGTGGAATCCTGAAGTAATTATACCACATTCTTAGATTTATTATTTACTTACAAATTTCATGAAACGTTACTAATAAGGTTTCTGGAATCAAACGTTTCAGGGGATATGTACAAAGACTATAGAGCAACAAAGTAAATCCGGTCTTTCGAGGTTTCAGTTCATTAAAAGGAGAAATACTAGCACAATTTCTGCCATTTCGCGCCCTACATGCAGTCAGCGCGTTGTCAAGTTTGCGGGGTATTGCGCACACGCATTTTGGTCGCAGTCGACACTGAGCACCGTCCAAAACTGCGGGGTAACAGCCGCATTTTAAATTAGCCAAAAATGTTAAAGATATTTACATTTTTAACAATACTCTTACGAGTAACATTATCGTTAACATACAGCAATTCGGACGAAGAAGTCGTAGAAATATTGAGTGATAGTGACGATGGGTCCAAGTATTCAACAATCAATTTTGAATCTTCGAAAATTTCGACCAGTAGCGCAAGAAATGGGAAATTATTATTCTCATATCCTCCAAATAGGATAATTGACTCGGTAATGCAAACGGCTGCAATTAATTACGAGCCTCAAAATGCTGGTGACTTCTTCGATTTCCTAAGAGATTCATATCCATTGCCCGGCGGTGAGTACCTATTTTTTCATATTAAATATAAAAAACGAATATTTTTGTATAATGAAGTGTACGTTTATCATATTTTTTGCTCTTTGCATTACGAAATTTTGATAATTATAAATATAAAAAGTAAAGCTCGATTACCTTAGCACAATTTTACAAAAAGAAACTTGTTGCGAGTCTTGACATTAAAAAAAATATCATAAGAATATTAAGGTACAATTTGACTTTGATTTTGACTTTTTTGGGAGCTAACTTGTTATTCAAATTAAGACCCTCTAATTTGGATATAGTTCCTACATTTATAACTGTCGCAACTTGAAGTATCTAACTAGCTTATTAGAGAATACTAAAGCAAGTACCTAGTACCTTAGTAAGTACCTTATTAATAAGGAAACAATATTATTTGTTTATTTATCGTAACATTAACTACACAAGCATATCAGAGAATACTAAAGTACCTAATTTATCTATACTAATATTATAAAGAGGAAAGATTTGTATGTAAGTATGTTTGTTACTCTAACCTGGAATAACATATAGGCTACTTTTTATCCCGGGAAAATGTGATATCCCTCGGGAACGCGGGTAAAACCTCGGGACAGCTATTCATTATAAAACAAAAAAAGATATTGTTCGTCTTCCATGCTATTCTATACTATTGGACCGATTATAAAATAAATAAAATGTGGTGTGATGTGGTGGGATGACTTACTAATGCTTAGGAATAAATGCGACCAAACTTTTTGCTTTCTTATAAAGACACTTGAAATAAAAATAAACTTTTGAGTACGTATCAATTCTACACAATGGCAAGGATTGTTTGAGTGGAGCAGTTTGAATAGCTGACTGAAAGGATAAAACATTTTTTTCAGCAAAAACAATTAATAAACTTTTGCTAGTTTCACCTTGAAATGAACTCATGAAAATTATTATAATTACAATTATCATGAAATTAAACGGAAATGAAAAAAAAAATCAAATAGGCCTTTATAAACACTTATGTATGAATCAATGAATAAAGTCCGACTCTAAAAAAAATAAGGTAAAATTTATTGTCAAATTAGTAAGACCGGTGTAAGAACTTTAGAATGTAATTATATTAATCACTGGTAGCAAAAATAACAGTATAAATCAGTGTATAATTTGATTACTTACCAGCACTGAACTTGTTCAGTGAAATATCAAATCGCACCATCACATTAGTAAACGTTTTTAGAAACTAAATTAATGTACATATAAACAGTAATACTGTTCAATATTCTATTAGAGATCAGAGATGTTGGTTTTACATATAAGGGTCATAAAGGTAAAATACAACCAAGGGTAAAAAGCATATAAACAGTGCCTCATTCCAGGCAAATGACCTCCGAAGGCTTTATTTTCTGTAATACGATCCAAGTCAAGGTCGCAATACTTGGTTCATAATGTATCAATGGCACGCTACAAGTTGTACGTACACTTGTAACAAGCAAAACTGGATTTAAAGGGAAGATTAAATGATTTGAAGCTGTTTATTAAATACAACACAAATTGAAACCATGAAAACCATTAATGAACACAGCGAAACCCTCAAAACTTAACATCAAACCAGTAAAAACAAGTAATTGCATCCTTTATCGTTCACTAGCTGTCCCCCGCGGTTTTACCCGCGTTTCCGAGGGATATCACATTTTACCGGGATAAAAAGTAGCCTATATGTTATTCCAGGATATGCTCTATCTATGTGCCACGTTTCATCCATATCAGTTTGGTAGTTTTTGCGTGAAAGCGTAACAAACATACTTACATACAAATCTTTCCTATTTATAATATAGTATAGTATAATATTAGTATAGATAACCAAATCTAACTTTAATATCTCCCGGGATTGGCCAATCCTGCTAATATTAAAAATGCGAATCTATGTATGGATGTTTGTTACTCACGCAAAAACCCCCGGACAGATTTGTATGAAACTCGGCATATAGATATAGCATATATATCCTGGAATAACATACGAGTATAGGCTACAATGTGACATCTCTCGGGGACGCGGGTAAAACCTCGGGGGACAGCTAGAGTTATACATAGTCTGTCTGCTATAAGAGGTCCCCTACATTGTTTTATAACATTCGTATACGACAAAGGGGGCTTCTTTTATTTGAATTCAATTCTTTTATTGGAAAACAAATTCTTCATTCCAGGGCATTTTCTATATACATATGTGCCAGGTATCATCCAAATCCGTTTGATAGTTTTTGGGTGAAAGAGTAACAGACATCCATACATACAAACTTTCGCATTTATAATAAAATATTAGTAGGATTTTTATTCAAATGACATATTTTGAAATATATAATTTTACACGTATTCCAGAAAATAAATCATACTTATAATGGATAACGAGGTGTACGACATAGGATTCCTCGAAGTAACCAAACTGGACGATTCAAGGACTACCACTAAGAATTAAACCACATTGCTCCAAGTTCATTAACTAACTATATATTGTTATTTTTTATCAGTCGTTCAAAACAGCTGGTGATGAAATTCTACAAATAACTTGAATAGTTCAGCGGTTGACATCCTGACCATCAGTAAAATAGTAACAGTATTACTGGTTTTTGGTTTCATACAGTTATATTATACCATTATAAATTCTTTCTCAAAAGAAAGTTCTGGTTGTTTTTGTAACACCTTTGCACAACATTTTAATGTCCTAAACGGCTGTGCCACTTCCTCTACCTGCCTTCTTCCAAATAATTTGGTGTCAGTGCCACCATCACCGTTCATTGCATTACATTTTTCAGGAGATTAAGAGTTTTCTAGAACTAATTATACTTATTAATAAGCAAAAGATTGACATGCTTTTGTCCAACCTTCGGTGCAAGATATAAAGAAGACGTGGACATCAGTACACTCTTTAGTCGACTCTTACGATACCCTAAAAATTAGTAGGGGTGGTATTTTTTTTTTAAATGCGCTTCCAGAGCTACGTCAAACCACTGATGTGCACAATACTTTAACGTAAGCATTGTGAACATTTTAGTCGATTCACATATGCATCGGTGTGTTATCTGATATTTTTACGCCAATTTAAAGTCGTCCAAAAAACATGTCAAAACGTGAAATGTTACAAATTTATTAATTTTATTGTATAAGTTATACGAAATCCACAGCACTCAATAGTGTTATAATTTGTTTTGTATTAAAAAAATATTGTTTCAAATTTCAGGTCTCCAAGCCCCATATAGCGAGTACGATTTCATAATCGTAGGCGCAGGATCAGCCGGTTCTGTTCTTGCATCACGACTATCAGAGAATAGGAACATAACAGTACTCGTGCTAGAAGCAGGCAAACCTGAGATGCTGCTCACAGACATACCCAGCATGGCACCATACTTTCAGTCCACGGATTACTCTTGGCAGTACTATATGGAGCCTCAACCTGGTGTTTGTACAGGCAAGTTACTCACCAAATTTATACTGACTAGCATCAATAAAATATCATATCCCAGAACAAGTAGACAGATAAAAATTGGGAGATGGGACAATGTAACATCCTTTGGGAATGCTGGTGAAACCGCGGGAGCTAGCTAGTCCTTTATAAACAAAGAAATATCAATCGCCAAACACGGGAATCGAACACAAGACCACCAATCTCTAGCCAGCCTTTACACCACTGAGACAACCCCTAGTATTATAAGTTGATGCTAAACCGCTCAGCATTCAACTACTCGATCGACAAAAAAAAACACAAAGTAGGGGCAAGAAACCAGAAATCAAACAACTGTTACCAAGACTACATTTGATTACTCGAGTTGGAGACACGAGTACGTTCTTCCATATTCAATAATATAACTGTTAAAAATACTTGTAAAAGTAAAGGACTCTATTGAAGTTAATGACATTGATCGACTTATGCGTTCTATACAGACTTCTTGTTATCATTGTGCCGGCACGTAAGACATATGTGTCCTTTTAAGGAAACCCAAATATTAGATCAGGTATATTTTGCCGAAATCATGGCAAATATTATCGCATAAAAAAATAAATCAAAAAGCAGGTAAGTCTGAATGCTCATGTAGCTTGAATAAAATAAAATTAAACAATTACCCCCACAATACATCTATTTGTTATGTGTCTGGGTGTAATACTATAATAATGTACAGACCTGTGGAAAGGGTTTACGAAAGGACAGAATAAAAACCGTTATTGCGAATAACTTTGGCTTGAGAACCAATCCAAAAGCTCTAATAGTTTAAGACCTGTATGCTTTCCTTAAAAATATGCTCAGCTATATTCAGTAGTTTGGGAGCTTATTCACTTCAAATAAAAATTAAAATATTTTCTCTTTGTATTATAATATAAAAGATTGCTGAACTCTAGCACCTAACCCATAAAATTTTAAACCAAAACTATTTTCAATCTCTGTAAAGGTATTCATAATCGAACTCCATCAAGGTGACATTCCTACACAATAATAGATAATTGGTTCCTATAAGATAGTGATATTAATTCCAGGCATGATCAATGGCCGCTGCTTTTGGCCGCGCGGCAAGGCCGTCGGGGGCACCAGTGTCATCAACTACATGATATACACGCGAGGCAGGCCGCAGGACTGGGATCGGATCGCCGCTGACGGCAATTATGGATGGTAACTTCAGATATTTTTTGTCTCATCTCACCCCTTACGAAAGTGGAGGGATAGCTAGCCCACAGCGTCAAAAAGACAAAGGAGCATCAAAATGAGAGCTAATTATCCACTAGATATTCCCTTGATGCGTTGCAATACCTCTTCAAAACGAGAGTTGTGATCGAGGTCATACAAAAAAAACATAAAATTTTCCCGAATATTAAAATTTTCCCCGATGTTTTCCAAATTTTCTTTGTTAAAACCCTATTGACGTTAAAAAAAACCCAAGACTTTTAGCTGTTCTAAATGTATTTGACAGCATAACATTTTTATTTAAATAGAAAATATATAAATTCGTAAGGGGGTAGAAATAAAAAAAAGTATGCTTGTTTAACTTAATCCAAATCGAGATATAGAATCTGATTAATAACTCTGTCATTGTCATTTTCCATACTTATCCTCCAATTGCTTTTTTAAATTATGAACATCCTACACTATCCTTATGTAGCATGCCAAAAATATCAAGAGGTGTTCGGTACTACAATCAACCATTGTGAATATGCTGACTAGATTACAAAACATATACTGTAGGTACCTATCGAAACAGATGATAATATATTTAAAAATCATCAAAGCCATTACGAAATATTTCTTTGCGCTTTAACCTTTTACATCTAACCAGGAGCACTGTAAACAAGTTCCCGATTCAAAAGATTTAAATATTATTTAAGATACAATAAATCTTTAGTAAATTAAAATATATATCAATGAAATATTCGAATGAATATGTTGATTTATAAACCAATAATATTTAATATTTCCTTTTTTTAACCGACTTCAAAAAAGGAGGAGGTTCTCAATTCGTCAGTATTTTTTTGTCAATAACCTGATCATTTGGTCAACAGATCAACTAACTATTATAAATTATAGACTTAAGCAAATAACACATCTATTATTTTTTTTTCTCGTGTCTGGTGAAAAAACGATTCATTCACGAGTCATTATCTTATATTCCAGGTCATACGCTGAAGTTCTGAAATACTACATGAAGTCAGAGCGAGCAGATTTGAAAGGCTATGAAAAGCTACCTTACAGAAGTCGGGACGGCGTGCAACCTGTCGAATTTGTCTCAATAAAGTACGTTTTTTTTACTCATATGCCAGTTTTACAAATGCCAATGTTTCGTTTAACGAAAATTAAACAAAATTAAAACTAAATTAGATGAATTTCTGTCAGTGTTTAGTACAATTTCATATATGTGAACTAGCAAGCTTACACCCCGCAGTTCAAGCCGGTCCTTTTGTCTGTTAGGACAGTTAAAAATGATAATATAATAGATTAAATATACATATATAGCAAATTATAAGCTATAATTATACTTAAAAATGATAATATAATAGATTAAATATACATATATAGCAAATTATAAGCTATAATTATACCCATTTTGTTTTACAGAACTAAACTAGTTAAAGCATTTTTGGACGCTGGGAGAATACTCGGACATCCAACAGTGGACTACAACTCCCCAGATGAATTAGGCTTTGGATACGTGCAGGTTGTCATAAACAGAGGACACCGTCAAAGCGCTGCGAAAGTGTTTTTACACAAACATAAGAAGAGGCGCAGTTTACACATTCTACCTCGGAGCACAGTCACTAAAGTGCTAATAGACCCCCATACGAAAACTGCCTACGGAGTGGAATATGTGCATAATAAGAAAAAGTACACCGTCAGAGCCCGCAAGGAGGTAATTTTATCAGCAGGTCCGATAGCTTCACCACAGCTGCTTATGTTATCAGGCATAGGACCCAGAGATAATTTAGCCTCAGTCGGCGTTCCCGTCATACAAGACCTTGCTGTAGGACAGTACCTATATGACCACATTTGTTTTCCGTCACTCATATATGAGCTAAACACAACTGGGTATAGTTTTGATGAGGGTAAAATGATAGGAATCAGAACAACAACTGAATGGATCCGTAACGGTGACAACGAATTAGGTTCTCCTGGAGGAGTGGAAGGAATCGGTTATATTAAAACACCAGTGTCAGACGACCCGGAACCAGTTCCCGATATAGAATTGATAAGCATCGGTGGTTCGCTCATTGCTGATGGTGGGCCGGACGGCAGTAAGGCGGCGAGGAGAGGCATGAGGATAACAGATGCAACATTCAACGAAGCTTTCGGAGACATAGACAGAGCCAGAAGAGACACGTGGAGTGCATTTTTAATGTTGCTTCATCCAAAATCAATAGGATATTTAAAATTGAAGGATAAAAATCCTTTCAGTCATCCTCTAATGTATGGTAACTATCTGACTCATCCAGCAGACGTAGCAACATTTATTGCGGGGATACGTCATGTGCAAGCATTGGCAGCAACCGCCCCGTTCCAACGCCTGGGCGCGAAACTTCACAGGTCACAGTATCCAGGATGTCGTTCACTGCAGTTTGATTCAGACGAGTATTGGGAATGTGCATTGCGCACCCTGACAGCTACGTTACATCACCAAGTCTCTACCTGCCGAATGGGTCCAGACACAGACCCTTACGCAGTCGTCGACCCAGAACTGCGAGTGCGAGGTGTTAACAGACTTCGTGTCGTCGATTCCAGCGTTATTCCACGCACTGTATCTGCGCACACCCATGCCCCAGCAATGATGATAGGTGAAAAGGCAGCCGATTTAATAAAACACGCTTGGAATGTTTAAACAAGGATTATACCTAAAGATAATTAGATGATAATGTAGTAGTTTTAATTAGACATAGTAGATATAACATTACAAAATAGATCCAGGAGCATCATACAAGTGGCAATGAAATTGGCTCCGATTACCTGGATTTTAAGCAGATGAATGTCATCAACTTCTGTGTTAAATAACTAAGATACCGACTGAATTAGCAAATGCTTAAATAAATTGAATACCAAAATGTTGTTGTGTTTTACTCTAAAGTATATCAATGAGAATAATATGATACAGAGGCATACCTACCTAGCAACCCGCCCCAGCTTCGCTTGAGTAGGATAATATAAAAGTATTATGTACATAAATCTTCCGGAGAGATTTTTCAGAATGACGGTAAAACCGCATCAAAATTTATGGTGCAGTTTAAACGGACTAAGCGCACAAGGACGGAATTTGATGTATATGGACAATAAATATAAAAATTAATGTTTGTCTGTATGTCCTTTATAGAATGGTAAACTATGCAACGGATTTAAATGCAATTCAAGAGGAAGGTTTATAACCAGGATTGAAAGCGGGCAATGCCGCAGGGCGCAGCTAGTGGATAATAATAATAATTGGGTACGTCTTCTATTTAGAAATAACTCCATAAAAGGATGCATCGCATATCTCAGTTCACAAATCCACATACACATATTTATCAAAATATCTGTTTATCAAATATTAGTCGCGTGAGTAGTGATAATCATGTCATTTTCATTCCGAATCTATGATTCATTAATGGCGAAATATTGCAACATATATAATTATAGCTGCCCGGACAGACGTCGTTCTGTCGAAATAATTCCATACAAAACTGCAGGAATTCGCTCGCAGCGCCACCTACTGGGTCCAATTGTGAATCTAAACCATTCTCGAATCTCCACGAACACACACAAAAAATTTCATCAAAATCGGTCCAGTCGTTTAGGAGGAGTTCAGTCACATACACACGCACACAAGAAATATATATATTAAGATTTACAGCAACTTGAAATACCCACTAACTATTTTATCATCGAATATATGTACTTCGCGATGACACCCACATTTCCCGGGATAAAAAGAAGTCTACGTGTTACTTCAGGTGCAAACTGTGTATGTGCCCAGTTTCATACAAATCCGTTTTGTGGTTTTTGCGTGAAAGAGTAACAAGATCCTTACATCCATCCATCCTCATAACAATTGGATTTATAATTAGTATATGATACGTATAATTAGTAATATAAATAAATAGACATCCTAATTTTTTCTAGCGTTATTTGAGCGGGTTGGCGACTTTTTTGGGGGTCAAGGACCGATCAAAGGGCCGTGAAACAAAATAAACATAGTTATCACTTAAAACAACAATTTATTAGAAACAAAGGCCGCTATGAAACGGTAAATTGCCGTCATTATTTATAGTGCCGCTATTTCTATATAGGTCACATTATGAGAATATCTAGTAGAAAAAACAACCTAAAGAAGAGGTGGCAAGTTAACGACCTCAGTTGAATGATATGTATGGGAAAGCAAAAAAAAATATTCTTACCACTTATGTATGCATGTAGGTTATAGTTAACAAGGTATATAGGCAGAAAAAATCTACCGTTTGGACGGAAGTTAAGGTCAACGTTCTAATGTTGCTAAATGTTTCGTTTTTTATTCAATTAAGAACCCAAAATTTTAACGAGATGCCGAACCCAAAAAAAAACAAAATAAAAACTAATAACCTATCAATTAAAGGAATATATGTCTTAAGAGCTGAAAATGACCAAATGTACAAAAAACATCGCAATCTTAATTACCATCAGGTGGGATCGCAATCAAGCACTAGGTTATATTATTTTTTTTTAAATCACTAACACTTCCAAGGTGCAAGGCCTACCCTCTTCAATTCTCTACAAATATTTAAAGAAACCTATTACATAATTCTAAGTACACTTGATGTAAACTTAATGGGTGTATTCAGAATTTAAAATATCTGCTTCTTACTAGTAACTATACTACCGGCACGCTATGATGGCCGTTTTGACGTTTCTGATTGTCATAGGAAATGAAACTGTATTGCTTTGGAATAAGGTTGATTTCCATCATCATACAATTAGCTGTTGGATCAATAGATGCACCTTATGTTTGAAGGAATAAAGGTTATTTTTCTTTGTCATTCTTAAACTTCAAAACGGCCATCATAGCGTGCCGTAAGTTTAGCTACCGTACCGCGGTTTCACCTGCGTTCTTGAAGGATCTAATATATCCCGGGTTTATAACATATCCCATTTTACTTCTAGATTTTATCCAAAAGATGCTTTCTATAAGTAAAATAAAAATAAAAAAATATACCAATAAATTTATAAAATAGCCTATTTTACTTTTATCCAAAAGAATCTTCCAACTAATTAAATAAAATTAAAAAAGGAAACAAAGGATACCAAAACCTTTTTTTTTATAATATAAGTATGGATAGATTATAATACTTGTTTATTTCCAAGGATAGTCACATAATTAATTATAATTTTAAATTGGTGGTAACATACTTCCTTCCTATATGAATTTGAATGTACCTACCGTTCAATGTCATGATAACTATGAGCCATAAGCTTCCGACTAGGCACAGTTGTAGAAGTAGACCGTAGCAAAAAAAACTGGTGCCAGTAAGTATGAGGGAAGGTGGTTGTTGTGGATTCCGTATGTCATATTATTTATTCATAATGAAATTGCCATCAAAATTCCGTAATTTTATTAGAAGGGAATAAACAGAATAGATATAGAAAGAGAGAGAGAGAGAGAGGAAGAGTCCCTCAGGAGGTTCCCTCAGCTTAATTACTTAACTTACCCTTAGTTGAGTTTAATAAATATCCTGGGACATTCTTTACACACGGCCATCTGGTCCCAAACTAAGCAGAGCTTGTACTATGGAAACCAGATAACTGATATATTACAAAATATATTAATTTTTATTTCTCTAAATACATCTTAATATATATAAATCTCGTGTCACAATGTTTGTCCTCAATGGACTCCTAAACCACTTAACCGATTATAATAAAATTCGCACACCATGTGCAGTTCGATCCAACTTGAGAGATAGGATAGTTTAAATCTCAAATTATAGTCGCAATTTTAATTTATTGCTAATTATTTGTCTGTTATTATTTGACAGTCACAATTATCTGTTAACTCCAAATGATTCTAAGAGATGTCGATACCTTTCGACTGGGTTGAGTAAGTCATCAATAGATGGCGCTGCTATGGTAAATCTACGAACGTGTCATATAAGCTACAATTCAATATCATGATTACCACGTGTTATTGAGGCTAATGTATAAATTAAATTTATTTTGTAGTAAACGAAATACCGTGAAATTCAATTATTTCTTCTTTTTTAATACGGCTGGACCGATTGGAATGTTTTTTTTTGTTTGCGTTTGGGTGGTGCCCTGGATGGTTTAGATTCACAATTGGACCCGGTAGGTGGCGCTGCGAGCGAATTCCTGCATTTTTGTATGGACTTATTTCGACAGAACGACGTCTGTCCGGGCAGCTAGTACTTATATAGATATTTACACCCAGTTACCTCAGCGTTTACCTAATTATCCGCATTAGTTTGTAAGAGCCAACTATATAAACAACTAGTGAGAGAACTACATGACATAATATTGTCTCACATATTTTATTGTGGAAATGTATTTTTGAACTTTTACTCTAATAATGGATTAAACACGGGATCTTAATAATATTACTGTTTATTAAACGGATATTTCGTGAACTCTATATAAATCTCACATTTGAAGTTCAAAGTCCTCAATTTAGAAAAAGAATAGGCGGAACACTAAACCGGTCCAAACCGCAACCGCGCTCATATCAGAATTATGTTGATCTCTGACTAGAGCAGTTGATAAAATACTTAAAAATGTGCAAATTAATATTTTTATTTTTAATAATAAGTAAAACGATCGTAGGTAATCAAATATTTGATGACGAAGTGACGGTAACAATAGATGAGGAGAATTATGCTGTTCCTATCAAGTGCCAAGGGTATTGCGGCGACAGCGTTCGAGAGAAAAGACTGACAGATAATAATAGAATAAAAAGTCGGGTTCTGGAGGCGATGATGAATACACCAAGCTTACACCTGAACCCTGATGCACCAGATATATTCTCATTTCTGAAGGACCAATACGATCTGCCTAAAGGTAAGGGACTCTGATTTGGTTTTAAAGTGTTTTAATAGTTGACTTATAGGTCAGAGAAACTGAATGGCACAGCGCAGGTCGCGGGTTTGATTCCCACCCAGGACAAACATTTGTGTGCATGAACATGTTTGTTTATTCTGTGTCTGGGTGAAAATATCTCTCTATATTAGTATGTATTTATATAGTATATCGGTTATCTGGTTTCCATAGTACAAGCTCTGCTTAGTTCGGGATCAGATGGCCGTGTATACAGAATGTCCCTGGATATTTATTATTATTAACAAGGAATATTTACAGAAACAACGTGTTGGATTCTAAATAATTAAAAATATAGCATATCATAAAAAAAAATCTTTTGAAGGTTGAAATCGATTTAAATGTAAATTATTTCATGGACTGAGTCTTTAGTGGACCATGATTTTGGTTTGACAGCCACATAATAATTATTTATTTTTTATCTTTCATACAAAGTTTTACGAGTATATAGTTTATAATATTTTTCATTTTGGTTGGAGCTTCTTTCTAAGCAAATAATGCATGTAAATAACATCACAATTGTTAACAATATTAAGAAGTTATATTACAATAATTTAAAAACAACAAAATTGTGTGACATAAAATTTTAAGGATTTTTCTTAGTTGGCCTACCAATCGAAACCGTGAATCTATATATATAAGCGAAAGGTCTCTGAGTGAACACGAAATCTCGAAAACTGGTTGACCCACGAAGCTGAAATTTGGCAGGTACATAAGTCCTCGGCTAAGATTAAATATTTTTTTAAATTCGAAACACATATTAACCCTATCAGTAACACGAGTGGAACCTTCGGGGACAGCTGGACAAAATCCTATGTAAAATAAAAAAAAATGTTTATTTGCAACAAAAAAAATATAAGTTTTTACATTAAGATAAACGCAGAAACAGAGATTCCTTGTTATAACACTAAACATCTTAATATAAGTAATAGAAATGAGTCCTAAACCTTTAAACTAGGATACCCTGTGCTATGAGGGGCTAGATCGTCGAATCACTACATAGTATAAAACAAAGTCGCTTTCTCTGTCCCTATATCTCCATGTAGGCTTAAATCTTTAAAACTATGCAACGGATTTTGATGCGGTTTTCTTTAGTAGATAGAATGATTGAAGAGGAAGGTTTTTATGTATAATACATGTGATATCCCACGGGAACGCGAGTAAAACCGCGGGGGACAGCTAGTTAATGTAAATAATTGAAATATCTAAGGGTCAAACATACAATATAAAAATTATATAACCCTTTATATGTAATTTATATGATTTACATGCGCAGTCACACGCTAACACTGACTTATCTTTCCGATTTAAAGCTTTACAAATGTTAACAATGAACTTGAACTAAGCAGAGGCCAGAATAGTAATAAAACGTGATTCTTAAATTGTTATACATATATAGGACATACGCTATTATGACTATCTACAAACTCACTAAATCGTAAAATTATGACACTTCTGATAGTAATAGATAGTATAGGGAAGGCTAGCAAGGCTTACTAAGAATGACCTTTATATTTTACTAGCTGTCCCCCGCGGTTTCTCAAAAAATATATCTATGTGTTATTCCAGGGCATTTTCTATATTTGCGCCAAGTTTCATCCAAATCCGTTGGTAGTTTTTGCGTGAAAAAGTAACAAACATCCATACATACAAACTTTCGCATTATAATATTAGTCAACAACAGTAACAAAGGTCGTCAATAGATTCAAAAATTAGAACTCCTAGAAGAACCCGTTGCATTTCTAATAAATATCTTAATTAGTAACCAATCTCTATAGATAACGGTTTATGACGTAGCAACTATTAAGAAATCTGTGGTTTTTGTTACTGTGTCATCAAATTCATATCAACAATCAAAGATTACGGTAAAATGAGATTGCGGTTATTATAACTGACAATAACAATATGAACAGTAAAATACTCGAGATGATTAGATAAACATTGAATGTAAACAAAAGTTATTGATTGATCAAAGTGCACATATTTTGACAGGCCAGTTGGCTTGGTGGCTACCCTGACTGCAACACCGCAGGTCGTGAGTTCGATTCCCGTCCAAACATTTCTCTGCATGTCTGTCTTGTCTGTTTGTTGTGTCTGGATGTAAATTTCTATATAAGTATGTTTAAAAAAAGGTAGTATATCAGTTATTTGGTGTCCATAGTACAAGCTCTGCTTTGTTTTGGTACCAGATGGCCGTGTGTAAAATTGTACCAGGATATTTATTATTATTTAAATTGTCATGTTGCAGGAGTCAAAGGGCCGCTAGCAGAGTATGACTTCATAGTGATAGGAGCAGGATCCGCAGGCAGCGTGCTAGCAGCACGACTGAGCGAAGGTCGGAAGGCATCGGTACTTCTACTAGAAGCTGGGGCAGGGGAATCCCTGATAACAGATGTACCGCTAATGGCGCCATTATTACAGCAAACTGATTACGTATGGCCTTACTTAATGGAGCATCAGCAAGGAGTGTGCATGGGTATGTATGGACATTAATCACTTGAAAGTTGTAGGTATGAAAACGAAAATATGTTTTATTCAAATAGGCCACAAGCACTTATGAATAGCCTGACTCTAATACCGAAGATCGATGGTATTGAGAGTTACAAAAATAAGCGCATATAGTTAGGCCGACCCCAGTATGGTCTAGTGCCGCCCCCCCAGTATATTGAACCGATTAAAAATTCTAGAATACCTAAATAGCTACGCACAAGATTAACGGAATTTTTGTTTTTTCTTAATGGGCCCAGACCCCCTCTGAAAAGTAGCCTTAGGTACACCAATAGCTACAAACAAATCAAAGTCAATCAAACTTGAACGATAGAACGGTTCTAACATGAAGGATAGTGAAAATCCATATTCAAGTAGTATTAACAATAAATAAAGTTTACTTAATCATATGTTTGTTTTACTCAGGAATGACAGACGAAAGATGCTTCTGGCCAAGAGGCAGAGCAGTGGGTGGTAGCAGTGTCGTAAACTACATGATCTACACAAGAGGACTCCCAGCAGATTGGGATGGAATAGCTAATGATGGAAACTATGGATGGTACTAACAAAATTCTCTATATTCTTACACACTTATTTTACAAAAGCCTATAATTTAAATCAGATAAATAAGCTATAACATACGAACACCTGAATTCCACGTGTCTCTTAACGCCAACATACCTGAAAATAGAAATCAAACATTTAATACCAGTACCTCTACCATGAGTTGCTATCGAAACTTACTTTAGTCACTATACGAGTAAACTACTATCGATACAGTATTTCTCGATAGCAACTGTCAAATGTGTGACTCATGGTACCGAATTTCTATAGCAAAGGCTAAAAAACGTTACTCGCTGTGTTTACATTTCGATAGGTTTTTTACCTATCGGCTCGTACTATCGATTTTAGTTCTTTAGGTGACCGCTAGTGGTGCTGTACACATTTGCCATAGAAATGTTTTACGCCGTCGCTAGCGAGTACGTACGTCAAAAACTCATGGTAAAGGCACAGTATCACTACATAGTATAAAACAAAGTCGCTTTCTCTGTCCCTATATCCCTATGTATGCTTAAATCTTTAAAACTACGCAACGGATTTTGATGCGGTTTTTTTTAATAGATAAAGTGATTTAAGAGGAAGGTTTTTATGTATGATACATATAACATTCCACGGGAACGCGGGTAAAACCGCGGGGGACAGCTAGGTAATAATAATTTACATAATTTTCAGGTCATACCAAGATGTACTACCTTTTTACATGAAATCTGAACGTGCAAATCTTAAAGGATTAACTGGTTCCAAGTGGCATGGACGCGATGGAGAACTTCCAGTGGAAGATGTGCCATTTAGGTACGTACCCATTTAGATTTAATTAAATTATTATTCTGATGTCTGTTAGGAATAATTACAAAAACATCTGCAAATTTAATTTCTTTATCGGATTTCTTTGACGGAATATTATGAATGCGAAAGTAAGTATGTTAACATGTTTGTTACTTTCACGGCTAAACGCCTGAACTGATCTTGCTGAAATTACGCACACACTAGCCTATGGTATCCCGCGTAAAACAGCTAGGACAACTAGTTGACGATAAATTTCACTTTGAAAAAAAAGAAAAACACGTCTGGAGCATCTCCTTATATTCAAAGAAAAGTACTCAAAGAATGTCCTCTAAATGTCTTTATTTATTGATTTGAAAGTGTACACGATAATGATGAAAGTATTGGTAATAATAGGTTTTTTATTATTGTACATGCATGCGATACATTTGATTTTGATGACCTCACCACTCGCAAGTTTATACTTACTTCTGTATCAGTACCTCTTTAGTTACCGATCGTAGAATTTGTTTAATTTAATAAGTTGCATTATCTATTTCAGGTCGAAACTTTCAAAAGCATTTCTAGACGCTGGTAAAATATTTGGTCACCGAAGAGTGGATTATAACAGCCCGGACTATTTCGGATTCAGCTATATTCAAGCAACGATCACACGTGGACAACGGGCGAGCAGTGCTAAATCATTTTTACATAAGATCAAGAAAAGGAAAAATCTACACATCTTAACCAATAGCAGAGTTACCAAAGTTATAATAGATCCTTCAACCAATACCGCTGTTGGAGTTGAATTTCATAAAAATGGAAAGGTTTATCAAATAAGGGCCAACAAAGAAGTCATTTTATCAGCTGGCCCTATTGAATCACCACATTTGCTTATGCTTTCGGGTATTGGCCCTAAACGACATATAGAATCCTTTAACATACCTGTTATAAAAGATTTAAAAGTAGGTGTTTCGTTATATGATCATATTTCATTCCCTGCTTTAGCATTTACTATAAATACGACACGAATTACATTAGTAGAAAAGAAAATAGCTACCATTCAGAATGTCATTCAATTCGATCACTATGGAGACGGGCCTTTATCATCATTGGGTGGTGTAGAAACTATCGGGTATATTAAAACAAACGTATCTAATGAAATTGGCGATGTTCCTGACATAGAACTACTGGGAGCCTGTGCCTCATTTGCATCTGACGAAGGCCATGCTGGCGCCAAAGGTATCCACGTAGCGGACTGGCTGTACAATGATGTCTACAAACCAATCGAGCAAGTAGAAAGTTTCTCCATTCTGTTTATGCTACTACATCCGAAATCCAGAGGTAACTTAAGATTGCGATCGGCAAACCCATTCGATCAACCAAAACTCTATGGAAACTATTTACAACATCCTCAGGACACGGCAACAATGGTCGCTGCTATAAGATATATTTTGAAGCTGGTCGACACACCACCTTTTCAAAAATATGGTGCGAAGTTACACACTAAAAAGTTTCCGAATTGTCAGCAATTTGATTTCGGCAGTGATAGTTACTGGGAGTGCGCGGTAAGAACAGTTACTGCGACGCTTCATCATCAGATAGCGACATGTAAAATGGGTCCGGAGACCGATCGGTTTGCTGTAGTGGATCCAGAACTAAGAGTATATGGAGTTAAGAACTTGAGAGTAGCTGATAGCAGTATTATACCGAGAACGATAGTAGCGCACACAAACGCACCAGCCATCATGATTGGAGAAAAAGCTGCGGATATGATAAAAAGAACTTGGGGTTTAAATTGAATCTGACCTACAGATAACCAAGTAGTTACTCTCAGGCATGTGACTCATTGCTCGTCATAAAAAGCCGGGCGCCATAAAACGCTCGGAAGTTGAAGTATTTCAGTCTGCTATCTCCGACTGAAACTACTCGACTGACTAGGCTAAAATAAAACGTACAGATAAAAATAAATTATGTTGATGTATTCCAGATTTCGGAACACTTCGATATGCAGATTATAGTTTCTATACAAGTTCTAACAATAGTTTATGTAATAGTATCTGTGATCTTTTGTAGAACGAATTCATAGTTCGTTCTTATAGAAAATAAGTAATTTTATGTAGAAAGATTAAAACATTGTATGATTTATTCCTGATACTAAGGGAACCACTTGACACGTGTCTTAGTATAGTTTTATATGTAATGCTCCAGTTTTTGTTCTGTGTAACAATATCAAGGATTTCAAGGATTTGGCAGTCAAATTTTAATTAGTGACATCATCATCGCGATAAAAGTCAATAGGCCATTGTATGCATGCTCGACAGCTCAATGTTGAGAAACTTAAATATTTATCTCGTGCTGCGTATATTTCGGTAATCGCATGAACGTTATCAATTGTTATTAAAATACACGGCAGCATACTTAAACGAAAATATGTTTCAATGACACGTTTGGAAGCACCCACTAAAATACGCACAGTACTTATCACGCCTACAAAAGATATGATTCATTGTTTTCGCTCGTCAACAATAGGGTTAAAAATTAATTGCTCAAATTGACACATCTGATGGCCCCTTTTTTAAATGTTAAATTTGTACCTATGTTGTCTATATCCGAAAACTGCATCTGTGGTCTCCGAAACAGAATTTTGAGTGCGGCCAATTTAATTTTAAAATCATACCTAGGGGTATAGACGCGATGCCGTATGAGTAACATCATACGACAGACATTATATATTATTAAATGAGTCATAATGGGACATTCATGAATCGGGTCATGCAAACTGCAAAAGAGCAGTCACCTGGAACTTGTTGTCAAAATAGTCCGAAGTAGGAAATAAATATACAGCATTAGGATATCATTGAACCATGAAGTTAATCAGCTTAAATAATGATAAGGCATGGTAATCAGCCTGTTATTCAGTACGCTTTTAAGTATTTTAGAATGTGTCCTTCATCTTTCACAATAATCAAGACGATATTGTGTAACCTTGAATTCATTAAAATCGGTTGTTATTTTTAATTTTGGTGGTCAAGCACTGGCACATTTATAGACGTATGTATCTAGTGGGTATACACTTAGGTGGATATGTTCCTAGTTTACAATCTTAATATATATAAATCTCGTGTCACAATGTTTGTCCTCAATGGACTCCTAAACCACTTAACCGATTATAATAAAATTCGCACACCATGTGCAGTTCGATCCAACTTGAGAGATAGGATAGTTTAAATCTCAAATTATAGTCGCAATTTTAATTTATTGCTAATTATTTGTCTGTTATTATTTGACAGTCACAATTATCTGTTAACTCCAAATGATTCTAAGAGATGTCGATACCTTTCGACTGGGTTGAGTAAGTCATCAATAGATGGCGCTGCTATGGTAAATCTACGAACGTGTCATATAAGCTACAATTCAATATCATGATTACCACGTGTTATTGAGGCTAATGTATAAATTAAATTTATTTTGTAGTAAACGAAATACCGTGAAATTCAATTATTTCTTCTTTTTTAATACGGCTGGACCGATTGGAATGTTTTTTTTTGTTTGCGTTTGGGTGGTGCCCTGGATGGTTTAGATTCACAATTGGACCCGGTAGGTGGCGCTGCGAGCGAATTCCTGCATTTTTGTATGGACTTATTTCGACAGAACGACGTCTGTCCGGGCAGCTAGTAAAATTATAATTTACAATAATCCGTTGTAAAAAATTGCTAGTTACGATGAAGGTTTAGCGAGGACTTTTTTATCGTAGGATGAGGATAAACTTATGAAATAACTTTAGGTTATTATTGCATCAAAAAATATTGTTAACCTCTTTCCTATGGTCCAATGCCTTGAATAAATCATTATGAAATAATATACCAGTGTTTATCTTTAGGAGATTCTATAGTCATTGTTAAAACTAATAAAATGCCCCCTTATCAGTAAATACCGTGTTATTTTACTTCTGAGCTAAAAATTTACCTGAAACTATCAGCGCCTCATTAGGTCCAACGGTGTGGATGTTACCCATGATATCTCTTCAACACAAAACTCACTCACAACGATTAATTAGCACTAATATCAATTTCTTTCCAAATTTTACTGTATGCCGTCTGATCAATAAATACAACAAACAACAATGAATGACATTGAATGAATGAGTTGTAAAGTCGAATGGCGAATGAGCAACTTATGTTTTGGTTACACAGATTGAATTGTATGCTTATTTTTATAATACTTATAATTATATCAAAACCGAAATTAAAATAAAGCTAATTAAAATATACATTCAACCGCCCAATATATTATTTAGATACTGCATTTAACCATTATATAAAAAAAATGTGTATAATATTATATCAGCACACTTATGAACGATAGCATTACCGATTTATAATATACACTAAAGAGAATATTGGCTTGGATCAAAAATAATAATAGGTTGGTTGAATGTGTAGAAACCAAAAGAATCTAGATATTCTTTCCTTAATCACTGAAACCATTCATTTTTAGGAGTTATATTCTACACAAAAAATTACCCTTTACCCTGATCTACTCTGCTCCCATTCCGATAAGGTAGAGCAATTGTGTTATATCATATTTTAGGCTGATGCTCAGCCCGTTACACTACCACAGGGCAGTCGCTGGCTTCTTAGCCGTTTTATTTCATGTTTCATTTATATTTTACATGGATTTTCTTTATGTCAAATATATTAAGATATTTATTTATTGTTAATTTTTGGGTACCCCGGTCGACTAGAGCGCATTGGTACCACTGCCAATATTTATTATAATAGTTTTTTTTCTGTGGTCTGAGAAGTGAATGAACGTGAACGAAACGTTACGTACAATGGCGGATTCGTTGTGATTGTTTGCTGAAAAAATAGCTGTTGTCGCTTAAAAGCCAATTACTAACTCAAAATAACGACCCAGTGACTGTTTGTATGGACATTTTTTATTACATTCCCCATTAAGTACTTCAATCATGTTATGCATTTCTCATTGACATGATACTTTGCGTGTCCTCAAAAATTCTCGTGTAATTCTCAAAAATCCTAGGTTTAGCGTGGTTATATATCAGGTGTTCCTATGAATTCTAGGTTTAGCCTGGTCATTTGGTTATCAAGATGTCGGACACGAGTGATTTGGACCGCCAAATCGAACAGCTGAAAAGATGTGAGATCATTATGGAAGCAGAGGTTAAGGCGCTTTGCGCTAAGGCCCGCGAGATACTTGTGGAAGAAAGCAACGTCCAAAGAGTAGATTCACCGGTTACGGTATGCATCATTCTTGATAAACTTTTTATGTAGGGTAGTGTAATTAAATGTTTTTATACAAAGAGATGAGTGGGTAGCTAACTGAGGAACAAATCCATAGCAGTATTATAACTGTGAATTTTGATGTGTGAGGCTTTCATATCTGTCATATATCTTTATGGCTCTAATATATAGGAAACTTACTGTCTTCTGTAGTTTCACTCACATTCCTGTGAGATTATAAACTTTATAAATCTTCGTGCAAAGCTTCATCTAAATCCATTTAGTACACCATTTTTGCTATCCTCACAAATTCACATTTATAATGTTAGTAGCGTTTCCATTATCATGATAGAAAAAAAAGAAAATATTGTCAACTGAATTTGATTTCAGGTGTGTGGTGATATTCATGGGCAGTTCTATGATCTGAAGGAGTTGTTCAAAGTTGGTGGAGATGTCCCGGAAACCAATTATTTATTCATGGGTGACTTTGTAGACAGAGGATTTTATTCAGTAGAGACATTCCTATTATTACTTGCCTTGAAAGTAAGTTTCCAAAAGTATGGTTTTAGAAGCTTAAAGATACATTAAACCAATGAACTTCTTATATGCTTCTGAGTAAGAATATTCTTTTGTAATTATAGCCAGAACGAGACACTTTTTGTTTGTATAATAAAATTATTAATATTAAAGGCTGCATACAGCCTTTATTCAGCGATGACTATAAAAGGCTGGTTATGGATATAACTTGAATATGTATATTCATGCCACAAATGTAAGATGTCTATAAACTGATTGTTTTCTTAAAACAGGCTAGAATGGAATTTTAGTGAATTTTGATAATAATTATATTTATGTGGCTGAGAGCCATCTGCACTCGTCATTCTTGTCCATTTAAGGCTGTAAAAGCAATCAGATACTAACACATTCATCCTTTAAAAATGCATATATTATTCATAATAATTTAGATATTAATAGGAGGGAAGTAGAAGGTGAAGTGACAGGTAGCATAAAGGGTAGCTGTATGTATGTATTACATAGTGTAAGTAGACAAGGTACTCTACTTGCTCAAGTAAATTACTAAAGCAGATGTTGCTTGTTATGTCAGTCTTTAGCTTTTTAATTCAAGGGAACCAATAGGTACTTGGCGATCAAGATGCAAATATAATATTGCTTGATTTTCCACTTAAAAACTTGCAATTAATATAAAGAAATATGTAAACAACAGGTAAGGTACCCAGACCGCATCACCCTTATCCGAGGCAACCATGAGTCAAGACAGATCACACAAGTTTATGGATTTTATGATGAGTGCCTGAGAAAGTATGGTTCCATTACTGTTTGGAGGTATTGTTACAAATTTGACTATATGTTAATAATAATAAATAAATAAATATCCTGGGACATTCTTTACACACTGCCTTCTGATCCCAAACTAAGCAGAGCTTGTACTATGGAAACCAGATAACTGATATACTACATTTACTACTTTTTTTTTTTTTTTTGTTCTAAATACATACTTATATAGATATTTACACCCAGACAGAACAAACAGACATGTTCATGCACACAAATGTTTGTCCTGGGTGGGAATCGAACCCGCAACCTTCGGTTTGGCAGTCAGAGTGTTAACCACCAAGCCAACTGGCCTGTCAATGAGTTAATTATGATCATTCAACAGTAACAAGCTGTTAAAGTTTCAGTCTTATTAAAAAATCGCATTGTTTTGAGTGTTTACTCAATATAATTATATCAAAAAAGACAACCTGCATAATATCTCCACTGTTGATAATTAGAATATAATTTACATGTGAAGAACTGCATTAGGGATGTGTCCTGACATGTCAAATCAGCAATTCTTTATGAAATGTCAATACGATCGAATGTATGGAGTTTTGTATGGAATAGCAAGTTTTGACGTCATAATTATACAGCAAATAACATACTCTTTATAATTAGATCGATACTGAAAAATCACACAATATATTTTTGATGTTCAATACACTGGTTAGTGTTTGATCATTTATCTTTAATACAGGACACGTCCCATTTCTATTTATAATGTTTATATACACCAACTTCTTCGCGAGAGAGCACTCTGCGCTCGCTGAAATTGTCGGCATGAGGGTGTAAGAGCCAACTATAGGCTAACACAACTGTTGTTGTTTGCTCCTATTTTATTATAGGTGTACACAGTGATAAAAAAAACAATTACTATTAATTAATTATTATTTCTATAATAATAGTGCTTGTATTTAGACATTAATATTAGAATAGAGATGTTATTGTGATTTGCCTGGATAGTCCTGTCTGTATACTTCTGACAGCAAAAGCCTCTTCTATAATAGTGCATTTTTATGAACATTGTGACAGGTACTGCACAGAAATATTCGACTATCTATCACTATCAGCAATTATCGACGGGCGGATATTCTGCGTGCACGGCGGGCTCAGTCCGTCGATACAGACGCTCGATCAGATCCGCACCATCGACCGCAAGCAGGAGGTACCGCATGACGGGCCTATGTGTGACCTGTTGTGGAGTGATCCTGAAGGTGAATATTCTTATACTAGTTATGTGGCTATTTATTGTATAATTGTGTAATTTATTATTAATGTTAATTGTAATTAAACGATAGTTTAAATTAATTTTAAATTTAACAACATTTTCTAATTATTGTATGCCGTAAATAATAAACAAAGTTTAATAAATAAATAAATTTGCATGTCAAATATTAGTTACATAAGAGACTGGTGCAGCACCAGGCATGAAATCTAATGCTGGAAGAAAGATCCATTGACATGGATTCTCTTTTTTTCTATATTTAGGGTAAAAGCTTTCAGTTTAATGATATTTCGGAGTAGAATTTAAGTTTATTCTTCATAATAGGATAGATATGAGCTAAATACATTTTAGATATATTCTACGATTTTTTTCATGTTTAGGGATTCAGTATACGACCGAATAGTAGACAGTATTGTCCAATACCTAATTGTAACCGAAACTTCATCACATCCTTTATTTAACCCTGCAGACACACAAGGATGGGGCGTGTCCCCGCGCGGCGCCGGCTACCTGTTCGGATCGGATGTGGTAGCGCAGTTCAACGTGTCCAACGACATCGACATGATCTGCCGGGCGCATCAGCTCGTCATGGAGGGCTACAAGTGGCACTTCAATGAGACCGTGCTCACTGTGTGGTCGGCACCTAACTACTGTTACAGGTCAGTGCTATGATATTTTTTTGTTGGTAAGTGAAGATGGAGCTCGCTTTCCTTAAAGAGCCTCAAGTTAGTATCTGGGAACACAGATGAGGCGAGAGAAAATATTTTTTATTCAAACAGCCTTTACAAACACTTATGAATACTCAGACTCTAATACCCGTTCGGAAGATTGTTTTTCTGCCTTTATCGAAAGTATATGCGAGATTTTGTATTGGTCAGCTTATATTGTCAAATACTATATAATAGGCATAGACCTCTAATTTTTTAATTTTTTTCTGTCTGGGCGCCATCTGGCCCGTCTCGCGAGCTATCCTCCGACTCGAAGGTCAGAGACATTGGTAAACTTATCTTTATTTGCTACAAAAAATTTTAACATCTATATGACATCTATATTCGGACGGGCCAATTGGCTTGGTGGTTAGAGACCCTGACTGCCAAACCGAAGGTCGCGGGTTTGATTCCCACCCAGGACAAACATTTGTGTGCATGAACATGTCTGTTTGTTTTGTGTCTGAGTGTAAATATCTATATATGTATGTATTTAAAAAGTAGTATATCAGTTACCTGGTAGCCATACTACAAGCAGTACACTCTGCTTAACTTGGAATCAAGTAACCATGTGTGAATGTCTTGGGATATTACCTCTGATATTGGAGTGCAAAGCAAAAGGCTTAACTACAATCCCTTACTGATGGAATAGCGGAATGATGAGATACTTTCGATAAAAGCAGGGAGATGTTTAATATTGACTGAACCTCTATATGAGATTATAAGTATAGGCTATATTCTCCCATCCAAGCGCTCCCCATTTTGATTGGGGCCTGCCCTTATGCATTAATTTTAATTAATCTTTTTCTATCCAGATGTGGTAATGTGGCGGCAATACTAGAACTTAATGAGAACCTACAACGAGAGTTCACAATTTTCGAAGCGGCGCCCCAGGAGTCTCGAGGCGTCCCTTCCAAGAAACCGCAGGCCGATTACTTTTTATAATGTTCCATACAATAGACAATGAACAGGCAACACATCTAGTATTACGGTTTTTATTGTAGTGACAAAACATTTTAATGTGGAAATAATTTAATTGTGATTTTAAGACTGGTAAGTGTAGCAAGTTGAATGTGTTTATTTTAAGAACAATTAATGCGGTGACTGGTAAACTGAACCTTTGTACAGCTTAAGGGACCTAGTGAGCCTATCTTTTGGAAGTGGAAGTCTTTAGTAGATTCTTAGGTAGATCTGTATAAAAAAATATTTCATATTTCACCATTGATAAGCTGTAGAACAGCAAGCTGTATGAAGGTGTGTTCTACAACTCAGTGCTGTTCACTGCAAGCCGTAACTTTCATATTTTGTTTTTCTTAAATAGTACATTGTTTTATTATCAATTGGAATTATATAAATAAATGAGTACAAACTTTTAGTATCATGCCGTATAGAGCATAATCCAGCTCTAAACACTTAGTAAATATTATTTCTATCACTTTCTGATTACATTATAGCAAATGTTCTGTAATCTCCATTAAAATATTTGCATCAATAATAATGTGATTAGATGTATTGTTTACAAATTTTTCTTGTAAAATAGAAGTAAATAGGTGATAAAATAATATTAAGGTATAATACCATTGATTAAATTATGGTTAAACTCCTCATTCGATTTGATTTTTAAGAACAACTGTTATAATAATTATTACATTAATTATAATATGTAACAATTCTTAGTAATTTTTTCAAATATATAATGAACAATGAATAGGATAAAAAAATCTGGTGGATTATATGTGAATCGTAAACAATTGAAAATCAGATAAATGGCAGTATTTGTAATATGCATTTGGACCAATTGAAGTAAAACTGAGACAAGTTGAATTGTAATTAATTCATTACATATAGAAGTTATTCAGTAACATTAACGTGGATTGAATAGCAGGCTGGTAGTAATGCTGTGGATTCGATCCTGGTGATGTAACTTCCAAGATTTATAAACATTAATATCGAAACACTGCCGTTAGTATTAGTTATACTATAGACCTTTATAAGAATACATACTATTATAAATAATATAGCTTACGACTAGTGTGGAGTGCTAGTGAAAACTATTAATCAGATATATAAACCACTGTTAATATGGCATTACTCCAATCTTAGGGTGGATTTATTGATCCGTTGTTAAGGTGAATAATAGTTTAATTGAACTGTTAAACAAAAAAATTGTTGAATAAGATGAAGCTCATTGCTAAATAGTTTTTTACCTAATAGACAACTCTAATAAGTTACTAAATTATACATGTATATAAGCTATTGGCTATATAAATATGTTAAAATATATATTGGAATTTTTTAACTATGCACATCACCTTGACACTTGCAGATCTTTAAACTCCTCCTTGTCTTCTCTGACCAAAATAATTAAATGCTTAAAATCTTTAGAACTGAGGCCTAAGCACGAACATCTATTATACAAGCGTAGCGCCATCGTATCGAGTGCGCCAAAAAGCTGGTTTGTATAGATAGTTTAAAGTCGCGCATACCGTGACGTTGCGCGATATTCAATTTCCCATTGCATTTGTTTCTGGCGCACTCGATACGCTTTCTATAGATGTTCGTGCTCAGGGCACTGATCTCACAATTTGATTGATAATCCATACTAGTTTGAGTGGGATTGTTTAGTGGCTTTTAGTTTCCTAAACTGGGCAATATAGACAAGTTAGGATTACCAATTATGTAAGCTGTCTTTTAAAATTTATTTAATTACCTCATGGTGTACTGGTGATTACTATTCATTGTTTCAAGAAATCCATTTTGAATTGTAGCAACAAACATATTGCAAAAGAGAAAAGCTCGATCATTTATTCAAAACAATCTCAAATTAGAAATGAGCTATCACTTTAGCAATGTATCTGTGTACCATTTTTATACATTATTAAAATTAAATGCCATTGTCAAAGAATAATGTGTTTATTGTTTGCTATCTTGTAAATTACACTTATAACCTACCTGAGAACACTGACCTGACCCTGACCTTAGTGTAAGTACTCGAATGTACAAAAAATAGGAAGCTGGCTCCGGAAGTACGCAGAATGATGTTTCCTCTAGTGAATTTCATGACAGGCCAGGCTTGGTGGTTAGCGCTCTGACTGCCAAACCGAAGGTCGTGAGTTCGATTCCCACCCAGGACAAACATTTTTGTGCATGAACATGTCTGTTTGTTCTGCGTCTGGGTGTAAATATCTATATAAGTATGTATTTAGAAGAAAAAAAAGGTGTATATGTAATATATCAGTTATCTGGTTTCCATAGTACAAGCTCTGCTTAGTTTGGGACCAGATGGCCGTGTGTAAAGAATATCTCAGGATATTTACTATTATTATTGAATTGAAAACCACCAATCGTTCTTCCTCGATTACGCGTTGAATATGCGATATCCCGTCATCGGCAAATTCTTGATTCCAGAATGCTCAGAACCTTCTTTTCAATTTGGCACTCTGGGCAAGTGCCCCCTAGTTCAGATGGAATGGAAGACGTTGGACGGTCAGAGGTTAGAGAGAACTCATGTGAAAGATCGGATCGATATGTCGCGCTCTTAGAGCTCTCATAGAATATTTTAAGGCGTCGATCGAACGATGCGTTTATTTAGTGTCCTAATTGAAGCTTAAAAGTCATCGCCGGACCACAAAATGCTTGCAATCAAAGTTACAAAATCTCGGTTTGTTGTGGTGTACGTCCTTTTTCAATATGCTATAACTGTATATTACTTGCAATTTTCAAAGCAATATTGCTTGAAAGTAAAGACTGCATCTCTGTAGAGAGCAAGTGATGAAATGTGCCGTTGCGGAGACGGCGCGGCGGTATCGCGCGACCAATTAGGACACCTTTTTGTCCACCGCACGATGTTAACGCATCGTTCGATCTTTAGCCAATAGGACGACGCCTTAGGGGCCTCCAACAGTTTAGCCCAGTAGACATTCTCTCTTGCGAATTGGTGGTAAATTATTGGAAAATTTTGACGATGATGTTCTCGTCTGGTCGGTCTAACCACACCAACAATCATGAGATAAATTTAAAATACCTCAAACTAATAATCTTACGAATGCAAATAATAACATTCTTTAAAATAAAAATTGTTTATTGGAATAAACAATCGGTCTTTGGAGATACAAAAAAATATCACTCATATTATAATTACTTACAGTCTAAGTTTCAACAACAGTGCCCTGTGCCCTGATCACGGACATCTAACGTAAGCGTAGCGTATCAAAAATGTTACACCGCATATACCGTGACGTTCTACATGTAAAATTTTCCATTGGTTTGTTTTTTGGCGCACTCGATGGCATTACACTACGCTTGGTATAGATGTTCCAAATCCAAATAAATAATAATATTCACTATACTGTCATATATTTTTTACAAAAATATAAATCTTGAGGTAGCTAAATTACAAACATTAACTATAATAATCAGGTACATATTGAATTGCACAGTGCTGGAAGTATATCACCACATTTTGTAGAAACTTTAATGTCAACTATAGTGTCAGCCCTTGTTGGACCAATATTTAATATTGCTATATTCTTGTTCTCTTCTTTTCCCTGTAAAATTATTCTATAGCTGGAGTATACTGTCAGACTTGATCCTAGTACAAACACTGCATCACTTCTACTAACTTGCTCTCTGACTTGTTCGACTCGTGCTTTAGGGACATTATCACCAAAGAACACTATGTTTGGCTTCAATGGTCCTTCACATTCAGGGCAAAGTGGTACCCTGAATCTGTCTACTTGTTCCTGAAATCAAAGGTATGAAATTGATGAATACCATATCAATTTTATTTATATAACTCTTCTGTCCCTGTGTATGTCAGTGGATTCCCAAATGGCTGGAATGATTTTGATGATTTTTGAGTGGGTTCCAGTGGATTTGAGAATGGTTTAGAATCACAATTTGACCCAGTAGGTAGCACTGCCATTGATTTCCTGCATTGGTTTCTTTTATGGAACTTTGGTATGGCTAATTTTGTCTGTCGGGACAGCTAATTTTATTTATAAAACCTCAAAACCACAGTAATATTCTCTTTGTTACATGAATTATGCTATTTACTTACTTTTGATAGCTCCACATCACCATCAGGCCTTATCATTGTGATACTACTCTCAATATCAGGGTTGTTCTTCATCAAAACCTCTTGGAGCTCATCTCTGTTTATCTCAAAGGGACAACTTAAACACTTCACAATGTATCCAGTTCCATGTAGCTCTATCACATTCTCTGAACCAGCTTTGTGATGTAAACGGTCTACGTTTTGAGTCACTATTGATGTAACTTTTCCTATCTACAAAAAATATATATAAATAAGTTATTACATAGGACAAAACTAAATTATAGTCATATTCAATCCTAAGACTTTCCTAACATTATTAATTACCTTTTCTAATTGTCTTATTGCTAAGTGAGTAGAATTAGGCTGTACTTGGCTGAATCTCGGCCAACCTATAAAGTTTCTTGCCCAATATCTTTGCCTTACTTTAGGATACTTAACAAATTCTTGATACTGCACAGGTTTGTGATTACTGCGTGCATATAAGCCAACTTCTTCTGATCTATAGTCTGGTATTCCTAAAAAGGATAAGATAAATAGCTACATGAAAACCTGTTCCTGAAATTTCTCTGATCAAAAGTTAGCCCACTAGCGCAGAGTTGAATGCTCCTAAGCAACCAGTAATGCGAAATAGTTACCTGATTCTGTGGAAATACCGGCTCCAGTTACAATAAGGATCTTTTCGTTTTGGTTCAAAAAATCTTTCAATGTTTCAAAATCTTTATGATCAGGTGGTTTATGCTTAGGAACATACATTATGTGTCGTATTAGCGACTGTGATTTACATTTTACAGCACTTCTGAGCATTTCTCAAATTTGATTTAAATTTACAAAAAAATAACAAAATTAATGCTTAAAAAAATTGAATGAAAAATATGTCACTGATTTTCACAACACAGTCCAAGTTCCAATCAAATAATTAATTATCTTTGGTTGGATTAGATTCTTTGGTTCCATAAGGCCTTTCGTACACAAGGCTACGCAAATCTTCGACGATTTTAGTCTCCAAGCGACTACCACCATACAAATTCATTAAGGCTCACGTACACTAGTTGCGTCGCTGACATTCATCCCGCGACTCGTGCGCTATTGGGTTGGGTAGCTCCTGAATGAGAGATATAAATGAACTAGCTCTTTTATTTCAATCTGGCTCACATTCGTTCAGTAGCTCAGTTGTTAGTTCAACAGCTCAATTGGATCTTTGACTCATTACATGTCGGTGCAGCCGACGCAACGTCCGACTGTGCCCGATCTTACCCGATCACCGCCAAACAGAAAAATAATTTATTACGTACGCACACTAAACTTGTACACGCCAAAATAAGTCTAATAACATATAGAAATAAAGTAGAACATACCTTAGCGCATTAACTCTTGTGGCGAATAACATTGTTTTGTTTGTGTTTAGGTAAACAGACACCCACACTTGTTTTCATTGTTTTGCAGCAATTAGAGCTATTTTGAAAGCGAGTATTTAAATTATATTACAAATTAATAACTTTTATATTATATTCATATAATAATCAATTGCAATCCATATCTACTATCGCAACTAACAATAGTTATCTTTTTTTTATAAATAAACATACTTTATATCACATTTTGAGATCCCCAATCAAATGTACATGCTCATGCATAACATACTTTTCACTTAGTGATCGCGTAGTTCAAACTTTAATCTATTCAAAAGAGTTAAAGAGCCGTAAACGAGTTGAATGAAATGAAGGAGCTAATTCAATACTAGTTCAGTTGATATGATGGTCTCTTTAGCTCATAAATTAACTAAAGAGCTAAAAGAGTGATATGGAGTCATTTTTCGCATCTTTAGTGCGCTACTTGCCTGCCGAGATCGTCGCCACATAAATCGCAGCGATTTTCATCGTCACTTGTGTCAAACATTTTGTAAGCGTGTGATCTGTTTAGCCACTACGTCAGTAAGATTTGCCTTGTGTACGAAGGGCCTAAAACGTACAGTTAAGTTTATAATATTATCTGTGGGTCGTATGAAAATAAATGCAGTAAATAGAGATTAATATTATAACCCTCTGATTTTCGGTTCCGATTGTACTATAGAACTTATAGAAGTATCTAGGAATTTCAAGAAATCGTACCCTTTTAAGAACTACCTACCTACGTACATTTTGGGAAATTTGTAATGGCAGTACTCACAACTCACCTAACTTCAATTGCTCACTGAGCTGTCAAACTCAAAATAGGTTGTGTGTAGGTTAGATTTATTTGTTTTTTTGTAAATCATGACTTTGAACAAATTAAAAACAGCGCCACTTATATTAATAGAAGATGACTCTAATTGCAATGTGTTACCTCTAGTTCTTGAACTGGTCCAGCAGGAGAGCACAGTTCATTTATTTTGTTTTGAGCAACCTATTTCAATTTGGAAAAATGTTTTCAACAATAATCCAAATATTTTGTTTAATGAAGAATTTGAAGTCGAACAATTCAATGTATATACAAGTTCAAAGAGGACTGTCCTAATAGACTCTTTGAACCAAATGTCGCTATTGTTGGGCTGGAATGTATGTCTTAAATATTTAACAATGCTGAACTTAAACCCAAACATTGAGAGACTAATATTGATATTGCATAGGGATTGCCTTCCACATTCTTCGAAATTACTATTACAGTTGAATCACCTTGCAAATGCCACAATAACATATGACAGCCAAAATCCGTGCAAAATATGGGTAAAGTTAAAAAAAGGCAGCAAAGTTATCAAAAGTGAAGAAATACTAAGTTATGATAATAAAACCTCTACACTCAAATCATTTCCAGTTATTAAAGAAGATAAAAATGAGGAGGAAACAGAAAAGCCTTTGCCCAGTAATTTGTCTACTTTTAAAATTGAGGTAGATCAGACAGACAAGATAGAAAAGTATAAATTGAAATTGCCTTACATGAACAAGATAAATGAAGGAGAAAGTAAGGTATATTATGAACCAGATGCTGTGGACGACTGGGATGAAGAGGATCCAGATGAAGATCTTGATATATAAATAAATAAATATTACCATCATAAATTAAGCTTTTCTTTTTCAAACCTAACTTTTTACTGTCATTAACTATGTTTCTGGGATTGATAAGAGTTTTTAGTGTCTGCCACAGATCTCAATAGCTATAATAGCTATCTTACATTAAATATGAGAATAATTGGGATGTTATTTGTGGGATTTTACTCTACCCTAATGTATACTATGTTTATTATAAATCAAAGGGTCAGGAAGGGAGCAAAGTGGGAAAAATAAAGTTGTGGAAACAGAGGAGTTATAGATAAACTCTTGGTTACAAAGAATTCATTTTTTATTTATTTTCTATGTTCTGTTACAATTTTGCGATTTTTTTGTTTCTTTGCCACATTACTTGTGACATTACACAATATATCTAATAAAGTAGAAATCCAAGTATGTGGAAGTTAATTTTATTAATGACATCGTAATTACATCACCATATTATCAACTCTTAAATTAGGTATGTTTCATAATTACTCGTTCAATGATTAATTTTCACGACCTAACAAACTAGACAATCAATAAAAGATAAACAAATACAACAGAGAATCAATTACGAAGCTCTATTGCGCCTATTAAATTAAAAATAAAAATAATATTTATTATTATGTTTCAATACAAACAATGAATAAAAAATGAGGAACCAAAAACATTTTCTTCCGAGTTCAATTTGGAAACATTAAATATTATGCGAGCCGAAATCGAACGTTCACACGAGCCCGGACAGATTCGACAAGAAAACGAACACTAGCAATTTAAATACTGCGAATTAATCAAGCGACACGCCCGATCCGTCCGCTCAAAAACGAGCAAAGACCAGCGCAAAAACAATAATAAGCTCATCAATACACATAATAAAGCTAACAAAATATACGATAAAAATGATTTACAACCTCATAACCTAACAGAACCCTTCCATATACAATTTCTGTCTGCACTTCTCAATATGTGGGCACACATAAGGGATAGGTAGCGGGCGTCGGGACGATACATATACACACGGGATCGGGAGAGGAGTACGCGGGCGCGGTGAAAGAGAGAGAGGCGTCGACGCGGAGAGCGCGGCGCTTACTCGTTGGACAGCTCTTTGAGCCGCTCTTCCCGCGGCCGCGCGCCGCCGAATATTGAGGAAGCCTGGCTCGTCGACGCCAGCGAGTTCACCGGCTCCTTCACCGTGCGCGGCTCCAGTTTCAGCTTTGGCCTGCCTGTCGTGTCTGCAACGAATCAATCACGAGTTCACGACACAACCTACTGTAGCTCCACAAGTAAGAGCAGCAGGGAGTGGGAAGGAATGTATTGTGGATTAAACGGGTCAGGCAGGGTTATCTTGAAAAAATAATGAAGCAACAGCACAGTAGCTAATAAAACATATAAAATGGTCCCTTAACATCAGGGAATCGACCTACCTGGCTGTGTGGAGGGTGGTGGACGAGTACCTGGGCGCGAGGCTGGCATGTCTTCGAAGTTGCGCCTCGGTGGGCGGGTGGAGGGTTGCCCGCCGGCCGAGGAGCGGCCCATGCGGCCCCAGTCGCCGGCGCGGGGCTCCTCGGAGGCGCCGCGCGACGTGCGCCCGCCCTCGGCGCCCCACCGCTCGCCCCCTCCCCCGCCCCCGCCGCCGCCGCCGGCCCCGCCCGGGCCCGCTCCGCCCGGCCCACCCGGCCGCTCGCGTTCACGCTCTAAATGAAGATTAGACCATATTTAATCATCGCTGTACTGTCTAGCCACGCCAAAATGCTGCATCACAAAATACCGTTCTGAGATGATGGTGCTAGGATATAACTCTTCGGGTACGTATAAGACCTATTATATACAAGGTATATCATTAATATTGTAGGAACCGATTACTCTGTTTAAAATCCCATACTGTATCTATTTCAACACATTGATATTTCGAGGTACCTATAAGTATTTCCTATTTTACCTCTGGTACAATTGAAAATAACCTTATGTCGTGTAAACAAAATAGACGCTAGGATTAAAAAATCGATGTGTCTAGTCGTCCGCTAAACGGATGTATAAAATAACTTAATCGTCCGATAACATCTTATATTATTGTTATACTAAATAATTAAAAAGTCTGTTCAATATTTTTTTTTAACGTGGCCCTTCTGTGATTGGTCCAGTACTCATAAAAAGCAGAGAACTACTGTAAATTAATGCAAACTTGCCCTATAAGAAAGTGGCGTCAGCGTCAGCCCGAAGCCGTCAGCAAAAAGCTACGAGGTTTTCTTTAGAGGCACTCCCTATGTCTATCTATCTATCGACTACAGTAACCGGATAGATGACCAAAACACAAGAGGAAAATATAGGTTAGGGTTATTTTTTTTTAATTTATATTTTTTTTTCATTTAACTGAATGTTTATTTACAATTTACGTAAATTCTTTAGTCATCCGTTATATCAGACGACAAACCTATTTTATTCATCCCACAGAAGGACGAATAATCTAATGACAAAGAGTACGTTATTGTAAGTATTTGATGTTGTACAATTATGACGTCACAACTTGCTATTTCATACAAAACTCCATACATTCGATCGTTTTGACATTTCATAAAGAATTGCTGATTTGACATGTCAGGACACATCCCTATTAGGCACATAATGGCACCTGTAATCAAACTGCGACTTTTTCATTGCTATTATTCACAAGTGATATATAGGGTTTTATTTTTATTTTACTGGTTGTAATTTCGATACAAAAAAGATCGTGTAGATAGATAATATCAACTTGTACGTTTTTAATAAATAAAACTTTCAATCAAATATAACTTTTGTTTTCTCTGTAATAAAGAAAACTTTGAATTCCCCATTTTGAACGTGGCTAAAACGCTATCCGCGAAAAGCCAAAATAAAAGAAACCTCATTCTTTTAGTCTATGGCGGATCACCATTGTTAGATGCGCGCGCATAGGAAAACTGATAATTTTTTCCCGCCATACATTTCATTGTTTCTCTAAATAAACGTTTAATCTACTAAATAAAATATTTTTTGAGTATTATTAGCTTCATAAGTGTGTTGAAAAACGACGTATGATACACGTGTGTATCGATGATTACTGTCCTCGGCTCTCATAAGACCCTTACTTAGCGAGGGCCTTAATGGCGCCTCAGCAGTAATCACCAACATTACACACTTGTACAATAATGTACTAATAACTGCATGCGCGATGTTCGCTGCCGTAGTATCGCATGTCACAAAACAGCAAGTAGCGATCACGTGGCTGATACGAAACTTAATAACTAGACAGATATTATTAATTGCTAGTGTCTGAATAATAGGAAGATACAGATTACAGAGTATATTTTTATGTATATCTCTGTTCAAACTCCATCACCAGCTTGTATGTTAATTTGTAAATATTATATAACAAGGAAGATTATTGAATTTTAAAATATTTTATGCTACTTTAAATAATTAAACCTAAAGACTTAAAAAAGAATATATAAAAAAATGTACCAAATTAAACGAGTAGTCACTATGTTTCTCTTTTCAAACATATTGTAACAACTGGAAGTAATGCAGGGAGAACTAAATTTATTTATTAAATAAAAATTATTTATATACTAATCCTGGCATACGTTTTTTAAATTATTAATAATTAAATTATTATGTCAGAATAAGATTTTAATGGTGTGGTTCTGGGAATTTACAATGGTAACTCTCTTAAAACTACAAGCTTCAAACTGAATCATGGCATGTGGCCATTTAAATAAAAAAAACTAATTAGATTTCTCAGCTTTAGATAGTACGGGTGGAAATAAACAATTTCGTTGGCTGTTTAGATGTCAGTTGGCAGACTTGGCGAAGTCAACTATGGGAGATTTAAGACCAGTCTGATTTAGCATAGGTATAAAACTTAGTTTTGCCTGTGTTAAGAGTTACCATACTGAAAATTATAACTATTTATTGCCATTATTCAGAATAAATCAATGAAAACGAGATATATTCCTATATTGAATCTGTGTGTAATTTGTGATGTCAATGAAATTGTCTATGTTCATGCTGTGTGAGTCCAAAAAAATGTTTTCTTTCTTTCTATTTTATTTAGAACTTATGATGCGATGTATAATAAAGCGACTAATTCCTATCACCACTGACATTTATTTTTAGTAATTTTAAATGAAAAGTGTTAAAATTAGTTTAAGTTACGACTTACCGATAAAAACTCATCATTCTAACCACAATTTAACATTTCAAACTTAAATAACTAAAAGCAGTTATGATTTAAGATGCATGATGTTTGTATTGGTCCAAACCATGTAAATAGGTAGGTATCCCAAATTGAAAGAACAAAAGAAACTCACCTCTTGAAATTAAAACCATGTCACCGCAATCACATACAATTAATGCAAATTATGGTGATACAATGATATTCAGTTAGTATTTTAATAAATAATTATAAATAGATAATTATAAACTGCTTAGTAAATGGACATGCCAATATATTTTTTGTGTACTAATTTATAATATACTTATTTATTACTATTTATTATTATTATTAGCAATCCAACCCATAGAATAGTTAGTGTATTATTTCTACCTTATGTATATAATCTTTTTATTCCAGGATGACCAATATGAACCAATCATTTAGTTTACATGACACATTTGCAACTGCATCTGCACCTGTTACCTGTAATATCCATGGCCAGACCATCGCCGTTAGGATGGTTGGGCACATGCAAACAAAAACAAAGTTAGAAACTTTATTCAGTTTTTACGTCTCATGCCCGATAAATATTTGTTTCCAGTTGACCAATGCCCAGGTATACAAGTGCGTTCAAGCACTTGTACACATCCATAGCGTGTGGCTTAAGTACATAGTTTTCTAGTTGAAGAGCTATCCCCAAAGCCAATTAAAAGTTGATATTAATTGTAATATCGTGTGAAGATTTTGAAACCCTATGCACTCGAGCCACATAGTGTTAGTAGTGCGATGATGTTACCATGTGAGAACCCTCCACCCTGGTGTCTCGGGGCGCGGCGATCGTCGGAGTGGTCGTACGTACCACGGCCACCACCACCGCCTCCGCCACCGCCGCCGCCGCCACCACCGCCGCCGTCCCGCCGGAACCCACCGCCACGACCGCCGTCTCGTCCTCCGTCGCGCCCGCCGCCGTCTCGCCGGCCGCGGTCGAAGCCTCCCCCTCTGCACATGGAAAGTTACATCACTTACCGACTGATCGACCCTGGTGACCGTGCGCCGATATTGGTGTACAGTTGCTGCTATGGCAGCGATTAGCTACTCACTCCCGTATGGGATTGTGTGTGATGGATTTTCGAAAGTTCTAAATTAAACAATTCATAGATTTATATAGATGTACAAAATTACCCAATGCTGGGGATGCAAAAATTTTGCTTTTTCAATTTTCTTCTACTTCAAGCAGCTAAATATGTAATCCTATAGATAGTATCATACTAGTAGTATGAAGCCTAAATATACTAGTAACATCAGCACTAACCTATCGTTTCTTTTCTCCTCAGCGACATCAATTTTGATAAACTGACCATCTACATTTAGAGCGCCGTTCATTTCGATTGCCTTAACCAAGTCGTCGAGATATTCGAACTCCACATAGCAGAATCCTTTGAATTTGTCTGTCTCTCGATCCATTACCAATCTCACATTTTTGATAGATAGGTCCTGTAAATAAAATGAACATTTTAGATCTTTCTTAAGTCAATAAATGTTAATACTAAAGTGTGATAAATTTTTTGGTTAACAGAAAAATATGGCATTTTCATAATCATTACTGCCAGTATTTACTATCAGAATTCAGTTAAGGTATTAATTAATAATTTAGGTAATTAACATTCTCTCAAACTAGAACTTTCCTATAAATCTGGAACAAATATTGTCTGTACAATAAATTTCATGTAAATTTGTTGAGCCGCTTTAGTGTGATCAAGTTAACATCAAATCTTTACATTTATAATTGTAGTGGGATGTTGCTACGATGAAGTAAACAAACCATTTTCCGTAAATAATAAATGTGTTAACTTGCAGGTGTTGCTCTGGGGACTAATGAAAACCAGTAATATTCCTACATTGTGCTACTTAAGCATGATTGAGTTACAAATATAGAGACTTTTAAATGTTCATATTTCAGATAATAATGATATAACACTAGCTGTCCCCCTCGGTTTCACCCGCGTTTAGTTTGAATTTGATCAGACCAAGAAAACATATTGTTTCATACAAATTTTGCACCCCAGTTTTACAATTTTTTTCAAAAAAAATTTCTTAGTGCCCCCCTAAATCCTGTTATAAAAGAAACTCCTGTGCAAAAATTTTAAGTTTCTAACCCTTAAAGTTTAGGCCCTGCGTTGATATATCAGTCAGTTAGCTTCTCTTTTTATATGTATAGATAGATCGCACTAATTTAAGACCAAAATAACAGCATTGTCTGCATACAATTCTGAAGAACAATTCCAATACAGGATTTCCACTTGGAAATTTTGGTATTCATATTACTCATATTAATTTTGTTACCAAGAAATAACTGTTTACTTTTATTTCCTTAACTATTGGTTTCTTATGTACAAGATGTGAATAAATTAGACACAAAATGCAGCATCCAACCTATACAGTCAGACTATTTATAAGTGCTTGTAAAGGCCTATTAAAATAAAAATATTTGAATCTGAATATGAACTTTGAGACAGTCAGTGCTAAAGCGATTTCTAGTGACCGTTTTGAAGCTGAACATATTATTTGATACAACACAGGCCATAGCATCATGTATGATTGAAAAGATATATGGGAATTCTGACAATCAAGATGTAGAGCTGAATGGCAACAATCATACATAGACATATAAACATTCGCATAAGTTTAGATTTTTTATCTGTTGAGATGTTCATAATCCTAATATTGTAATTCCATATGTACATGTCCAGATTCTCTATTTTCAAGGATTTGCTGGAAGATTTTGCTCACTGGTTGAAATTTGACCAAAAACATATTCATATTAAAAATGAAAACTAACTTGTTAATAGCTATCCTAAACTAAAAAGATGATTAATTAGTTAACAAAAAATAAATATAATGGTACTTTTTGACTTTGTCTAATTATACATAGATTATTCAAAATGACTTTCCAGAAATTTTGTTGAAAAATGAGTAATAGAAAATGTAAGAAACTAATGTCTACATTGATAAGAACATTAGACACATACAGTTTTGTTTAATTTTGAATGGTAGTGCAACATGAACAATCTATATCGGAAAGTCTATAATATTTGTGTAAACAAAGAACGACCTAGAATGACATAATCTACAAGACATTGAAAACTTTACATAGTTAATAACTTCCTGGTTTGTAAAACATTTTCGTTTTTCATATTAGTTATCTTTGGGGATGTAATGTAATGCAGTATTTATTTATGAACTCAATGACTTACCAATACAATAATATTATGATTAGATTTAAAAAATACTTATCACTTCCTAGTGCTGAATTACAGTTGTTTATAGTTCAAACCTACAGAGAAATATTAACGGTCGGTGAAGCCATATTCAGCAAAGCAGTTTCTTATAGAGTAAGGGTGTACTTACTGGGAAAATTCTGTTTATGTCTCCTTGAATAATTCCAGATGGAAGATTTCCGACATATGCTTTGTATGGAGGCTCGGTAGGTAGAGGGCGGCCTCCAAGAGTCCTTCGGCCGCCGCCGAAGTCTCTGAAATCACCGACACAACCATAGTATTTCATAACCTCTAAAATCTTTAAGCACGCACTTGACCTTGATGTAGTATTGCGAAAACTATCACAAAATGAGAGATAACGGCGGCTATATTAATTTATATTCAGAAGCATCAGTAAAAAACCCATTTTCATTCAATGTTATCGCGTTGCAAAAACAAGACCGTAAAGGCAACAGGAACAGTTGACTTTTGCAACAAAACCTGAATTCACTTACGGAAACGTTTCATAAATAAGTAAATATTGAATAAAACCCATTTCTTGCTGTATTTTAGGATAAATACCTGGAATTAACATCGTCAAATCCACTGCGACCTGCCATGTTTAGAAACATGGAACACTGAACGCGCGCGCATTAGTTTCTGGAAGCGGCCGAGAAAATATTTTTTTCTATATCAACATTGGATTTTCCCTAATTAATTATAAATGACGGATGAATAAGCTATTAACAAAAGTATTTTTCTAGAGTTATTGTAGATGATTTACGATATTATTTCTAATATTTAAAAGTCCTTGTTTCATGTTAATTATTAAAATCATAATAATTTCTAGTTATTATACCCAAGTACAGAACATTTAATAAAACTGTGGTCTGGTATCACTTTGCAAGATTTAAATATAGTCTATACTGTGAGTCCAACCATCGAATGCTTAACCTGCCACCGAAGTACAATTGAAATAGTATTTATATTCGTTTGAAAATTGCAGTGAGGCTATAATAAAAAGAATAAAATTTGCCGTAGATGGCTGGTACAGGTAAAAATGTATGTTTCACCAAGATGTCTTTTGTTGTTCCAACCACTCAATTCATGGTAAAGCAGTTCATTAAAACGCCTAATAGCAACATGATACAGTCGTAGCGGAGCAGAGCCGGCTATAGTCCAGCCAGAAACCAGACGAACAATATTATTATAACTTAAAAATATCGCATCTGGCATTAATCTTGACCATAGGACGTTTTGTGTATTGTATGCGCAGAAAGCTTGTCGCTGACAGCTTTCTGTGGACTGGAATATTTCTTGTTATTTTCTATCCTGGCAGTCAACGCAAGCCATATGAAAGGCCGGGTAAGTGACAATTGTCATGTCAATTTTGACTTTTGAAACTACATTCTAAAATGTGGATTCCATGTGGGTTCAAATTGTTGTGAAGTTATAATAATTAAAAATGAAAGAAGAAATTGAATCTAATGAAACTTCAAAAGAGGTCAAAGTAACATCTTCAGTTTTAGATGCATTCGATTTATTAAAAGCTGCTAAAGATGATGTAAGACTTATTGGCGGTGCTAAAATAATATCACAACTACAAGGCAATGAGGTTAGTTTAATATTTGCAACTTTTATTCTAGGATATATTTGTTGACTCGCCGTTAATATTTATAAATGTATGTGAATTACTTTCAGAGTGAAAAAGATATTCGATATGTGGTGAAACGATTAGTCAGGAGTTTAGGCGCGAATGTGCCTGAAGTGCGGGCTGGATATTTCGCGACTCTGGTGGGTCTGCTTACCAAGTTCAATCAAATAACAGTAGCACAATTACTTGATTTAGTGAAGCAAGAACTGCACAGCAATGGGTCGTCTAAAAGCGTAAGTTTTTATACTTTTGATTTTCTTTTTTTTTTATCTATTCATCATGGCTTGTACCAGAAAATGGTTATTTCCTTGTAAGGTATAAATAAACCCAGTATTTTTTATATACATTTTTTTTAGGAAATATTTAAAAAAATCCTCCATGAGTATGATTATAACAAATAGTGCAAAGTTTGTACTGAGTACTGCATTACTTAAATTAATATTAACTTTTTAAAACTCATTTTATAGTAGGAAGCTTTCCATTCAAAATTATCACAAAGACCTCATAGTCTTATCTGTGAAAGCAATATGTTTATAGGTTAACAGTTTATAACATTCATCAATTATTATTTTCTCATCCTAGTGTAGGTAGAATGTACATGGGCACATTTCAAATTTATCAAACACTGGCCACTTACATATTAAGGTTTTATTGCTCTTCTATTACTATCTTATAGAAATCATATAAAAATATTCCTTATATATTATAATATTGTATATGTATTATTCATATATTGGCGCTTACAAGCTCTTTTTAATAACTTAAAAGAAGTAAAAACTAGAAAACACACTTTATATAATTCAAAATTCAAAACCATTTATTCAGTTTAGGACTTCGGAGGGCACTTATGAAGGTCAAATTAAAGTTACTGAAGCTACAGAATAGAAAACTAAACTAAAAAACAGTTAATAATTTTTAATAAATATTAATTAAGAATAATATAAAAAAAATTAATAAATATAAGTTATCAATAGTTTGAATGGTAAAAAAAATTTATTGTAAAAAAAAGTGTGGGGTGCATGGTGTCAATAGTTATAAATATTTAATTGACAGATATGAGAAGGATTATCATTTCGATAATATCTTGAAAAGCACCCCCGCTTTTTTTTAAATAAATCATTTTTTCTTATTCAAACTGTTAATAACTTATATTTATTATTTTTTTTACATTTTTCTTAATTAATATTTATTAATAATTATTTTCTGTTTTTTAGTTTAGTTTTCTATATAAAGCGTGTTTTCTAGTTTTTTTAAACTATTATTTATTTCTCATTTTTTAATAAAAACATTTTGAGTGCCCGAAAGAGTAAGTCTGGAACTGCACGCATGCGTAGTTCGCGCACTAGCTCTATCTCTCTTACTCGCATGCAAAGGATGCGGAAAAAAGTTAATTAACCCTGGCGAATCTAATTAGGATAATCGGATGCTTTGATCGGATTATTGCATTGTCGTCGATCTATGACAGGTGTGCAAAGTTTGAATTAAATCTGATCATTCAAAGTAGGACAAAATCGAGCTCAAAGGGGTCGGTTACATACATACATAAAGGTGAAGCAAATATAAAGCGTGTAAAAAGATGAAATATAGACAGCAACTAATCCTGCAAAAATATGAACTAGATTTAGTCTGTCATAAGTGCCTGTTAAGGTAAAAATGTTAATTTAATTTCTCTACTTTTTCTTCTTTGTAAAACCAGTCCGCATTTGCACTGTTACAACTTGGTGGTTTCTGGACATATCATATCAGGATTACATCATAGTTGATTAACAAACATTGGCATAAAGTAGCATTCATTACCATACGGCCAACTACACACATACATCTTATAAAACATTTTTCTCCATAATCTTATACTATTTCAGGAAGTGGGTGATGTCGCCCTTGGAAAAATCTTGGTATGTGGAGCAGTATTCCGTTCTGGGCTCATACAGAAATGCACCACTGAGGAACAAACTGTAGTGGTCCAGATGATGTTGACTGCAAGCAAAAAGAAGTCTTATCTCAGTACAATAGCATACCTGTTGCTACTAGATTTTGTTAATGGTGTAAGTTTATAATGTAATAATAATAAATATTTTAACAATTTCATTAATTGATAAATGCTTATAATTCTACACTTCATGGCACTCTGTTTCTCTCATTTGAATACAACATACTCTCATATCCTCATTTACACACAAACAACAAATTTTGTTATTTCTGCATTACACATCTTGCTATGAAACATCAGGCATAATATTTCTTACCATTTTCAAGTTGGATGAAGAAACCTTCTCGTCAATTGTCTGGTCAAACATAAAGCAGGAGTTCAAAAAGGAGCTGAAAGAGCACAGTCTAGACTCACTGTACTTTCTCATCAGTGTCAATGGTAAATTTCCTGGCAAAGTAAAGCTGAGGAAAATATTGGGTGTCACTGAAATTCTGTGTGAAGACAACATCCATGCTGTCTGTGAAAAACTCTTGGTAAGATCTAATTGCTATTTGAATAAAACAAGTCTCAGTTCGATAAAAAAAAATGGGTCTCATGGTTGCATAAAGCTTTGTATGAATATATCTTCCACACAATTATTATTGATAACTCTTTGGAGGAAAATTAACTTTACAATATTTTATTAATTGATAACAAGCTTGTCAATAGCAAATAAGTAAATTAAAACAATTCATAACACATTGACAGCAGAGACAATGGCACTTGACTATATTGTCATTACTAATTTATATAAAGATTAATTGGACTTAGTAAATGGCATTTAAAAAATAATGAACATGGAACCCACTGCCTAAATTCAACATTTTACTTTTTGATCCTAGCTTAGTGTGAAAGTGTTCTGATAATATTATTCTTATTTATCCTTCTAGGCAGGCATAGACTTGAGCTCTGTTACCCACCCAATCTACACAGAGGTTGGTAAACTAATTGCCAACTCCCCACACCTGCAGCTGTTCTGGACGTCAGGCATAGACAGCCAACTACTCAAGCACAACCGAAACAGAGAACTAGTAGCTGTCAGCATTCTAAATACCATCTTAAATAATATGAATGATAACTATGATGTTATACCTGAATTATTCAGCAAAAACTTCTTCAAATTATTTATGGATTGGTTCAAAGGTCTCCAAACTGCAAGCAAAATACGAAACAAGAGAGATAATGAAGATGATAATAAAATAATGATCAAAAAACAAAAAGAACTATTGAATGCAGTAGCTAAAGTACTCAAATCAGAAAAGGTTCAGAGCAAAACAAGAGTTTCAGTTCTAAATAAACTACTTTTTAATCCTGGTGAAATGAATTTTACAGAAATAACAGGAACTACTATTGTTAAATCTATAATTGCTGATTTGGATAAGGATGGTGTTAAAAAAATGGCAAAGTTGTTCAAAGGTGTCCTCTTGAATACGTCAAAGAAGTTCGTCAAGGAGGAAGTGGAAAGGAGTTGGTATAACAATGAAAGAGTGAAAGCAGCTGAACTGTTGTCTTATCTAGTGAGCCATGAAGCTCTGAAAGATGACACTGAGTTCAAACTTACATACATGAAGCTGCTAATGTGCTTTGGTTTTTTCAAAATTGGTGGTGAAGACCTTGTTGCAGTTAGTGGAGATTTATCAGGTAAAATTTATATGTATTAGTTTATTTCTACTTAAATTATTTCTATCTGCCTAAAAGTCTTATTAAAATTTTAACATAGCATCTGATTATTATCTAGCGATTTTAATGGTATATAGAAATTATTGTTTATATGCTTTCCTACCCTATGCCTTCTTATAAAATTCATCCAATTCCCATCAAACTTTAGTGACTTGTACTATGTACGCCTGTAAAAGTTTATTACACAAAAAAAGTGTCTGATTGAAATCCAGTCCAGGAACAGCCAGTTAAAAATTTTAATTTCAAACATTTTTAATACTTCCATTTTTTAAATATTTTTATTCTTTTTCCACAGCATCCATCAAGTCCTGTTTCTACCGTTGTTTCACCTCTCGTTTCTCGAATGTTGACAACTTAGTCACAGTTTTATCCTCATTGAGCACTTTCATTTGCACAATACTAGACAAGGAGCAGGTTCGTGTAAAGATTGAGAAACAATTCCCAACAGAGAACATGGAATGCTGGCAAATGTTGATGGAAGTCTGCCAGAATATTGAAAAGAATGAATCTAAATCTAAGGTTGACAATGTATTTCTTATATTGCTCTACCAGCTTGGTTTGTTCTTATTCTCTGAACCCACTCACGTTAAAATCGCCAGAAGTTCGATAAAAGAGCTGAAGAGTTGCTATGAACATTACAGGAAGGGTAAGAAAAAGAAACAAAAGACCAATGGTGATTTATCCACAGATGAGCCGGAGTGGATAGAAGTGCTAGTTGAAGTTTTATTGTCTATTCTGTCTGCAGAATCTAGTGTTTTACGCTCAGTTGTACAGTGTGTATTCCGGTTGTTATGGGAATATTTGACACCATCATCTATCGGACAGATCGTATCCGTGTTGGATCCAGAAAGCGAATCAAACCCACTGACACACGATAGTGATTCTGAAGATGGTGAAGAGTCTGAAAATGAGGAGGTTGATGATGAAGAAGAGAAAAGTGAAGAAAGCGACGCGAGTGAAAGTCAAGGGGATGATGAAGAAGATGACGAAGATGACGATAATGTGGACATGAAAACACCTGAACAATTGAGAATAGCTGTACAAAAAGCTCTAGGAGCCGCCGCGCCTGATACTGATACAGAAAGTGTCGATGCAGACATGATTGACGAAGAAGAAGGTAAAAAACTCGACGATGCTCTATCCGATGCTTTCAAACAATTCCAGCAAGGAAAAGGCAAGAAAACGAAAAAGGATCGCAAAGACAAAAAAACACTATCTGATTTCAGAATCAGGGTTCTAGATCTAATTGATATTTACTTAGAGAAGGATCCTACTATGGACATATGTTTAGGTTTGATCGCACCCTTAACCAGATGCATGGAATTCTGCTTGCAAGATAATCAATTCAGGGAATTGGAAAACAGAGTGAGGAAAACGATAAAAAATCTAACAAAAATCAGAAAGTTTTCATCAACAGATGATGTTACTATTGAGATTCTAAGCGATTATCTGAAAGCAAATATCGACAAAGGCGCCAGATCGCATTTCCTGTATCAGGCTCTTGGTGATGTTATTACTTATTTTGCAATATTCATTATTCATTGTTCTCAGAAAATCAACATCAAAGTTGCCAAATCGCCTAAAAAGGCTAAGAGTGTGTCGCCGCTCTTGGCGGTACTTAAAGAAGCATTGCAGAATTATTTTCAGAATCGCAGCTGTTTACTTCCCATTATATTCTTTCATAATGTCTTGCAAGCTGAGTGGGAGGGTAACTACGAACTTGTTCCAATTATCATAGAAAATGTATTCAATAATGATGTAAGACAATTTCGCCGAAACGAGGGGCTCGAGTTGATAGCCGGTTTTTATCGCGCTTTGAAGAGAAATAAACCAACTGGTACATTGATTACCAAATTGTCGAATTTGGAGGCGACCTTCGAAAGTGTACTTACAAAATCATTGCAAGGTGAAACTGAAGTTCCCGTGAAAAATAATTTCTTTGTAGTATTAAGAAAATTAATTAATACAATTAAATTATTCCATGAGAGTTGCAATGTGGAAACGACTTTAGATTTTAAATTATTGTTAGATATTGTAGGATCATGTAAGGGTACAATAAAATCGATTAACAAGAATCTAGGACAAGAGAATAAGAGTCAACAGAAAAATAAAAAAACAAAGAAGAATAAAAAGAAAAGGAAACTGGAACAGAATGGACACGCTGAACCTCGACAAAAGAAGGTACGGACAAATAACAGTCAAAGTGAATAAACTTAAATTTGTGACATCAGTAATCGTTTTTGATTATATTTTATTTTTCTATTGAATACTTATTGTACATTGAATTATTGTTTTACTTACTTATCCCTAACAGTTACACACATTTTATAGTTACTACTGTTAGTAGTAAATTATTGTGCAGTAGGTAAATATAATAACATAAAATGTACCAAAAAAAAAAATCCACAACACAATTCTTTCACTGTCAAAAGTAGTGAGATGTTATGTAAAGCTAAGTCAGTTATTTTAGTTACTATGGAACCATATAATTCTCAACTTTGTCATAAATTGCATCATACATATTTAGTTAGGGGGGGGGGAAAGTCCCAAAACCAAGAATATATTATCTAATGTAAATGCTGCAGGAGTAATGGGACAGCTTACGTTAAAAACAAAATATTAATCTGTCACTAAAATTTTACAAATATAGAACTCTACGAGGTTCTTCGCAAAACGGTTTTATCCCAAAGCAAGAGTACGGGCAGACAACAATGCTGAATCTATGACGCCCACGTAGTTGTGCGGATTATGCCGTTTACTACAAAGCTTAGAATCGCGGGTTCGCTTCTGAAATTTCGGGGAAACATTTATGAGCAGTCGTATATGCCTTGTGTCCGGGTGACCTATGTTCGTTTATTAATTACATGATAGCCGATTTTAACCAGAAATACAATCAGCCATGCGATATGTACTTATAAAGGTACGTAGGTACTTACTTGAATGCCTATTGCCTTATCTATCTACGCACTACTTCAATAGATTATTTACACATAACAGGTGTAACTGGCTGTATCAAGATCTTAAAGAATTAAATAATAGACCATATATCCACTACCTAGTCCCGATCTTGGTTGCTTGTACAAATGCATAATATAGGTGTATAACTACATTCCAAAGTTATAAGCATTCCTAAAATTATTTGTCCTAATAGAGTCCGTTAAGAGAACGACCGCAAAGAAAACTGGGCTAAAATTTTAGGATGTCTCAGTTTTTCATTTCATTGTGGGCTTAAAACTAGCTGAATACATCCGAAATTGAAAGTCTCTGTGTCTGTTAGAAGTACCTTAGAATTTGGATGATCGTGATTGACAAAATTACAAAGCTTTGACTGGTGACAGCTCGTAAATTATAGAGAGAAACTACCTACATAAATTTGGGGATATAGGGGGAGACCGAGGAGAGTTGTGAGAATTTTCACATAGGAGAAGAAATTTCCACAGTCATGACCTATGTGAATGAATGTAGCACTATTCCTTCCTTTTCCAAAAAAATATCAAAATTAATTAAAGTATTATTGTTTCCGAAAAAATCAACAAAAGGAAGAGACTACTCCGTCTGTCACACCACTATCACCGAGGTAAGTTGTGACAGCTATGTATTTTGACTATTTAAGTATTAAAAAATACAATTCCAATGAAATACTATTATAAATTAATGAAACATGTTTTTGTTTGCAAAAAGAAATTAAGGTATCGCTTTCCAGCATCGCAAACCAAGCTAAAACAATGATTTTCTACCTCTTCTTCCTCATCTTCTATCTCGTCTTATTCGTCTTCCTGAGCTTTTTAGGTTTCTTCTTATCTTTGCTTATACGCTTTTTCTCGTTTTTCGACTTCCTATTGGCTTCTTTAGCAGAAATAGTTGCGTAGTAGGTTAGGTAGCAGATTTGATTTTGCATCTGTTCCGATGGCTGCTTTTTCTTGGCTTAGATTTTGGCAACGGGCTAACTGATTCTGGCGAGAACACATTAGAAACAGCGGCAACAGGAAAATGGGTTGTAAACGTGGAGCCAACCAACCATGAGGATTATTGTACACAATTGTGCTATTGGGTGTAGACGTGGATGAAATAGATTTAATTGCATTATCATTCGGGGCTGGGATATGGGCTGTATACGTGGAGACAATCAGCCAAGTCAAATTTGTCTAAAAAAATATCTTTATAATGCGGATGAAACTGCTAAGCGGAACCTAGTATGTAAATAAAATGAAAACCAATGTCACTTTGGATAGTGGTGCCAAAAACCGAACCCGAATATAGCACACACAGCTTTAGTGCAAATAAATTAATATTATTTAGGGTTGTCTAATCGACATCCAGTGACGGATTAACTACGTAGCAAGATTAGCAATAGCTACGGGCCCCGCGTATGTAAGGTCTAGTCTAAAGGTATCTAACTACGTCATAATTTCCTCCGCCTGAGTGAAATTGAGAGAAACTTATAAGGACGTTATATTGAATTTACTTGTTGTCACCAATAAGTGGAAGACCTTTTCAGACTAAGACAATCCACGTCAAATATTTTTCTTGCCACTTTATACTATGGAACCCATAGCAGACCAGAGACCCTTCGATAGTATTTGCTACGGGCCCGCGCTTGCTTAATCCTGCACTGTCGACATCCCTAAATTATCTAACGGAAATAGCGCTTTCTTCGGCTTTCTTGATCTAGCCTGCAACACTCAATATCGAAACGATTTTATCGTTAAGTAATAAGTAATAATAACCAATAAGTGTCAAATACTTTTTGTGTTATTAGAGCGAAGTGAAAAATTATTATGTATATCCAAAAAAAAAAATATTAGCCAATTATAATTTAAAATAATTATACTACCAAGGTAACATGTACATTTAAATTCTTTACTAATATAAAGAAGGAAACGAAAGCTCTAACTCGAAATCGAAGTAGCAAATGTTTTCTATGAAATATTACTAAAGTATTTTTTTAAATAGGCGTGGTTAAAAAAAATTAATTTTAAGTTATTGGCTTAAGTTATATATTTTAAGGTATTTAAAGATTAAAGTACCCCATAAGGTGAGCATACTATATTAAGTTACTGTATCCCTTTATATTTTGAACATGGTGCATGTACGACAAGAAAAACGTTGCATTGGCTACCCTTTTTTCAAAATAATTTACGTCCTAACGCCTCACCTGGAGAGCAAACGAAAGGCATATAATAATAATCGAACCCAATGAAAATTATAGATTCCTATTAATACATCGGGTTGAGAGTTATCAATTTCTAAAGTACTTAGTATCGAAACAATATATCGATTTTAACGATGCATCAACTATTTATTTTTTTACCCAGAACCGGCACTGGCAGCACTACCACCTGCTCAAAACTCAAAACTCAACCAGCCATCTTTCTTTTGTGGAAAAATCATTTGTTTCGTGTCGTCAGGGTAAATTTCACAATTGTAATTAATGTCAGAGCCACAGTCTTCGCTTTTATTAAAAAAGCAGCTAGCTGGTGAGTACCACGTGTATTTAAAAATAATTTGTGCCAGTCACCCTCGCACCGAGCGTCAAACGTTTCGTTCGAGCATTCATTGACCTCAGCGGGTCGAATTTTGACTATCTTTGTGAATTTGAAGATATCCGTAACATATTTCCTTTGTACTAAACGCGTGTGAATTTTGGTAATCTTTTCGTGGTTTGGGGTCGCTGTACTAAAATCAATATTTTCTGCAGTGACAGGTTTTCTGTGCCAAAGTCAAATAGTAAATTATCTATTCAAATGTATATTTGCGGCTTGCGGTACATACTTGGCAAAGAATCACGTTTCACACGTTACCTAGAATAAAAGAGTGATATTCAAGATGCTCAAACTTAATATTTTATGGTAATTTCTCTGTCAAATTCATTTCAGAACTGAACAAAAATCCAGTGGAAGGGTTTTCTGCTGGGCTGATAGATGACAATGATATTTACAGATGGGAAGTCCTCATCATTGGTCCTCCAGACACGTTATAGTGAGTAATGTTTACACTTCTATTTAAAGTTGCAAACTTTACTGAACTGTTAGGTTTTGCATGGTAAAATATTATAGGCTAGCTTAAAACAGCCAACATCTTATAACTCAGCATTCTTCATATGTAGATGGTAGAAATTAAAAGTAAATAATTTGATGTTATTTGTGTTTTGCAATGTTTAATATGCATCTATAGAATGGTTGTTTCATTCAGATTTTGTTATGTTAGAAGCTTGTTTAAAAATATCAAGTGAATGTGACACCATGTACAGTGTGTAGAGTTTATTAGCATGTCTCGAGTAGTATGTAAGGTGTATATAGTTATCACAAAATTTTACAAAGTACAGAAAATAAGTTTGTGTTTCATAATTCTACTTTTTTGGATGTTTTCATATTTTACTATATGGTTAAAAAGTATACCTGAGAAACTAATCACTTAAATAAAAAAGTTATTGCGCAACCTGTACCTCCTTTGTGGATACCTGTTTAAAGATATATTCTATTTATGTGCACTGAATATTTTTTTCATCCCTCTTTTAACAATAGTGTCAACTATATTTTTTCACACTTGTATAACAGTTCTTAGAAACCACCAATAAAATATTATTTAAAGTGTTAATAGTTGACTTGGAATGATGTCCTAGTAAAATTACAATAATTTACTTTCACATTAATCAGTACTTTAGTCACATGGCTTTTATTTCCTCATAACAATAAATGGCTTTCAGCCTTCTCTTGTACAATGTTCTGAATAAGTGTACTTTGCCATCCCCACTATAACTATGGCTGCTGACCATTTCTCTCATCCAATTGTTTTTTTTTTTACTATACCCTATTTTGTAACCAGCGATCGCGCCGCATCAATGCATTTACGCCAAAAGTGCATTGGTAATTTGGTACCTACACAGCTTAAATCGTGCCGCCGCGTAATTGTACCCACATACTTACTGTATATTAACTAAAATTGTTTCTGTATGCTAGGACTAACCATGACTAACCCTTTTCAGATGGTGAATTTTGGTAGATAGGTATTTTCCAGGTTCCATCCGTAATGTTACGTCACATCTATCACATCGTGCCATAGTAGATCCTGCTCATCACCTGTATCTCTTTAGTTTTAGTACACTAAACTAAATTCTGTACATTTTTGTTTCATAAATAGTTTATACAAATCTATACTGATTTTATAGTCATTTTTTATTTTTATGCTAAGTAAATGGAATGGAAATGGGTAAGGTGGTGGTACTTCGCCGGATGAACGGATGTAGGAGGTAAATTTCCGAAAAGACTGTTGCAATTAAAACAAATCTTTCTCTGATAGACAGCTACTATATTTCTGAGACTATCTCGTTATCCCAGGATACATTTGATCCCACGGGAACGCGGGTAAAATCGCGGGACGAAAGCTAGTCAATACTAATATTATAAAGAGTGCGAATTTTGGGAGTTTGAATGCCGAGGCTTATCTCTGGAACCACAGCACCTACTTGAAATATTCTTTCATAATTTGAAAGGTACCTTATTCTGGGTGGATACGGGCTATTTTATAATCCCGGAATGATTTAGACCTCTCTGGAAACTTGGTGAAACCGAGGGACTGAAAGCTAGTAGTCTTGATACTGGAATGAATGTTCTATTTAATACACAGTATTGATGAGCGTGCATGAGGGTTTGTTTTCCATGTTTTCACCTTTGAAAGATTTGCCTTTATTTCTTTGAATTAAACGTACATCTGTTAATAAATTTCAAAAGTTGAAGTCAAAGCTGACAAGAGTTAAAAATGGCTAAATTATTTATCAGCCTTTTGCTTACTTAGGTGCATCACGTAAACTGGCGTGCAAAAAAGGTTTAAGTCATTTTAAAAAATCACTTGTTTACGATTTGCGTTCTTTTTAAAATATTGAGAGTAAATAGATAGTCCCATAATTAAAAGTAATATGACACTCAAAAAGAATGGTGGCTTAACTTTTATGCACGTTAGCGTATTGTATATATGCTGGCGTGGCCTTAACAAATCATCCATCTCTTATCCTTTTTGTGATGGACAGACCAGTTGGCTTGGTGGTTAGGGACCCTGACTGCCAAGTCGCAGGTCGCGGGTTCGATTCCCCCCAGGACAAACATTAATGTGCATAAACACGTCTGTTTGTTCTGTGTCTGGGTGTGAATATCTATATAAGTATGTATTTAGAAAAACCAAATGTAGTGTATCAGTTGTCTGGTGTCAAGCTCTGGCTCATAGTACAAGCTCTTAGTTTGAGATCAGATGGCTGTGTGTAAAGAATGTCCCAGGATATTTAATTATCCGTTATTTTGGTATGATTATTTCCCATTATTATTATTATATTACTAACATTTAACTACAAACCAAATAATACAAATTAATTGGTATTTTCAGTGAGGGTGGGTTCTTCAAAGCACATTTACACTTCCCTAAAGAATATCCTCTGAGGCCGCCTCGGATGAAATTTGTTACTGAGATATGGCACCCAAATAGTAAGTACTTCATTCATAGCTTAATAAACTTTATAAATACTGGGTAGTGATTTACACTGAGGCTGGGTAACTTTTACTGACCTAATGGCAACAATTTAGACTGAAAAAGGGGAACTGTCTGGATCTACATTGAAATTATTTTAAAACCACAATAGACTCACTGACGGGCCAGTTTCCTTGGTGCTTAGATACTAATCTATACTAGATAATCTCGCTACAGGTAGTGGATACGATTTGTACCCTGGACACATTTGTGTGCATGAAATGTCTGTTGTTCTGTGTCTAGTTGTAAATATCTATACAATTGTGTATTTAAAAATTGTTTCTGTAGTAGTATTTCTATGGTAGTAGTATACTATCTCTGCTTGGTTTAGGATCGGATGATCGTGCGTAAAGAATTTCCCAGGGTATTAAACAAAACTATCCATAATAATTGTTACCGATCGTAACTATACGAAATGAAAGAGGGCGCTGGATTGAAGCCACTGTTTATATTTTAAATTAATTTACAAATGAGAAAACCAGCGAACTTTTGTAGTGTAATTAACTGTCAGTACCTTTTGAATTTAGAAGACAAAATAAAATCAAAAAGGTGATGTAAATTAGTTCGGTTCGTAACAATAATACTAAACTATTTATGTTTATACACACTTATGTATTGCAAAATTTTGTAAATCAGTTATCTGGTTGCGAAATAGTAGCAGTACAAACTTTGCTCATTGAGTTCAGATAATTGTGTGAAGAATGTCCCAGAATATTTATTTATTTAATTCGTATTTTGTGGATGGAGACGTAATGTTGTTTGAAATTTTCAGTTGAAAAAAATGGTGATGTATGCATATCAATACTCCACGAGCCTGGTGATGACAAGTGGGGCTACGAGAAGGCGTCCGAGCGGTGGTTACCGGTGCACACGGTGGAGACAATTCTCATCAGTGTCATCTCTATGCTGGCCGATCCCAACGACGAGAGCCCTGCTAATGTTGATGCTGCGGTATGCACCTTGCCTATTTTTTTCTTTTTAATCTATTACTATTTTGGATTGGTTATCAATAACATCGAAAAGTAGTTTCGAATAAGTATACCGCCATGGTTTACTGGAAACAATGCGCGTACAGGCAGCATGTGGATAAGGGATTGTTTGATTCAATAATATTTTTTCACAGGTTGAATAGATACTGAAACTTTGGAGGATGTTCCTTTTTTTACTTTACATATGTTTAAACATATACAATATAACCGTCCGTCTGAAATATCTGAATCTTAATTTTTGTCATTCACTTTGGTTTACACACTGTTGATATAATAAAATTGCCAGATGCCATTCGATTTGGGTGTCAAACCATTACAGTATCTATAGCATTGATTGATTAGCTTCTATAATTTAATTTCCATTTTAAAGAGGCAATGGAACGGTACATAAAAAAATATTTGCCAATAGCACAGTATCAGCATACATTTTATATAATCAATTTATTCCTACCGATCGGAATGGCAATAATTATTATATTTTTTACTGTATTTTTAGTAGGGAATGGTCATTACCCATTTCCACCGTGAAACAGTAGTCGACTTGTATTACTGACTAGCTGTCCCCCGCGGTTTCACCCGCGTTCTCGAGGGATGCTACATTATCTTGTTCTTTCTACCATCAATAGTTTTCTCAGCGCCCGCGAGGTATTTTTTGACACCTTGGGTTACATTATTGGAGTTTTAGTAAGGATCCCTAATTTTTTTAAAAATATAATATAGCCTATGTTACTCGGGGATAATGTAGCTTTCCAAAGGTGAAAGAATTTTTGAAATCGGTCCAGTAGTTTCGGAGCCTATTCATTACAAACAAACAAATCTTTCCTCTTTATAATATTAGTATAGATTCGGTTAGAAAGGTTAGGGGGCCGGTGAAACTACAGGCACATGAGACTGAATACCATCACGTCTCAGGGTCGACAAGGCATTGCCGATATCCCTGGCGTTGCAAATGACCATAGGCGGCGGTGACCACTTACTATTAGGTGGATCGTCTGCCTGTTTGTTGATCTACTTAACAACATTGACAAAATATGGAAGGAACTCTTCACATCCTCTTTACCTTCACAGATATTTCGGACGGGTTGTATTGCAATGCTATGTTCTTTAGTGGGATACCAAGATGAAGACTGAACTAACTAAGGATATTAGAGCCCATGAGCTAGGGAGTTAAACCATGTCTCTACATTTTATTATGATTTTGATGGGTCTCAAACAATCCCGAAAATGTCAACCAAGCCCCATAACACGAACTTAGAAAAACATTCAATTGATATAAATTCTGTAAGGAAATCTTATGGATTTATTTTCTATTATTTCTAAAAAATACTAGCGCCGTATGACGAAACCTTCACGTCGAATAAGCAATTCCTTTCATTTTCATTAAAATTCATTAAATTAAAATTAAAATTAAATTAAAATATTTTGAAGGTTAATAGTTTACTACAAAGCACCGTACTTAAGTTTAATAATTGGATAGTAACAAATGGAAACTGCACTCAAACAGTAGTTCATGTGATGATTTTTTACTCTGAGCATATCCATCGCATAATGTGTAAAACGAAGCGGCCTATCAAAGCGAGCGCAGTAATATTAAACAATAACATCTGCCGCTGTTCCTGATCAAGTTTACACTATAGTGCGCTATTTCTTTAGCTTGGGCTTTGAACAACTCTCCTAGGGTACTTCTATAAGGAAGCTCGTTTGATCAGAAATATTATTTATTTAGGCCTTATCAGGCTCCCATATATATTTCTTTTATATTAAAAAATTATATAATAAATAGGTAGTTTACTAAATAGATTGTTATGCGCGCCTGCAAATAATCCGGTTTATTATTAAAACCATTTTAATACAAAGTTTTCTTTACTATCGTCTTAAGTGTATGCAACGGGGCATAATTCTTGAATAGTCTCTGAGGTAGCTGGTCAAAGAAACGTATACATTGTCATACTACTCTGATGTTTTAAACTTTAACACCTATAATTGTGGAATACAAAATCATAACAAAAAGTGGAGACTAGAGCTCGTTAGCTTATGGGTCCGAAGAGAATCGCTTATGGTCAGGACAGCGCACTGTATGGCATGACAAAACATTTGTAAACGTTATCTATTAAGGATTTTTATATTAAACCATGCCATGTTGTCCTGTCGGTGATCCGAACTTTCATTAGTAATAGTTGTTGTGTTTCTTGCATGTAATTGTATAATTACACTTCACGCTGCACATGCAACATATGAATGAATGAGTAGATAGATAATGCATTCAATGTAATTATATGTTTTTTATTTAGTTATCTATCACTTATTTTGCTTCATTATATTGTAATCCTTGTGTTAGAATTACTATCATTCTCATTTTACTGTTGTTTGTATTCACAGAAAGAATGGAGAGACAGATATTCGGATTTCAAAAAGAAAGTTGCCAGATGTGTTAGGAAAAGTCAAGAAGATTGCTTTTAGGAGTGAGTGGGGGATTTAGATCACAAAATATTATCGTTGGAAAAGGGCCATGTGACACTACAGTACCAAAACACACCACATGAGAGAACTAGTTAACGCTAGGCGGCTGCACCCACCCAACGTCTCACCGCCATACCACCGACCTGCAGTTACGACACCTGTCTTGTAGATGTGTGCTCATTCTATTTCTTTTTACAGAAAGAATGGAGAGAATCATATTCGGAGTTTAAAAGGAAAGTAGCACAGTGTGTGAGAAAGAGCCAAGAGGATTGTTCCTAAATACAGTGCCCTTTTTCATTGATTTAGTGAGTGTTTGGTGATGCAGTTAGGACGTTGTTAAGAGCGGCCCCGCGTGATCCATAGTGCGGGCCCTCCACCCAGGCCAGAGACAATATTTAAATTGATTTAAAATAAATACTTATTGTAATTAAATGGTATCGCTGCCGTATTTTATAAATAATAAATTAAAAAATAGAGTTCAAGGTCTTTTTCATCTTTTTTAAGACGTGTTAGCTAGCTATTGTTATAATGAAAAGAAACGTATATGGTAATTTTTTATAGAAAACAAATCTGCATTTTATTTCTTAGTTTTGATCTCTGTATAGTAGAAACCAAATCAGAAGTAACTTAAACACCAATTATTTATTACGCGTCGAAACTCGCTAGATGTTATTGTATAAACTGAACATACAAACGAATATAGATCTATAAAAAATGTAAAAATGGTTACAGAACTTATATAGGTATTTGTATGTAAATTGTTAGTTAAAATGCGATAAATAAATATTGGCACCATTAAAATATCATATTGTTGCTTCTCAGAAAACAATTTTATTCTAGTGCTAATTTTAGTCGTAAATTTAATTCCTAATTATATTTTTTATTGAATAAATACAATTTTTGTAAACTTATCATTGTATCGATTCTACCTTGCCCCTTTTTTCACGTGGTGTGAATAAAATACGCTCAATGAATATTGTACATCGTTTGTCCGACGTACATTATAAATACTCTACTCGTTTAAACTTGTGATATAACACAATTATGCATCAGCAATGAACACAAGTACAGTAGTCGAAGTTGTCTGTTTAAAACGAACTTATAATTCGATTTCCTAATACCATTTTGTCTCCTTGAATACTTCAAGTCATTTAAATATTATTTTGGACTTTTTATAACATTAAAGATATATTGATAGGACATTTTTATGTTACCGACGGTTTATGTGTATGTTGAATAATTAATATGTATAATGTATATTGAAAAGCCCCCAATGTTCGCTCTCAATCATCGAAAATGTTGATTTGTGACGTGTAAAATATTTTACCTGTGTATGTATATTTTTTGCTATAAAATCATAATGCAGTAATATGTGCTATTTCATTTTGCATTCCTTTATCTCCATAATAAGCCCTATATAAAATTGATATATTAATGTGATTGTTGTGTAATGTAGTATTATAATTTCTATTAAAAATAAATCGGAAATATTTGTTTAGTTTTTACCCATTCGAAAAAAACATTTTATAGTACGTACATCATCTATATATGTATATAAAAAGAAATGTTTGTGTGTATGTCCTTTATAGAGTCGTAAACTATGCAACGGATTTTAATGCAGAGTTAATCAGAGTAATTAAAGAGGAAGTTTTATCACCAGGATTGAAAGCTGGCAAAGCCGCAGGGCGCAGCTAATAATAGATATTAAGCTATTGACGTCGTTCGCATGAATTTTAATTTGACTCAGTAGTACTATTATTTAATACTGTCAATGTACTGAATTCGTTTGACTACTGCGCACCTGTTTCAGAAGTCTGCCTAGTATTGTAACAAATGGTAAAAAAAACTGACCTGTGGGCGTCGCACTAAGCGCAGTGTAGGGTACGGTAAAGTATGTACATCTTAGAAGTTGGTCGACACTCGACTATTACCTACTTGTTAACTGGGAAAGCCTACATACGCCGAGAAAACGTTTGTACCTACATTTTGTTTGTAATGAATACATACCCACAAAACCTACTGCACCGAGATTCATAATTATTTCACTATAAGAATGCTACTTTATCCAGAAGTAGGACCTAACATAGGCTGTTTTATAATTCTAGGATTAGGTACATCCTTCGGGATCGCAGGAGCGTTCGGAGGACTAAATAATTGTGTGTAGTGACAGATGTCACAATGATTTTATCGTTAATTTGTGCAGATTTCATGAAGTGCCGAATGGTACTGCCATCAGCGCTGCAGCGCCGGCCCCTATAACCCTTGCCGGTGGAGCGAGATTGTCTTTCGGCGCCCTATAGTCGTTGGTTTTAAATGACAAATTGTATTTCAGTTTTTTTTTAAATCAATAACTTTTATTGCAAAAATTAACATATTTTGAAGATAAATCCAGAAGCTCCAACACTTGCTACTTTAACAAGAATTGTTTTGATCTGTCATGACCATTTCCATTCACGTTTTCCCTTACAGCTCCAATGCAATATTATGACAACCCTGTCCAGTGCAGCAATGGTCTGTAGAGGATTTTTGTGTAGGCGTGAGGGCGACTCGCTTGTAGTGTGGTAGAATAGGCATGCCAGAGATGCAAAGTTTTTAACGTGGATCATGTTGCAGGCCTACGTCAGGTTACAAATATGATATGATGTATTAAAGCCGACGGATATTCAAATCTCGATCAAAATGGTGCTAAGATCACAAAGATCATAAAGATCATCTTAAGATGGATATCCTGACCTAACAGCTCTCAAAAAAGACATTCGTGACACAAGTGAGCGTTGCCGGTATGAGCGATGTCAAGGACATAGCGAATCTATTTATGGATAATTTAATCGTACAGTCCCCCTGTATCCGGTGCGTAGATTTCAATAAATATCCACGGGATGTTCTTTACACACGGTCATCTGAACCCAAACTAAGAAGAGCTTGTACTATGGAAACCAGATAATTGATATACATAACATTTTTGCATAAGATAATGTGGTGAAAGCTATCAAATATATCAATAACTAAAGGCTATTAGTTTGCCGGTCCTAAAATATCAAGTCTTAGCTTTTTCACTGTGCATGGGTCATTCGTGTCGCCATTTGAGGTAATGAAATTTTCGTAGTAAAAAATAAAACTGGCGTTTTGGCGGATAAGAGTAATTATAGACCCATATAGCTCTTTCGCGACAGTCATTGCTAAAATTTTTGACGCCTTGATGAGATGCACCCTACATGTTGCATGACATTTAGTTTGAGTTTGGACTTTACTAGCCACCGAAAGTACTGTCTTATACAGTCTTAAGCAGTCAAAATTCAAAACCATTTATTCAGTTTAGGCCCTCAGAAGGCACTTATGAAGGTCAAATTTAAAGTTACTGAAGCTACTACCGGTTCGGAAGTCAGCCTTCAACTGAGAAGAACCGGCAAGAAACTCAGCAAGGTTACATTCTTTTTTATTTTATTAAATTCTTTTTTATCTATTCTGACTTTTTGGCTATTTTATAATATCAATTTTACATATTTTTATATTTAACAATTACAAAATACTTAATAAAGCTAACATTCCAAAACAAAAAAAAAGAAATAACAAGACTACAAAATAGAAAATGACAATAATTACTTACAACTTAAACAAGAAAATTAGAGGTGCACTGTGCAGAGAGCAGCTATTTCCATACATTTTTATCTTCAATATAATGAACCACCTTGTAATACGCTTTTTCTTTCAAAACTTTCCTAATATAATTTTTAAATTTATGATCAGACATTTTGGTTACTGAAAGCGGTATCTTATTATAAAATCGAACACAATTACCAAGAAACGACTTGTTTACTTTAGTTAGTCTAAAATATGGAACAACTAACTTCTCCCTTTGTCTTGTATTAATATTATGGATATCCAATTTTGACTCAAACATTCCTATGTTTCTACGTATAAACATTATAATTTCATAAATATATAATGAAGGCAATGTCATTATATTTATTTCCCTAAACAAATCTCTTAATGATATCCGTCGGATACTACTACTTCTAGGACTCCTATTAATACCTGTTTCTTTTAACATCTGTAGGTACTGGTACGGACACCAGGTCAACTGCGTCAGATGGGCTGGAGTGCTATCCGAGCCATACTGGTTGGAGTGTAGGGTAAAATGGGGGATTGATCCGCAGTCTTCAACCTATATGTGACCGCTCTTAATTTTTCACTCAGCAGTCAGCGTGTCAGTTCTCATATAGACGACATCTGTGTTAATAGTTCAAGCTGCACGAACGACATGGTGTTGAGTACATACAAGACTACGCTACGCCATGACGCATTGTTAAAACTCGGTAGGTGGTTTTTGCAACCAACAAAATAGTACATATAAGTGTGCCATTCATTTGATTGTACCTACTTTATATTTATATAATATACGAGTTGTCGTGGCATAGAGGACGAGCGAGCGACCATAGCCTGCTGGAGATTTGCGAGCTTCCCTATCATTGTGTTCTGAAGCGCTGTCGACACATTTAATTTATGTAGGTTTTAATTTAGTTTAATTCCTTCAATTTAATATCGCTTTCATATAATTGCGGACGAAATTACGGATAATATAATTATAAAGGATGAAGTTAACTAGCTGTAAAGGAAGTCTGCGCGGACGAAGCCGCGGGCACAAGCTAGTTTAATATAAATATAATTTATTTTCAACAAATTATTTACACAGAAGTACCATGCTATCAGCTTAATCACTATCAGAGTTCTCTGCTAATACTGTACCTTTTATACTCCTAGGGTCATAGGTACTTTCAAAACATCGCTTGAACACAGATTTTATCATTGTCCTCGCTGTAGGCGACGCTGGTATATTATCACAATCCATTACTTCAATATTTTTAACAGTATTTACACTTTCCACTTTACCAACATCACCATTACCTTTAACACTAATATCATTATCTTCGGGTATATCAATAAAATTAAAAAGGTGGGAATCTTCATCAAGACATTTTGATAGTTCTTCATCTAAATGTAACTTCTTTTTCGCTGAGCCTTGTGTTGCACTTGACTCTTTTCTTTTATGTCTCTCTGTTGTAGTATTTTGTGTTGTCGTTGCCTGAGTTGCATTATCGGGTTTTGACGTAGCCAAGACAAAATGTGCTTCGTATGTACAACCATTATGTACTATAAATACTGCTGGTTTACCTGTTGTCTCAAAATGTAGTTGTAAAGGTAAGTTCAATGCCTCTGTAAAAGCTAGTAATGCTCTGAATTCCTTTAAAGTGAATGTTATTGTAGTTTCTGCTCCTATTATGTAACTATCAAACTCTGCTGATTTCAAACTAATTTGAGTCCTTATTATTTTAGTCAAGTCTGCAGTTGAATCAATGTAATTGCGAAGTATAATGGAGTGTGTGGTGGCTTCAAGGGTGACCTGGTCATCAGAACTTTGAAAGTTTCCAAGAGCTTCAGAGAGTATCCGTTGTGGAGATGTTATTCTGCAAAAAAAAAATGTGATTTTTGAATATGTTATAGTTTGCATATTTATGCTTATTTTGGTATGAAAAAAAGAGAAAAGCAGTCATAAATTTAGTTTAGTCTTGTCACACTTGTATTTTCCATACTGTCTAAACCCCAAAATTAATATACAATCCCGATCTTAACTCGCAAGATTGAAGTAGAATTTTGACATTACATGTATTAAAATTACTGTCAAAAGATTCATCAATCCATTGATTTTTGATCAGGATTGCATATTAATTTTCGTCGTTAGAGGTGACATGAGTGTGTGTTCTATCTGGTGGGACTAAAAACCTCCCTTACACTTTTTAATGACAGGCAAAGAAAGGGACGTAAATGATTTACATTATTTTTGGTTTGATGTACAGCAGAATCCAGTAATAATGTGATGAAATAATATGTGACTTGAAAGTTGTATTTGTATAGAGCATAAAGTACTATTATGACTGATATCTTTGAAAAGGTAAAAGTACTCAATATTATTAATACTAAACATTAGCAACATTACACATATCAATAAAATAATAGTGTCCATCTTATGGTTTCACCCACATTCCTGAGATAATTCACATTTCATCATCATCATCATCATCATCATCAACAGCCTATCTCCGTCCACTGCTGGACATAGGCCTCACCTATGGCACGCCACTGAGCTCGATCTTCAGCTCTTTGTTTCCAACCGCTGCCAGCCAGCTTGCGTATATCATCGCTCCATCTAGCTGGAGGGCGCCCTACACTACTTTTACCGAGCCGTGGTCTCCACTCTACAACACGTCTACCCCAACGGTTATTGGTTCTGCGACAGATGTGACCAGCCCACTGCCACTTCAGATTGCTAATCCTTTGAGCTATGTCGATAACTTTGGTTCTCTGACGGATGACTTCATTTCAAATTCGATCCTTCAGAGAGACTCCGAGCATAGCTCTCTCCATAACTTAGCGTATATCAATTGGGGATAATGTAGCTTTTGTTTTGGGAAGGATCTTTTTCAATAAGATGACAAATTTTGGAGATCACCTCCAATATCAAAACTAACATACTTTACCTCTTAATCTATCTAATACCTTTAAACAAGCAATTCTTGTTTATATATATAATTGGGATCTCGGAAATGGCTCCAACGATTTTCATGAAATTTTGTACGCAGGGCGTTTAGGGGGGGAGAAATCGATCTAGCTAGGTTTCATTTTTAGAAAATGTTGTTTTATCGGTGTTCTCAGGCAATGAATACTGCTACAATATCATTACAATATGAAGGTAAAAGGTTTTCAAGTTCCTTCTTTTGTGAGAAAAGCTATTAATGGCAGCCCTTTATCAATGCATCTAATTCGTATCTAGGTCATATATAATGACAGAACTTTAAAAAAAGAATATGGTAGTAATTACATTAGTAAAGAAAACCCGAGCAAAGCTCAGACATCTAGGTACTAATTAATAATATTAGAGTAGAAGGAATATGTTGTTACCTGTTTGGCACTAAATCCTTGGTATACACAGCTTGCATAGCTTTACAATCTAATATGCACACATAATATGTCTTCACAATCCCATGTTTGCATTTCAATTGAAATATAAGCTTACAGGATTCTGGATCCAATTTGATCTCTAAGTTTTCCACTTGCTTGTCCATATGAGTTGGAGACTTGAATGTGTTGAGGGCAGACTTCATAGATATTTTACATTTCAAGCCTTCATTATCTTCGGTCGAGTAATAATTGTAGTTGAAATATGAAAAGAAGTTTTTGTTGAACTTAACCATTGCATAGGCAGACTCGGCAGAGTTCAGTGTTCGTAACAATATACAATCCGGGAGGGACTCCAGGTACAATTCATCTCCAAATCTTGCTAATGCGTGAACAGTTCTTCCTAAAACTGGAAACGAAAACGGAGTTAGAGACGATGTTTTGACATTGCTAAACAAACATTCACAAAAGATCACATAAATCATCAGCAAAACCTTTAACGTTGGAGCCGGGTACATGACACTTCATATTGCTGCAATTCTTTATTCAATACCGATACTTTAACTCTTGCAATGCGACCTATAATTATCTTTTTCGGGCTATTCTGTCACGAGGACTATAATCACTATTAATACAACTGATTTCTTTCTTTTACTGTGAAAAAGCTAAGCCTGGGCGAAGTGAGAAGTGGCCCGGGATGTTAGGCCTCTTTGGTTTGTTTTGTTTGGTTTGACAGAAACAGATCACATGTTTGACAAATCACACAAATGCTGCCAGTAAGGATTTCTGATATGGGACGTACAAACATAAACGACGATTCATTCGACATGCCAAAGAGTTTTATTTTATAAAAGAGTGAGGACTTTACGATCGTAAATGACCACATTGTCAGGTTTTGAGAATTTATTTAAATGATATGCTACACATTAAAGTTGTCATGCTCACATAAGCTGAAAATACAATAATGAAAAGCTCAAACGAACATATGAAATAGGGTGGAAGCTTTCCCTATTAGGACGATCGGAAAACTATTCTTTCTTTCGCATTATATTTTACCTTTAGTATTAAGATGCCTACGAATTAGGTGCCAAAAAAGTTTTGCTTCGTATGGCAGTACAAACTGGTTTAATGTCAATGTCTTTTTTAGTCTGTCCGTATGCGTGATGGTTAGTGAACGTGTAGCAGAAATCGTAATTTAATCAAACGAGTGAAAGTTCGAGTGAACACTTACCTACTTAATTTCCAGAAAGTTTTGACCCGACGCCAAATTGTTTTTTCAAACAGATTTTCGAAAAGTGAGGCAAACAGTTACATATACAAGGGTCATGGATTTATGTGGTAAGTAAGCTATTTACGAATTAAAGTAATAAATACCTTAAACGTGATGGTTTCAAGTCTGCATCACTACAGGCATGGCATAGTTTTATTTCCTTCCATAAATAACTTTGTAAAATTGGTTAATACTTCATAAATATACATAGTTGTTTGTTTAATTAATTATATGGGATTTCATTCTTGGTGGATCTCAGAATAAACATTTATTTTATACAAATTAGAAATACAATAAGTACCTACACGCTCATGATCGTCGAAGAGCTAGGCAGAAGCAGTCCGTTCCTCAGACAAATTACCAATACCGGGTTAATGATTATCAAAATAAGAAACGTCAATTATACCGCTCCACCAACATGGTATCAATAGGAAAAGCACCTTGCGGTGTGTCCTGGCATTTGTGGACCGAAGTAAATGTGAATCCTCAGCACACCGAGCACTGTTTTTACCACCCTCTCTCACACAACCTACAAACCTTCAAGAAAAGAGCATACTCCTTTTTAAAAGGCCGGCAACGCACTTGTGACTCCTCTGGTGTTGCGGGTGTCCATGGGTGGCGGTAATCGCTTACCATCAGGCGATACATCTGCTCGTTTGCCTAACAAAAAAAAAAAGAACAAGCCATAGGCCGCGCTTCTATTAAAAAGACATCGCTACCCAGTCTCGGTTTCTATAAAGTCATAAAATATTGTGTTTTTATTTTGGCAAGATACCGAATTTGGTTCGCGAGTCGTGTAGAGATTTTATTAACATCTAAAAGTATCTATTATACTTAGACTTTTATTAAACTAGACTCTACGTCATCTTATTAATCTATTATTGAATGTGAGAGAGATAATTGAGCGATGGTCAAATAGCCGCCTCAATTTATCATAGCAATGGCAAAATGCAATCTATATTATGAGGGCGCGCTCTTGTGGATATTTTGCCATGGAGGGTGGTCCACATCACATGTTATAAAATTCAGATCATGCAGGTCTTGCAGTGCCTTTAGCGCCCGCGCGCATGAACGTTTAGGCGAAGTTGACACGTATGTACGCTGATCATCATTGTTATTCTTTTATTTTAAGTCAGTTTTGCCGTTATTTTTACCGAATTATCGTCTTCTGTGATTGGAAGCCATCCATTGCTGAGTGAACTACAACAACGCCGTGAGCGTTTTCGACCTTGCTTTGAAAAGAGTAGTTAGATTACTCATAATTGTACCTGCGAAGGTCTATTTCAATAAAATACACAAATTGAACATTTTTAGTAGTAGAGCTCTTAGTGCAGAGTTCGTCCGGGGAAGTACTACCACCTTACCCATTTGCTCCGTGAAGCAGTAGTGCACTTGTATTACTGTGTTTTGATTAGAAATATAAGGGGGCCGGTGAAATTACAGGCACATGAGACTTAACAACTTCACGTCTCAGGGTCGACAACGCATTGGCGATGCCCTGGTGTTGCAAATGTCCATAGGCGGCGGTGACCACTTACCATCAGGTGGACCGTGTGCCTGTTTGTCAGCCCTTGTGGCATATTAAAAAAAGAATGATTTTCTTGTGCTCTTCCAATAGTAGAAATGTAGCAGTAGTAGGAACTTGCTCTGGATACTGACTGAGTAGAAGAAAAAAAGAAGAGACAGAAGAAGAAGAAAGAAGAGAAAAATATTGTATTGCTATATATTGTATGTGTTTATAGGCCACCGGCATCAAATTTTTTATTGTTTACCTCTATAATAGAAGAGATTCTTCGTAAGTTATTTAATAATTGTAACAAGTCAATAGTTCTATGTGGCGACTTTAATGTAGATACTCTTAGTAATTCATCTGAAAGTCGGAATTTAGTTGCCTTATTCAAATCATTCAACTTAGATATATTATTTAATGAGTCAACAAGATCTACAGCCACTTCGGCTACTTGTATTGATAATATATTAACTAATAGTAGTATACTAGGGAAATCGATTATTAGTGGTGTTCGCTCGGATCATAAGGCTCAATTAATAGAATTGCCATTTAAAAGACAAGTATTTAAAGTAACGAAAGTAATTAGACCTACTACTAAGGCAAGATTAGACAACTTTAAGAATAATTTAGAACTGAAACTCTGTAATACAATATATCATAGTAATGAGCCCAATGTCTTGTATGAAGGTTTATTGTCCGGGATTTGCGATAATTTTAATAGAGCCTGTCCTACTAAAATAGTGAAGGTAAATAGTAAAATGGGATTTAGTGACTGGGCTACTAAAGGTATTCGTAAGAGCAGGGATAGGTTGTATGAACTTTATCATTTAAAATCTCTAACTCATAACGAGGAATTTCATAAATATGTTAGAAACTTTTCAAAAACATTCAAGTTAGTGTGTGATCAAGCTAAATCTCACTTTATATGTAATAAAATAGGTAATGCGAATAATAAAATAAAGACAGTCTGGAATGTTATTAATACGGAAACTGGTAAAATTAGAAATAATAATGAACAGGTAACTCTTAAAATTAATGATAAAATTTTAACGAATAATTTAGATGTAGCCTGTGCTTTCGAAAACTTCTTCACGAGTATACCTGGTAAAACTACTAAAAGCCTTAAATCATGTCCTATAGTAGCGGAATCTTTACTCAAACAGCATATTCATAATATATTTCCTAGTTTTAAATTTGAGCATATTAATGCTAGCGATATCTTAAATACTTTTAATTCGCTCAATATGAAAAGTACTGAAGATTTATGGGGCTTATCAGTAACAATCGTAAAATCAATAATAACAGTGATTGCACCGGTTTTGTCAAATATTTTTAATGAATGTATTGATCAGGGTTGTTTTCCTGATTTGATGAAATACAGTAAAATAGTACCTATTTTTAAGTCCGGTTGTAAGGAGAATCCTTCTGATTACAGACCAGTTTCCGTTCTGCCAGCACTTAGTAAAATTTTTGAAAAACTGCTGCTTAATCAAATGTTAGGTCACTTTACTAAGCATAAGATATTGCATGGTCATCAGTTCGGTTTCACGAAGGGAAGATCTACATCCGATGCGGCAGCAGCATTGCTGAGACACATTTATGGCGCATGGGAGGATTCTCAGGATGCGATTGGCATTTTTTGTGATCTATCCAAGGCTTTCGATTGCGTTGACCACCGTACGCTACTTCTAAAACTTGACTACTACGGAATTCGTGGAACTGCTCATGATCTTGTTTTATCTTATTTATCAAATCGTCAACAAAAGGTAGGGATTACTGGCACAACATCCAAGGGCTCTTTAGTCGAAATGGGGGTACCCCAGGGTTCAATTTTAGGTCCATTTTTGTTTTTAGTCTATATAAATGACTTGCCATATGTTGTAAATGATCTCACAGATATTGTCTTGTTTGCTGATGATACATCATTAATTTTTAAAGTTGATAGAAAAGACAAAGATCTAACTAAAGTTAATCATACTATGTCAATTGTCTGTGGGTGGTTTGCTACAAATAATCTATTACTAAATTCAAAGAAAACTAAATGCTTAAGGTTTTCTTTACCGAATGTAGCACAAGTAGATAGCCAAATAATAATAGATGGGAGCCATATTGATCTTGTTAATAAAACGGTATTTTTGGGTCTTACATTAGACAATAAATTGCAGTGGGGACCTCAGGTTGATACTCTAGCTGCTAAGTTAAGTTCGGCTGCATTTGCTGTTAGGAAAATTAAACAATTGACGAATGTTGAGACAGCCAAATTAGTTTATTTTGCATATTTTCATAGCCTCTTGTCCTATGGTATTTTATTTTGGGGAGCAGCAGCGGATATAGAATCAATATTTATTATACAAAAAAGAGCAATTCGTGCAATTTACGGTATGGGTCCCCGTGAATCATTAAGAGATTTATTTAGGGAAATAAATATAATGACATTGCCTTCATTATATATTTATGAAAATATAATGTTTATACGTAGAAACATAGGAATGTTTGAGTCAAAATTGGATATCCATAATATTAATACAAGACAAAGGGAGAAGTTAGTTGTTCCATATTTTAGACTAACTAAAGTAAACAAGTCATTTCTTGGTAATTGTGTTCGATTTTATAATAAGATACCGCTTTCAGTAACCAAAATGTCTGATCATAAATTTAAAAATTATATTAGGAAAGTTTTGAAAGAAAAAGCGTATTACAAGGTGGTTCATTATATTGAAGATAAAAATGTATGGAAATAGCTGCTCTCTGCACAGTGCACCTCTAATTTTCTTGTTTAAGTTGTAAGTAATTATTGTCATTTTCTATTTTGTAGTCTTGTTATTTCTTTTTTGTTTTTTGTTTTTGAATGTTAGCTTTATTAAGTATTTTGTAATTGTTAAATATAAAAATATGTAAAATTGATGTTATAAAATAGCCAAAAAGTCAGAATAGATAAAAAAGAATTTAATAAAATAAAAAAGAATGTAACCTTGCTGAGTTTCTTGCCGGTTCTTCTCAGTTGAAGGCTGACTTCCGAACCGGTAGTAGCTTCAGTAACTTTAAATTTGACCTTCATAAGTGCCTTCTGAGGGCCTAAACTGAATAAATGGTTTTGAATTTGAATTTTGAATTTGAATATGATAATAATTGTTCAGTATCCTTCACTGTCATACATCCTAAGTATTCGGATTAATAAATACCACATTAATGATAACTATAGGTAATGAAGTAAGCAATCTTTTGTTATTGAATTACCTAGCGTCTATTGCGACCACGCTGCATGAACACGATATGAATGACAAGAATAAAATATAAAACACTTGCACTATCATTACTTAATGTGTATTTCTAACTAGATCACATAACATGTTCAATGTATGCTCCAGATTTAAGAAAGTATTTCTTGAAGCCTTTTGTGTTCTTGAGGAACTCGAAGTTCTCGATGGTGGAATTAGAAACGTGCCATGCCACGATGAGCTTGCATGAGCCGTCCTTCTCTGTGCAGTACTCCAGGGGTAGTGCAGCCGCCGAAGAACTTCTGTGAGGATAGTACGTGTAGTCCGACATCACTCTAATGCTACAATGTTGTACGTTTTCAGCGATGCTTCGGATTATTCCTGAAAAGTTCATGTCGATGTCATTGCTCTGATATTTATTACCGTTTCAAATGCATGTTTTATTTATGCCATATCCTTGAAGATAAGTTTCATACTCTACCGGATGCGCGGGTGATATCGACAATGACGAGAAATTTTTCAATCGTAAGATAATTTGTTACTTGGATTGTAGACGCAAATAAAACAGTCTTGTACTGGCAAGTTGAGTGTGTATGGTTTCAGTTTAAAATCGCCTCTTTATGTTAACTAGAACTTAAAATAACTTTCTTTCGAAATTTGGTTTTATATTAAAATACATATGTATTGCAACAAATTGTCTATGCTTATTGATTGTCGTCTTTTAATGTAAACTATTCTATTCTGTAGATTTACCAGTCGGTTATTTTATAAATTATTAGAACTCCTTTGGTAAACACATTATTAATGAGAATATAAGTCACAAGGGTTGAACAACACTAATTATAATAATAATTATGATAATAATCTTATAATTCTCACCGTTTTTACAAGTGTCGTTAATAAGTTGCTTTGTAACACTCAGATATTGCTCCAAAGTGTTATTGAAGGTCGTCTTGAGGCAAAGGAAGTCTTCCTCGATGTATTGCACTTTTCTTTGACTCGGTACAATTTCATATTTGATTACCGAGTTAAACACACATGGATCCCGACCCGTTGGTATCTGTAAGGTCACGAGAAATAAGCTCTTTTTGTTCATGTGTAAAAAATATTGTGGTAAAAACAGCCGTGGAGTTTTTACGCTCGGTTGAGTATTTTGTAAACATGTGGTTTGTAGGTATCCAATTTATACCTAATAGGAAGTAGGTATATTAATAATTATAAATAACTAAATATTAAATAAAACTATGTATGTAGTAAACGAGAGAGTGAATAGGCAAGGCGACAGAAGAAGTTCAACGAAGAAAAAATAATTTGTACAGATTGGTACGAACAGTGCCGGATTAAGCAAGCGCGAGGCCCTTAGCAAATTCTCTCTAGGGGCCTTTTGTCTGTTATTCGTTCTTAACTATAAAGTGGTAAAAAAAACAATCGGTGGTAGGCGGCCTTAGACGCGCGGGGCCCCCTTTTGCGCAGGGCCCGTAGCAATTGCTACTCTTGCTACGTGGTTAATCCGGCAGTGGGTACGAAATAAATCGAATAGAGAAAAATGTGAAAGGACAGTAGGTCTGGTGCAATGTAGGTATGGTAAATGACAAGGAATGAAGAGTAGTAGACAATTTCATAGTCTGAAATTGTGTAAGGATGAACTCCTCATCGAAAACGAGAGGTGCGAAGGTAGAAAGTAGCCGTGGGCATCATAATCATAAAAATGTCCGTTGTAGTTAGGTAGTCCTTAGAGTTAGGGCCTCTAAACCCCCTTGTGAGCTCATTGACAATTCTAACGCCACGTTTCTAAACTGAGTCAAAATAGAAATATTTTTCATTAACCGGCTCTTATAAATAGTCTTTACATGCCTTTTTAAAAATATTGCACAATGATATTAAAACATAATAATTGTACAATAAAAATACTTAAATGGATACCTTGTCAGGCGAGCAGTTCATTGCCAAAGGTAAGTAATCAGATATGCTATCAAATCCCTTTTGATATAAAGTATTCTTTACTACCTTTTTAAATTTATGCACGGGTAATTCTTGTATGTCTTTAGGTAGTTTATTAAAGCAACGTATACATTGTCATTTAAAAGATTTTTTTACTTTAGTGACACGAGTTACAGGTACAGCAAGTTTGTGTTTGTTTCTATTGTTAATTCTATGAGTCGGTATATTTTTACGAACATACGAGACATTGCATTTTTATAAATGAAATGTGACGGCACAGTCAGAATATTAATGTTTTTAAAATTATCTCTAAGAGAGTCTCTAGAACTCATATTGTATAGATTGCGCGAACAGCTCAGCTGCGGAATAAAAATAAATAAATAAATATCCTGGGACATTCTTTACACACGGCCATCTGGTCCCAAACTAAGCAGAGCTTGTACTATGGAAACCAGATAACTGATATACTACATAGGTATACTACTTTTTTTTTCTAAATACATATTTATATAGATATTTACACCCAGACACAGAACAAACAGTCATGTTCATGCACACAAATGTTTGTCCTGGGTGGGAATCGAACCCGCGACCTTCGGTTTGGCAGTCAGATAGTAGTATAATCAAATAGTATTGATGTCGGCACTACTAACCCAAAGGAGGATGCCGTATGTTATGAAAATAACTAAAAAAACGAATCTAGCTGTATCTACGTCAGTAAGAGAACGTATTACGTAAAAGGCTCATATTGCTAACCAGGTGCCCTTCCAACAGAAGAAAATGTAATCAAATGATTGATAGATGATAAGTAAACAGTAGGAAATCTCCATATGGTGCCGGACTTGCGACATTCAAATTATGGCCTAAAATACGTTACTAGTATTAGCTATTCATTAACGATGTCTGTTTTAGGAGTTCATTGGAACGTTCGCTTAGATAATATGATATATGAGTAGGTACTAAAACTAAAAATAAACGCTATTCGAGATAGATATTATTGGTCGCTGTAAAATCAGCATAATAAATGTCGTTGGAAAACCGACGTTAATAATATTATAGACAGACTCGCGTTTTCAATACGAACCTGTTTTGGCCTCAATTAGCGGCGCGCTATTATGGCCGTGCAGACAACCGTCTCCGTCTCCTCATAAAGTTTATTGAAAATTAATAACTGCGTTTGAAGGAACTATGGCTGTACTACTGATATTATTCATTTAAAATTTATTATAAATGCGAATGTTTGGTTTATCTTTCACGCAAAAACTTTAAATCAGATACGGATTAGCACATAGATAGTCTGTAACCTGGATTAACACATGATGTTGATCCAGGGAAAATGTAACATCCCTCGGAAACACGGGAAAAACCGATACCGACCAAAATCGATGACGATCGATATTATTACCTGCACTAGCAACATTGTATCTATGTTTTACGTGAAGGCTGATCCATCAAATCCTAACTTAAGAATTAACAAATCAACCTAAACCTTTTTGGTTTACGGTTTTCTCGACTTACCACTTCCTTCATGGGAAACCTTCAAGAAATAAAAGTTTATATAGTTTTAAAAAAAGTTAATCAATTGATTCCTCAAATTTGTTATATGTATAGGTACCTATCGGTACGGAAGCTTTATAACTGTTTGTGTATTACTGTTATAAAAACCGTTTCAGTGCCGGAGAGTAGACCGGTTATCAAATTAAATCCTTTGACAAAAGATCCCAATATCGAAGGACACAAAGAAACTATTTCTCTATGATACGCGGTATCTGATAATATAAAAATTCAACATTTCTTCATAACATTACAAGTTTAGAAATGACATTAGCCGGACTTAAAAGGGGAGCCTTTTAAGTTAAAATACCTGTATTAGGAGAGACCCGTATGTATAAAATTTGTGCAGAGAGTAGCTATTTCCAGACATCTCTATCTTCAATGTAATGTGATACCTACATACACTCTATCTTCAAAACATGTATAGGTGTTAAATTTGGTTTGGAAATAGCTGCTCTCTGCATTCATTTTGACATTTAGATAACCTCTTACAAAATTGGTCGAAGCTAGCTATTATTAGACGTGCTATTGATTAGGGTGGATTCTAGGAAGCATTATTTTGTATTTAAATAAATAAGAACATGACCTAAAATAATATAAGGTCGTTACTCTACAATAAAAAATCCATAGTAATAATTTAAATACACACGTAATACAACAATTTATTATGAATGTTAGCGATTTGTGATATTACCTCTATTGATAAGGCTGTATAGCCATTTACCTTTGCCTATTTTTACAAAATAATGGCGGGCTATGGAAGAAAGAGCGGGAAGTGGCAGATAATAAGTTTAAGATATGTAAAGGCTTGGAAAGTATGTAAATGAAGAAACTTGTTTAACTAGTTGAAATCTGTGATAGTATTATTTAATAAATACATTGATTTAGGCACTAGAGACACAAATATTAAAAATATAAGTAGGTAGGTACCTATTTACTCAATAATATAGGAAAGAACTAATATAATTATAGACGGTTTTAGTATTTATATACTGGTCCAAGTCGTACCATGTCGGCCAATAAATTCATAATAATTAAATTATTTATTACCTCTTTTCCTATACACCTTGGCGTAGAAAACAAATCCGTAAAGAGATTAGTTGATTGAGCAAGAGCTGGCATTTGAATCATGCCGTTGCAAACCGTCCAGTATCCATCACGGATGATGTAAGAGCGAGGAATCTGATCCACTGATGCCACTGTTACCATGGTAACGCCTGATCTGTGATAAGTAATTCTTTATTAAGATCCTGGATAGTAGGGCAGCGATGTCTTATCAAACATTCCTTTTATCAAGTATTATTTTATTAGTCGGGCCAGTTGGTTAGGTGGTTAGAGACCCTGACTGCCAAACCGAAGGTCGCGGGTTCGATTCCCACCCAGGAAAAACATTTGTGTGCATGAACATGTCTGTTTGTTCTGTGTCTGGGTGTAAATATCTATATAAGTATGTATTTCAAAAAGTAATATATGTAGTATATCAGTTACCTGGTAGCCATACTACAAGCAGTACACTCTGGTTAACTTGGGATTAGGTAACCATGTGTGAAGAATATCTTGGGATATTTATTATTTATATTTTGGTGAGGCTACAAGAACAATTAATCTTTTAGGTAGGTACTGGTAGAATGACTGCTTTTGGAAATAATAGGGATGCAAAATAGAAAGAAACCAATGGCGGTAACTATCGTGATATTGGCACAGCCAATACTCGTCAACTCGAACTTAATAATTTTGCAAGTAGCTACTTAAACTATACTTAAATGTCCCAAACAAATCCCAGAGTTCTTCTCCCAATTAAGATAGTCATAAATCCTATTATTGCACTCACTAACACTGGCCTTGGATTAAAAAAATAAATAAACATATTCTCTTAATGAATTCATTACACATTCCTTTTCTACCAATCTATTCAAAATCATTTCGTTGAAATTGAAATGAAGGAAAATTATTATTCAAGTTGACATTGATATCATAACTTATTCCTATCACGATTACTGATCCGCTGAGTGAGTTAAGAAATCCCGTATATGTTTACTGGGGTTTTCCTTGGGATAATACACATAAGTTAGAGAGCTATACATTCATGCTTTGAATACAAAATAGGGAACTATCCTGTATTCAAGATAAATGATCCATCACTAAACAGTGTATTGAACACCCAAACATACACTGATACATCAAATGTGATCTTAATTTCAACCATAATGTGATTTTTAATTACCGATTTAACCACAAAGAGTAGCTCTTTTGATGCTGTACAATTATGACGTCACAACTTGCTATTTCAAACAAAACTCCCATACATTCAATCGTTTTGACATTTATTAAAAAGTTGCTGATTTGGCATACCAGTCAACATATCTATTAAATGCAGCCCGTACACGTTCCTGTGACAGTTTCCGGTTCCTGTGCTTTGTACTTATTTCATTGACAGTCTTTGAAAGCAACTACTACTACACCTCCCGGTGTAGTAAAACCAAACCGTAGACAATTGCTATCATAGTTATATATGTAATGTGACCAGTATTAATTGATCATTAGCCATTTCATTCGCGAGAAATAATTTTATTTACGCTTTCATTAGCTATGGATTGTTATTATAATAATATTTATTTTTTAAGGCAACACAGAAACCCAGTAGTGTTAGTAAGAATTTAAATTAATTTAGTTAGAGCGCTAAATAAAACTAAAACTTAAAATTTGTTTTCGTTCCCTGTGTAGGTTTCCACATTAGAGGACAATCCATTTTATTTCCTATCTTAAGAATACTGATGCTACTCTCCTAGCAGAGAGGCTGTTGTCTTGCGCCAGAATTGTTGTGCATCACTTAACTAAATCTATGTATCTACATCTCTTCGATGAAAACAATTGATATATTAAGTTTGGTCTCCAGCGGGACGATTGTGTGATGCAATCGGAATTGTCGGTCCAGTCAATTTTGTATTACTTTGACAGCACTGACACTGTTGTCACACACTGTTCGCGCACCGAAGCATCAGTCTATAATAAAACTTTAATTAACATATAATCCGATAGAGTTACCCAATCCGGGTGCAGGTCTAATTATCACGCTTATTAAAAAGATATAAAATTCTATATATTTACTGATTTTATAATGTAAAAATGTTCTTACCTGCCATTAACAATAGAATCCTTAAGTAAAGTTTCAAGTGCAGATACTGTATCTATCTGAGTTTTCAAATTATTCACCAGGATTTGAGCAGTTTGCAGAGTATTCTCGAGTTTCGCTTTCAAATTGGAGGTCGATGGATCATCATTTGTATGGAAAATTGTACTTTCCTTTTCGAGATGAGCTTTTGCTTCGTGGGAGTCTGGATTAGTTTCAACTGTTCTATGGTTTTCATAAGCCAATGGTTTGACACCAATGTCGTCTGTTTTTTGAGTGGGAATTACTTTACTGCAATAAAATTAAATAAGTAAATTATTTTTAACTGAAAATTTTGAGAGATTGAGAGATAGATTCCTTATTATTATTGTACAATCAACTTCTGAAACCTACTACATTACCTATTACATTATCTACCATACATTCGTATTCGTCATCTGTATTACACAGGTTTTCCCTAAATAGTCAGGATGGCATCAATATCCGAGCCGCCTCACAAACCAAATAATTATTTCCGAGGCTCCCTGTAGTCTCATATCTGTCCAGAGTAGCTGATATAAGCTTTATACCAAAGAAAACCTAATAACTGAGTTTGTAACTACATCAAAACCATCTGGAAAGCCGATATACAACTTAAACTTAACTTTACGTTCATGAACATAAAATACAATGTTGGTTGTGAATGGGAATCGAACGCATTCAATGGTATAGCATCTATCCCGCATGCCAGACGAACTGACTAAGTCTGCGATATTTCGATGATGTTGTTTTCCTTCAGAGCAGCGGCGGCCTTACCCATTGCGAGGCTCCGGGCGGCAGGTCATTGCGAGGCCCTTTGTCCCTCGTGAAAACTATGTGATGCGAAAGTAATTCTGGTTGTTTGGTTTATGTTATCTTTGACAAATAAATCAAATTTGAAATCCATATTTTTTTTAATTTGGGTTGCGCGAGGCCCCAGCAAGAGCGAGGCCCCGGGCGATTGCCCCGTTCGCCACCCCCTAAGGCCGCCTCTGCTTCAGAGTAAGCTGCGTCACGATTCGACGAGCAAACATGTATGCAAATGCACGAAACGGTAGCATGGAATGTATTGAGTCTATTAATAAACCCACTCGTTATGAATGTATGTCTGAACTTACAATTGATCTTGAACTGGCGACATCCATTCGGAGACCTGAAGAAAAAATATAAATTGAAATGTTTTTTTTTTGCTTTATTGTGTGTGTCCTTTGTATTTTGTTGTATTAGTTCGTGTGAGAATAAAACAATGACAAAGGCTTTGTGGAGCGATTATCGAGTAATTTACGGTGTATATTATCATATTAACGGATCAGAAATGGAAAATTTAATAACAGGGAAAGTTATTAGTCAATTAAGGAACTAGTTTATATAACTACTAGCTGTCCCCCGCGGTTTCACCCGCGTTCCCTAGGGATGTTACATTTTTCTGGGATAAAAAGTATCCTATGTTACTTCTAATACCTCCAAGAATATGTGTACAAAGTTTCATGATGTTTTTTTTATTTTAGTTTTTTAGTTTTTTTTTATTTATTTTTATGCCATTTGGGCCGACAAACAAGCAGACGGTCCACCTGATGATAAGTGGTCATCGCCGCCTATGGACATTTGCAACACTAGGAGCATCGCCAATGCGTTGTCGACCCTGAGACGTGAAGTTGTTAAGTCTCATGTGCCTGTAATTTCACCGGCCCCCTTACCTTTCTAACCGAAACACAGTAATACAATTGCACTACTGCTTCACGGGGGAAATGGGTAAGGTGGTAGTACTTCCCCGGACGAATTCTGCACTAAGAGCTCTACTACTCTAAAAAATTCGCGTGAAAGCGTAACAAACAAACTTATATTCACATTTATAATATTAGTAGGGATTTTGTAAGTAGGTTTTAATACCAAAAATATTAAGGCTGAGTAAGAAGACAGTTATCTTAGTTATCGCTATAATCATTAATTAATTTAGATAAAACATCAAATCGATGAATATTTTTTGGTCGATGATTAACGCATCAAAGGATGTGTGGGTAAGTAAGTAAGTTGGTATATTTGTGAATAAATCCCTACTTAATATTATAAATGTGAATGTAAGTTTGTTTGTTACGCTTTCACGCGAATTCTACTTAACCGTCATCTTGAAAACTCATCATGAAACTTTGTACACATATTCTTGGAGGTATTAGAAGTAACATAGAATACTTTTTGTGCTGGGAAAATGTTACATCCCTCAGGAACGCGGGTGAAACCGTGGGGGACAGCTAGTCTTACATAAAGGCTGTCTTGATTTGGGTGGAATTTAGCAAGTAAAGTCAATCTTTACTTGCTAAGTCAACACCTGACTCTTTTTATCCCGGAAAAATACATTATAAGATCCCTATTTACCATCAGGCGGGTCTCAGCTTATTTTTCACCTTCGCAGTGACATATACTCTATTCAAAATTGCGGGTAAAAGTAGAGTGGGAACTAGGTACTTATCAAGGAAATAATAATCGAATTCCTTGAAATTATGGTTAGCTGGGGTCATTAATATTCACGATCTGTCGTGAATTCACACAGATCAGAATATTTTATTAAATTAGTTATACTCTTCCCGCAGTTTCACCCACTTTTCGTAGAATAAATTAATGCTACCTATGTATTCAATAACAGCCCCGCCTCGCTCTTCCGTACAGGGAACATGGTGTGACCGATCTAAGCTACGGGGTTAATAAATGTGTTTAATTATTAAAGTATTCTCGTATTAACATTGCTAGGTATATTGTAGTGTTTCCTTGGCTGACACCGCCTCCAAAAATAACAATAATTGTAACTACATTATATTATCGTAATAATTTGATTGACTTTTAAGTACTTTAAAGTACTCTCCTAAAAATCAAATCGATCCGTGGAGGATAAAATATACTCCCGGATTATTAGGTTTATAATATTTCCAAAATAAACTTACCCAATCTGCATCACCCAGACACAAAACACCAAGAAAAAATATTATCGATTGCGCAGAAATCATTTCTCATTCAAAAGGTCTCACTGTGTGATTCTAAATGTGTTGAGGAAGTGTGTTTTCCTGAATGTTTACAAAATATATTGATAAACAGGCTCCAACCTTGATTGTTCAGATTCATTGTTCTATGAAACGTTCTACACTTTTTAACAAAACGTAGCACCAGGTGTAACTTCACAATTCTAAATAACTATCCTATGCGATGATAGTAAGAGAATTCTTAACTCAGTATTAAGTCAACTAACTTTGAATTCCGCTCTACTGGCGACTGATAGATACCTACTTTAATCATTTTTAACCGTCCGCCATTTTTCTTGTATTCATCCTCTTTTATTTACCTCGGCTGCATATAAAAAGATAATTGAATTTCATTTAGCAGTGAATTTATCAAAGTTTAGTTTCATTCAGTAGGTACTTACTAACGATGTTTTGGTCAAAATGATTCATAGGATGCTAACTCCCTTAGAAGTTCCATTAGAAATCTCATTTCTTCACAATGGTCACCTGTAACTAGAACTACAACTATTCATTTATTTTACTTATTAGAACGACTCACATCAATAACCTGCCTGTAATTTCACCAGCCCAATAATATTTTCAAAATAGATTAAGTTTTCTATAACCGTCAGGAACTTAGACCCTGAGTATGGAACAGGATTATAGCATGTTGTTATTTTTCACAGCGGAGAAATTCGTGGATAGACTTCTCACAAAAGAAGCGGAGGAGCAGCCCTCCGACTCGGTGAAGCCAACTGAGCTGGTCATGGAGCTGCCCAAGTGGTTTGACGAGGAGAAATATAATAAGTGAGTACAAAAATACTACTTTAAAATAACTTGGTACTTTGGGTTATGACGTCATTTTGTAACACATCGCACAAATATTTATCAGTAGATTTATTAGGAGATAAAAAAAGATTTAACACAAAATTTATTACGTAATATTTAAACGGAATCATTAATTTTTTTCGCATGTTTAGCTGCCTCTGATTGCCGTTTCTTATTAAGCGGTTTCGACTTGATGACCTTCACTGTAATTTTAATAAACTCTTTAATCGGTAAATATTTGATAAAGGTAAATATCCTTATGATAGTTCAGAAATCCTTTCTAGAAGGACTACATTTTGATTGTTTGATATTCAGACTTATTCGGTTCCCATTCCGGAACAATGTTACTGTACCAAATTAGGCGCAGTATTTTTCAAGTTAGACCAAGTGGAAATAGAAATTTCAAAATTGAAGCCATTGGTTCTATAGATGGTTGTTTTGTTGAAGGTTTTTTGGATCAGTGGTACCTATCCTCAGTAGCTATAGCAATAACAATTATAAATGCTCTAGGGCTTTGATAATTGAATAAATGATTGACTCTGGCGATTGATCCAGAGGCCGCGAATTCTACAACGAGAACCGCTACTCGCTCGCCACATCGATGCTGATGGGTCTGGTGGCGGTGTTCGCTGTGCCGTCCATCCTCCGTGTCCTGGCCGGCTCCAAGCGCTCCAACTCTTCGTACACGGCGTACAAGCGGTACCTCTCCACCATGTTCCACAAGGAGTCCTGGTTCGAACATGAGCTTAAACCTGGCAGCGTGTAAGTATTATATACCATCCCTTCAACTAATTGTCTAAATTCAAAAAATATGTGAAGAGATAGTAGTACCTACTAACTAATGAAACAATTCAGGACCTTTCGTGAAAACTGACAGATGCTGCTTACTTTAAACATTTAGTTTTCTGTCGTAGATTGAAATTTGCTACCATATCCTACGAAAGTTTAACTTTATTTCTTTTAAACTTCGTGTCGGTTTTTATCTACCGTGTGATTCTTTTTAAAACCTAGTTGATGTGTTACCATGGGAAACATGTTCAACAGATCATGGCGATCGCTGTATGCTGTAAGGAGTCGCCACGTGCGCGCCGGGTTGGCTGCTAAGGCCAAGGGCATCGGCATCGTCTCACAAAGGGACGTTGCGCTAACTCAGTTTGGTTTCATCGGTTTCGCGATGCTGAAACCTGATAAATTCGGTATTAGGCAGATGAAGCCTGGCGACTGGGAGGCCTACAATCATTTTTGGAAGGTCATCGGATATATGATTGGACTTGAGGACAAGTGAGTTGCACTCGTAACACTGTTATAACTGGTTTTTACGTACGTTTATGTTGTGTATGACACTAAAGTTGTGGAAATCTAATAGGCCAGTACTTATTGATCTGTTCTTCGACAACGGCCACTAAATTAAGTTAAATTTAATAATAATTAACTACTGCTAACTTCAATTTTAACCAGAAATTCCTGAAAGGTTTGCCACAGGTTTCAAACAACCTGACCATCACTTCGGTTTCCAGATACAACATATGCAGGGAGACAATAGACGAAACACGTGAAGTGTGTCAAATATTACTAGATCGCGTATACACACCGTGCCTCGCGAACGTCCCGGAATACTTCGAGCACATGGCGCGAGTCATGCTGGATGGCCTCTGGAGCGCCAACCCGACGATCGATGTCACCGCCAACCTGTACTGGACGAGATACCTCGCTGATGTACCTGGCTATATCTACACGGAAGAAGAAAGGGTGTCTTTACAAGCTAGATTGAAGAAGCATTTGAAAGGAAAGAGTCTTGATGAAGGTTAGTGAATTTAAATCTCAAATCGCTTCCCCTTTTATAAAGTGGTTGAAAAGGTTCCGTGGGGACAAGTTTGGCTTAGAGTAGGGTTGCCTTTCCGGATTTTTGCTAGTTTGCAGGGCGTCTATGTGGGGCTTTGAATACTGCGCGGGAAAATTTTAATTACATTGTTACAAAAGACTAAGGTAGTTTGGTTTAAATAAATAGCAAAATGTACTGGTTATTTTATTTTTGTTGGAAGATATGTCCAGGTTTTATGCACGAAAATTATCGGATTTTACAAATGGTAACCCTACCTTAGAACAACACGGCGCGGTCCGCAGTCGAGCCACCGTTTATTGGGTCTGCAAATGTGTAAAGATTGTGTCCCTCAAGTGATTTGCAATACGAATGCACTTGAGAGGTTACTTACTACGGTGAGATTGTAGTCAAACCAGCCTATTTATAGAAAAACTCACAAGTAAATGTATGTGGACAGAAATTTCCAACAATAAGTTCATTGACATTTGATGACTCGAAATGTTGTCAGATGGCAACAAGCCATTTTATAGTAGCCCACACTACATTCAAATATTTTATTTTTATTTTTAAACTAGCTGTCAACCGGAGTTCAACCCGACAAGAAACATGTTTATTTCGGCGTTTCGTTAAATATTGTTCGGAAGTGTGTCCTTTTGTGTGCGAATCCGACTCGCACTTGACTGTTTATTTTTTTTAATAAGAAGTTTTTTCAAATATGAAAGGGCGTATACTGTACACCAAGGCACAGAACATACACCCACAGCTTTTAAGGTCGATGTCATGCCCACAAATGATTCTGGGTAGGAATGGAACCTACGACCTGTCATGTGGTAGCTAGGTGCGAGGTATCATTAGAAATACTATGATTTATCGTTCATAATTGAATCATTAGCACGTAAGCCTAGCATGGACGGTAAAAAATGGACTATCGCATGTTTTGGCTAGTCATGTTGTGATATCGTTCGTTTTAGAATCGATAATGATCGAGTGGTAGTATTTTAGTAGAAAGTAGTTTCGTAGTAGTTTTCGAGTAGTAGAGCTCTTAGTGCAGAGTTCGTCCGGGGAAGTACTACCACCTTACCCATTTCTGCCGTGAAGCAGTAGTGCACTTGTGTTACTGTGTTTCGGTTAGAAAGGTAAGGGGGCCGGTGAAATTACAGGCACATGAGACTTAACAACTTCACATCTCAGGGTCGACAACGCATTGGCGATGCCCTTAGTGTTGCAAATGTCCATAGGCGGCGGTAATCACTTACCATCAGGTGGACCGTTCGCTTGTTTGTGGGCCTGTGGTATAAAAAAAAATAAAAACAGTTCAAGCTTCGATTCCCAGGTATAATTAACGTTTCATTGCAATGATTCTTGTGGCCCGTGTGAGACGGTGACAATGTCCTTCACATGTTAAGTTGGGACTTAAAATGTGTTCAGGGGAATATGGAAATAAAAGGATGTTTTAAATGAATGAATGAAAATACATCTGTACTCTTTCATTCATAGTTTCAGTATCACTAGCCACCTATTCCAGATGCTTTTAATTAATAACAGCGCTTTGTTTCCGTCGTTGGTTGCACTTACACGAATTATCGTGCGTATTAACACACCTTTGACAAAGACTGAGTACTTCATTTCTCCGCACATTGGTCATAAAGTGATTACTAAAATATTGGTATTATTATGCATGTAAACGTGTGACTGGAAGAGTTAACTTCACTTTTATATACCTAAGATACGAAGGCTTTAATCTAATGGAGGCAGGTTAAATATACATGTATGGTATAAATGTTGCTTTGTAAAAAAACAATAGTAATTTTTTATCTGTTGGTTGGTATACCTAAACAGCCAAATTAGCGAACAGATTTTAAAGTAGAAATTAATGAGTAGTTAGGACAAAAACGTCGGTTCACAATCGCTGAGAATATCATACACACACAAAAAATATGTAGTCGAATTGGGAACCTCCTCCTTTTTTGTGAAGTCAGCGTTATTAACCATAAAACAAAATTATCTCTGTAGAATTTAATTATTTATTATACTAGCTGTTCCCCGTTGTTTTACCTGCCTTGCCGTGGAATGTCACATGTATTATACATATAATCCTTCCTCTTGAATCACTCTATCTTTTAAAAAAACCGCATCAAAATCCGTTGCGTAGTTTTAAAGATCTAAGCATACATAGAGACAGACAGACAGCGGGAAGCGACTTTGTTTTATACCATGTAGTGATATACCTACCTAAATGTATTTTTTTTGTATTTTCAAGGTGTGGATATTTCATTGCTGATAGAGAAACCAGCGTTGGAAGGTCTCCCCGATCTGCCCCCGCGGCTGATGTTCTACCACGACTACGACACGATAGAGACCGCACCAGCGTTCAAAGAGCTCTGTCTAAAAGCTAGGAATAAACTCTTTTTCAACGTTGCCTCTATGCTTTTTTACACCTCATACATTGGTAGATGGTACCTAAATTGGAACTTTAGTTTTAGTATCTTTCTTCTAAGATATTTCCCTTATTTGGCATTTGTAAGGTTTGGGATCAAAGATTCGTTCGTGAACATGTTTGTTGAAGACCCTATAGATGATACTAAGCCGAAACCTAATGCGGAGTATTATAAGCCATTGCCTCCAGTACCGTGGTATAAGGAATGGTTATCATTACTGTGGTAGTGTAATTTATATATAAAATTGTGTTTCCAAGTTAATATCAGCTCACAACTGATAATTAGGGCTTAATTGTATATGATTAACACGCGTCAAAGATTATTCTATCAGCTTAATATAGATTTGTTTCACTTGTTTGCCGTACCATGAAATTGCTTGTAATTTGTACCTTCATATACAATAATAACGTCGTTTTCAGAATACCAAAGAACCTATACACCCAACATTTTTAAGCTGAAATTGAGTTACAAAAATAAAAAACACACGTCGGTTTTTCTTATATAATTTAAACTGCCCAACAGATTTTGATACAGATTTCACCATATTTTAAAGACTTTATACATTGGCGCAGCCGAGCATGTCGATAGTGTATTATGAAGTACAGAAATTACACCTTGTAGGTAATTGAACATTTATATATTATACAATTTTTTTAAATTATACAAGTGCACATAATATTTATTTCGGTCAAAGACACATACTTCGACTAGGATAAATGATATTAAGCCATTTAAGGGTAAATTGACTAACGTTAAATCGCATTTATTATAATAATATGACATATATTATTTTTATATTACGTATTTATTTCTAAGTAAATATAGATGTTTACGGAACACGCATTCTTTGACATAAATTAACCCTGACCTTGCCAAACAAAACAATAGAGAACAAAATTATCGTGCACCTAATTTGTACACGCTTATCTTATCTTGTTTTTGTGGAAAATTACCAAATTGATAAAAGTATAATATAGGTATAAATCGTAAAATAATTTGTCAAACAGTGCATTTACAGTCATAATAGATGTCAGCGGTTTCAATCGCGTTTCCGGGGGATGTAACAATTCCCGCGATAAAAAGTATCATATGTGTTAATTCAGGTTGTAAACTGTCATCATGTGCATCCAAATAACGGATAATTATGTGGTTTACATGAAAAAGTAACAAACATCAACCCTAAAAAACTTTTGGATTAATAATATTGGTAGGGTGCATTACTATGACTCGTTTTTAGTGATGTGACCTGTTAATATGACAACTACAGTATATGGATTTGCAAATCACAATATTGTCATTGTCAAACAATGGGACGCGTACGTCACATGTTTATAATTATCTTATTATAATTACGACACAGTTTTTATTTTAAACTAGCTAACGTCATGCGTTGCTATGCGACATTTTTTTTTATTTTTTTTTATCAGGAGTCTTCATATGCGTATGTAGAACTTACTGAAGTTTCATCACCATCTGTTCAATGTTATAGAAACGCATAGAGGACAAACATAACTTTTTATATACAGTGTAAACTCTTTATAACGTTATCCTTTATAACGATAAACTCCCTATAACGTTGAAGTGAGCCCAAGTTGGTTGGTTTGTTCACTTTGTTTTGTTTTTTTTTGTTCACTCCATATAACGATAACTCTCTATAACGACAAAAAATGCTCAGTCCCTTGAGTTTCGTTATAAAGAGTTTACACTGTATTTATAAAAATAAATAACTAAGAATGTATTGATTAATTATTAAATAATTTGTAAGTATTATATTTTGTACATAGTAAAATAATGATCGTCTGAATGACCCAGTATATTTAATGTACAATCAGTTTTATTCTTTTTTATGTTTTGTTTAATTTAGATATAAGGGGGATTTTTCCAGGGTACGATAATGGTAGACTAAGTGACATTAGTTTTAATTGTGGATTAACAATGGCATATTGTTTAGTGCAAACGAATTTGTAGATATTTAAAGCCTGTTAAGATATTTTGACATCGTTAAAAATAAAGAAATTGCAATAAATGTTATTTTATTACATTTTAATTTTATTTTACTATTCGTTTTGTCAAGGTCACCTTATATACGAGTATATTAAAATACTGAAATGTACAGGGCCTTACTATGGGGTCATATGCAGTCAGTTGAGGGTGATTTAACGGACGTGTACATATAAATTCCGTTTTACTAGATTTAGTATGTCGTGTAACGGAAATGGCGTTTTCGAACAAGCTCCTGGACTGCTGGACTATTATAAAAAAACATCACAGTCACGATATTATGTGACATTTTAGGCGAAATTTTAAATGTGTTCTTTTATTAGCTGTGCCTTTATGGAACACTTGTTATCTATATAGTGCCACCTATTAATACGTGAAGGGACACCTTGTACCGCTTTTTAAACATTTTGCGCGCACGGAGGAGTGTGAGGAAGAGAAGAAGGGGGAGGAGGAGCACAGAAAGCTTAAATTTATATATTAGGTTGGGGAAAAAGTCTTTTCGCATTATAGTATGTATGAACTTGTAATAAAATCTCTTTGGCTTACTATTTGTATCTGGCTGGTTTTGGTATCATTGAAAGTTAAAATTTTAAAGAACATAATTCCAAATTCAAATTAGGAAAATGTGTGATTTGCATTTGTTTTTCGTACCGCCAAGATGAGTGAATCTAATGAAAAAATTCGATTCATTTTAAAATTTTACTACAAAAAAGGTAAAAATGCAACGCAATCCGCGAAAAAAATTGCGATGTTTATGGACCTAGTGCAGTGTCTGTGAGAGTAGCACAAATTTGGTTTAAGCGTTTTCAATCCGGAAATTTTGATGTCAAAGATGCACGTCGCTCTGGTCGCCCCATTACGGATAAAATGGATGCCATTTTTGAAAAAGTGGAGCAAGATCGGCATATCAGTAGTTACGACGTAGCTGAAGAACTGGGAATTGACCACAAAACAGTTTTGGCGCAATTGAAAAATCTGGGTACACAAAAAAGCTAGATATTTGGGTACCTCACGAGCTCACTGAAAGAAACCTAATGAACCTTGTACTCATTTGTGATTCTTTATTACGACGTCATGAAACCGAACCATTTTTGAAGAAGCTGATAACTGATGATGAAAAGTGGATCACGTACGACAAGAACGTGCGAAAAAGGTCGTGGTCAAAGGCCGGTCAGGCTTCACAGACTGTGGCGAAACCCGGGTTAACTCGCAACAAGGTGATGCTGTGTGTGTTGGGATTGGAAGGGCATTATTCATTATGAGCTGTTACCACCAGGCAGGACCATCGATCCTGAACTCTACTGCGAACAACTGATGAGGTTAAAGCAAGAAGTTGAGAGAAAGCGGCCGGAATTAATCCACAGAAGGAGTGTGGTTTTTCATCATGACAGCGCTAGACCTCACACATCTTTAGCCACTCAGCTAAAATTAAGAGAGTTTGGCTGGGAGGTATTAATGCATCCGCCGTATGGTCCTGACCTTGCACCTTCAGATTTCCACCTGTTTCGGTCTCTTCAGAATTCTTTAGGCAGTGTCAGGTTAAGATCACGAGAGGACTGTCAAAACCACTTGTCGCAGTATTTTGATCAGAAGTCCCAAAATTTCTATAGCAATGGGATCATGTCCCTACCTACAAGATGGCAAAAAGTTATCGAACAAAATGGTACCTACATACTTTAGTTAAATGTAAAAAAACTATATTAAAAATGTTTTGAATTTTCTTAAAAAATGCGAAGGAACTTTTTCCCCAACCTATTATATTAAGTATTACAAACACATTCATTAAAAATAAATTATTTACGTTCGTACTGCCATTGTCAAACATAAAATGACGTATTTGTATACGTTCGCAGTTGACGTGACAGAACAAAATTCATAAAGTTCGATGCTATGATTAAAGCGGTTAAACTCTGTTATTAAAACTCAATAACGTTGAAACTTAAAAAAAAAAATTAAGGTCGATTCTCGATCACTAGGCGACCACTAGTATTCATTATTTACATCATACATTTTGTCAGGGGTCTCTCTAAGTTGTTGTTACTATTGCAATAAATAAACATCGGATGATTTTGATTTTACGTTTATACCAACCGCAACTACCCTTTAAAAAAATCCTTCGCTTGTAATCTTGTTTTCTTGACATTGATTTGCAATAGATTATATTTTGTGAGTGTATTATTTGCTGCATGCGCAGGATTATTATATCTGTCTTCCCACGATGGTGTTGGTAGCTTCTTGCTGCCATTCGGTGCTGCCAGAAGTCGCCGGTGCGGTGTGGGAGTGTGCTTCGGTGTTGCCATGTGTGATATTTCCATATCGTTGGGTGTAAACTTCAGCCTTGGCGATTCGAGATGTTTGGCGGCTGACTTCCTCGCGGCAGGTGACATACTTGCGAAACGATCCGTGTCCGTTCTGGAACTGATAGAATATGTGTTATGATATGAGAGAATTTGGTAATAATAAGAACTATTTGTTTAAGATACAAATATGTTTTAATTTTATCGCGTAATATGAATGTTAGGAAAAGTGTTTCTCCTAAGACCCAGGGTAACCTAATATGAGAGCGCTGGCAGACAAACTGCTATGATTATTCTTTTCTAAATAAAAATAATATTACATAGTAATAGCGAAACCTTCTAATTATGAACAGACATTTGGATATTTTTCTCGTAATAACTTCAAAACGCATTTTGAGGAAATTGGCACATAGATAACGCCCTGTATTAACATATAGCATACTTCTTATCTCGAGAAATTGCAAGAACCCGGACGAGACCGGCGGCTTTTAAAAGGCGTACATATCAATTCTCTTTACTAGCTATTTGTGATGTTGAAATCTGTTAAAGAGACTACATAAATATTGTATTTTTGTATTGAAACTTCTTTTGGGACGGCCTTGAAATTCTTGTCTGCAACCTATTTGGGTGACGAAAAATAAATGAACACAATATAATATGCTATTTAAAATAGATTGTTAAATAATTTAAATGTTTTCCTGTAGGACATATGTTTCACTTTTATTTTGAGTAAAGGGAATGAGGAAACATAACAGCTATTGTTTCTAAACGTAAAAAAAGTAAACTGCACACAGTTTACACACGGATGCGGTAGAAGTGAAGCCTTCAGAAAACTACTTATCTCTGTCTCTCGCAGGCTACTAGAATACTGTAAGTGTACTACATATTTGTCTCTTTTAAGTGCTGCCATTTCATTTTATCGAGTTTTAAATCACACAGGTGCTAAAGAAGTTTCACTTACGAAATACTCTTCCGAAATGGTCACCAAAATTCAGGAAATGACACGAAGTTTTACGCGAATTTTGTAATATGTTTAGCGTCCTTTTATTATCTGTCTCTATGTAAAACTTTTAAAACAAAATTAATTACCTCATACATTTTGTCACGTGCCACTTTTAGTATTTGTTATTAATGTAATAAATAAACAACAGATGATTTTAATCTTACGTTTATTTCAATAAATTACCGCAACTACTACCCTTCAAAGAAATCCTTCGCTTTTAATCTCGTTGGTTCGGCATTGCTTTGAAATAGATTATCTTTCAGAGTATACTTCGATGCATCAGCAGAGTTGTATTCACTGCCTTCCCTCCATGGTGTTGCTAGCTTCTTGCTGCCATTCGGTGTAAGTCGCCGGTGCGATGTTGGAATGCGCGTTGGTGTTGCCGTGTTTGATATTCCCATAGCGTTGAAGGTACTCTTATGTCTTGGCGATAGAAAATCTTTGGCGTCTAACTTTCTCGCGGCAGGTGACATGCTTGCTAAACATTCCGTGTTCGTTCTGAAACAGTTACGATATCTTTGTTATAATATGTGACAATTAGGTAAAAACAAGGCCTTCTTTTTCTTCTTCTTCTGTTTTCTCAAGATACAGATATGCTGTCATCTTTTGTTTTAATTATCATGTATTATAAATGGGAAGAGCGTGTCCCACGACACAGGGTAACCTAATAAGGACCCAGACAAAGAAAACTACTATGAATTATTTTTTCTACATAATAGTTTCATTATTATATTGAAAATGCTCAACTTCGTAGAGATGAATTTCGGTCCTTTGGTTCTATTTCACGCAATAACTTCCAAATGCCTTTTGATGAAATTGGCCCATAGATAGCGCCTTGGAATAACATAAAGCATACTATTTATCTCGAGAAAATGTAAGAACACGGACGAGACCGCCAGCGTTTTAAAGGGCGTACATATCATAACCCTTTTCTAACTATTTGTGATATAAAGACCTCTCAAAGAAACTAGATACTGTATTTTTTCCATTGCGTGTAACGGGAATGAGGTCAGTGGCGTAGCTAGATAACCAAAGGCCCGGGGCAAAAAATTAAGTAGGGCCCCAACATAACTATTTAAAATCGTTTGTCCCCCCCTCCTCTCCTCCTGAGCTTGGGGGCCCGGGGCTCTGCCCCGTCTACCCCTCCAATAGCTACGCCACTGTTTGTAAGTCAGAGTCCAAGGTGCCCCCTGAGCTTGGGGGCCCCGGGGCCTGCCCCATCTACTGAATAAGGTAACATAAAAGGTATTGCTCCTTGAGTTCTAAAGAGTAAACTGTGTGCAGTTCACACGCGGTAGAAGTGAAGCCTGCATAAAACTACTTATCTCATTTTCTCGCAGACCTATTCCTATAGATTAATATTCTTGTCTTTCTAGTTTTTTTTTGTAGCCTTTTCGTATTATCGAGGTTTAAATCAGGGATGTAACGGAGCTTCGATTCCGACTCCGTTAAGTCGGAACTTCCGATTATTATTACACCTTCGGTTCCGACTTCGGCTTCGAAACTTTTAAATCGGAGGTTTTAATCGGAGGTCGAAGCATAACAAATAGTAGCGGCGGCCTGCGTCGACCGACCGCTACGCACAGGTTCATACATGTCGCGGGAAGAATTCCTCCGCCCCCGCTACGTGCGCTCTATCGTCGATTGTTTTTTACTTGTTGTTAGTTTTTTACCCACATGACGTGTTTTTACGTTATAGTCATTTGTTTTGTATTTTGCGGCTTAATATCCATAAAAGCAATCCGTTTTTGTGTTGGACAATGAAATCAAAATCAAGTTGTATTTGGAATTTTACTTTAATTGTTTGTGTAAATTTATTATTTTATAAATCCTTTAATAAAAAAGGAGAGGGCTCTTGCCACCACTTTCGACCCTGCCTCCGCCTCCGACTCCGACAAATCGAATTAAAAACTCCGACTCCGACTTCGGTTCCGATAAAATTACCTCCGTTACATCCCTGGTTTAAATCACAAAGGTGCCAAAAAGTTTCGCTAAAAAATACTCTTCCCAAATAGTCATGAAATTTTAAATATGTTTTAGTGTCTTTATTGTCTGTGCCTTTATGGAAATCCTGAATATTACAATTAATTACATTAATCATTTTGTCACTTTTAGTATTTGTTAGTAATTTCATAAATAAACAACGGATAATTTTAATCTTACGTTTATTTCAATAAATTATCGCAACTACCCTTCAAAGAAATCCTTCGCTTTTAATCTCGTTCGTTTGGCAACATTGATTTGCAATAGATTATCTGTCAGAGTATTTTTTGCTGCATCAGCAGCGTTATTTTCGCCGCCTTCCCTCGATGGTGTAGCTAGCTTCTTGCTGCCATTCGGTGTTGCCACAAGACGCCGGTGCGGCGTGGGAGTGCGCTTCGGTGTTGCCGTGTGTGATATTCCCATATCGTTGGGGGTAAGCTTAAGTCTTGGCGACAGGAGATGTTTGGCAGCTAACTTCCTCGCGGCAGGTGACATACTCGCAAAACGTTCCGTGTTCGTTCTGAAACTGTACCGATATTTCTTATTATATGAGTGAGTGTGAATAGAAATGATAAAAGTCCTAAAGATATTTACTAGAATATTTAATGTTATACATTTTAACTTTAATCTTATCCCATAATATTAATAGGACGAGTGTGTCTCCCACGACACAGGGTAACCTAAAATTGGAGGGAGCGCAGGCAAAAAAATCTATTAGTTTTTTATTAATAAATATAAATAAATAAATCCCAAGACATTCTTCACAGATGGTTACCTGATCCCAATTTAAGCAGAGTGTACTGCTTGTAGTATGGCTACCAGGTAACTGATATACTACTTTTTAAATACATACTTATATAGATATTTACACCCAGACACAGAACAGACAGACATGTTCATGCACAAAAATGTTTGTCCTGGGTGGGAATCGAACCCGCGACTTTCGGTTTGGCAGTCAGGGTCTCTAACCACCAAGCCAACTGGCCCGTCTATATATATTAATATCGTTTCGTGTATCCTTTGGTGGTTTTTCACACAAATACTAAGGAATTAACATATAGACATCGCCCTGGAATAACATATACCTAGTTTTTATCTCGAGAAAATGTAAGATTCTTCAGGAACGCGGGCAAAACCGAGGGGTGAATAGAAAGAAGTAATGGTGTGAAGTACCTGGGTGTATGCGGCGCGGGCGAGGCCCCGCCGCGCGGCGTGGCGGCGCGGCGGCGGCGCGCGACGCGCTCGGCGAGCTGCAGCGCGAGGCGCTCCCGCGCGCCGCCCTCCAGCATGCGGTACGCTGCGCCCGCGCCCACACTGGACACCATCAATAAAAATAAATATTTCTCACCAGACACAATAATAAAAATTACAAATTTATAACTTAACTATATAAAATTAACAATAAATAATTATATTCTAAGTAGTTTAGTGTGGTGGCAGCGGATAGTAGCACCAAAAAATGGACTCTATCCTCTGAACTGGCAGGAGCCTGTATCTCAGAGGATAGCGATCGACAACGATACATTCAAAAGTGCCGCTTTAAAATGTGTGTCACTGAGGTAGAGGGTTATTGTGTGTGTGTGTGTGTGTGTGTGTATATATGTGTGTGTCATGTCATCAATCATCTAATAGACTGAGGCGTGACCTTGCGGAAATCCACTGTAAGATTATACAAAAACAAATATCTAGTAACTAATAACTAACAGAAAGTCGAATATTTCTGTCCGACAGGTGGCGAGGTTCCACGTCTGTGGTGCTAGTGCGTCGACTCAGTGACAGCGGATCTAATACGTCCTGAAGATGCTTCGTGTTGAAGTGAAACACGTGTCGATTTCCTGTTGAGTTTCCTTGTTTGGAACTTGACAGAGAAGGAGATCCAGCTGAATTAGTTACTAGATATTTGTTTTTGTATAAACTCAAATCATCAATAATTTATTAAGCTTAATTTTAATAAATTATTTAGCAAGGTAGATGGGTACGCTGTACTACCCGTGGAATTGATCATCTGAATTTGGTACGTCCGAATTCATCACAGACTTGACAAAGTTTAGACCAAGTAGATTGACTTCATAACCAAGTATGTAAGCGATTTATAATCAATGCATAGATGACACATACGTAAAATCAATATTTATTAATAAGGTCGATTTTTGCTTTTTTAAAGCTAATTAGGAAGTGTCAATGCTATGAATTTTCTCAAAACCAGTGTGTAATTTTAGTACTACTGATAGATTTCACTTACGTGAATCTAAAATTTTACTTGACATTGATTTAGTGTCAATACTTAAAACTAAGAAGCAGTAGGTCGAATTTATGGACCTAAATGTAGGAAGATTTATATAACTCACGCAGGCAGCGGCGTGTCTCCACCGTCGAGTCGGAAAGGCGTGCCCTCAATTTCTCCCCAGGTCATAAGCGGCGAGCGGTCGGGGCCGTCCCCGGGACGGGGGGAAGGGGTCGCTACAAGCGAGTACTCATTCGGCTTCTCTGTGGTTATGCTCACCCCATCCACCCCTATCTTACCTGTTACCGTTGCGTCCTGAAACAAAGGAGTTGAATGATATTATATTATTCTTATTTTGGCTTAACACTAATCATACCAACACTTACTAGGTACCTATTTCTACAATAGCGGGTCAAATGTGACTTTATGTTTCCTGCTTGAATGTATGAAATATGGTTGTTAGGAAGGGAAATAAATAGTATAACTGTATATTAATTAGTAAGAAAAAGTCATGAAGTCAAATGTGCAAAAGCAATAAGATGATACGTGCATTTTCAATGCAAAGTTCAAAACGGGTCATTTGACCCGGTTATGGTATGTTTAGTGTTAAACAATCAATTTAACATAATGATATAATGAACATATACATTAACATAATTGCAAGGAGTGCCCAAGGCTTTTATATTATAAATAACTTGTTGAAAATTCAAATGTAACAAAACTTGAGTGGTACATAAAGCAACCAGAATGTTACATATTTAACGTTAATTAACGTGTTTCTTTTTTAAATATATTATCTTGAGACGGTATTGACACATGATTCTTTGATCGTAAGCAGAGTTTGTAGGGGAGAAGTGGCATGAAAGAGCCAGTTTACTAAACGGAGCAAAAAAAAAACTTTTTATTAGAGAAATAATATAATTAGAGAGACTTAATTCTTTATTAAGACTTAATAAAGAACTATTTTGAAAAAAAAAATCGTAAGTAGGTTATTCCGTACAGAAAAATCTTAAATAATATAAAAAGTCAACTAAATATTGATTTTTAAAAGATGAGTCTTTTGGCTCTTTCAAAACAAATCGGTATTGAAAGAGCTACTAGAAGTTATGAAAGAGCTAGTCAGCACTATAAAGTATGAAAAATGCAAAATTATAATAATTGAATAATAATAAAAACAAAAACACAATTCTAACGAATCCTTTGTTAATTAATTCCTTTGTTTGTTATCAGTCATTTTATGTAATTCTAACCATCGCTTGAATTTTAGCATATTATTCAGTCATGTTGTAGTCATGTAGCCAGTTTTTTTTTATTAATAACAATCTCGAAAATATACCAAATAGAAAATAATATCTTCTATCAAAATCATTGTTATATCTTCAATATTGTGCTAAGCTCTCTCAAGGCCTATTCACCGGGCTCTTTCATGAATTGTTTTTAAAATAAATATAGGCTACAAAATAACAACAATATCAAAATTTTTGCGGCTCAGTTTTTATTAAGCTAAATGGCCAAATGTATGTACAAACCCAATTTACAATTCCTCTACCTAAATTTCTTTTCAATAAAATACTAAAAACCAACTTAAATGAAGCAAAATACTTCCTTTTTAGTGCCAAAAACTTTGACTCGATGTACCAGTGTCCGTTGGTTATGGCGAACTATCAAATGTTTGTGGGTGACGGGGAATCAGTGCTGTTTCAACACTATCAAAATAATTAAGTAGCTCATTCAAAACCTGGCTCCTTCATGCCACTTCTCCCCTATTACGGCAACAAGATACAGTATATAAACAGTCATTTTTAAATACATAGTTGTATAGATATTTACACTCACACAGAACAAACAGACAATTTCCTGCACACAAATTTCTAAAATCGAATCCACAACCTGTGGCATGGCAGAAAGGATCTCTAATACCATGCCTACTGGCCTGTTGCTGCTAGAAAGGCTTGCAATTGACTACAATCTCTCAAGAAGCCAAGACACTGAAACACTACTAGCTACAAATTATTTATTTGAAACTCTCGGCGGTCACCAAAAAGTTTTCATAAGGATGTAAAAGCAATCAGAGGCTAAAACCTTTTTGTTAATACTGAAAAAAAACGAGGGAGAATTCTCCAGTACCTGTGTCCGAGCAATAGCATCAATAGTCTCCTTATTCTTCGCCTGGTCAAATGGATCAGCTCGCAGGCGCGTGTTGTGATGTATCAGCTCGGGTTTCGGCGGCGGTCCTTGAGACTCAGCCCCGTCCGGTACGTACATTATGTAGTTACGCGCTGTGTAGCGCCATGTGTCTAGCTGGAATAGAAATCATAATAAAAATTATACATAGATACTTTAAAAATAGGTACTAGATACATATTATATTAGAATAGAAACAGATTATAGTTGTGTCAAAACAAAACTAATGACCAACTCTATAGAAAGCAACTATGTTGCTTTATACGGAACTAAGATCAAATATGTGAACGAATATGTATACCTTGGTCAAATTATATCCCCTGAAGATTCCATGTCCAAGGAAATAAACGAAAGAATAGCCTGTGGATGGAAGAAATACTGGTCCCTAAAAGAAATTAAGATCTAGGCATGCATATCAAGAGAATGACTTTTAACACTTGTGTTCTCCCCTGCATGACATACGGCTGCGAGACATGGACATTAACAAACAAACAGAGAAAAGCTTGCTAAAACAGAAAGAGCAATGGAAAGAAGTATGTTGGGAATAAGGCTTAGAGATAGAATCCGAAATCTAGAAATAAGAAGGAAGACAAAAATAGCAGATATAACAACTCGCATAGACCATCTAAAATGGAGATGGACAGGACACATGCTACGTTGCACAACAAATAAATGGAGCAAACAAGCATCCCTATGGTACCCAAGAGGGGACACCAGAAAAAAGGGGCGTCCGAAAACAAGATGGAGTGACGATATCCGCCTAACCCTAGGACCATACTGGACCAGAGTTGCAGAAGATCGAAGTCAGTGGAGAGAGCTGGAGGAGGCCTATGCCAGGAGGCACGTCGAACTGCGAGATATATTATGAGAAAAACAAACAAAAATGTTAAACCTGTGAATTGTTCGAAAATAAAAGGGCTTTTTTATATTATTATAGTTGTGTAGTGAAAATGTAACATAGGTGAATCAAACTTGAGAGAGGTGAAACAGGTTATTTGAAGAAAAAATGGTGTAGTAGTTCGAATTAAGTTATAGAGAAGAAAAGTTTGAAAATTCAGAAATTATTCACAGTGGTTTTTCTTTATGATATTTTTGTTAAATCTAAACTTTAACCAGAACATAACTGAAGATTAAAAGGAAAATTGTAACGCATGGAGGGAGCAGTTAGTTTAATAAGTATAAATACCGATTAGTATAACTATATTTAACAATATATCATGGGACATTCGATACACACACAGCCATCTGGTTCCAAACTAAGCAGAGCTTGTACTATGGACACCAGATAACTGATATACTACATATACCTTTTTTCTAAATACATACCTACATATATAGATATTTATACCCTGCCACCGAACAAACAGACATGTTCATGCACACAAATTTCGTTTTTTTTATTTATATTAAGAAAAAGGAAAAATTTACACTTGATAATAAATAAATCCTCAATTGACTAGATTATCAAGCTATAGACATTTCATTAAGAAATTATTATTACCACCATCAGGTGAGATTGAGGTCAATCGCAAACCCGTCATAAAAAAAAAATCTGTACTCCAGGATCCATAATGAAATGTGGAACTCACCACAGCCTTCAGAGATAATTGGCTTAATGATATTTATTTCCTTTATAGACCTTTCTATATTATGGGCCTTATTGTATATTAACTAAAGAGATTAGTAACATACTTCTTGTGGTCGCTCAGATTGGTCAGCTTGTTGCTCGATAGATGGCACAGCGAGTGCGGCGCTGGCAAGTGCCGCTGACGTCACCTCGGCCAGTAGCTGCGGTGCAAGTTTACTCGCCCGCTTCTTATCCTCGAGCGCGATCACGCGGTTGTAGCTGGAATTGTCCTCGCTTGTATGGTTTGATAGGAATGAATCTAAAATTAAATAAAACCTTTTTAAGAGATCTTCTATAACTCATTCTGTCTTAGTGGTTAGTGTCACTAACTTCCTTCTCCAGATGTTTTTAATTAAAAACAGCACTTTCTTTGGGTTGTTGGTTGCACTTACATGATATAATCACACACACACACACACAAACCCTTACTCATTTACTCACACATTTATACACACTTATGCACCACGTTGACTACTGTAATTAAAGGAAATGGGGGCCTAGAGCTCCAAAATACAGGCTCAGGCTTAGTTTGGACTCCAGATCTCCCTCAAATTGCAATTTTTTCCCAATCTTCCTGTCAACTGTATTTTATCATTGCATGTAATTTGGGGAGATAAATAAAATAAATTATTATTATAATTATAATACACATCATTTTTTACAAAGACTGAGTTCTACATTTCTGAGTATATCAATATTGGAATCAATTAAGGTGATAATAATGCTGTGGTGCAGTGGGAAACAATATGATAAAACCATCTGCAGTATTTTGTAGTCTAGTTCGCCATCCACCTTCCAGTTAAACTTGTAATAAGTTCACATAAAATAATAAAAACATGTTTAATAAACAAGTTTTGAATATCATAATGTTGAGTTCAGTTCTGCTCTCTCTAAATTTGCTATATGCAACAGTCTTTAATATAGTGTTGCTTATTTACTATAAGATAGATAAGGGAGTATCTAATTTTTAATTACGTCAGGCGATTTAGGCGATTTTTCGACCCCCCCTCACCCATTGGTGAGGTTTTCCTCAACCCCCTCCTTCCCTAATGTCACATGAGATTTGTTACTGCTACTTTGTGGCAATCACATAGACAAAAATTTTATTTAACAAATACTTACACAAATTTACCCATATTTTAGTAGTAATTTTCTTTACCTGTTTTTGCTTGTATTTACTGTTCAGAAATATGCACAAAAATATGGGCATAAAACTATCTACTAGTACCCTATCACCTCTATCTACCCTAACACCAAACACCTGTCAGTATATTCAAGGTTATTATTTAAAGTAGGCTGTTATATACTCAGATCTACTATTGTATCCACATCTAACTCTGTTACACACTGACTAACCACTGGCTTTTCTATTTTTCAGCTTACCTAATGAATGATTGTCAATAATATCCTTGGGTTTATCATTGCTTGTACTGCCGTCTTCTGAGTCAGGTCTCTGCTCTCGTATACTGGGTGTACATGGAGAAAAGGGTCTGTCTACATTGGGGGTGTCAAATGTTGCTGGAGAATTATCTGCAATGAAACATGTTTTATTTACACTTTTTTACAGTGTCATATGATACCAAAATGTTTGTGCTATGGAAACCAGATAACTGATTTAAACCTATTTCATTTTATACTTTTTTCATACAATATATGAAATTATATTGATATTTACAACCAGACAAAACAAACTGAGAGTTTCATGCATACAAATGTCTGTCCTGAGTCAGACCCATGACCTGTATTGTGGCAGTTCTCTATCCACCAAGCCAGCTGGCTCAACACACTACTATTGCGGTATTTATTATGGTTGCTTGTCACAAATTGTTGTCAAATTTAAAGTTGGTTGTCATATTAATAAATAAATAGATAAGACTTTTATTCCAAAATTTATCAATTTTTCGTTCTACTAAATAATCACTAGTGCATTTATCACAATAAGTCTCTAATTTCGGTGTGCCTTACGGCATAGGCCTCCTCCAACGTCTTCCACTATTTCCGATCTGTTGCAATACATAGCCAAAGGGGACCTAGAGTCAACTTCAAATCATCTTCTCACTTTGCAACCTCGGCTTCTTGACCTGTCTCTTGGATACCAGATTTTTACTTGCTTGTTCCATTTTTCATGCTTAAAACAAATCATATGCCCTGTCCATCTCCATTTTAATTGGTCAATATGTGTAAGAATGTCTGTGAGTTTAGTTTTGTGTCTGATATCCACATTTCTGACTCTAACCTTTAACTTTAGCCCCAGTATAGTCCTTTCCATGGCTCATTGATATTTTGCAAGCTTTTCCCTTTGGTTTTTAGTCAAAGCCCAGGTTTCACAGCCATATGTGATGCATATCATGATGGTTGTCATATTACCAGATAGTTAAAGCTTTTGACAGTGATAGAGTTAGTAACACTTCCTTTTAATTCCGATGCATACAATATTCAAATTGGATAAAAACAAATGCTACTTACAAGGTTCGGTGGGGGGTCTTTGCCCACTATACTTCCTAGTGAGCTCTCGTAGTCTTACATAATCCTTGTTTTCTGTTGCATCTAAAAATTCGTTTTGTGCCTTTAATTTCTCCAAATCTGGGAAGAAATCTCTTTGAATAATCTTGGCAATACCCTGGAATATTACAAACAAAATATTTGATTAGAAAAGTAAATTATTTCCTATGTTAGATTTAATTATTCCTTTCTCAATACATCTAATATAATGTGTGCTTTGTTCTCACCTCCACATACAATTCTTCGTCCAAAACTTTGGCTTTCTTTATACTTTTAATTTTGGGTACTTTTGGGACTTTAAAAACTGTACTCTCACTCTTTAATAACTTCATATTTTCTAATGCCGCTTCCCCAGGTCTATGGGATTTTTCTCCTTCAGCCATATTTTGTAGGTTTTATGAAAAGAAACGTAAAATAAGAAAATTCACACGAGATCACAATATCATAACAATACCATCCATCCATCAAGATTCAATCAAGAAAACTTTGAGCGGCTTGTTCCATAGTTATAGGTTTGATACATAAAGTTTGAGAGAACGAGCTAGCAAATAGTAGACTTATCTTGTGTGAGTGAAACACAATGCTCACTTATGCTAATACTAATAGCAATGAATAGAAACCCTTTGACAGATGACGTAACTGTGGTTTGACAACTTTGACAGCAGAAATTGGGTACCTAAAAATACGTGCTTTTTTTGTGTTTAGGCCCTAGAACTGATGAAGATGTGGTAGATAACATATATAATAAAAATAAATACTACCGAATAAATACCAATAAAATTACAATATACCTGGATGTATGATAACATTTATATAATATATAATTTACATCTTATTTATAGATTTATTTATGTAGACTTTACTACATGGACTTTTGGGCCTATAAGAGCCAGTTTGGCATTGAAATCATTGTCCACTTTTGGACTTGTAAAAAGAGGCATGAGTCGCCCCAAAATCTGCAGTTTTACAATTCTTTCGTTTTAATAGTCAAGTTATCAAGTAGGTAGGTGCCACTATCATCCAAGCTTTGACCCAAAAATCGGAAACATGGCGAGGAAAAGAAAACTGGGTGGTCCTATTTACACATAACTACTACCTACTGTAGGGTGTAATAATTACTGGTAGCTTTACTATTTATTTTCAATATACATATTATTATAGTTCAGGCTATCGTTAACCGGTATGTACTTTCAACTCTATAGGTAGGTTAGTCTGGATAGATTGAGTAGGTATGTGAGATATACTAATAACTAATATGTGGATAAGGCACTTCTAGGCTTTTTTGAGTAGTAGAGCTCTTAGTGCAGAGTTCGTCCGGGGAAGTACTACCACCTTACCCATTTCCGCCGTGCAGCAGTAGTGCATATGTATTACTGTGTTTCGGTTACAAAGGTAAAGGAGTGAAATTAAAGGCACATGAGACTTAACAACTTCACGTCTCAGGGTCGACAACGCACTGACGATGCTCTGGTGTTGCAAATGTCCATAGGCGGTGGTGACCACTTAGCATCAGGTGGACCGTGTGCTTGTTTGTCCGCTCATGTGGTATTAAAAAAAATGTAACCTCATCGGTATAATTAAGTGTAGGTTAGATATCTCTATATTATAGTAAAAGTAAGTAGGTAATATTTTCTTTTTCTAGTCATATAAAGAATGACGAGCTTTCAAAATTCTATGGGGGATCCCATAGAGGTTGCACTACCAACACCCAATTTTCTAGGACGATTTCTTAAGTCTTAACGTGGCATACCTATCTGAATAATGTGTGAGCAGTGTTACCGTCCCGAACACATGAAGTAGGTAACATACCTAATGTCATTGTAGCTTGGCCGATCCGGGGAATCGAACTCAGGACCTCCAGTATTTAACCGATCTCGACCACATAGATAGGTACCTAAACTTGCGACACCCTATAATAATAATATAATGGCCGCTTTGACGTTTAACAATGACAAAGAAAAATAACTTTTATTCCTTTAGATATAAAGTACATCTATTGATCCAACGGCTAATTGTATGATGATGGACATCAACCTTATTCTAACGCAATACAGTTTTTTTTCCTATGACAATCTGAAACGTCAAAACGGCCATCATAGCGTGCCGGTAGTAGAGTTATATTCCATTAAAAATATTATGTAGCAATATTCGTGTGGGTAGGATTCATACCTAATAAACTACCGACAGAATCCATCATGGTGACTACACCGCAACAGTTGTCGGCCTTTATCAGTAGCTCTCCTGTGGTTTTTATTAGATAAAACTGTTATTAAAATTGTATGCTGGCAGGGAATGAATTAAAATCAGATATAGGTATAATAAACTATTTATTTTTTATTAACTAAACATAAAATAAATTATAACTACTTAGGAAAACACTTACATTTCAATTAGTTTTACGTTTCTTTAAAATGTACTCTTTGATGTAAAAGTCTGAGAATAAAAATAAAATAAATATGTTGTGTGGCAGAAACATGAAGGAGATCCATTTGGGATATTCGCATGATGGCTCAAACAGCACGTGGCCGAAGTGAAGGATGAGCAGTAGGAACTGAAGCTGAAAAAATAATTATAAATCTTAGTACCATTTCATGACAACAAAAAGATAGAGGGAGGCAGATGGAAGATATGACTTTAATTATTAATCGCTGAGGTTCTGAATTTCATGGTCATATGCGATTTGGGGTCACGCACTCAAGGCTCCGTACAATATTTAATAAAACAGTGATAAGACAGACAGACGGATACAAACATTTTTTTACAATTCTGTACGTATCACTAATAAATGTTAGCGTAATAGTCTAAGAAATTAAATGATATAATAATTTAAATAGGCCTTCACAGGCACTTATGAGTCAGACTCAAACGGTGGTGCATAAGATTGTGTTACGTAAAAAGCAACGCATGTGCTGTACATACGACTTTTTTATCAGTATGAACAATAAAGTCGATATTTTCAAGTAAATTTATATCTTCAGCTATGGGAGAAAAGAAGGGGATTCGAGTAGAAATACCACTTACGATCTGCAGCTGCGTAATGTACTTCTTCCACCAGTGGCTCACCCACTGCGGACGCGTTATGGAGATCAGGTAGTAGGAGTACATGACAGCATGCACCATGGAGTTTATGAAGCCCAGCATTATACCGTGACCTCCTGCGAAAGATTACAAGATTTAATTAATTAGTTAGAACTCATGTCTACCCATGCCAATAAATGTCTTCCCGGGACTAAAAGTCATATTTAATCTAGGTGCAATTAGCTGTTAATATTTTCAGTTCAACCGTTTATGGGTGAGTAATATGGGGAGGTCGCAAACCTTTAAAACTTTCACGTAGTAGGGTATAAGTCGGTCTAAGAGCTGAAAATACTATGTCAACTCTCAAAATGTCGTAATTTATTTATTTATTTAATTATTAGCTTACCAACTAAATACACACTTAACATTATCTTAGAATACTATAATAGTTACTTTTCTCGCATGCATCTAAATTACAGGAAAGCACAGCATTGGGATTGAAAATTATTTAACCAAAGGTTTAAACAAAATTTATGTAGGTACCTACAAATAATACAAATTACGCAGTGCAAGCAAGCTCGCTATTCTGTTCTGAAATAGAATACAAGATCAGAAAGTTTTAATTCCTCTCGTTCTTAATTAATAACTCCAGTTTTTACCAGGGTATTGTCTGTGTATCTTTATCGCATGTTTTTTGCGGCAAAGCCATTATTTGGACCATTTACTTATTCATTCTATAAATAAGTTGTCTGGGTGTAATTTATACCTATACTCGTATATATAACCCTAACGTGGAACCGTTTGTTATTGAGGTTATTTAGCCATTCATAACAAGTATTGTTAATATTATGCGCAATATAGTAAGTATATAATCGTTATATCGGATATTACTTAAAAACCTTCGAATAACGACAATGTTTTCCTTCGGCCGCATTTTGCCACCGACCGATTTCGAGCACGCGATTCTGAAATGCCTAATTTCTTACACAATTGAAGCGCGAACGCTGGGTTAGATTTGACAAAATTATACGATGGAACTATTATTAAAATATCTCATTAGAAATTTAATTAAATTGTAATAAGTAGGTAGGATAGAACATTTATATTAATTTTAGATGATTTGAAAATTATTATTTGTTTATGTTCTTTAATAAGAATAAATAATATCTTTGCACCGTTTTCTATGTATCTTGTTAATGACGCATGCAATGTTTTGCTATAAGTATTAATACCGTCCTAGTGTCTATTACCTACGTAACATTTCTTTGCAACGTCACAATTTCTAATGAATAGTCAGTGATAATTAAAACGATATATCAACATGTTTATCTAATTAATATGTGTAATAGATTAATTAACACGCCATTTCATATAAATTTTTACCAAAATTGTTGTGATATATGATCGTTTTCAAAAATATTGATTTGTATTTATTGGAAACTAGCTGTCCTCCGCGTTTCTGAGGAATATAAGCTATAAGAAAGAATCTCCTCCTATCATCTTCCTTATATACGAGTATATAGCCTCTTTTTATCATTTTAGGAGTTGAATATTAAAAGACGATGAATAACGTGTTTAATTTAATCTCTTAAAGAATATAAATGCCAAGTTTGAAGTTGTTCTGACCAAGAAACCACGCTGTTCCATACAAACTTTGCAACCCTTTGGGCGTTGAATTTTCAAAAATCCTTTCTTAGTCGTCCCCTACGTTATAAATGGAACCCTTGTGCAAAATTTCAAGTTTCTAACCCTTATAGTTTAGGGCCTGCGTTTATATGTCAGTTAGTCAGCTTCTCCTTTTATGTAAATAGATAAATCTCTTAATAATAAAATAAAAAATCCGTAATTAAATGAAAAGATATATGTATATAAGGAAAAAGGGTTCTTTTGATGCAACATTACCTCAAAACTACTGAACATATAGGGATGGGACTGGTACCATTCGACGCGGAATATTTCGTAGATTTTTATTGGCTACATATGATATCGATAAATGAGGGTGAAACCGTTGGGGACAGCTAGTATCCATATAAGTATAAACCAGTACGACTCCGCTGGAATAACTTACTGAGGAACAAAACACAATTAATAAACTATTGTTATAATAATAAATTGATTTCCTCGCAAGGGTTGAAATGTATTATATATTATATTGAGTATGTGTGTCCATACCTGGTACATATTTGGTGCCGACAAAGCCGAGGAGACACATTCCGAGGTGATGGTATACATGTAAGAATGACACGTGTGAAAACTTCTTGCGTAATACAAAGAATACCTGAAAACACAATGACTAGTAAAGAAAAGATAGCAAATGTATCTAACGCGTGGCATTGTGGCATGGTACCACAACGATTGCAGGTTTTCTCTCTATTCTCGAGCTTGGCAACACAATACTCAAAGTAGTTTAGCTCTTAGTGGAGAGATCGCTCGGAGACCATACCTATTTCAGCCGTGAAGCAGTACCAAGTGCCATCACTCGGACCGTCTGCCTGATTGTTAGTTTGTTAGCATACTTGATAGCCCTTTTAGACTTCTCCGGTTCAGGATACGCTAGACTTTCCAATTATTTCTATCCAATGTTTCGTTAATTGTTTAATGTTCCAGATAGCAGATAACTGTTCCGTGAATAAACATATACATTTCCATCTTTGGACAGTGCTACGAATTTATTTTTGGTGATAAACCTTTAGAGCAGTTTAAGTCAAAGCTATTTGTAGCGAGCTGTACAATATCACAATTTGAAGAGTAAAAGGTTTAAAGTGCGACTCACTGTGTCCATCAAGTCAATGATCTTGATCATGTAGTAGAGCCACACACGGTTGACGACCACTCTCTCAAGGGGCGTGTCTTCGTAGATGATTTTCTGACACCATAAGCTGTAGTAGCCTGACAGATACAGCATAGTCAAGCACTGTGAAAAAAATCAAACAATATAGGCCGCCTTCTACCAGTTACATACGAGGACCTCTCCGCTGAACTCAGATTGAACGCAACGACAACGACAGATTAACGATCGATAGTAGGTATAACTTTTTTGACAGACTTTAAACCAATCGGATCTTTTAAACGAAAAATATGCACTATACCATATTTGACATCAGCTAAATTAAAACCAAAAGCGTTTCGTTCAAAGTGCATTATCAAAGCGAAATCGGGTCTCTGTCATACCTGTCTGGTCTGATTGACCTTGAAAAATAAATAAAAAACATTAAATATTGCCGACGTAAATTGATTCAAATAATTACCTACCTACTTATTATGCTCACAAATGAATGAAAACAATTACCTACTGACATAAATGGTAGAAATCGGCAAGTCACAGTGAGTTTAAAAAAAACTTAAACTTTAGGCAAGTGCAGAATAGCGTTCTTTGGGCTCTTCTTAATAAATTTGTTTATGGGTGAACTTTAAAGCTGATTATTTTTATTTATATGACCAAGTTGCGCTCCTCTCGAAGGAAGTCTTACTGAAATTTTCTGTGTATTAGGTTGTCCCCATATTGTTCCCAGTCAAGAAAACTACAACGTACCCTACTTCACTACTATTCATTTATTGTGATATCGCAAAGGAAGATCGCAATGATGACGTGAAAGTTGAAGTTCAGCAATTCAAACTCAGCCATTCTATCAAGTTTTTCGGCACATCGTTCGCATATTCACACACAAATATGAGTATTGCTCTCAAAATGCGGAAAACAGAAGTGAATGTCTCAATAACGGTATGATTTAAAATTAATAAAAATAAAGCAGATCTTGTTTACATTTGATTTCGAGTAGTCTCGTATTTTACAAAAAGAAAAGTCGCCCGACTGGTTTGATTCAAATCGCTGACCTTGTACGATACCATAAAGGTAATGGAGACTATTAATTTTTAATAAAACCAATGCAATGCCGTAAGCACAAACATGAGTAGACCAGGATCTGTTTCAAAAGCATACCCCCTTACTTATAAACACTTCTTGTTTTCATTCGGCATCACCATTCTTGGCTTCAAGTTCTAGGTACCCACGCATTGGCTGTATTTTTTAGCAACAGATGTTTTTTTTATTTTTTTTTAATGTATTTTCGCGGAAGGTTTTTACATATTACTTACTGGCTACCCTTATTTGGTGAGCGCTGAGGTCTCTCAACCGAAGCTTAAGTAGGCAACAAAACTACGCTAATGGTGTCCTCTGTGGAGTCTATGGAGTCGGATCAGCCCCTTATTCAGCTAATGCAAACCTCGTCGGCGAGCCGCCGCACGGAGGCCTCGGAGAGCTACCTCTCACGTGATTGCGTACTTAGCGAAAGAGACAGAGCATATAGGCCGCGACGAAACATCCTCGAGCTAGTGTAATTTTCCTTACAGAATCGAGCCCCTGGGCGTTGCTGGGGACGTGGGAGTCTCGATAAACCTTTGTTTTATGAGGCGGCTCGGTCCCCTTATTCAGGTAATACAAACTTCGTCGGCGAGCCGCTTCACGGAGGCTAAGGAGAGCTTATCTCTCACGCGATTTGTAGTATTAGCGTAGTAAGCGACAGAGACAGAGCATAGAGGCCGCGACGAAACATCCTCGAGTTAGTGTCATTTTCCTTACAGAATCGAGCCCCTGGTCGCGACGGGTTCTCGCCGGCGAGGAATATATCAGTTAATACAACCTTATAAAATGAGACACCAGGGTTGAGGCCATGATATTATTGAGATACTCCGCTCGTTCAGTGACTAAGCTGTCGATGGCTCGAATCTTTTGTCATAGAATGACGGCGCGGAAATGTAATTATTTAGATATTACTATTTAACATATTAAGTAGGTAAACATTACAGGTAATCACTATTCTCTGCTATGCACATTTTAATATACTGTTGCAATCAAAGTGAATTTTTATTTCATTAAATTATTATAAAGGAAGAATTGCACAAACATTTTAAATACATATCTATCAGTAACGCCTTAAACAGTAGTGAATATGTATAGCCAAGTGAAAACTGTAGGCTTAGCCATGTTGACTATCTACAATCGTTAACGCTAATAGAAAACTATTCAAATGTATGGGAATGACGTCATCTCAACGTTAAGTCACGTGATCAAAACAAACGAATAGATAATTGGTAGCCAAGTTTATGTCGTTCAAAATGATAGAATGAAATGTGAGCGTTTCTACAAAGTCGATCGCTACATCCCATATAAACCGTAGCCAAATTACAGTTTTGACAAGCGTCATCGAAATGATGTCGAAGTTTTTGTACGACTAGTTAGCGCTCGCCGAGACCCAATAGAAAACGATAAAAAAATGGCGTCTATATGATCCAGCTGTGTTGAAACCGAGAAGTGTTTTGTTTATTTAACATATTGTTGGACTGTATTTACCATTTAGCATTTAAAATGCATACTTTAAATATGTTGTGGTGCGCTCATAATGAAGAAGTGTGGCTTAGGCGCCGAAAAAGAAATATAAATCGTCAGTGCAGGGATAATATAATATATAATACGCGAAATGCCAGAAACTTTATATGTGCTGCAATTTCGAATAGACAAATCGACATTCGAATACCTTTGTCATGAACTCCGACACAAAACTTTATTAAAGGGAGCCAACGAGATTCCCTTAATAGTTAATGTAAGTGCTTAATAATCTGACTGATAATATAAGTAGCATCAACTTTTTTATTATCTTCAGTTCCTGCTGACAGGCGGTCAGCTTTTATTCCCTTAGACCCAATTAGAATCTAAATTAAAAATATTTCAGAGAAACAGAGGGTCTATTGATTAAATAAAGGGTCAAACACAATTGTCTTGTTTGTTTCGTAAGTAGTAGTATTAGTTCATGTCGCGTATAACGTCATTGTTTATGTTTCTAACTTTCAAGTGCCCAAGTATGATATACCTAAGTATGATTTTAACAAAGGAAGATTACGAAATATCGGTTAATTTATGTACCTTTCCATAAATTCTAATAAAGCTGCGAACTGTTTTGGGTTTGCTCGAGATCTAGATTCCATCCTTGCACGATATCATATTATTTCGAGTGACAGTAATGTTTAAAATTACATTCCGCAGTTATAAGAACACCTCACCTTATTTCGCTTACTTTTTTAACACTTACAACAATTATTCCTTTAGTAACAATCGAAAACAAAACTTCCGCCCGCGCAAAAAGTACACATCTGTGACCTTGATGTTAGTTTGACGTTTGTTCGAACGCTCACCATAGACTAAAGTATAGGTTTTTTCTAAGTTCATTGTAGAACGAGCGATCGACAAAGTCGTGTCAAGTTGGCTACCAAGGTAGCGTTTTCTACAATCGCTTACGCCTAGACGTTAACAATTGTAGAAAGAGAATCGATACGAAACGTTTGTAACTTGGCTAGGCCTACTGATCACTGCAGCGGGAAGTCAATCTTTGATCATAGAAATTTTCGGTAAACCCTTACGAAGATGGATCAATGGGTCCTGACCTACAAATGAAATCAGTCTTTGTGTGTATCTTTAAAAGCAAGGCTACCCACTGATACGGTTATCAACGAATATCCATTTAAAGTTTTTTTTGTTATAGGAAACATTAATATGCAATATCTAAGTCGCTGAACATCATAATTATATATCTAAATATATATTCCACCAAATCTAAGCGGTAAAATTCATAATCAAAACTGCCCCCTTATTCAGCTAATACAAACTTCGTCGGCGAACCGCTTCACGGCGGCCTGGGAGAGCTTACATCTCACGTGATTAGTAGTATTAGCGTAGTTAGCGAAAGAGACAGAGCACGGAGGCCGCGACGAGACATCCTCGAGTTAGTGTCATTTTCCTTACAGAATCGAGCCCCTGATTATAAACGATGTGTACAAAAATATCACTTTAAAATCTACACTTACTTGTGCTGCTAAGAAAAACGATAAATATATCTGTATGATATTGTAGAGGATTATGAGGGGCTTGAGGTGGAAGGGTTCGCGGTTGGCCATGTACGCCGGCCCCCAGGACCGCACAAACCGGTGATACAGGTACATTATCACCATTATCGGGACTGGGCTCGACACGAATGGAAAACTATTCGTGCGAGGATCTGTAAACAAGGAACAACGGCTTATACTTATGGAAAATGTTAAAATAATAATAAATTTAAATATATTTTTTAAGTGAAAACTTGGATTTAGCCTGAGAGAGAATGGGACAGATAGTTTTCTGAAAGTTTCACTTCTACCGCGAGTGAAGTTTTATTTTGTTTGTACCATGTAGGTATGCTGTGTTCACAAACTTGTGGCTACTTGTGCGCCGCTCTTATATGCAACTATAGGAATACACCGTCAGCAGGTGCTTGGCGAAAGATTTTCCAACTTAAGAATAGAAGGGAAGATACCCTTCTTCCGTGTTATGGTTTCCTTACGATGTTTTCCTTCACTGAAAGCTCAAGGTGGTTGTCGATACCACGACCATTACGGGATTCTGCGACACTACCAACTGAGCTTTGACCTTAAACTTAGTTGCAAGGGGAGCCACTTAAGAGCCAGTCCAGGGTCTCTAACACTAATCTGATTAATAGAGACTAAAAATCATTTTCTAAATGTCTCCTAATATTAAATTAAATAAATATCTTGGGTCATTCTTTTACACACGGCCATTTGGTCCCAAACTAAGCAGAGCTTGTACTATGGAAACCAGAAACTGATATACTACTTTTTTTTTCTATATACATACTTATATAGATATTTACACCCAGACACAGAATAAACAGACATGTTCATGCACACAAATGTTTGTCCTGGGTGGGAATCGAACCCGCGACCTTAGGTTTGGCAGTCAGAGCGTTAACCACCTAGTCAACTGGCCTGTCTATTACTTCTACTAAAACCATTAATAAATGGTCTTTTTACAAAAAAAAAAGTAAATATGCACATACAGTAATAGATATACCTATAAAACAATGATATGGCTTATTATTCTCATCTATTTAAAATTCAAGCAGCCGTTAACTTTTGACCTAGTTGGTTTTCAGACAGTCGTACGTAATTATGCATGTTGGAATTTGAATAATAAAAAAAACACTGTTACATGTTAAAATACGCGTTAGAAAAAAAGATTAATTTACCTGCTAAGTCATCGTTAACATAATGGTAATAGGTCGTAATGTTTCTAATTATCGTACCCATGTTGTCCACTGCTCCTGTAAATAAATTGAAATGATTTTTAAACATCCAGATTTCGCTCTACACGTTCTTGGCGCCAATCATTCGACACGACTTCACGTTTCTCGGTGGAGATCGATAAAGTCCGCGTAAGTGTGTAAAATCTGGGCACACACCTTCTACTCCGAGCCAAATGGATTTTAGCACCATCAAGTAAATTCAACGAATTTTTTTTTTGTGTTGCTTTACTTTTCCTGCCTAATATATCATTTATCCGTTCCTATCTCTTTTGCTATAAACACAATATTCAAAATTGTAAAAAAAAAAACCTTTTAATGATAAAATCGAAAGGGCAGGTCTATCAAGAGCATTCAGTTTGCCACCTTTAGCAAAATACCAACTGTCCTTCAAGAAACCAAAAATGAAAGTTCTATATTTTTTTTCTTTATCGACTGAATTATAACAAGCTCAAGGTGTAAGCGCTAAGAGGAACTCTGCGATCAAATTCCAATGACGAAGGAAGTAATGCGGACAACTTGCATGACAAGTCTTGTACAGAATTCTAGGATCAGAAATTAAAATTATACTTGAAATAGATGCACTATCAAGAACGACTGAATTTTCGTCATAAAACCTATTAATAAGCAAGGATACGGTTTTACACTTACAGTTAATGACAATGCAACTTGTAAATGAGTTGAATTCAAGGTAATAGTAAAAGCCAAAAGGTACAACGGTAAGGTGGACTAAATATATTCATGAAATCATTGTGTTAGCTCGGGTCAGTGAACTCTCTGAATGATTAGTTATATTTGAGAAATTCTTTTTTTTTGTAGTTATACTTTAGTTCGTTTCCTGCCAGGACCTAAGTTAAAATAATGGCTTTAAACTATTTGAATTTGTTCCTAAATAGGCAAGTAATTGGATCTTTTTCTACGACTACTAATACTTTTACAACATTTTTTTTTTACTCTAATACTTATAAGCACTAATTAGATATTGTTATGAAGACGATAAAAAATTCGCGCGTCACCGATCCTACATCGTGCCTTTAAGGTTGTAATACCCACCCTTCCGCGGACAGTTCGATGACCACTGAAGGTTCTCAGTCGAGGTTCGTGGTAGATTTCCTTGTAATATAAGCGATATATTATTTCCTAAGTACGATTTAATTTTCGTTACCTATTGGCCTACACAATTGTATTACTCAACTTACACATGCTACAATACCGATATAAAAATAAATTGATTTCGAAAATTTTATGAAATTACGGTATCATTTTCGTATTAGTTCAATAATTTATCCAATTTTCCGTTCAAGCTGTCAAATATGTCAAATTTGATTGACTTTGTGTCACTCAAATTAACTTGCTAGTATATACGAGTCAAATACCTGTGTCATATAGGTGGAAAACCGATGAGCACCTTAAAAATAGGCTGGTAATGAATATTTCATTTTGATAATATCATTTTATGAGAACAAATCATATCAGGGTAAAATAATGTTAAAGTTTAGGTAAAGCCAAGTCACGGCAAGTGCAACAACTTATGACGGTTGTTTAACTAGCACCTATAAGTATATATTAGTATATATGTATAGAAGGTCTATACTTGGTACAGTTAGCAATATAACTGCATCAACTGACTGATCCAAATTAACTGTACATTTCCATCCTTATTAAGGAAAGATCGAGTGAAAAATGTAAATACTAGCTCACATGCGCGGTTTCACTTGCGTTCCCGAGAGATGTTACACTTCCCCGGGATAGAAAATACCCTATATTTCCAGGGCATGATCTATCATTGAGGCAAGTTTGATCCAAATCCGTTCGATAATATTTGCGTGAAAGAATAACAAATACAATAATACTTAATACATCCATCCTTAATAACTTTTGCATTTATAACATTAGTAGGATGTGTCTACAGAAACCTACACTAATTTAAAATGGAGTAGTGGAAAGTGGAAGTTTCTCCGCAAGTAGACGAGAGGTCGGCTATCCGCGAGTTCATCTGAGTGATCACTCAGCGAGTTTCGGATTGTGATTTGGCTCGCCGACGAAGTTTGTATTAGCTGAATGTGCCCCCATATTCAGCTAAACTGAGCTCAGCTACTTACGTTGCTGATCGTACATACATTGAAACTAGTATTTCTTGTACGTTCTTAAAAAAGAACATCATTAAAATAACAAATAAATGTAGCAGTATCATACAAGTATATTTAACATCTCTCGCTTAACTACCTGTTGAAACTTATGAATTTAATTAAGCACGTAGAATTAAACGCAAAAAATTGCATTACGATTACGTACAAATTTTTTATTTGATAGCGATTCAAAATCGTTGGATAAGGATCAAATATTAATTTTGGTTCTGTGGAATACTTTCGCTCGAGTAATAGTGGTCAAGTCACTCTCCCTTAGACTCCTTTATTCAATGTGGCAAGTAAAATCGCGTGATTGAGGTTTTAGTTTATTATAGTTCAATTCAGTGCATACTATCTAGGTTTTGTTTAATTAGTTATGAAAAAATGAAAAAAATAATAAGAGAAGGAACAAATTTTCTTTTTAAGTGCGACGCAACCTAACCAATAGTTTTTTTTAATACAAAAAAGCAACACACTTGGAAACTCTAATTTGATGTCCGGCATTTTTTCAGCTTTACATTTTTCAAGAATACGTTAATATACGATATTGTTATATCTAAAAAAGGAATTAAATTTAATTATATGGAATATAAGAATGGTACTTACGTAGGCTATGAATATTCAATAATGATCAATTTTTTTTTTCACGAGACACTGTCCAAGAGGGCGGGAAGATAAAGTTAATAAACTTTAACACACTTGAAAAGTGTTACAGGCGAAAGGAGTGCGGAATAACGGCTTTTGGATCTTTAAAAAGAAAACCTTATTGTATCACTTTTACTTTCAATGCATATCTGAAAACTCTCTGTTTCATTATTTTAAATCACTACACTTATTAGGAATCACTGATATTGTAGGTTTTATTGCACATTGAGGATATCATGTCTTGGGATTGGTTTTGATGATTAAATTGTTGTTTGAGCTTATAAAATATTAAGTAAACAATACCTTAAGAAGGACGTGCTGCTCCAATCAAGTTTACAGTGAGATTGAGTGGTATGAAGAGCACTCCCGCGCTCCGCGAACACACCTGACCGATCGGCGTAAATGAATATAATGAACTGATTTAATTATTATATACTTATTTATCCATGCGTGGTGCAGGTATATATATGTATACCTACACACAGATAAGGGTTTGGAAATGAACTTGTTTCTGATATTACAACTAGAACTTTCACGATGATCCTCATTTAGGTAACATGTTGATCTAATTTATTTAATGAATGGGTTACACATGTGTGTAGGTTTTGTTTAATGTTTAAGGCTATTGTTGGAATATATTAGGTACAGTTAGTTTATTAAATAATAAAAAAATCAGGGTGGAAAGTAAAGACATACTATGAAACTTTTGCAATATAGGGAAACATTTTTATTATTCATCTATCACTTTTCAATAGCATAGATTGTTTTTGTCATTCATTTATTTTTCATCAAAAAGGTTGCGGACCATAATTTCAAAGCCTCATAAGAGGTTTCACTTTAATAAAGGACCTGGGACATTCTTTACACACGGCCATCTGATCCCAAACTAAGCAGAGCTTGTATGGAAACCAGATTACTAATATACCTTCCTACCACAAAAACTTTTCTTTTGTAAATACATACTCAAATAGATATTAACGCCATATTCCCTATTTAGTTAAATCGGATAAAGTTAACTAGCCCAAAACTAAGACACAAATAATTATTGGTAACCTATTTATACTTTAACCTTACTTTATTAACCTTTTTGTTGAGTGTTCATTCGAAAATGTTGTTGCCCTTCCGATTTTAGTTCCTCCAATTCACATTTTGGTAGTAAATTGGACCGATACCTAATTAGTGATTCTTGAAAGGCAGGAAAGGATACATCCGGGACTTGTTGGTTTAACGCTTGATACGACCTAGGAAAAACGTTTTGGATATGTTGACAGTTTGATTATATAGGTATCAAACCACTATTAATTTGTACTGTATATCGTGCTAAATCATTTCCTTCGATGTAAATTTTATCAATAGTACTTAGGTATATAAATCTGTCACAAATTACTTTATGGTAAATATATGACTTGAACCAAATTTAATAAAATAGATAAAAATTCAAAATTCAAAACCATTTATTCAGTTTAGGCCTTCGGAGGGCACTTATGAAGGTCAAATTTAAAGTTACTGAAGCTACAACCGGTTCGGAAGTCAGCCTTCAAGAGATAGTGCTTAATCATTGGTATCAATGAACATTACTAGCCGTCAACACGGTTTCACCCGCATTTTCGAGGTATGTTAAGTTTTCAATGAATAAATACATATATCAATTTTCCAGTGTATGCTCTAAATCATTTCGGAAGTATCTGCGCGAAAGACTAACAAATATCTATACATACACACACAGGGCCTTCTTTTCCTTTGGGTACTCTGGGCAAGTGCCTAGGGCCCCCTTATACATGGGGCCCCCCAGTCCGAAAGGTATGGAACCCGTTGGACGTCGATAGTGTCGTCGTGTAGATCGGATCGGTGTGTCGCGCTCTTAGAGCTCTCATAGCGTAGGGGCCCTTATCCTAGTACACAGGGCCTTCAATAGTTTAAATACGGCCCTGTACACAACACATTTATAACATTAGGATGACACGAACTTTCTTGCTCGAGTGCAATGAATAAGGCACCTTTAGGAAACCAGTCAGGAGTTTATTTTAATCGGGTTACAGTTTTTAGCTTTTTATAGTTTCACCATTTCCGCTCTGTCCGTGGTTAACGATTCTCTTGGTACTAAAAAGCTATGCATGGTAGCACGGCATCACCTATTGATTCTTTAACATAGCATAGACGAGCCAGTTGGCTTGGTAGTTAGCGACCCCGACTACCGAGCCTGCAGGTCGCGGGTTCGATTCACACTCAGGACAAAAAATTGTGTGCCTGAACATGTCTGTTTGTTCTGAGTCTAGGTGTAAATATTTCATATACTTAAGTATGTATTTAGAACAGAAAATGTATATATATATCAGCTGGCTTCCATAGTAAAAGCTCTGCTTAGTTTGGGAGTTTGGCCGAGTGTAAAGAATGTCCCAGGATATTGTATTGTATTAATAAATCACCTTTCTGTTAAGTTATTCCCCTACACGTTTTCCTTTTATTATTTGTTAACTTTAAGTAGCGTACATATTTGTGTCAATAATGACAAACACATCAAACATAAGTATGATGCTCTACATTTAATTGTTCTATAAAATAGCTTCCCGTTATACATTGTAAGGTTCATGAACTAACAAAATATGTAGGTGAGTACCTACTTTTGAAATGTAGGTAGGTACCTACAGTTGTAGAATTACCGTCTAGGATTTGTAGGTACATTTACTGTTTTTATACGAGGGGTCATTGTTCTATGCCTATTCAGAATTTTAATTGTTTATAAATTGTGCGCTGGAAAGGAGAATGTAAATACGTTTAGGGTGACAGGTTTTTTATTTTGGTTTCGAAAGCTGCCATTCATCTCAAAAACGGCCCTACCGATTCAGATGCGGTTTTCTGAAGAAGTATGAGAACTATAATTCGACGAGTAAAAGGCGTTTTGACTCAACCGCCATTTTTGACGAAAGTAACATTTTTCTCAATGAATTATACTACTATGATGATGGCCCATGCACAAATTCGTTGAAGCTTGCATTTAATTTTAATATTCAACAGCTTCGATGTGGAATGTTAAGAAGTTTAGATGCAGTATCTGTTTTTGGGTTTTAATATTTTCAAATAGCTCTCCTGTAAGTATTTCAAAATGGCGCTTGAATCAAGTCGCATTTTAACCATCGAATATGTTTTTAAAAATTGCAATATTTTTGTTCATTTCTGGACAGGGAATGGCAGCCGACGAATGACTTTCTTTGATTATTTACCGCTTTTATAATATATATTCGCTTCCATCCATAGGTCACGTTGATATTTTTTAATTTGTATATTTTTAAATTAAGGACGTCCTTAACGGCTGATAGAGACTGAGTGAAATTAATAATACAATAAATAAATATCCCGAGACATTCTTTACATACGGCCATCTGATCCCAAACTAAGCAGAACTTGTACTATGGAGACCAGATAAATGATATACTACTTTTTTAAATACATACTTACACAGATATTTACACCCAGACACAGAACAAACAGACATGCACATAAATGTTTGTCCTGGGTGGAAATCGAACTTGCGACCTTCGGATTGGCAGTCAGAGTCACTAAACACCAAGCCAACTGCCCTGTCAAATTAGGCACATGATACTTGTTAATAGGAATTTCTAAAGATTTCTATAGCAATCTAGTACTAAATATAGCCTATGTTACTCAATGATAATGTAGCTTTGTAATGAAAAAAGAATTATTAAAATCGGTCCAGTACTTTTTGAGTTTATTCGTTACATACAAAATTACAAATCTTTCCTCTTTATAATATTACTAGCTGCCCGGACAGACGTCGTTCTGTCGAAATAAGTCCATACAAAAATGCAGGAATTCGCTCGCAGCGCCACCTACCGGGTCCAATTGTGAATCTAAACCATCCAGGGCACCACCCAAACGCAAACAAAAAAAAACATTCCAATCGGTCCAGCCGTATTAAAAAAGAAGAAATAATTGAATTTCACGGTATTTCGTTTACTACAAAATAAATTTAATTTATACATTAGCCTCAATAACACGTGGTAATCATGATATTGAATTGTAGCTTATATGACACGTTCGTAGATTTACCATAGCAGCGCCATCTATTGATGACTTACTCAACCCAGTCGAAAGGTATCGACATCTCTTAGAATCATTTGGAGTTAACAGATAATTGTGACTGTCAAATAATAACAGACAAATAATTAGCAATAAATTAAAATTGCGACTATAATTTGAGATTTAAACTATCCTATCTCTCAAGTTGGATCGAACTGCACATGGTGTGCGAATTTTATTATAATCGGTTAAGTGGTTTAGGAGTCCATTGAGGACAAACATTGTGACACGAGATTTATATATATTAAGATTAGTGTAGATTTGTTATCTAGTTTCCACAGTACAAACTCTGCTTAGTTTGGGATTCAATGGCCGTGTGTAAGAATGTCCGAAGATATTTATTTACTTATTACACATACGAAAAAAGTAGTAAATAACTATAATAACATTTTATAAGTAATCCCTATAAGTTAATTTTACTAGAGTAGTAGTGCTCTTAGTGCAGAGTTCGTCCGGGGAAGTATTACCACCTTACCCATTTCCGCCGTGAAGCAGTAGTGCAATTGTATTACTGTGTTTCGGTTAGAAAGGTAAGGGGACCGGTGAAATTACAGGCACATGTGACTTAACAACTTCACGTCTCAGGGTCGACAACGCATTGGCGATGCTCCTAGTGTTGCAAATGTCCATAGGCGGCGGTGACCACTTACCATCAGGTGGACCGTCTGCTTGTTTGTCGGCCCAAGTGGCATAAAAAAAAAATGTAATATATAAATTAACACTAATCATACCAACACTTACTAGGTACCTATTTCTACCATAGCGGGTCAAATGTGACTTTATGTTTCCTGCTTGAATGTGTGAAATATGGTTGTTAGGAAGGGAAATAAATAGTATAACTGTACATTAATAAGTAAGAAAATGTCATGAAGTCAAATGTGCAAAAGCAATAAGATGATACGTGCATTTTCAATGCAACGTTCAAAATGGGTCATTTGACCCGGCTATGGTATGTTTAGTGTTAAAAAACCCACGCGACCTACGCATGGAAGCGAATATATTTCATAAAAGCGGTAAATCTCTATCACATCTATAATAGCAATGTTTCTATTTCTATCATTGTCTTTACTAGGTTTATTATACAGTAACGTGACATTAGGAATATTGAAATACATATAACTTAAGTTTTTCTTTATATATTGGTGTCCTCCGTGGGCATAATGAATCTAGGCTGACAAAGCTTCACAAAGTAATATACTTATGATTTAATATTTTCAAATATTTACTTATTTAATTATTCCATACTTCTTACACATGGCACCAAAGAGAATACATATAACCACAAAGTTAACATTTGCAGTAAAAAAAGCTATTTTGTCAAATTTGTGACCAAAAATGAAATGTCTTACCAACATAAAAGTTTCATATTCTGGACATGGTATGGAGATCAATAACAATTCTTCAATATTCTTCATTAGTTAAGCAATGCCCATTCCCTAGGGTCTGCGCTAGACATTTCGTAAACCTATCGTACAGAATTATCGGAGATAATGAGGACAACCCAGAAAGGCCTCCAATTCTCATGTTCCATGGCCTACTTGGCAATAAAAAAAATTGGGAGAGCATCGCGAAGACCCTTGTCAATGTAACCAAAAGGTTGGTAATAAACGTTGACCTGAGGAACCACGGGGAGAGTCCTCACACACACACCCACAAGTACGAAGAGATGGCATTAGATATACTCCAGTTAATGGACAAGATGAAAATCAAGAGAGCTACCCTCTTTGGGCACAGTGTTGGAGGCAGGGCTGCAATGTGTGTTGCGCTGATGGATGTAAGTAAACCCTTACAACAATCAAATATTAAAAGAATTTATTCAGTGAGACATAAACCATATTTATAAGAGTCTAGGTACTAAATTAGGCCGACGAACAGGCAGGTGGTTCACCTAATGGTAAGAAGTCACCGCCGCCTAAAGACGTTTGCAACACCAGGGCCATTACCAAAGCGTCGTCGACCCTGAGACTTGAAGATGTTAATTCTCAAGTGCCTGTTATTTCACCGGCGTATTTCTTATCAAAACCTAGTATAGGAGGACTATGGAAATGGTTAAGGTGATAGTTATTCGCCGTACGAACTCTGAAATAAGAGCTCTACTACTTCAAAATCTTAGTTTTTTCCTGATTTGTCAACAGACTCATTGACAAGAATAATGCGATACACCAATAACCAATAAACCTTTTTTTATGTTGCAGCCACCGAAAATTGCAGGCCTGCTGGTCGTAGATGTATCTCCAGTATCTACCTCAACTCATATGTCAGAGAACTTCCCTAAAATATTAGCAGCGATGAAAAACGTTGATTTCAAACCATTTAAGAAAGTAAGTAAAGCTAGAAGAGATACGAGGAGCCAATTGAAACGTATAATAGACGATGAAATAACGTTAAAAGCTGTCCTGACCAATATTAAGATAAAACGAGATGGAACGATAGGATGGACTTGCAATCTGGACGTTTTGATAAATCAGTTCAATCAGATAATTACGTTCCCTGAAGCTTATAAGAAGAAAGTGTATAAAGGTCCGGCGTATTTTATTGGTGGACAGCTGTCAGAGTTTATTCCGTAAGTACAATTCTATTAATGAATTTTAATAACAGGAATTTCGTGATGTACCAAATCCTGATACTTCTTTTTCACCAAATTCAGTTTTAAATTTACGTACGAATGTACTACTAGAATTTCGGTGAATGATAATAAATACAGACCGTCTCGGTTGCTACTCCGATCGGTAGGACAATATTATCGTATGAAATTTATGCTGTCGAAGATTTTTTGTATACCAGTAGTCTGTCCATTATATCACACGGCCATCTGATCCCAAACTAAGCAGAGCTTGTACTATGGAAATCAGATAACTGATACAGTACATAATGTATTTATGTTCTGGGTGGGAATAGAACCTACGACCTGCGGCGCGGCTGTCAGGGTCTCTAACAACTAAGCCAACTGGCCTGACTGCCTCATCATAGTGTCATCATGAACATTGATGGTGCATCGTTGTGGTTCCGATCTGCGCATTGATTTCATAATACTTTAAAGTGCAACAGTATTAGATTGACTAAAGTGAATAATTTAAATGCAAATTCAACGTGCAAGAGAATAACAATCAATAATAAAGATACACAAGCTTTCCCTGTTACTTTGTCTTGTAGATTTGCAAGTACAGAATGGAGAGATTTGCAATCCTAACTTAATATCTATAGAGATCCGATTTTGACGGGACTTTACTACAGATAACTGATATAATGGGGAGTTATCGAACCCGGGACTCCAGTCTTTATGTCGACCTTAATACCGCTCGACCACCGAGGCGATAAACTGACCCAGTTATTATCGAAATTGTACCGTAAAGCAATATCTATCCACTTTTCGCATAAGAATGTAAAGGTAAGAGTTTAGTGCCGGCTCTTCTCAGAAAAAGTAACCTTCTTGACTGGCATTAGAGTCTGACCATACATAAGTATCTGTGGCGGCTTATTTGAATGAATCCTAAATATTTAAATTCAAACTATCTGCAGATAACATCATAAAGTCAATTATAACAAAATATTATAATAGATATAAGATGTGAAAGTTTAAATTGTATTTTTTTTTTATAATGATAAAGAAGATTGAGTAACGCACTAACTTGTATTTTATATTTATTGTTATTGAGAAGTATTGACGACTTTACAAAATAACTGTTAATAAAATCTAAAATGCTAAATTCATTGCATTTCATCAGAATTTTTACGCAATTATTCATGTATGGTATAAAAAAATACAATTAAAAAAATTCTAATGTAACATATTATTTATGGTACTTACTCATATTGACTGATGTCAATTAAATTAAACATGGAGGTACAATGTATTGTAGGTATAGTAGAATTATAATTACCCACACGACGTAGGTACCTATCTAATGACAATGTAAATTTACTCGTGCTTAACTCGACCTGGGATCGATCTAATTGACACCTGTCCCCAATCTCAATAAATACTTGTACCTTCCTTCAAATAACTTAATTTACTGTATAAGTAGCTGAGCAGATACAAATATACAAAACACCAGAGGCCGCACCAACTGTTGCCAATTTATGCTCTACAAAATTGTATTTCGGTAAAAGAAACGTCGTAATATATGGAAAATAGTAATGTTTGACAGAAAAGCAAAAAAGTTTAGATCAAGTTGAGCTATATATAAATATGTTTAATAGTACCAGTGTGACGTCCATATTGGATCTGTTTAGCTACATAAGTTGTACCATGTTAAGGGTCAAATCGCCTAAAAATATATTTTAAATTTCAGTGCCGACGACTTAAACGCAATACGCGAGATGTTTCCTCGAGCAGTCATCACATACGTGCCCAAAACGGGACACAACGTCCATCAGGAAGATCCGCATACCTTCATGGTACTGGCTATTGCTTTCCTGAAGACGAACAGAATTTAAACAAAATTATATGTATTGAAGTTAATTCGTCAGACGTATTCAATAAAAAGTATACTATTGTAGAAATACCTTTTATTTTTAGCGTTCCGTAATCAAATGTTGCGGAATGGGACCCTTTTACTAATACCTGCCGCCACAGCCCGCTCGGCACCATACTTCCGTATGTCTGTCTGTCCTACATTTTATGAACTGAGGCTGTAATAGGTTGATTGAATTTTGCACATTATACATATGAGTAATTATGGCTTAACGCATGTTAAAAAATGTAGGTGACCCTCCTTAAAAATTAGAGGTAGGTACTCTAATAAGAGTCGCGTCGTTATCAAAGTTTTCAAAGTAAAAACTCGCATACAACAACTGTAAAACTTAATACAATGTAGCAATCTCTTAAAGAATAAGAAGATATATCGTGCGAGACCGACTCGCACTTTGCCAGATTTTTGAAAAGTGAAAGGAATCTACCATGAAGTTTCAAGGACATTAAAGACGTGTGCCCGTGTGATCTAGGAACTCATGCCGAGAGAACGTCAATTGCATCTGGAAATATATAATAAATAAAACAAAACCATTAAGACAGTCAAATATCCTTCAAAAAAGGATATTGTCATCTTAGGGACCTACCTACTATTTAAGGCGTATAATCCAGGGTCGCGTCCGCGGTTGGAAGCTCCTTTCAAAGGAGGAAATATCTTTCCTTAGAGTTGTGAGCACGGGATCGTAGACAATTCTAGCGGCTGATTCGAGTCAAAATGCCACAATTGGTGTCCAGGTGTTCCCGCTCACAGATGACAGCCGTAGGTACTCCTTATAGGCCTGGACTTGCGAGTTATGAAGATGCATTCTTTACCCCAGTGTGAAGTACCGTTTCGCCATATTGAGCACACCTTACATTTTGAATGCCAGCTTAACCTTGTGTTTCAAGTGACGACGGAATTTAATGTCACTAAAGATGTCAACCCCATGGATTCCGATGCTCTTCGTAATATTCAGGACGGGTTCTAGAATAGTGGTAAAAGTACTACATACTTTGGCAGTATTACAACAACTTTAGCAGAGTTTATAATTCATTCTCAAACTATTTAGGTTGGTGTTTTTATTATTGTAAGGAACCCTTCGCTTGCTATTCCATCTCGCTTCCCAGTTTTTGTAAGTAATTTATAATAAGCGTTCTGTGACCTATGACGTCTGATGGCAACGGTCAAAACAATGTCAAGTAAATGACTTATTCGTCCGTAGTAAATTATAACATACTTACTTTAACACACCACGCTGAAATTTAATTTTAAATCAATAACCGCCATGGAATGGATATCTTATCAATCAGACTTACCCCTACACTTATAAAACGTGCCTCCAAAATAGACTTTAGTACTCGATCGCTCAACTTAGCTCACAAAATACATGGAAAGAATTTATCTGGAGACGCGCCTATAATAGTCATTCATGGTTTATTGGGATCCAAAAAAAATTGGGAGAGTGTGTCAAAGAAAATAGCGTCGACTACTCTGAAGACGGTAGTCGCCGTGGACGCTCGGAATCATGGAGATAGTCCACACGACAGCTCCCACACCTACCCAGACTTGGCCTCTGATGTTCTGCTACTGATGAACAAACTGTCGATAAAAAATGCCAACGTCATAGGCCACAGTATGGGAGGCAGGACTGCAATGGTCATGGCACTGAATGAGGTAACGTTTTTATGTTTTGTCTACTTACTAGTGAGTTAACATGTCTCAAGAATTTATTGTTATTATTATTACAGCCTTCAAAGGTAGCAAGTTTGGTCGTAGTAGACATATCACCAGTCTCCACACCAGGACTTCTAAACGACTTCTTCCCTAAACTTATAGATGTCATGAAGACAGTTGACTTCCAGGGCTTGGATAACGTGGCCAAGGCGAGAACCATAGCTAAAGATCAAATAATGGCTTCTGGTCTTGTTCATAACGTGGAAAGTTTGAGTTTCGTTCTAATGAATATTGGAACTAAATATGACAAAACAATAGGGTGGAAGTGCAACATTGATGCATTGAAACGCCATTTTGCTACAATTGCGTCGTTCCCAAGCGTGACAGGAAAATCTTATCCGGGACCAACATTATTTATTGGGGGTGATCAATCGAGTTATTTGCCGTAAGTTCTTTTTAGTTTGCACTGTTTAACTATTTCAATTCACAGCTATTAATTCAGTTTAGGCTGTGTGTGTGTACCACTTATACGAATAGCTAAACAAAACTTGTTTAAATTTGTACCTATCTGTTTTTCAGTCCAGAAGATATAACCGGTATTAGGGTCTACTTCCCAGAAGCAAAAATGAAATTTGTTAAAGGAGTAGGACATAATGTTCATGCAGAAGATCCCGCCACCTTTTTGAAATTAGTAGCAGAATTTATTATAAATAAAAAATAATCAAATGTGCGAACGTTTTCTTGGAAGTAGTTAGTTTTGTAGCAACATCTATTAGTTAGTTTGTATTGTATTGGGTTGTGTAATGAGCTCCCTGTTTCGAAAAATTATGGTTAAAATATTGCCTCAGATGTTACCATTCATGAACAATGCCAATTTTTTAAATAGTGACTGAATGAACTGTCAAACATCTGCCAATGTCAAATCACTTGCGTAATGTCGAAAACATAACCTTCAAAATTTTTAATAATAAACAAAAATGTTAGTAAATAAATTCTGTTCCAAGAATGTGTTCCCGCTTATAACTATTTGCCCTAGATTCCTCCCAAGTGCTGCACATAGGCGCTTTGCTACAAATTCTGAAAATGCAGAGACTGTTGACCTTGCTTATGCATCTTACGAAAGTACCTCTGAACTGGAGAACTCACGGCCTCCTCTAGTCATCCTGCACGGATTATTAGGTTCTAAGAATAACTGGAACAGTATGAGCAAGGCTATACATAGAACGACGGGGAGGAAGGTGATCAGCGTAGACGCTCGTAACCATGGCGACAGCCGCCATTCCTCGCAACACTCGTACGTACATATGGCACATGATGTTATGAAACTTCTCAAGAAGCTAGAGCTCTCCAAAGTTTCGGTAATGGGGCACAGTATGGGCGGCCGCACGGCTATGGTCTTATCACTACTTTGTGTAAGTTGTATGTAGTTCCTGATACTGGCACACTTTATTAATGACCTATACCTCTAGCTAGTAAGCCTTACCTATTTATTAATGAAGGTTCTATTATTTAGGTATAAAATTTAATGTATGTTTATTCATTTTCAGTCGGATCTAGTATCAAGCTTAATAGTGGTTGATATATCACCAGTAAAAACTAGTCCACAGATATTTTCAATGGCAAATCTTTTTGATGCCATGACCTCAGTATCTATACGACCGGGCATAGCAATGTCCAAAGCTAGGAAATTAGCAGATGAGCAGTTGAAGGCCATCACACCTGACATTAATCTGAGAAACTTTCTTATAACAAACTTAGTACAAACTAATACAGGTTCCTACACTTGGAGAGTTAATATTCCAGCTCTAAAGGAAAATTTTCAGTCACATATAGCTTGTTTCCCATCTAACTTGAGAGGTCTTCAATATTGTGGACCTACACTCTTTATTGGAGGTTCACTTTCAGACTATATTGGGTAATTTTTTTACGATTTTTATCAAAAGCATTTAACTACATGCTGGTTTCCTGGTAAATAAAAATTATTTTTCATTTTCAGTAAAAATGATCTACGAGAAATCCAAGAATATTTTCCACTAGCTGAATTAACATTCATAGAAGGTGCTGGCCATTGGGTGCACAGCCAGAAACCTGATAAATTTCTGGAGGCAATCAATGCCTTTCTTACAGAAAAATAATTGTTGACTGCACAGATGGTACAAAAATATTGTGATTCTCATTTAAACAACTCTTTATTGATGTGATTTTATTATTGATTAGCAAATTATTAGTTTATTATTGTTAGTATTTATTTCCTGTTACATCAGCCACATATATGTGGTGATATGTTAAAAAAATAAAAGGTTTACAAACTTTATTTTATTACTTTTACTCTGTAACTACCTAGAGTCCTTTATATTTGCCATAGTGGGACCAACCAGTGGAAGAAAAATGGCTAAAATCTATATGTACTAGGAACAATCAAATTAATTATATTGTACAATATTAATAAAAATGTATTCCTGTGATATTTGGCGCCAAAATTCGTAAAAAATATTTTGAGTTGATTTGGTTCTGTACGTCCGAATGGAAAAGCGATTCATGTGTCTGGCTGTCTATCCTAATATCCCTATATTGCAACTATACTTTTAGAGGGCAAAATAGAAAATGTATAAAAAATATTATCTGACTGTACTTACCATGTCATATTCAAAATCAAATGAACTTGGCTTGTTGTGAGGGTTTGAAATAAAGATATATATTTGCTTTGTTTAAAAGTTCAAAAGTAATTTAAGAAAATATATGAAATTTATTTTATTATCTAAATTAGGTCCACTACTACTCAGCCAACTTTATAAAAATAATAGAGTGGCTCGTCCACTCTATTATTTTTTAGTTAATTACTTATTAGTAGTTAGTTATACGTAGATTACAGGAAAACTAGGTATATGAAGTCAGAAATCTTAAAAAACACGATAAGTCCTATAAATGTTCATCGTACGGAACCAAAAGCGCTAGTTCAACTCTTTATTTTATTATTGTTTTCATAGCGAATTCACGAGTACCACACCGTCAGATGCCACATCCCCTGAGCCAACACATCAAATATTTATGCTTAGACAATAATTCGTTTAGACAAACAGCACGTTTTACCGCATATCATAATTTCTGTGGTCACCAACGAGTAGCGTTGATAAAAAAATTCTCACATTTTATCAGTTTCTATATTGTGGTTTTGCACTCCATACACGAAACGCAAAGTTGCACACCAAACTAATCACGAGACTGGTATAAAACAACCTGGAATTGCTTGGAACATGCATTCCCACTTCACAGTTTTGTGAAGTGAGTTTATAATTTAAACTTTATTTTTTAATTAAATTAAATTAAAATGTCGGCGGCCGACGAGAACGTCGTTAACAGCCTTCTCTTGCTGTACGATCGTCCCGGCGAGTCACTGATCACCCCCAAGGGTGATGATAACGCTGTATTCCAGCTTACACCAGAGTACTTGGTAAGTTTTCCACTACTGTTTATTTACCATATAAAGCAAATAATATACTACTCTAATAAAAAGTATAATTTTGACGTCAAATTATTTGAGACACACAGGGTCTACATGACATCACAGTTCAGTTGAGAAGTCCGATATGTGTATACGCATGAGTGACTTGGTCCAGTGTGAGATGGCACTCATTAGTCACTTTTGGCTGACCTAAATTACTCGAAGACCATATAGGAAGAAGATATTACAGGCACATGACACTTAACAACTTCACGTCTCAGGGTCGATAACGCATTGGCGATGCTAGGGGCAAAAATGTTGCAAATGTCCATAGACGGCGGTGACCAGTTACCATCAGGTGGACCGTCCGCTTGTTTGTCGGCCCATGTGGTATAAACAAAAAACGAAGTTGAATGTGACTGGGACCGAGTGCCTAAGCTTTAATTATTTATTGAACTTTATTTCAGCCCCCCGGATACGAAAACAATGGCATCGAGTTGAACAACCGATTCGGTGACGATGCCTCGCAAAAAATCCTACTCAAGACGTTGCCCAGCCTGCCGAGTTTCCCAGAGGCGTCACAGTTGCCCACTGACTCGGAGTTCTCCATCTTTTTGCCAAAACATCAGGCCATGGCTTCAGAAGTCATTGACGTTCTTATGAGTATGCAATAAGTTTAATTCATACCTATACTGTCCCTTTGTTTACCTACATCTACGGGAATTGAATCAGCGACTAATTAGTCAATGACGATTTACTTAGTTTTGATTTATTCTTCTTTTATTTTGATAACAATATTAGAATTAAATATAAATGGAATAGTTTGGGGTATATCAAAATACACAACATTTAAAGAAATGTTTTATTACTTAAATTATAAAATAATTATAAATTTTGTAAAATTCCACCATTTTTTAACGAACACGCTTTTTTTATAGAGGTTCCTGAGAATGAGCTGCAAGATCTCGTATCAACGTGCGCATTTGCTAGGACCAAGCTCAACCCACAACTCTTCAACTACTGCTACTCAGTTGCTTTAATGCACAGGTAAATAACATTTTTACAGGCTTTTTATTACCTTCACCTGTATGTTTATAACAGACTTTTTGGGGCGCGATTTTGACCCACTTTAGACGGTCAGATTTCATTCAAAGTTTGTAGATTTATTGAGGACCGATGACAATTCAATATTTTAAACAGTTAGGCCATTCACCAGGATCATTGCTCCCGATTCTGTTGTGCAACAAGCTAAATTATAATATCTTAATTACCAACCTCTACTTAGCTAACAAAATTATGTGAGGGTCATTTATTATTTCTATAACTTTTAAACAAAGCCAGTGTCTAAATGTCACCACTAAAACATTATGGCAAAAGTGAGAATGACATGACTTGAATAAATCTACAAAAACTAAATACTGCCTTTCTTTTTTCATCTTATTAGAATAGAGAGGGAGATGAAGAAAGAGACATGCATTCCACAACAGAATCAACCAATGTCAACTATTGTGTAACTACTAATGTTCATCTATGAATATAAACATTTCTCAAGTTTAAAATTAGTATTTGTTTGTAACAAATAGTGTAGAATTACGATACTTTTTCACAGTAAAAAATATTGCTTTTAATAATGAATATAACAGTACCAAGTGCATTTAGGAACTATAATAACATTAGTTATTAATTATATAAGTTAATTATCTACATTGCAAATATACATATTACAACAATATCATAGAATGTTCACCACAATATAAAATATTGGGAATTCAATTTAAAATTCAGCTGTTGTAACATGTAAATGTAACACTTATAGTAATATTGCAGGCGTGATACAAGAAACGTGCCAGTACAAAACTTTGCCGAGGCATTCCCTTCAAAGTTCTTGGACTCACAAGTGTTCACTCAGGCACGTGAGGCAGCTGCAGTTGTTCCACCAGGTGTTGCAGTAAGTACCTTATTTATCTTTCCCACCACAACAATTATCACATTTCTTATCACTGACAGAACACATCACTGGTTTGTAATTTGGAGTCCACGGCCCAAGGCTTTCATTTGAATAAAAGTCCATAGGATACGTGCCATCATCTTTCAACCATTTACTATTACCTAATGATACTGAAAATTCATATGGAGTTAGTAGTGGCTTCGGGAAAGCTGTCCCCCAGTCAATAGACAGTCTTGGACATGCTACTTGCACAAAAGCATCCAAACCAAACAATGATAATTTACTAGGGAAGATCTCAGACAAAAGTATCTTCACATATTTTTTGTCTGAGTTTCTTATTTGTTTTTCTAGATTAGTCAGAACCTTAGTACTGCCCTGTCTTCCCAGAGTGCCTAATATCAGCCCAAAATTGGAAGCTCCTTCAGCCGTTTTAACCTGGTTCTGCCTGTTTGTTTGCATTAGTTTGTGTTCATAAATCTCTGATGTAAATTTCTTTTCATAAGGGTCATATTTATATGCAGGCACATTAGGATTGGCTATCATGATTGCCTCTAAATGGAATCTACCATCACCAAGGTATATAACAGCATCAGCATTTAGTTTAGGTGCTGTGCACCCAAGGATTTCACCAGGTGACAGGGGCTTACATTGCGGAACCGTTACTATGTAGTCTTCAGTGCGAAGATTTTTAGCTACAGAATGAAGTGTTGTTACAAATTGTATTGTGCTTACTAAACCTAGGTGCGTTCCTTTCTGGAAGTTTAGTTTAATAGTTTCAACAAAGTGTGAGGGATCTATTTTAATGTCTACAAATATGTAGAGTACTTTGATGTCACCAGTTTGGTCGATGGGAATGAGGCAGGAGTGTCCATAGTGTACGAGGAGGTCGACGCCCAGGGCCACGGCAGTAAAGTCGTCGATGCAGCACGCTCCATAAGTGACATCGCCCATGATCACCGTGTCGGAGTCAGTGAAAGTCTCGATTATATCGCATAAAGTCGTCGCGAACAGTGTCAGTCCTGCAATTAAGTACAGGATTAGTCAGAATTTTTTAATTCAAATCAGTTGTAGCTAAGTAGTAGACATCGATAGTAAATCGTCTACCTTCGGGCATCTGCAGAGCTACTCGTTTAGCACCTAAGGACCTTATCCTCCATATAGTTTTGTGTATTTCAAAATTATAGTTCTGTGGCAAAGCTTCACACGCTCTATTTAACAATGGATCATTTAATAAATCATCAGGAATTTTATTCACAGCACGAATATTTGGTTTGAAAGTTTTTCTTTGGCCTTCGGGCTTTGCGCGCACGACTATCACACCTGGATTTAAATTGAAATCTTCCATTTTATAAAACACTATTGGCACATTGTTAAAGAACACAGAATTCCTGCGGTTTATTTAGTTTAACATTAAATCAGCTTTTGTCAAATTGAAAACGCGCGGTGCGTCTAAATAAATGTGTGGCCTACGTGACTTTTAGCAAGAAATAAGAATAAACGTTTCGTATCACTGACACGAATATTGAAACGGAAGATTACGTTTTTTCCATAAATCTATTAAAGCAGAAATTAATTTAATGTTGATTATATCATCAGTTAATGATTTATTTTCATGTATTTTTTTAAATAAAATAAGGCCTCGTAATATAAGAAATATAAATAATTTAATGTTTGCTTCGTTAAATGAAACGCAAGCATAATATCAATGTCAAATAAAGGAACAGGTTTCCGCGTAACGTTCCGTTCTGATCATAATTTCTTAAATTTCAACCTCTTGAACATCGAGTCGTCGAGAAATAAATATTAAAAATAATTGGTTATTTGATCAATGAAAGAAAGAAAAATATACTTTGAGTACTTAGTTAAGCGAAATATTTTTTTATTTTATTAAATTCAAGTTCTAAAAGCTTTAAAAATTCTTCAAGATGCTTTAAAAGCTCTTCAAGATGCTTTAAAATCTCTGTTAGCTTTAAATAGTCTGGAAGTTTTAAATATTCAGGAAACTCTATCAATTCATAGTGATCAACTAGCAAAATGCTTATAAAGCAAACTGCAGTAATAAATATCATAATAAAAAAACATAAACACAATTTTAGCGCCAACCCATCATAATTCCGAGAGATTACACTGCAACCGATTTGGAAGAGGAACATCGTCTTGCGTACTGGCGGGAGGACATCGGAGTCAACCTCCACCATTGGCACTGGCATCTTGTCTACCCAGGCTCCTCCACAATCAGAGCCATCGTCGCCAAGGACCGCCGTGGAGAACTCTTCTTCTATATGCATCAGCAGATTATTGCACGGTAAGGATGTCTACGGCTTCTATGATAAAATAGGATCAGAATCTTCTCTATTCGCTTCAATTCGTAGGCACAACATCAACTTGTAGATATTTATGATATTTGGATTGGGTAGCAATCGTAATGTCCACATAATGTATAAAACACGGATGTCAAAACTCCAAATAATAACAACTAAGTGAAAAAAATCACAATTTTTTGCGTACCAAAAAGTATTATTATTTAAGTGGGAGCTTTTTATAGTTGATTTATATGGAAAAGTTATCATACTTGGCACAATTATAAGTGGCTGAACACATTGGGTGGGAAATTTAATATAAAACAGTCAGAAAAAAAAATACGTGTAGGTACGTGACGTAACTGCATAGTCTCAACTGTAACTTTTCTACATAAGTACAATAACGACACCATATAAACCTGATATAATAAAATCTATATGCGAAATATTCGCAAAGCAACGCAAGCCGTGAGCACCTATTAATCTCTAAGTATGATACAGATACAACTGCGAGCGTCTAAACAATTCGCTCAAACGCGTGAAGAAGTTCAGTAACTGGCGCGAGCCCATACCCGAGGCGTACTTCCCGAAACTAGACAGTCTCACTACGTCACGTGGTTGGCCCCCGCGGCAAGCGAACATGCAGTGGCAAGACCTGAACCGACCCGCTGAGGGCCTCAGCATCACTATCAGTGACATGGAGAGATGGAGGAGGAATATTGAAGAGGCTATTGCTACTGGTACCGTTAGATTGGTAAGTCTCTGCTTCCTCCCGTAAAACTACTAACGTGTTCAAAACATAAGTATGTAATAAATAACGTTATATTGTATACTTGGTTATTGCACTATTATTAATTTTATTTGATCCCTGATATTTTTATTTTCTTTGGTTTTGATATACTTACTATTTAAGAAGACCTATAATTTCCCACTTGTTTCTATGATTATTATTATTTATAAGATTTGTGCTCTTGGTCTATCGAATAAGAAAGTCAGATACGTATTTAAGCTCTAACACACGATGAAAACCTCATTCCAAAGACTTCAGTAGAAATTTATGAAAATCAACCTCATGTCGTTTATCATAGCGATACGACAATGTGTCTTATTTCGTGAAATAGATACATGCTGGATAGCATGATTAGCAAGCCATATCGTTACGCTTCTTGCCAATGTGAGATTTTTGTTAAAGTAAGTGAGTGCTCGTGTCGAGTGATCTTATCAACCAAGGTTACCATGGTATGGTCGAATTCAAAATTCAAAAATTCAAAATTCAAAACCATTTATTCAGTTTAGGCCCTCAGAAGGCACTTATGAAGGTCAAATTTAAAGTTACTGAAGCTACTACCGGTTCGGAAGTCAGCCTTCAACTGAGAAGAACCGGCAAGAAACTCAGCAAGGTTACATTCTTTTTTATTTTATTAAATTCTTTTTTATCTATTCTGACTTTTTGGCTATTTTATAACATCAACCTTACATATTTCCATATTTTACAATTACAAAATACTTAATAAAGCTAACATTCAAAAACAAAAAACAAAAAAAAGAAATAACAAGACTACAAAATAGAAAATGACAATAATTACTTACAACTTAAACAAGAAAATTAGAGGTGCACTGTGCAGAGAGCAGCTATTTCCATACATTTTTATCTTCAATATAATGAACCTTGCCAATATAATGTAGCTTGGATTATGGTATCCCTTCCATACACACGATCAAAAATGTGAAATGACTGAGTTAAAGGTATCCTTAGTTGGTTTAACGACTGTTTGACTATCATACTATCATGAATTCTCATTAAAGTATTACATAATGATCCATAAAGTCGGTTTATGTAAATTGTAAAGCGAGATCCGTCGTGCTTCTGTAGAGACTTCGGACCTTAAAAAACCTAAGAATTTAATGTTCAAAATCATAAGGTACTAAATAGAAGTATTTACCTACATCAAAGAATTAGTTTTTGTAATAGCTTTTTTAATATTGCAGCCAAACGGGTCGACGCAGCCCCTGGACATTGACACGCTAGGTAACATGCTGGAGCCGAGTATGCTCTCGCCGAACCCGACTCTCTACGGAGCCATTCACAACAACGGACACAACTTCTCCGCATACATGCACGATCCTAACCATCGCTACTTGGTAAATATTCCTATTAAGCTGGTTAAAGCTGTAACAAATCCCCCCCCCTCATTACTGTTTTAACCACAATGTAATTTCGTTGTATTTAAAGTCATTAATGTAAACTCTATACATAGGGATTATAATGTCGCATTTTGTATAACAGGAAACATTCGGCGTTATTGCCGACGAGGCGACGACTATGCGGGACCCGCTGTTCTACCGCTGGCACGCGTGGGTCGACGACGTCTTCCAGAAGCACAAGGAGTCCGCATATGTCCGCCCTTACAGTCGCTCAGAGGTACAGTTCTCATACTTATTCCATATTATTTGGAACTTTATTGAATAGCATACACATTATTGTATAAATGTGAATAATTTTACCTAAATAAAAAATATATATACAGCTTGAAAACCCCGGCGTCCAAGTGACTTCAGCAACCATCCAAACTGCAAACGCCGAGCCCAATACCCTGAACACCTTCTGGATGTCGAGTGACGTTGATCTGTCGAGGGGTCTGGACTTCTCCGACCGAGGACCGGTTTATGCGCGCTTCACCCATCTTAACCACAGACCTTTCACTTACAAGTAAGTACAAAAAAATCAAAGGCAAGTAGGTATCTAAACTGCTATAAAAGTAGGTAGTTAAACTTCTTATAAATACAAAGACTTAATAATTTGGGACCGAAATATCTTCTTCTCGTGACTCGTTGTTAATTTTTCATGGTTACCTTTTTTTTGTGATACGCTTTTGGGTTTCTAAATAAAATAAATTAAATTGCAGTATAAACGTGAACAACACCGGAACCGCTCGTCGTTGTACGGTCCGCATCTTCCTCGCGCCCAAGTTCGACGAGCGCCGCCTCGTGTGGGCACTCGCCGACCAGCGCAAGGTCATGATCGAGATGGACAGATTCGTTACACCATGTGAGTCAGCACCTACCTTTCCAGGGGCGGACCGTGAGATTGCGGGGCACAGGGCTATTACTACTTGAAGGCCCACCTAATTAAGGGGATACAGCATCTTGGCGGTCGGGAAAATTAACGTTAAAATTAAATTTTGCAATGCAGCTATATAAAAAAAAATTTGGCGCTAATGGATCTCAGGGTTGCCAACCTAAGGATATGAATTTTTAGAACTTTAGATTTGTATCGCTTTTTCGTTTCACATCACAACGGTAACGTTAACACTTTAATAACGTGAAGTCATAGTTTTAATGAAAGTAGGTTATACTCGTTTACTATTTAATCGGCCACGAAGGAGAAACACATGACAGTAATTTGAACATTTGGACTCTCGACGCCTGAAAGGCATTGGCATTTGTGCATGGTTTAACCAATATATCTGTTATTAGCTGTCCCCCGCGGTTTCAGCCGCCTGTACATAATTTCAAGGCAGGCTTTATATGATCCTATGAGCCAATTTTCATCCAAATCCATTTGGTAGTTTTTGCGTGAAAGATTAACATACATTCATCCTCACGAACTCCCGGCTGTATATACGTATATGTTACTTCATACCTCTGTCTTGTAGGGAAGTGACTGGTTGATTACCTACTCTTATAATTAAAAGTATTTACCTATCTTACTATAATTTGAAATTTGATTTATTTAGTCGTAGGAAATTACTTCACAGGAAATCGTTAATTAAGGAACGCAATGACACCACGGGTAACTAAGCTCACCGGCCCCCTTACCTTTCTAACCGAAACAGTAATATAATGGGTACGGAGGTAGTACTTCTCCAGACGAATTCTGCACTAAGAGCTCTACTACTAACATCACAACCACCAAAAGTCCTTCTGGCGTTGGACTCTGACCACACACGAGTGCCTATGAAGGCACAATACATTTCATTTATGAATTTTTTTTATTTGGACAGTGAACGCCGGGCAGAACACAATCACACGCAAGTCCACCGAATCATCTGTGACGATTCCATTCGAGCAAACGTTCCGTGACTTGAGGACGCAAACCGGCGGCACTAACCGGCCGACTGCCGCCACCTTTAACTTCTGCGGCTGCGGCTGGCCCCAGCACATGCTCGTACCGAAGGGTACCGAACCGGGCGCTGCATACGTGCTCTTTGTGATGCTGTCCAACTACGACTTGGATAGGGTGAGTCCAATAAAAAAATAAATATATTACCCATTATATTTTATTACGTATCCAAGCAAGAACTTTACATTGATGAATTATCTGTATACTCTGACCAAATTAAGTATGGCACAAGTCGAGAAGAAAGCCATATTAGATTCGAAATTTGAATACTGTAGGGCCTACAGTATTCAAATTTATTATAATTTATAGAATATTCATGGACTGCCTACAGTGTAGGCAGTCCATGAATATTCTTAAAAACATAAAAGCAGTGTTAATAGTTTTTAATCAAAATTCAGATAATTTTAGAGCAGTCTTCAAAATTAAGTCAATACCTAAAAGTAAAGACTAATTTAACTATATCATATCTACGATTTTGGAAAGCCAACTTCCATACTGACGGTTATTTTTATCTTCAGATCGACCAACCCGACGGCACGGAGCTGTCCTGCGTGGAAGCCTCCAGCTTCTGCGGCTTGAAGGACAAGAAGTACCCTGACAGACGTTCGATGGGATTCCCCTTCGACCGTCCATCTTCCACTACTAACATTATCGACGACTTCATTTTACCCAACATGATTCTTCAGGATATTACTATTCAACTACAGAATGTCACCGAACCTAACCCAAGAAACCCACCCACATGATTTGATACAGACCAGATAATTTACTCATTTAGCATTAGAATAGTAACAGCATCAAAAACTGAAAGTGTGATAGTTGAGGTCTAATGAATTGCTATGTTTAAGTTGTACATAATATTTTATATGAATTATTGAAGACTGTAATTAATGACCCATAAGTAAGGTAGACAATATGAATATTAAATGATATAAAAAAAATACAAACAAAATATTTTATTTCACAATATCCAGTAGTCACAAGCATCTACTTATAACCATGGACATATAATTTGGAAATAATATCTGACATCTACATATTTTACAACAGCATTGTTACTATTTATTGCCAATTAGTTAGACAAAGGAATGAATTGAGATCAAATAATATTGCTTAATATATTTATCTTTCCATAAACAGTATTTTTAAATGGAGATTGAATGAATGTACTTCTATCAATATTGTGTCAGTTTGAACAACTTAATACAAATAATAGTTAATTAGATTTTTGGTCTGTTATTACTTTTGTGTGCTGCAACTGTGATTAAAAAAAGTATAAGCTATAAAGTGTTAAGTAAGTCATGGAAAGAATAGCATGATACAGCAAAGTGAGTCCATTCAAGTAAGAATAAAGTTGTTGGTTCAAAATTCAAAACCATTTATTCAGTTTAGGCCCTCGGAGGGCACTTATGAAGGTCAAATTTAAAGTTACTGAAGCTACAACCGGTTCGGAAGTCAGCCTTCAACTGAGAAGAACCGGCAAGAAACTCAGCAAGGTTACATTTTTCTCTATTAAATAATTTTTTATATAAATTTTATCTATTCTGGCTTTTTGGCTATTTTATAATTTCAATTTTACATATATTTTCTAAGAAGAGAAGATTTGATTTCATGCTCGTTACGATTCAACTCAAGAATTACTCAACTGATTTAAAAAAATGTTTCACCATTAGAAAGCTACATCTTTATCGAGTATCATATAGCTATATTTTACCCCCCTATTCTCACGGGAACTACACATCTGAAATAAGAAATAAAACAAAGAAATACTTCAAAAATATGTTTATTACTATACACCTATCAATAACATAAATACAATTTTATATTTCCAATTTTGTGAATGAATCTATTATCTTCAAGTTATCTTCTAACAGCTCACTTACCTGTTGATAAACATATCTTTTTTAATATTACTATGTAAATAAAGTATAGGGCCTGAAGATAAATGATAAATCAGACCTATCATTTTGTAATATCATGTTGTTATCAAAATAACACATAATTGGCTCGTGTTGATTCTCATCATTGTAGAAGTCAGGTAGGACCCTTTTAACCACATGTATGTAGCTTGGTACTAGATAACCTATTTTCAGGGTAGATTGGTATAAGACTTGATCATAATAGAATTGAGGGTCTATGAATAGTAATCTCACCTTTTATCCTATTTGCAGATCAATGAGGGTCTTCAAAGTCATTCTGAAAGTAAGATCGAAATTTAGTTACCTCAATCATGACTGCCACACTGATTTCTTAATCTTTTATTAAATCAGCCCTATCATTTGATATCATGTGTTAGTCATACAAACACATTTCGGCTCGTGTTTTTTGTCATCATATTTAAGATAAAATGATATTGATTATACCAACAAGTAGCACTATTGGCTTATCGACAGGTGATCCCTCACACACCATGTACCTATTCAAATAATCTTATCTTCGAAAAAAACGATCAAGTAAATATATCCTCCCATCGTAACTGATAATCGGAGAATGCTAAAGCTGCACGAATATCTACAGCATGATTTAATTTATATTTATAAACTTAAATGGAATAGAAAAATACCATACTCAGCCACGTGCCCATGACTGTCCATGTGTCGTAGTTACATATAAAAAAACTCCTTTCCGATTATGAATCTTAATTATTATTTGCCCCATTATATCTGATATTAGTACATACAAAATATAATTAATCTACAAATAAAATAACTTGAAAATAATTAAAACTTACCCAGCAGATGCACGCATTGCACCTTTTCGTTTCGTACAACAAAATGAAATGAATGAAGAAATTGAACAATTGAATGAATCATTCATTACGTTAAAACGTTGTGAGTGAAGTGAATAGGGAACTATTCTGTATTGAAGATAGTTGATCAAACACTAACCAGTGAATTGAATACCCAATAATATATGGATAAATCAAATATGATATAATTAATATATTTTGAAATGCCGATCTCACGACAAAGAGAAGATATTTTGATGCTGAACCATTTGCAAATTGATACAAACAAATCGATTGTTTTTACATTTATTATGAAATTACATACATACATACAGTAGAAACTAATATAAGCGTGTTAAAAAAAAGTAGCTGATTGGACATATAAGTCTCATCCCTAAAACTTATAAAATTAATGATGAAATCTGATGAACTATCTGGGCTAGGAAGAAAGAAGTCTAACAATCGACCAAATGGTTCAGCAATATATTTGGGTTAGATACTTATATAAACTGAATTTTGGGAAAATATTATTATATTTTCATTTTATTTATTTTATTTCATTTCATTTAATTTTAATTGTCGTTTTCACATTTCTAATGACTATACCGCAGATGTAGTTCCTTGGAGCAAATTATAGACATTAATGCGTTAGATAAATGATGCAGACACCAACGTAAGATCAATCAGCAAACTGAAACCCTACAAGAACTTCTGGCTGCAACTCCATAACATTATCCTGGTGACCAAAGCTACCATAAAAATAAAAAATAACCAAGTAATTAAAAAAAATTGCTTACTATGACATCGAACTACTTCTGTAAATTTTTGCGGGAGCAAACTGTAGTACCTGAGTGATGACTTACGGAACGTGATTATTTGCTGCTGCCATAAGCACAAAGTCACTCAGCAGGCTATAGAATCGGGCTATGCCTGGAATTTCCCTACGCGACAGGGTCCAAAACGAAGAGATTTGTATAAAAACGAAGGCTTTAGACATAGCTCGTAGAGTCAGACAACTGAAGTGGCAGTAGACAGGCAATTTCGCTCGAAGAACTGACAACCGATGTGGAAGAAAGGTTTTCGAGTGGTGACCACGTACAGAAAAACGCCGAGAGCGATGACCTCTTACCAGGTGGACAGACGACCTGGTCAGAGTCGCTGGATGCCGCTCAGGACCGTTAGAGGAGAAAATCCAAGGGTCAGGACTATGTTCAGCGGTACACATCCCTGAGCTGATATGTTAATGATGAAACAGCAGTAAACAAGAAAAAAATCTAATAAATCATGATATTATGTAAAATCGTTTATTAATATATATAGACAGTTGACATTATAATGTCGTTATAATTAAGGCATCTGGCGATTTAGCATAGAGACTATGTAAGGAGTTTTATCATACACCACATCTCTCCCCTCCTAGCTGCTGCGGATCAAGGGTGCACCCAAGAGCTGGTCGAGGTGTCGGCGCCAGACATCACCGTTGTCGGTGCGAACAATATAGTGAAGACGGCCCAAACGTTTTACTATGTTTCCAAACTGCCACCGCTGCGTGGCACTCGTGTAGTCACGAGCCTGTACCCGATCGCCTGGGTTGAACTGTCTAACATTAACCTCTTGAAGGGTTGGTGCGGTCTTCTCTCCTTTTCTTAAAAACATAGCATGTAGTGCCGTGCGTATTTTCCTGCCGAACATAAGCTGGTACGGAGTTTGACCATTAGCATTTGGTGTCCGTCGGAGACGAGTTCTCACTGTCACTAGCTTCTCTACTAGGTTACCTCCTTCCTCCTCTAAGGTTCGTAAGATTCTCTTAACTGTCTGCACAAAACGCTCAGCTTGCCCATTGGTTGCAGGGTGGTATGGGGCGGAGGTCTTATGAGTGATCATACAATATTTCAAGGATTTTTCGAACTCTTCCGAAACGAACTGTCGACCATTATCTGAAACCAAGATGTGAGGTGTTCCGAAGGTGCAAAATAGTTCTTTTAATTTTTGTATGCACCAAGAGCTTGTAGTAGACTTGGTTGGTATAATCTCAGTCCATTTTGAGAATGCATCTACAATAATTAATAGGTGGTGTCCGTGCACAGGTCCAGCGAAATCAATATGAAGTCTTTGCCAGGGGCCATGTGGCTGTTCCCAATGATGCAGTGGTGCTTTCTCTGGTTCATTTTGTTGCAATCTACAGGTTCTACATGACTTGACTTTGGTCTCAATGTCGTTGTCAATTCCTTTCCAGTATACGAAACTGCGAGCCAATAGCTTCATCTTTACAATACCTGGGTGACCGAGGTGTAGTTCGTCTAGCACTGGTTCGCGAAGTGCTTTTGGAATTAAGACGCGTGATCCTCTAAATAAACAACCATCATGCAAAGTAAATTCATTGTCCTTGTAACCGAGTGTTTTTAGTGATTAGCCAGTTTCCAATGAGTGTAGCAAAATTGTACAGTCGGCGTCATTTCTTGTTTCTGTCGCTATGACATCTGGATTAATATCAATGGTATGGATTTGCTGAAATTGAAAACTGTAATTTTGGTCAATTCTGTTGGTCTTGGTGTTTTCTACTGGAAATCTGGATAAATAATCTGCATTTGAGTTGTTCGCAGAAGTTCTGTATTCAATGTTGTAGTCAAATCCAGATAAGAAGTGAGCGTAGTGAAACAACCTCATCGTACTCATTGCTGGTAGCGTTTGATGTGGGTGGAAAATTACTGTCAGCGGTTTGTGGTCTGTAACGAGGATGAATTTTCGACCATAACAATAGTAGAAGAACTTTTTCAATCCCCAGTGTATCGCTGTAGCTTCCTTGTCGATTTGGCTGTAATTCTTCTCGCTACTTGACAGTGTTCTCGAAGCAAATGCTATAGGTCTTTCTGATCCATCTGGTAGTCTATGTGATAGTACTGCCCCGAGTCCCAGTGGCGATGCGTCTGTTGAAAGCACTAACGGCTTCTTAGAGTCAAAGTGTATCAGTATTCTTTCACTTACAATTTCTTTCTTAATTTGTATAAAAGCTTGTTCACATTCTGCAGACCATAAGAAGCTAGATTCTTTCTTTAGTAAATTGTTTAGAGGGTTCGTGATCGATGCTAGGTTTGGTATGAATTTGTTGTAAAAATTTGCTATCCCAAGAAATGTTCTTAGTTCTGCTGTATTGTTTGGGTGTTCTGTTTTAACTATTGCGTTTATCTTGTCCCTGTTTTTGTGTAGACCGTCTTTGTCGATAGTGTGTCCAAGGTAATTTATACTTGTTTGGAAAAAATGGCACTTGTCTTTGTTTACTCGAAGGTTACTTTCTTTTAGTTTATCGAGTACGAGTTTGAGTCTCTGTAGCAGTTGTTGTTGGTTAGCTCCTTGTATAATTATATCATCAAAGAAACATTTAACGCCTTCCAGGCCTTGTAACAGTTTGTCCATGAATTTCTGCCATAAGCTCGGAGCGACCTTAACTCCGAACATGAGCCTGTTTACTCTGTAAGTTCCTTTGTGTGTACTGAGTGTTTGTAGCATTGCGCTCTCTTCATCCATCACCATGTTTAGGTACGCCTGAGTTATGTCGAGTGTACAAAATAGTTTACCTCCATTCATCTCTGTGAAAATATCTTCAATCATAGGTATCGGATATTGTTCATCTTGTATAATTTTGTTTAGGGTAACCTTATAATCAGCACATAATCGGATATTCCCATTTGGTTTGACAACTGGTACTACTGGGGTACCCCACTCAGAGTGGTCAACTTTCGTGATGACACCTTGTGCGCATAGTCGCTCTATTTCTTCATCCACTTTGGTTTTTAAAGCGTAAGGCATTGCGGCGTACTGGGCTACAGTTTCGTCGTTTTTTTGCGTTCTTGTTATGAATTTGTGTTGTAGTGCCCATTTGCTAGGTTTTGGGTCTAAGTAGTCGTCAAGTATTTCAGTAATATCAGCAAATAACATATTCATTGGTTCTTCCGGTAATGTTAAATCGCAAAGTTTCTCGTGGAGCTCTGGTGATAATGTTGACAGTAAGATATTCGTTTTCATGTGTCCTTCAGATATGTCGTTCAATCGAAAATATACTTCTAGCCTTTTTTTGAAATTGTTGAAAGTTTCTGATTGTTGTAGGGGTTGAAATTGTATCTTCGGTGTATTTCTATGCCTGGATTCACTTTGTTTTATGTGTTGTTGCTGTTGCTGGCCGTGCTGTTGTTCTCCATTATGTGTCTGTTTTGTTAAAAGTTTGGTTGTTATCGTTGTATGAAGTTCTTCGAATTCGTACCTGTATTCTTGTTCTTGATCATAAGCGTCATCGTCCTTGTCGTCGACGGTCTTGTTCTCGATTTTCTCTTGTTCCTCCCGTATAGCCAGGATCGTCTCCTTCAGGCTCCGGAAGCGAGCAGCAATGTCTTCGTCAGACATTGTTGCCCTCTGATCGACATAGGTGTCGAGTCGTGTGAGCATCCCGCGTAGGGTGCCACGATATTTTCTTACTTTTTCCATTTCATAATATCTAATTACACAATGTTTATTTGACTTTTTCTCGTCGCCAATAATAAATCATGATATTAAGTAAAATCGTTTATTAATATATATAGACAGTTGACATTATAATGTCGTTATAATTAAGGCATCTGGCGATTTAGCATAGAGACTATGTAAGGAGTTTTATCATACACCACAAAATCCTTCAAAGTGTATTCAAGTATTCCCCTCCAAAATATCCAGTGTACGCACCCGAAGCACCTCCTTCCTCTTATGTCTGATAACAATATTACCCTTGCACACATTGCAGCCAATACAACTAATGGCGTGGCACTCCATTATAAGTACCTACAACAAACCAGTTATTTTTTGTCCTCGTCAACGAAGAATTTCGCTTCGCCCCAACAGTCCCAACCCAGTAAAGTGATCCATGGTGCCGTTATAAATCCCCAAATAATCATTCTTATTTATTGCTTCATTCGATTTTAACGCCGCGCACCGGGGCGCCATCAGCGCCGTTGCTCAAATTTGAGAGCTCTAAGAGTTCAAATAACTGCAACTGCCACTTTCTACTTATATTATTTTTCAAATAGCATGAATTGGGTGAAACATTTGTTTTTTTTAAGATTTCTCAATGGTTTATGTTTATATTGACATAATAAGGGGATACCGCAACATAGCAAGGTCTCATGAAGCATTTAGTATAGTAACAATAGTGGAGTAATCAAGTGCTAAATTACAAAATATAAGTAAATACTTACTTTCGGGCTTTTGAGCTCGAGCCATTTGAGAGTCCATGCGGGCTATGCCGAGGGCGAAAAGTAAGTACATAAGTGCATGTGTTAGTAGGTATAACACCTTCAAAATAAAGCATTTATTTAAGCCATGTACCTACTTAAACGAATAAAAAGTGCAATCTAAGGACGCCCGAAAGAAGTGAAGCCTTATAGTATAAAGCGTAGGATTGCGTTAAAAAAATACAGAGTGACCGTTGCGGCGCGCGCCTATATATACTCGTATATCGTGTAACGCTATTCATCGGTTGAGAGCCCTAAGCGCTCGCCGTTATTGTCCGCGTAAGGGTGTCAGAGCCATCTGAGAATAACAACTTTGTACCTTCAAAAAAAACTACGCTAAAAAATTACGCTATTCAATCTGACGTCGGACGCTTAACACGGATAGAGTGGCTGCGCGGCGAGCATCCCGAATAGATAGGTATTGGCTGTTGTAGCTAGGGGGGTCAGTCCGAATTACCATCACTAAAATAACATTACCAATTTCGTCTCCTTTAGTACTTACTCAGGGCTTGTGTATGAATTCAAACAGTAACATGGATCTTTTTAGAATTAAATCTCTTCTCTTTCTAAATAGTAGGTACCTACTTAGATGTAAAACAAAGTCACTACTTCTGTTTGTCTGATTTTGATGCAGTTTTCATAACCATTTAGATAATTTCTTCCGGAAGGCTTATCATCATCATCATCATCATCAGCCTATCTCCGTCCACTGCTGGACATAGGCCTCACCTATGGCACGCCACTGAGCTCGATCTGCAGAAGGCTTACCTATATGTTAAATAAATTATCCCACTCATCTGCATGAATATTTTATACAATCAAATTTATCCTACAAACCGCTCAATATAGTAACCGGGTGTTTAGAGGTACTTTTCTTACCAGTAATGCGGATGAAACCGCGGGGCGGAAGTTATTAAAAAATTAACACATTTAAGGCCCCAATACACATCGTGTGCCCTTTGGCATGACGTATGCTCAGTCGATGCTGCCTTATATGAATTCAAACAGAAGTTTGAATGAAAAAAATTACATGAAATCATCGGATTTTGGGTCGAATGTTTTTTTGTCCGGAAACCGCTTAAGCCTCAAACTATACCTAGCTAGTCTGTTGAACACGAAACATACAAGAAGATCCGCAAAGCGCCTCTACCGGACTGTTGAAGAAACCATAAATAAATAGCAAGTAATATTAAATCTTTCGGCAGAGGCCGCGTGCGCGGCTCCATTTGCTTTGCCAAATCTATTTGTCGCCAGCAAGGGATGATGGCAAGCGAATTATGTAAATTGAATGTTCCGCTCTTGCTCGCACTTGTTACTTTTACAGCTATCAGTTCATGTTTTACCAACTATATATGAAGGTATAAAGTAATAATAGGCGATTTTAGATTTTCTAGTTTATGGTGTCATTGTATGCCCGTACGGCCGCCATCACGATTTCAATGGGTAGAGAACAAATTCTGAGAGCAAACAGATCTTTGCTTGCGGTGATCTAGTTTTTGATATACGAAGATAATTGAGTTTTATTGTACAAGATTGTAAGGGGTCTGGTCGACTGTCCTCAGTTACTTGCCGAAATCTATTTTACCGTTCCTCGTCCAAATTTTAAAATAATTAACTTTAAGCCTATCACAGTGAATAGGTCTAGAACCAATGTTGGAGTAAATAGCATTTTTAAAAGACTTTGTAACGAGCTGAATAGAATTTGCAGGACTCATAAAACAGACATATTATCTTATTCAAGTTATAAAATATTGATTTTAAGTTTAGTATGTTGAAAATTTGTAATTACCAAGTCGTTACTTAGCTTTTGTTCCCGCATACTTGTTTAAATTAGTTTTAATTGCATGCTGTGTTTGTCTTTAATTGTATTTGCGCTATGCTTATTTCAATTGTGATTTTTACTATAAGACATCGAGTAATATACGTTGGTAAATCGATGAGTAAATTAAATCTTTCCATATTATGAGAGCGGTCCATAACCATACTTATTCATAAATAAAGGACATAATAATCTAAAGATGAATTTAAGTCATTTACGAACATAAGGTATTTTAAGAAATAATAAACGCAACTACAATGGTCTTTTTTATTAAATAAAAAAAATACATTATTTTCAGTTCTATAAGTACATTAACAATTTAGTAAACTTTTACCAAATCAACACTCCAGCCTGTTGACTTGAGATCAGAAATAAATACAACTGATGCGTCAAGTTCTGGTGGTGTTGTGTCTAATAACACTCATTCTGCTGTGGTAAAGAAGGAAGTTGCTTAGAACAGGTATATTTTCATTTAAAACTATTCCTTATATTTTAATATCTACGCTTTGTAATCTAGTTCTTATCTAATCTACATAACCATTATTTGATTTATTATACAATTATAATGGAAAATATCAACCTAAACATATTTTACAATCATTCGGAAACTAAAGTAGACAGACTATATAATAATTATAGATTATACATTAAACATTTTGCAAATAAATAAGATTCATGGAGCATATGGATTAGGGAATAATTAATGTACACATTCAACAATCGCGAACAAATATACAGCGAGGGAGGATACAGATCTCTAATTATAGGTAGGTAGTAGCTGGTTTTCTATTTGTGACATTCATACAAATAAATCACTCAAGCGCGCAAATTACTTGTATATGTGGGAGCAAGCTACTAATTAGTCACAAAATTATTTGTTGAAAACCTAACAAGTTTATACACTGAATTTACAACATACTATGCAAGTTATGTTTGTTTTAAATAACATTCACACTTATAAAATAAAACTAAATTGTCACTATGTCTCCTGCGTTTCAACATTGATTATTTTAAATAAGATTGATATAACATAACTTTATTTACACAATACTGCCGGATATCGGATGTGTATCACTTGATAAAGAGGAGGTTCGACATGTGATTGGCGCCGGTACAGGTCGCACTCTCCCGCAACGTTAATGTTATTTGCCTTTAGAGGTGATCGTCACAGTCGACTTTGCGGGCTGCGGTATGATGGTAATCTCGTCGCTGATCTTTAACGGTTTCAGCAGCGAATCGGACTCGGTGGGCTTAGGAAGCGCAGTGTTAGTCTTACTCTTATCCATTACGCGCTTAGCGACGACGCTGTGCGCAGAGTACACATGGTTCTCGAATTGCTTATACATACCGAAAGTCGCAGTGCACACTGTGCATTTATACGAGAGATGAGCAGGCTTCAACGTCATGTTGTGATCCCGCGACACGTGGTTAAGCAGCTTCCATTGGTATACTCTGCCACACACTGGGCATCGTCCGGCATCTTTGCCTTTATTCGCCGCCTCCTGCATAGAGCTGGTCACCAGACCGTGAGAGCCCAACAGATGCCTCTCCAATCCTTGATCAGTAAAGAATCTGAACTGACATTTCTGACAGTTCAATGGGGGCCGGTTGTAAATCATCTTAGGATGAATCTTCACTTTGTGTATCCATTGCATATGGTTCCTCAATTGTTCTAAGTCCTTAATATATCCATCGCAGATTTCACAAATGACGAATGTAGCCTTGGAGTTCTGAGAAGTTTGTGAAGACGAGGGTTGCGGCGCACGTGGCAGAGGTGTGATCGATATTTTAGGAGTGGTTGATGCATTATTAGGGCCCTGGTTGTTTTGCATAATAGGGTAATTGGCAATAGTAGTTCCAGATGGAGGGTTATTATGCATGAGCATAACCCCGCTGCGTACGATCGGGACGCCAGACACGGACGTGACGCGTGGCGGGCCGGACATCGGCGGACGGCCGCGCGGTCTACCCAGCACTGGCATTCCAGGGATCATGTTCGACATGTGCATGGCAGGTCTATTCATATTATTCATATTCATCTGTGTTCTATTCACATTCGATTGATACGGGCCTACCATATTATTGCGCGCCCGGGTAAGCTTTGGTATTTTTGCTGGGGGCTCCCATTCAAGAGGTGGTCCTAAATTAAATTCTGGTTTAAATTTCTTGGCGCAAGCAATTAAATGACGCGCCAATTTGGTCTTGCTGTTGTCCTCAAAGTGACAGTTAGCACATTGTTGATAGGCTGGTGCCCTTTCCAATCTTCCCCTGATATTATGCTCAGCTTCCATGTGAAACAGAATATCATGAGGGCTGCGAATTTCAAATGCGCATGTGTTACATTTGTAAATATTGTTCTTCATATGTGGTGCCTCTAAATGATGAGACATGACCAACATGGATTCAGTTTTAAAACTACAAAATTCACATCTCTTTTGTTTGAGTGCATATGGTGCATTTGTCTTCTTACTAAACTCTAAGTTTTGTGTAAGAGATGCAATAGCTGACTCCGTGGCTTGAGTGCCACGTCCAGTTTTCTTCTCCTTATACAATTTACGATTTTGTTGTTTAAGGAGATCCGTCTGTACATACTCTTGCACAAGGTTTAATCCAATGTTTATAAAAAATTGACCCAATGAACAATCAAAATAGCTGTCCGGTTTACCTCCTGATAAAGACTTAGCAATTAAGCTAATGGGGTCTTTAATCTCTTCAATGGAATCATCCTTTTCTTTGATAACAACTGCATCATCATCACTGTTTCCTTCTTCATCAGTTTCGGAAGAGGACTCACCATCCCAAGAGTCATCATCCTCCTCATGTTTTCGCCTTCGCCGCTCCTTCTTCTGAGCTTTCTTATCATTTTGAATCTCATCAGCACTCTTTATAACTTTTTCCACAACCTCTTCCTCCACTTCTTCACCTCTATCAATTCTCTCTTTGCGGTCTTTATCTCTCTTTTCCTTTTCAGCTTTCTCTTTTGCTAACCTCTCTTGGTCTTCCTTGATTTTTAGTTCTTCAAGCTCTTTGCCTAACTTGTCAACAAACTCTCTAAAAGGCTTGACCGAAGGCTTTTCATATACATAAGGAACTATGAATGAAGGTGCTTCAACAACAAACATATCATCAGTAAGAGATGGTAGTATATTAGGCTGGGCGGGAGGGGTTGTGTTTTGGTTTTGATTTTGATTTGAGGCACTTTTGGAACTCACTGGAGTGATTGTTGTCCCACGAGCAGCAATGCTTTGACATAAACTATGGGCATTTATTGTGCTTGATACAGGGGGCTTACTTTGCATTGGTATTGGTCCTTTGCCTGATAAAATAGAATTAGTATCAATAATAACAACTGTTGGCTCCTTGTTTTGATCTCCATTTGAGTTAGGTTGCTTTGAAGCCAAATCGGCCAAACTCTTAGTATCACTGATTAATATTGGCTTGTTTTTGTTCTGGGTCTGGTTCAGTGGATCCTCCATGGAAATCTCTTCAATATCCGACTCCTCACCACCATTCTCCATAGGTTCTTCAGGTTTTTTCTCTTCTATTTCTTTATTACTATGCTGTGATTCTGTACTATCATTACTATCACTACTTGAGATTGATGATTCATCATCCTCATTAGTCACTATACATTCATCTTCATCATCACTTGTTATCTCATGGATTTCTGGGCTAGGGGAGTCACCATTCTGACTCTGAGGCTCATTTTCATTTTCTGACTCACTGCTGTCTTCTTTGGGGTGGCTTCCTTGTGATGTATCGTCATCACCTTCCGTGCGCTCATCTGTGAACCCAGTAAGGGAGTTTTCTGAGAAAATTAATAAAACCTATGATTAATTATTTGAAACAACTGCATAACAAATATACTTAAACTAATATATATTAACATTAAAACACGATGCTGTAAAGAAAGATCATAAAAATTATAACTGAAAGTTTTCTCAAGCTGTAAGTTGTCAGCGTCCGAAAATTACGAAGACGCCAGAAAGACTCGTAATAACTAGATAATCAGGTAACCTAGACTCGTGACGATGATGAGATTAGCCTAAGATTTAACATATCAAACCATAGATTTATGAATAGATCATATAAAAAAGACATATTAATTTATCATATAGCGTCATTATATCATGTGGAGTGTGGACCGCCATATGGGATTCCATGGCATTTCTCCGAAAACACTGCTTCATCAGGTTTGATGGTAAACACGTACATTTTCCATTGGATTTGTGTAAATAAATGTAAATTAGGATTAGATATATACCTGTAGCAGTCGAAATCGACATTTTCTTGTGATTCTCGTATCAAAAACTAAAAAATAGCACAACAGCACAGTAGCGGAAACCAAACCAAATCAAGCTGTCATTTAAAAGGTTTTTACAATGTCGCGTTCTGAAATCCTACTAATGCTCGGAATCTATTACGAGAAAAACAAACTTTTTTGATAAATACTTATATTGCAAGTATTAGAAATAACTCTTAAAAAATAGTAACGATATTGGTGAGTTTCTAAACTATATTAATGATAATAAAATAATTTGGATACAATTATCTAAACCGACACTATGAAAGACTTTACTTTAAAATCGTGGGAAAGAGAAGGAATATAGAGGGGAAACCGGGAAAGGACGCGGTGCTCCATCCAACCAATATAAAACGCAGATTATACTCTGTGACTACATCTATGAAATGAAAAGGCGCCAAAATTTTAAATAGTTCGTAAATAACATTTTATTCGTTTTTGATCATGGTAATTATAAATTAATTATTAAAAATTATATTTATCTCAAAAAATATTTTTGGTAAGTCTTAGACCATGCCATTTAAATATGATTCAGTACAATTTTTTAACATACTATAGGTAGGCAATAAAACACTCCTGGAATATTATTTTTTATTAAACCAAAACATAAATATCTTTAATGAATAATCTTAAATAATGATTTTACAAACAAAACGTAAGTACTTGATATTAGATTCTAATTTATTATCTTATTTTTCAATGTGCTTTGACTGCACTGACAATAATACAAGCTTATTCATCCTCATTTTCTCCTATATCCTCAAATGGGTCTATCATTAGTGGTTCATCAGGCTTCTTAATCACTCCCAGTTCTTCTGCAGCATTCAAGCACTTTTGAGCAAATGATTTAGCTCTTTCTTGCTCTGGGTCATCAAGTTTTGTAATAGCCATCAATATTTCCATTACATCAGTTTCAAATATCTTTGCAGCAATATCTTTATCTTCAGATATAATATTAAAGAGGATATAGGTTCCTCTATATTGTATTTCTTTCAGGGGATTTGCTAACAGGCACCTTAGTGTCTCCAACCATGGTTGTACATCCAATAACTTCCTACAGCAAATTTTGCTATTAGATGTCAAAATACACAAAGCACCTGATGCTGCCAACACTGTGTCAACATCCTCTTCTTGGCACAATAAGTATAAGAATTTAGTTTTATCATTATTGCTCTCATAAGTCTTAACAACATCCTCTGATTGAAGGAGGTTGCACACACACTGTGTAGCGGCTCTTAGAAGCATTGTATGGTCTTCATATAAATAATGCTCTATCTTTGCCAATCCACCTTCTTTAAGTATTCTATTTCTGGTAGTCTCACTCATTCCAGCTAAGTTACAAAGGGCCATGAGGGATTCAAAGTTTTCCAATGCAGTACAATCTGGATGTAATAAAGCTAATAGCGGTCTTACCACTTCTAGATTTCTCTGACCTGGAAAAGCTACTTCAGGATTAATTGTTATTCCAATTCTTGCTAAAGCCTGAGCTGCTTGTTTCTTACCATTGTTAGTGCCTACTAGAGACATAGGTATCAATACTTTAGCCCCGCCCTGTTGCACCACTATTCCTCTTAGTTCCTGAAGGCTGCAAATGGCATTGAAAACTCTGGCAATCAATTCTCTTGAGTTGTGGCTTTCAGTTTTGGATAGGGCAACTAAGCCTGTAGTGACACCAGCTTTGGCAAGCACTGTGATTCTCTTATTCACAAAATCAGGATCATCTAACTCATGTTGCTCTGGGATATGATGTTTAGCAAATTTAGCTAATTCCAACATTTCAGGCATAACCTCTTGTTTCTCATAGGCATTGCACACATTGACTAAAGTCGTCACTACACCATATAAGCTGGACTGGTCCCCACTCTTTGCTAGTTCAATAAGAGCTAGAAGAGCCGCTTTGTCATCAACTAGTTTTTCCTTAACATCAGCATCTAGGGTAAGGTAAGATAGACCCTCAGCTGCCCATTTCCTCACATCATTATCTTTAGCTGGGTTAATTAAAAACTTTCTACAGGCTTCAGCTAACTTTTTTGTAGAACCATCAGCCAAGGGGCGGATTGATGCATCATCACCCCCAAAGCTACCCACTTTACACAGCCCAACAAGAGCTCTCACTCTAACAGCATCATTTTTGCATGAATACAATTTCTTCAATATGTCAACTCCCTTATCTATTATTGTCCTAGCTTTATCTTTTTTGGATGCAGCAGCAACTAAACATTCACAAGAAACTTTCTGTTGAAGGTGATCTTCAGTTTGGGCCATTACAAGAATCATTTCTAGAATACCTTCTTTGGAAATGACAAAATTACCAACATCAAGAGGGCCTCGGAGTAGTGATGTTATTGCAACAGTCACTCTTACCTTAGATTCAAGATCAGGTGCCAATAATTTATCTTTAACAAACTCATCAACCTGATTATTGAAGAGCTCTCTGGCTTGGTCATAATACATATTCTCATAAATCCTTGCAATGCAAGCCGCAGCTATAGTTCTGGATGAAGGTGTTATGTTCATAGCAGACTCATATTTATACTCTTCTAATTCACTGCAAACTTCTAGTAACCGATTGAGCCCTTTGATTTCAATAAATCTTTCAGCCCAATTGATAACAGTGTAGTGGCAGTTTCTCATGATAAGTTCTACAATTGCATCCCTAGCCATGCCAGTAATTACTCTATTTGTTATGGAGTACGTCAAACAAGTAAGTAGAGTATCTATTTCACTCTTATTTTCTTCACAAAGTTGTGTGTCTGGTTTGGTATCCTTCTTAGTGTCCATTCCTGAAAATGTATTTAGTATGACTTGAAGGCAATACTGAGCTGCAGCAACTCTCTCCTCATTATTGCTATCAATGATTTCTAGAATCCAGGGTATTCCAACTACTTTCAGGACAGCTCTGGTTCTATCAACATTTCTTTTACAAAGTTGACTGATGACACGCACAGCATTCACATAAATTTCATCATTTTTCTCCACTTTTAGTAACTGTTGTATTTTATGAACTACGCCACTTTTAAGCATTATATCAGCACCACTTCCTTCCTTTGCAAGCACTAGTAGATTTCCCATAGCCTTCTCACGTTTTTCTGTGTCTTCTCCTAGGCTGAAGGCCAATTTGAACATTTGATCCACTTTGTTACTGGTTTGTGCATTCTGTCGCGCTCTTTCTTGAACAATGGCGTGAAGTCGCGATAATACCGGTTGAATAGCTTTATTTGTAGGTTCTACAGTAAAAATTATCTTTGCATCTCTATACGCTTCTTCAAACCTTTTTAAATTTTCTAAAGCTTGTGATCGGCGAAATAAGGTTTTTGGATCCTCTGGTACAACTTGTAGAGCTTCATCACAGTCTTTTATAACTTTATCGAACTCTTTAGTCTTGAGATAGGCCGCAGCACGGTTTTTCAAGTAAGTGGCCAAGTCCCGGCTATCTCTTTCAGCGAGGCTTATCGCCTTGCTGTAATGGGATATGGCTTCCTCGTAGTTCTCTATCTTAAAGGCTTCATTGCCCTTGTTTTTGTAGGATTCAGCTTCCTCGACATGAGCTCCCATCGTTAAGCTTATTTTGTGTCAAATCTAAGCAATAGCAACTCTATCCGTTGTACTTTTATAGTCCACTTGAGGATTGTTCTGGTAAAGTCTCGAAAGTAATAAGAACATCTCAGTTAAACTGAATAACTAAAATAGAATTTTATTTTCGTTCGCCATATGGGGTGATACATACAGATAAAATATACAATTCATGCAATAATGAAAGGTACATTCAGAAATAGAAACATGATATTCTAATACCAATGGTTGAAAATTATATTTATGTGTATGTTCTGTTAACAGGCATTTCAAATTATATTAAAACTAGCTGACCCAGCAAACGTTGTTTCGCCATATTAACTTTATTATAAACTATAGGTACATGAAAATTTGTCGTAGTACAATTATTATATTCGATTGCCACCTTGCAACCCTATTGCGGATCGGTGGATGGAACAAAATAATATAAAAATCGCAATTAAAAACCGAAGTTGTTGTAGAAGGATGAAAGGTAGTTTTTCAATGATAAATCATAATAAAATAAAAAATGATGTCAAAAAAATAAAAAATATATTTAGGGGTGGGTAACCCTTATCATTTAGGGGTATGAAAAATAGATACTGGCTGTTATGCACACAAAATTTCATACAAATCGGTTCAGCCGTTTCGGAGGAGATTGGTAACAAACACCGCGACATGAGAATTTTATATATTAGATAGTAGGGATGGGGATATAGATGACCGGACAGTCGTTGTCCTGTATTAACTATAAATATTGAATTTGAACTGATATGATTAAATAAATAAAATTCAAAACATAGTATTAATGAATTCAATGCTTTAAGATACACAAAAATTTCACTTTTAATATGTGGGGTGATTGCTCTGAACTAACTGTGATGAACACACACTTGAGTGTTAAAAATTAAGTGATAAAATGTTCGTAAATATTCCGATTGAATCGAATGTGCACAAAGTAATGATAAATTAATTATTTTATAATTATTATTCCGACGCATGCCTCTGCAGAGGTTTTAAACGATAGTGTCAAATGACTGACATTTATGTCAATCACCATAAGGTTACATTATAAGAGTTTATATTGTCAAAAGCGGTAAGGTTACATTAGAAAAGGGACTATGATCGCTATGTTTTCTTCAATTTTCTAATTTTCCGACATTTTTCTATACATGAAAATTTATCCTACTACAATAATTATATTCGATTGCCATCTAGCTCTATTGCGAATTTATGGATGGAACAGAATAATATAAAAATCGCGATTAAAAAACAGAAGTTGATCGTAGGAAGGGTGAAAATTTGAAGTTGAATTTGAAGAAGTCAGTCCGTCAGTCCGCTAGTCAGTCAGTCCGTCAGTCCGCCAGTCAATCAGTCCGTCAGTCCGTCAGTCCGTCAGTCCGCAGTCCGTCAGTCCGTCAGTCCGTCAGTCCGTCAGTCCGTCAGTCCGCTAGTCCGTCAGTCCGTCAGTCCGTCAGTCCATCAGTCCGTCAGTCCATCAGCCCGTCAGACCGTCAGTCCATCAGTCCATCAGTCCGCCAGTCAGTCATTACGTAAGTCCATCAGCCCGTCAGTCCGTCAGGCCATCAGTCCGCCAGTCAGTCAGTCCGTCATTCCGCCAGTCCATCAGTCCGTCAGTCCGTCATTCCATCAGTCCGTCAGCCCGTCAGTCTGGCAGTCCGTAATTCCGTCAGTCCGTCAGTCCATCAGTCCGTCAGTCCATCAGCCCGTCAGTCCATCAATCCGCTAGTCAGTAAGTCCGTCAGTCCGTCAGTCCGTCAGTCGGTCAGTCCATCAGTCCGTCAGTCTGTCATTCCGTCATTTCGTCAGTCCATCAGTCCATCAGACCATCAGCCCGTCAGTCCGTCAGTCCGTCAGTCCACCAGTCAGTCAGTCCGTCAGTCCGTCATTCCGTCAGTCCGTCAGTCCATTAGCGCGTCAGTCCGTCAGTCCGTCAGTCCCTCAGTCCGTCAGTCCCTCAGTCCGTCAGACCATCGACTTACGACAATGCTTGGGTGTAGCGCTCGCTCCAGCAGGACACATCTTTATGGACAAAATCTTATTTTTAAAAGAGTAATTGCTGAGTTTATTGCCGGCTCTTCTCAGTAAAAGCAACCTTCCGAACCGGTGCTAGAGTCTGACTATTCATAAGTGCCTGTGAAGGCCTATTTCAATAAATATTTCATTTCATCAATCCATCAGTCCATCAGTCCGTCAGGCAGTCAGTCCGTCAGTCCGTCATTCCGTCAGTCCATCAGTCTGGCAGTCAGTCATTTCGTCAGTCCGTCAGTCCACCAGTCCGCCAGTCAGTCAGTCCGGCAGTCCGCCAGTCAGTCAGTCCGTCAGTCCATCAGTCCGTCAGTCCATCAGTCAGTCAGTCCGGCAGTCCGCCAGTCGGTCAGTCCATCAGTCAGACAGTAGTGATGTTTGCTGGATGGGAGGTGACAACGGTCAACTATCAATCGATCAGTTATCGACCGGCGAAGGCGGAAAATCAAATTTAATTGAGAAAAAAATCATAATTATAGGTAATTATTAAAAATAAAAAAACGTTTAAATCGCGATGGTAAAATACGGGTTGATCGTAGAGAGGTGGAAAATTGAATAAAAGTCTTGCCAAAAAAATTCAGATTTATAATTTACAAATAAAAAATAGGAGTTGATTGTAGAGGGTTGAAAATTCAGGGTTGTATTTATTTTTCTATGCTGTATCATAAAAAATTAACAAAAAATTAAAAAAAAAAATTGGTGTGGTTGGTGGGGTTGTGTGTAGTTGTGTGTGTGAACCCTTTACATTTAGGGGGATAAAAAATTTACGTTGGCCTATTCTCAGACCTACCCAATATGCTATGCACACAAAATTTCATGAGAATCGGTCAAGCCGTTTCGGAGGAGTACGGTATCTAACACTGTGACACGAGAATTTTATATATTAGATAAGAAAGATTCGGCAAGAGTTATAAAATATTTCAATCAATGACGAAAGAAGTGCTAAATTCTGGTATAGGAATGTTGCTGTAAACCTTCAACTAGCGAACGTGATGAAGCCATAAACAATAAATTCGACAATTCATTCATTCATTTGCTCTGTCTGTGCGTCCAGTAACTTTTGCTTTTTTGCGGTGATTTTAGTGAAGTGAGACCCTCGTGTTTTATTTTCATCAAACAGATATATTTTAAAAACCATGGCCGCTATCAGTTTACTAAACCCCAAAGCTGAATTTGCAAGAGCCGCCCAGGCATTGGCTGTAAATATATCGGCTGCAAAAGGTATTCAAGATGTGATGAGAACTAACCTCGGACCTAAAGGAACTATGAAAATGTGAGTATTTTGTATGCAATAACTGATTTTTTACTTTATAAGATGTTATTTTCCACTAGAAAACTCACACTGATTATACTAACAACTTGGTATAAATAACACATTATTCTCAATTCACATTTGAAAGATCATATGATCTCGGTACTTACTAGAACAAAACTCGTTACATTAGTCATGTAATAAAATGCTTCGATTTTTGAGATGCATTTATGAATATATTAGTTCCATATTCAATTCTTCCTAAAATATATAAATTTTATGCCAAAAAAATTGTGACTAAAAAACCTATCAACTTTTTCACAGGTTGGTATCAGGTGCGGGTGACATCAAGATCACCAAGGATGGCAACGTACTGCTTCATGAGATGCAGATCCAGCATCCTACTGCATCACTGATCGCCCGCGCCTCGACTGCGCAGGATGACGCCACCGGTGATGGCACCACATCCACTGTCCTACTCATTGGGGAGCTGTTGAAACAGGCTGACATTTACATTAGTGAAGGTAATTTCGACTTAAAAGTAAAAAGACCTGAATATTTTTGGCTGCCCATATTACACCTTGGTGGTTAAACTACATTGGAGCTCATCAGATATTTATTTATTTAATTATTGGCTCACCAACTAAATACACACTTAACATTATCTTATAATACTATTACAGTTACTTTTCTCGCATGCATCTAAATTAAAGGAAAGCAAAGCATTGTTTTTTTGTTCCACTATACTATAACTCAGACATTTGCTAGGAAAACACTCTATGAAAGAAAATAAATTGTTACATTTTATGAAATATGGCATTTATAAAGGAGCCCAAACTATCTCCAGATATAAATATATCTTTTATAAACATTGCTTATATTTTTATTACATATTATTTATATTATTATTTATATTTTATATTTCTTTATTTTATATAAATAAATAATATAAAAAAATACCTAGCCTTTACATATAGACTATGTTATTTCCTATAAAGGCATTCTTTTTTAACTTCACTCATATATGAATTATTATAACAGGTTTGCACCCAAGAATCATCACAGAAGGCTATGATGTTGCTCGCATCAAGGCTCTCGAGGTGCTGGAGAGCATTAAAATACCTATTGATATTAAGCGTGAAAATCTACTGGATGTGGCCCGTACTTCATTGAAAACTAAGGTAATTTTAAAATTTGAAATAAGCTGTTTATGCTGTCCCATTGCTTGTCAAAGCTCTAATATTTTCCATATTATAATGGAGATATCTTCCCCTTCTTTTGTTTTTAATTTTTACACTTTGATTAGTTTCACCTGTATGTTTGTAATAGAATAAATAATAGTTTAAGAATAATAAAAAAATTAAGTTTAGACATGTATTTTATAGTGTAAAAAAGTGTGGGGTGCTTTTTAAGATACTATCTTTTACTATTGACGCCATGCACCCCATGCTTTTTTCACAATATAATTTTTTTTTTTCTTATTTACACTATTCTTAATTCAATTTTATTTTTTAGTTAGACTTTCTATAAAAGTGTGTTTTTTAGTTTTTTTTAATTATACTCTTAAGCCATCATTATATCGCAATATCTCATAGCATACAAACCAATTCCTCCTACTTTTACCTCATGGTTTGTACCTGCAATGAATTTAAGTAAAGACCATGATTACCAGCTATGTTTAATCTCGCAATCCAGGTGCACAGGAACCTGGCGGACGTGCTGACAGCGGCGTGTGTGGATGCCGTGCTCGCCGTCCGCTCTGACGGCAAGCCCGCTGACCTGCATATGGTTGAGCTCATGGAGATGCAGCACAAAACTGCCACTGAGACCACACTCATTAAAGGTAATATTGGTATATCAAGCATTCTTCCCACACATAACAATTTTCGTTACAAGTTCCTGAATCAACATAGAATCTTTCATATTTGAAAGATGGATATTTTTGCCATTTTAAAATAACATACATACCAGCAGGGGAAATGTATAATGCTCATCGAAGTGCAAGGCAATTTTTTATTACATTGTAAATTGGATTTGATGGCTATCTCTGTCTGTGCGCGCGTAGTTCCTCCATAAAAAATCAGGTTTAACTTTGAATCTGAAGCCACGAAATTCTGGTGCAGTTTAAGGTTTCAGAAAAATCCGCCACACAAACTTTCTATTTAAAGAAACTACATTACAGAAGGAAATTACATGACAGTGCACAGTTATGATAGATGTTACTATTCAACTATTTCTTCTACTTAATTAAAATTTACATATATTTTGTTTAACAAAGGTAAAAATGAAAATGTTTTGTTTCTATAGGTTTAGTATTGGACCACGGAGCGCGCCACCCGGATATGCCGAAGCGTGTAGAGAACGCGTACATCCTTACTTGCAATGTCTCCCTCGAGTATGAAAAGACTGAAGTCAACTCTGGCTTTTTCTACAAGTCGGCTGAGGATAGGGAGAAGTTAATTGCTGCCGAGAGGGACTTCATTGACCAGAGAGTTAAGAAGGTACCTGCTTAAATGAATACATACTTTTTATAAACTTATTTTAAGCCTGTTATGTTCTCAATATTCAACAAGGAACTTAGTACAGCTTTCTGTGAATTTGTTTGTCCAAATTGCTTTCAATGTCTAATGTAAACATTACTATTATTAATTACAAAATTTGTATTTGTTTGCAGATTATTGCTCTGAAGAAGAAATTGTGCGACGGAACGGACAAGACCTTCGTAGTTATCAACCAGAAAGGAGTCGACCCTCTTTCCTTAGATGCATTTGCCAAGGAAGGTATTGTAGCCCTTCGCAGAGCTAAAAGGCGTAATATGGAACGCCTTGCCTTAGCCTGCGGCGGTATCGCCATGAACTCAGTAGACGATTTGACTGAAGAGTGCCTTGGATATGCTGGACTTGTTTATGAGCATATTCTTGGAGAAAACAAGTTTACTTTTGTAGAGGAATGCAAAAACCCCCTGTCTGTGACAATCCTTATTAAAGGTCCCAACAAGCACACCCTGATTCAAATCAAAGACGCCGTTCGTGACGGTCTTCGTGCCATCAACAACGCCATCGAAGACAAATGCGTCATTCCCGGAGCTGGCGCTTTCGAGATCAAAGCTAATATGGAACTGCAGAAATACAAGGATACTGTTAAAGGCAAGGCTCGTCTCGGCATCCAAGCTTATGCTGAAGCACTCTTGGTCATTCCTAAGACTCTGGCCGTAAACTCTGGCTATGACGCTCAGGACACCATAGTTAAGCTTCAAGAGGAAGCGCGCCTTAGCCCTGATCCTATTGGTGTAGACTTAAGTACTGGCGAAGCTATTAAGCCCACTGACCTAGGCATAATGGATAATTACATTGTCAAGAAGCAAATTCTTAACTCCTGTTCCGTGATAGCCAGCAACCTCCTTCTCGTTGACGAGATTATGAGAGCTGGCATGAGCAGTCTCAAAGGATAATTATTCATTTGATTCTAAAAATATATTTCGAGGACGCTAGTTCTTTCACAAAATAATAATTATTGCTTTCTTCTAGTATTACTCACGTACACTACGCTACATTGCATTTCTTTTAATTTCTAATGCATTTTAATGAATTTATAATGTCGGCAATATGTTTGGCAGAATACATTCTATTTAACTAATAAAAAATACTAAAACAACTTTACTGTTTCATTTGAAAGCAACGTAATTTTTTATTTATTTATTATATTTTAGTATGTAGGGTACATCAATAATTAGGAGTTGTCTTCTACATTTTAGGGCTGATCTTAAGCTAGCAGAATAGTTATAAACACATAATAATCATCAAAGACTAATACATACGGTGTACATTTTTTTTTTCAGTTACATAGAAGTTTATGTATGTAGTTAAAAGATTGCAGGTGACAATAAATTATAAATAAATTTTAGATTGTCATACATAGATATTTACCTAATTTATTTATTTGCTTAAACACTATTTTTATAGTAGCTTCATGAACTTTTATGAATAAGTAAATATTATTTACGAGAAAATCCCAGAGCGGAATTTTTTCTACAATATTTGATATACAGTAGAACCTCCGTAAGTCGAACTTCAGGGAAGATGCCAAAAAAATCGAGCTATTGTTTTCGTCAGTGATGTACCGCATATAAACATTAAAAAAAATACATACTAACATTGGGAATAGAGATACAGAGGTATTTTTTCGAGTTAAGCAGGGAAAATATATACGAAGATGAGTTGGACACATTGATTACTTCAACCCTCTAGGTTGAGATTTCGAGTAATGGGAGGTTTTAGGGTTTGAAGGAATGGGTACAAAACTCTTCGACTTACAGAGGCTCTACTGTATAATAATAAAAATATGTATATGGTATAATAATTTGGCATAAATAAGGTATTTTTTTTAATCTAACCTTTATAAAATATTGATTGGTAACCATGGTCATGACGCGCTCGCGGTTTCTGATGGCTGCTGTGCCTTGCCAAGTCGGCAAGGACAACCGTATCATCCTGGTCAGGGGACTTTATTTAATCTTATGCTGAATTGAGAAAGTCCAAAACTGATTTTCCAGTATGTGTCAATAGTCATTTTAACTTGATGAGCTGTAAAACTAAAGTTTGTATTATTATTTATTAGAAATAATTGGTTCAAAAACCCCCAAAACCAAAAACAAACTTTAATAACTTTGTGATACCATTTTCTTATTGCTTTTTTTTATTATTATTAACACTTAATAACTAAATATTCGAATTTAAACATTAAATGCATATCAAAGTAAAAAAAATCATAAAATGTACATTACTTAAATTATTCATCAAATAGACTAGGCTTGGCTTTGTTCAATTACATAAATACATTTGATCTATTTATTAATATGTAGGTAAAATTACCCTGCCTGACCAGAATAATGATGTTCAATATGAGGGTGCACTTGTGTTTTCAACACCAGCCAGCAGTACAAAACCTTTTGCTATAATATAAAATGATTTTAATATTTTCTGGTCCGACTTCCCATTTCAGTATTTACCCTCTAATATTCTACCAGTTTATACATTTTATTCCCATGAAATAAACATAACAACATAATGAGGGTACTAATAATTACAAACCCAGATTCTAGATCCTTCATAATTTTTTTAAACTTCTCAACACTAACATTAATTGATCACAAGATAAAACTATCAACTCTAATTCTCAACAATACATCTATTATCCGTTATATCAGGAAGATATTTCTAATTAACATTTGCCATTGCCCATTTGTTAGAGTTTCGTACCCATGGAGTTAACAACAGGGCAATAGGGTACTATCCAGTATTTAAGAAATATGATTAAACACTAGCCAGTGTATTGAACATCCAAAAATACACAGATACATCAAATGTGATCCTAATTTTAGAATTAAATATGATTTTTAAATAACAATCTAACCAAAAAGTGTAGATCATTTGATGCTGTACAATGATCACGTCACAACTTGCTATTTGATACAAAACTTATGGAGTGTAGAAGTTAAGGAGGACCATCTTGTAAGGGGGATTAGTCGAAAAAGTGTCCCCTTGTAAACAGCAAATTAGGTTTCGAATTCTCACCGAAATAGCGCTGGTGTAGCAAGTGGAAATGCTGGGTTGGTTTCCGGTAATTCTTTAAAACTATTTCTATTTCCTATTTACAATAAATTGGGGTACTTAAAATCACTGTATGATTTTATTCCATACTCATGTTTGTCTATATATTATAATAATTATAAAAAATGCGCTGTAACAAAACGGAAATGTTTCTTTCCTTTTGTTATTAATGTTCTATCCTACTCTAATAATTTAAGGTGCTCTATTTAAAATTCTTCCATTTGCTACCAGCTACTAGCAGCGCCACCTTAATTTGTTCCCTTTCAAGGGACAATTTTTTATTACACTGAGATGCTCCTCTACTCTACACTCCATAACAAATCTCCATAAATTCGTTCGTTTAGTTGCTGATTTGATATATCAGTCAACATATCTATTTTGGAGTACATTGACAGTGCTACAAGTGTTGTGCCACACTGACCGCACACCGAACCGTCAATCTATTATAATATAGGCTTCCACATTGAATTCGAGAGTTATACGTGACTTAAAGGTCCAAGCGACCAGTCCATCAAAATAAAAAATAAAAAAGAAAGAGATTTACACAATTCGGATGCGGACCCTAAGCCTACGCTGTTTGTCCTACCATTAAACGACTGTATATGTATCTTATGGACTGCCTTCAGGCAGAAAAAAAGTAAAAATACAGTGTTTGCAGTTCACACACAGTAGTAGTGAAACCTACAGAAAACTATGTCTACCTGACTCATTCTTTCACAAGCCTAAATTTGTATGTTTCTTTTTTTAGTGGCCCTATTTCGTTACAATGATTTCACAATCGTGCTTAAGTATTTACTTCAATAAGGTGGATTCTCCATACAACAAGCGTGTTTTCTACAGTTTCGCTCTATCATGCCATTTACAGCAATGTATACAAGCATCAAACATGATGTTAATTAGTTCAAACTTTTTTTTCACTAAACAAAGTTACTGTTTTGGCATCACTTCTCTACCACCTTAAACAATAGTATAAGACTGGGTTACATATCATATGGATAACAATAATTTTATATTTGAATTTAATTAACCCACTGAAAATAACATACCTATATGAGTATCCATGTTCTGTTTAGAACACTGTTTGTTTACTGTACAGTATTGATAGATTAAGCTAACATTGATAATCCTACAATAAATACGACCCTACCTCACATCAAAAAAGATTAAAGATAACACAACATCAATGACATATTTCCGAAATTCAATTATTTTGTTTCTCAGCAATAGCAGCTCTTTCGTTTATATCAATGGTGGCCAGATTCATTGATGCTACAATGCCATGCAGAACAGATATTGCTGCTTTTACCACTGCTATTGGCATGGAAACCAATGCAATGAGTTTGAACAGTCCCACGCCAAGAACTGAAAATAAAAGATATATTTAAGGAATCATATATTTTGATGTTATAAAGATAATAATTGTTTGCTTTTCATGATAAGATTGCCATAAAGTATAATTCCCACATTCTACATCCATTTAAACCCAGACGGTATTTTGGATGATTTTTATGATATCTTATAAAAAATAAGCTAAGTACAGACTGTAAATTACAGTGGAATCCAATGTATGTAAGCACAAGCTAAGTAACAAATATTAAAAATTATTTTACCCAAAGGTCCAGTGTAGAAATACATCACATATAAAGCTGCGTAGAAAGCCTCATTGCCAGCACACATGAAGAATAAAACTGTCCTGTTGGTATAGTAGAGGTGCATGATTGGATTCTCCGACATATCAATGAATTTGTGAGATGTTTTCCCTTGCAGCGTTGAAGTATGTAGGTACAGCCAGTGGCAAGTTATGTCAATAGCCATAGATATTTGGAACCAGAATGTCCATTGAGGGTAGAATGTGGCCAGTGTCATCATTAGGCAAGCAGTGCCTGCACGGTCGGTAAGCTGGTCCAACATCCCTCCAAATTTGGTACCTGAAAAATCATTACAGAACATTATAGTAATTATGTAGTACAGTTTCATCACATTCATCTGTAAGTGGTATATAGTTGAATAAGTTGACTTATGTAGTAGACAAATCTTGGAACATCAGAGATTTGTTGTGGAACACCAGTAGGTGTAAGTAATGTAGGTTGGAATGTTATTAAACTATCATTTTTTTATAGAAAGATGAGAAAAAAAGTTTATTTCAGAAAAATGAATACTTAATTATTTTAAGAGTTTGATTCAGTTGTGTCCAAAAATTTGGTTTTGTACAGCCAGCCTAAACTGCTCTGTAAATATAATCTCTCCTAATACAAACAGTAATTAGCCTCATAAAAAAACATTCTGTATATTATAATATTTAATCCATGAATTAGTGAATTCTTTTACCTTCAATCGTTTATCTATACATTTGTATACTATACTCTAATTAAATTAAATGATGCCCCATAGCGCCACTTACTTTGATTAAAGTATCTCGCTGCATGACCGTCGAAGGCGTCCAGCAAAGCCGAAGTTATATAGCAAGTACAAGCCAGCACGCAGTGTGAAGGCATGTAATAGAAGGATATTATAGCCAGGATAACCCTGCCAAAGCCTGAAACATAAAAAAATCCTGATTGAATAAACAATGACTCAGATGAAATCTCTCGCACAAATTTTATATTCACTTACCAATAATGTTTGGCACAAATAGAAAGATATTTTCCTTAGCTTCCGCCATGTTATAATGTTAGAAATAATATACTTTTTATTTTTTTAAACCACACAGCACAGTACAGTGGATGGAAATTACAGCGAAATTAATCCAACTAACTTATTCCACACAGATCTAGACGATGTTCACTTCATCCTCATCTAATTGATTGAATGAATTTGACATAATTCTTGCAGTATTACCACATTACAAAAGGTTATTTTTATAGAAAAGAATATTTTATTTAAATAGAAAAAACACTCGTCACAGATTTAAAAAACCTGAATCATGTGTCGATAATGTTTATTTATTATTATTAGATATTAGAGAGGATACGTACTGATATTAGTTTACGAACATGATGATCAACATTTTTACATACCAACTCTCACCACGATTGGTGATGCATAGTGAAAGGTCAGGTCAACAGTTTTAAACTAGAACCTTTGGACTAGACAATGAGAGAAGATAATATTAAAATGAACCTAATTGTATAATTTGCTATAGCTAAGTCTACGCTTTTCAGTCGTCTGAGTTGTCAGTGAAATGCAAAATTAAGATACATTTTGAGAAGTAATAATATAGTTGGATATACTAAGTCTAATTAATGTAAAAGGTTTTGTTCTTCCAACCACTTGTTTTCTCTGATTTCACTGTTTTTTTCGCAAATTGGATCGCGGGTTAAAAATCTTTATTTCAAATTTAATAGACTAATGAGTGGATTGGCGCATTAAGGAGCACATCAAATGAATTTGTGCACTTCTTATTTATAAGAGTCAATTAAGAACAAAACCAAACCAAATTCTTATTATTTAGAATTACTCTTTGCCAGCATCGCGTTATGTAATCTCTTGTCTTGTCACCGTGTCACAAACGGATTTTAATAAAATTATAACTGAGTACTAATAAAACTTTGGTTTACATTTTGAATGGATGCTTGAAAATACCGTGGATTATATCTTTAAAATTGATAAAAGTGAACATGACTTTTTATGGTCCATGGAATACTTTTTTTATTATGGTAATATTTTATATTTCATCTGTGTATATATATTTATAACTTTTGTCGCTAGAGGGCAGCCGTGTAGTCGTTAAAAATGTTGGTCAGAATCCGTCGAAAATGTTGAATTCGGTTTTACAAATGGATAGAACTTTAACTATGCATTAGATAAAATTGTACATGATGATAGTAAGTAGTAGCTAGTTTGTGTTAAATATATTTAAACAGGGTAGACAGTGATTTTGGTGTGCGAAAGTCATAAGACTTGTGTCATCTGACTGCTCTTCCTTCAAGATGGCTCCTTCACCGGAGTATGATAAGGAACCGAAAGCCCCGGATAAAAGTGCCACAAATATATCCAACGAAGATCCAAAAGTTCTACACAATTTGATTAACGACCAACAAATAAATTCGGACCATATACCAACGAACACGACCGCTAGCGCTGAAGTGGAGGTAAGTCGATCTCTGCTGCCATTTTTCGTTTTTGAAGGCTAATAAAGTGGTTCACGATTCGTTCTGTCGTTGAATCCTGTCCAGCTCTGTGTAATAATATTAAGAATGTATTTTAGTAAGCACGCTAAGGATAAACTTTTCTACATGCTTGTATCGCACGTAGATTCCGGGCTCGTTAGGTAGGTGAAAATGGCGAAGGATAATGTCAAAAATATTAAATCTAAATCGGACAAATAGTAAGCATGATTAGGCAATCTTCAAAATGTTTTCATGGATTACTAACTTGGTAAAAATATATATTGTTTTTTGTAAGAATAAACTGTAGTTAAATGTTGTGATGCCTTGAACAGATGGTCTGATTGTTGCAATAAAATTGCACTATTATTATTATTTAGACAACAATGAACCTTCTGAAAGACTCAGGGTGTTTGAAAAAACTTCAAAATCCAAGAAGTATTAGGTGTATAAAAACTTTAATTAGTTTTGGGTAAAGCAATACAAAATTTATTTAATTTGTAACCATCATCACAGTGAAGTAAAGTAGATGTATAGTAGCAAATTCTTTATTATGTTACAATATATCATTGAAATGCTATTGTTATTTGCTTTTTTGTACCTCATTCATATAACACATATTGCTGTGTTTGAAACTAGTTTTGGAATGTCAGTAATTATGGCATGGTGTAATGGAAAAAGACTAAAAATCTTGTTGGAAATGGAATGAATAGAGTTTTCTTTCACATGATTTATGTCTGTTCCATTTAAATAGGGAATATCTTTAGAAAGGTATAATATAATAATAACCAAAAGCAAATTATATATTTTGTTACATTACAACAGTTTTGCTTATAAAGAGGTGAGCTCTAACTGAACACCAAATTTGGACTTGTTTCAAAGTTCCTTAAATCATAGCTGTCAACATGTATAACATTCTTCAATTGTGTCAGTGAGAATAGTGATTTCCGGACCTAATTTTCATTTGGTTTTTGTAAAATAACCCATCACATTTGCTTTGTGTACTTGTTTGACACTGCTGTGTGTCTAGGTACATAAAGAGCTATATTCATTTTTGGTAAAATAACTTATGTTACTAGCCATGATCTTATAGTTGGAATCAGATAGCTACTAAACTTGTAGCATGCTATGATGGCAGTTTTGATGTTTAACAATGATAAAGAAAAATAACCTTTATTCCTTTCGGACATAAGGTGCATCTATTGATCCAACAGGTAATGGTATGATGATGAAAATCAACCTTGTTCCAAAGCAATACAGTTTCTTTTCCATAGCGTGCAGGTAGTATAGTGTTAATACTTAGTCAGTGTGTTGCTGCTTTTAGCGAGTAAATTTATAATTATTTTATTCTATTGCAAAATAAATACCTTCTATATGATTTAAGATTGAAAAGTTTTAACATTATAGAACTTGAAATATCAGGTGCAATTATAAAAAAAAATCATTATCAATCAAGTCCAAATAATTACTTCCAAGGCCATTATCTATTTAATTATGTATTTCTAAATTAATCATTTAAATGAATTATATACAAAAGGAAACATTTGGTTGTGAGTGGTTAGTTTTATTAATACAATTTTACACTGTCATTATTTTTGATATCATTCAATGATAAACTCCTTGAAGATTTCCTTATTGATTGTTTTTTAATATTTACTAGTCATATGCACATTTCAAAACTCTTTTGGCATTAGAATACATTCATCATGAGTTATGCTTATTTTAGGCTTTATGAAAGTTTAAAACTATTTTAGATCACAATTGTTTGTAAAGCCAACTTTAAACAGCCTTTTCACTAAACCACAAATTGAGTGATCTTTCCTACCCAAATTTCATTACATTCCGAGATCATATCCCACTGAAACTGTAGTAATATGTATCATGACGGTATTGAGAGAAGACACTTTATTTAAATATCGACTCGGCAATAAATTTGGAGCAAGGTGCATCATATTTACATCACTACATAGTATAAAACAAAGTCGCTCTCTGTCCCTATATCCCTATGTCCTTATGTATGCTTAAATCTTTAAAACTACGAAACGGATTTTGATGCGGTTTTTTTTAATAGATAGAGTGATTGAAGAGGAAGGTTTTTATGTATAATACATGTGACATCCCACGGGAACGCGGGTAAAACCGCGGGGGACAGCTATTAAATATATTTCTTAGTCAACCAAAAGTTTTCCTCGAGCCGGCACAGTTCTTGCGTGTCTGTCTGTTGGTCAGTCAGTAATTTCAGCACATGATGATGAGACTTCGGTTCTTTTAATCTATTCCTAAATCGAATTCATAAAAGTTACGTGCTGACTGTTGAAATACTGAAGAAGTTAAATGCTTCCTGCTGGATAAATTCTCAACTCATATAGAATTTGCCAAACTTTCAGCAATTAATTATTTGCTAAGCTAGCATCCTGGCTGGGTAAATTTTCTGATTCATTTAATGATTCTTCTATTCGTTTCTGACTCAAGTGGATCAGGAAAGTAGTTCAGAAAATGGTCTAGTTTGTTGGGGTAATTCCCGAAATAAGCAGACACGACTTCCATCTAGTTATGTGCTATATTATTCATAACGTGTAATTCGTATATTAAAACTAGCTGTCCACCGCGGTTTCACCCGCATTCCCGAAGGAAGTTGCACTTTCCCGGGATAAAGAGTATCCCACCTGTTATTTCAGTTTATAAACTATCTATGTGCAAAGTTTAATACAAGTCCGTTTAGTAGTTTTTGCCTGAAAGAGTAACAAACATCCATACATCCATCAATGCATCCATACATCCATCCATGCATCCATACATCCATACATCCATATATCCATACATCCATATATCCATATATCCATAGATCCATACATCCATATATCCATATATCCATACATCCATACATCCATACATCCATACATCCATACATCCATACATCCATATATCCATACATCCATCCATCCATGCATCCATACATCCATACATCCATACATCCATACATCCATGCATCCGTACATCAATCCATCCTCACAAAATTTCGCATTTATAATATTGGTGTAATAAATTATTGTCCTGAACTATACCAGCCCAATTTGAATACTTCAAAAATCAGAATGATAGCTTGTAATTTTTTGTTACTTTTGAATCGTCTTCAATTGAGAATAGGGTTCTAAATACGGCGTGTATGTATATTTTTTGTATTTTACTCGGTGTCTGTGTGTGTGAGATTAGTTAAGGATATAATTATGACGGTATTTTATTCAATGGTAGACACAAGTATCTCGGTTGAAATATGTTGGATATCCATAGTCGGTGACAAATCTTGTGAGGTATTTAACACATATATAGTCGTATATCGCGTTATAGAGACATGGTACATTGTATGAAATTGATACTTAGTTCGTGTAGAATGGGTCCACCATCGCATAAATAAAGCATAGCATCTTTTTTGAAGTGAAATCTTCTTTAGCTGTGTTGAGCACTTTTCTTGGGATGGGTATAAAATGTTAAACTCGCGTCAGGACACGTGACCTGATCGAAAATTCGTAAGACGGTAAAAATGCACAACGTTAATGTTCAACTTTTCACTTCTGCCGGCACTCCCGGAGTGCAACCCGTTGTTTTTTTGCTCTAAAAACGGTGATGCGTTTAACTTAGTAATTATTGGAAATCTGAAATCACCCTGATTTCAAAAAAGTCCTATCTAAACTAAAACTTCAGATTTAGATTGATTTCAGTTATAACTTACTGTGGCGATACCCTAACCAATCAACCCATTTAAACACACCTTTAATATTTTAGCCTGTTCGTGTTGAAAACCATGTTAATCATATAGCTATAATTATTTACATATTTTATAAATGCGACTTCTATTTTTCTAATATTAAATGCGAACGTTTGTGAAGTATGTTTATGTTACTCTTTCACGCAAAAGTGACTTGATGGATTTGAATGAAACTTGGTTCGTAGACAGTTTATAACCTGGATTAACAGATAAGATACTTTTTATTCTGGGAAAATGCAACATACTTCGGGAACTCGCGTGGAATCCCAAGGGACAGCTAGTTATTTCTATATACCAAATTATGGAATGGTTTTAAGGTAGATACCATTCTTATACATATATTTGCTGTCCCTCACGGTTTCACCCGTGTTTATAGAAATCATATATAGCCTATAACCATCTCGGAAAAATTCCGCGTAGAAAGGTAGCAGTCCCATCCCAATAGCTTCAGTAGTTTTGAGGTGATGGTGCGTGAATAGAAGGGTCCCTTCGAGGCATTATCCATATATATTCTTAGTTCATATGTAAGAGTTTTTTAAGTATTGAGAATACAAAGAAATTCTCATTTGTTTAGGAGGCATTACATTTCTTGGATATCCAATGCACCCACCCACAACTGCGGTCAGAATGAAGGGTCTTATGTTGACCAGAATAAATCTGGGGCGCCATTCCTATTTGTGCACTATAATAGAAGTAGGTCTAGTCATATCATGGTACCCTTAACAATCGTAGCGTGAGGCCTTGTTACAATGGAACCGTATCTTGTCGTGATTCCAATTATTCTAATTAATACTAGGAATTGCTTTAACCGAATGCCTTTTTATGTCAAACTAACTCGAATCTGCCATATTTAAAAATAAAACAAAATATACCCACACACAACAAAAAAGTTTGCGTTCACTTAAAAACCTAAAATATTTTTTATTTATGATAATATTTAATTAAAGGTTTTGAATTAAACTATCTTGTTTAAATACGTGCCATTTAAGCTACAAAATAAATAAATTATATTTATAGTTATTAAACAAAGAAACAATGCTTAAAAATAAAATTCTGAACTGTTTAGTACTTCCAAGAGTTGAAAACTTTTTTGTTGTGTGTGTATGCGTTACGCTTAGATTTTGAGGTGTTGATATTTTTATTTAGCCCATAAAATAATTTGATGCCATCGAGATAATCGGATGATGGCGCCAGGAGGGGGATAGTGGAACTATTCAGTGGCTAATTATTCCCTTGAGTTTGGGGTAATTTGTTTTGTTTTGACGAGCCTGTATATTTTATTAGGCTTTAGAGTAGAGAGAACACTCCGGTGGTTCCGCGCGCTTGACGGCAAGCCGAATATAAAACCACGAACTCGACTCTTTATCGCAATATTTCTCTTTAGTGAACGTACTAATTAAAACAATGCAACTACACAGTTGAATTTTACCGTTGCGCTAAAACCTAATGAGAACGCACGAGTCTTGAGATAAATAAATAATTTTTAACTGTACCAATGTGTGTTATTCAAATTAATTTCATTGTTAACTTTTGTCATCGCATTGTGTTAATGTTCTCAGTAACATCGTAAATGTTACATCGCCAAAAATAACAGTAACTATAAAAAATATATCTTAATGTTCAGCAAATCCGGGTCGGAGGGTACACGGACAAACTTTTTTTAAAGTTAATTGTATCATTGCAAATATCAACAGATGGTTCGCTGAAAATGGATAATTCGACGTTAAACTCAGTCAACGTGACTGACACATCAGCCCGTTAAGTCTCATCTTATCCAACCTACTATAAAATTATTATTCTAACATCTGGTAGATACAGCCAGTTATGGCCCGAGATAAATGAGCTGAACGTATTGATGTAGGTCAAATTATACTGATTGATAACTAAAGCTTGATTATATGTATAGAATTACGTATACGGAAATCTTATGAAAAAAATTACAGTTGTCGTAATCATGTCGCAAAAAGTAATGTAAACATAATAGTGTCACATACTGGATGAGGTGTGTGGCCCCTGCCTTAGGTCTCTGTAATAGTATTCTTTGATTACGGTGTGGTAGCGCACGGATTGGTTACAATAGTGGCGACACGACAGTCTCCGCGGTGTAGGCTTACTTGGCGCGGCTGGGGCGGCGCGCGGTGGCGGCGGTGCGGCGGTGCGGGCGCAGGCGCAGTCGCCGTGTAACGGAAGCTTGCGGCGCCGCATTGTGCGCCCGTCACGCCGCGCAGCCGTAGCCGCGCCGCGATCACTTTCGTCTAGCAGCTAGACTCTAGCTAGGTACTCTCACCGTAATCACCTAAATCCCGCAATGCTTCAAATAGGGTTGCCAAGTCTGTCGATCATTGTGCAATTTTTACCATCTATAATAAATACAGAAGTTCTTTTAAAGATTGGATCAGGTTAAATTTTTGATTTAATCTCTCAGTTTATTCTGTTTTTTAATGTAGCTTTTTTTCTGGTAAAATTTTATTCTAAAGTTCGTCTAAAACAGTCATGTAATGATGTGATTCTTTAAGTTTTTATCACCTGTTATATCAGATGGGTTTTTGTAGATTCGTACATTAGACTATTGGTACTTACATTTGTAGTGTCTCGAATGCATTCCACGATTTTCGTCGGTCATGTCCCAGTAGAAAATTGCCATTTAGTACCTATAAAAAGTAACAAGGCTTTTATTTTTATTTTCTTATTTACCTATTCAATCAATGCATCTTTGCCAGCGCAGTGGCAAATTATTATTAATGCCACCTCTCTTGAAAAAGCGAGCTGGACAGGTGGCAACAATAAAGGAATTTTATTCTACCAAATCCTGGAAAAAGTACTGGTACTTTCAACCTTAGCTCTTGTAGCTACGAGGAAGTCTTCGCCAGTTTGAGCTCGCGCGTTGTAGTGCTGAGGTAGTGTAGAAGCTATGGGGATGAGCGATTGACCAAAGCAGGCTCGATAACTGCGATCTGCTCCATCATTGTGTACTGTTCTTCACAGTACACATTCGCTTTAATGGTCGTACCGTATGGTAACAAGCTGTGATCATTTCATCAATCATTAGACCACTAAACAGAAACCACCAAATCATGGGGGTAAGATTTCGAATATTTGGAAGGCATTGCCGAGGAGCTGAACCAGGATCCAACTAACTGGATGAGTGCTTACGATTGATGTAAATATCAAATAATCCATTTTTTGTCAAATGTCAAGTGCCATGGCGGTTCAAAATCAATACGTTTCTGTTGAGATACAAAAGGTATGCCTCGACGCGTGCGTCGCGCTGGCGATCATTCAGTTTGCGTTCCACCCATTTGTCAAGCTGTTTTTACCTTGCGGATTTGACACAAATGGACCAATATCGTTTGAAGCTGCTAACTCGGCCGTATATTGAGTATCATCGGCTTCCACAAACGCTATTAATTCGTTATTGCCAACCCCAGCTTTCGGCTGAACAGGCTTAGTCAGACTTCTTCAGAATTTGGTTTGCTCCGTACACGTTGTTGATATATTACGTGCCGTTTGTGCCGCATTAATACCATGAGACGGAACTGGTATTCAATAATTATTCTTCCGTTTTTGCTGTAGGGTTGAATATCTAAAAAAGCGTAGAAGTGCGTGTTAGGTCACGGACGGTGAAGAGTTCTTTAGTTAGGGACGAACGTTTATAGTTTACATCAAAACAATGTAAGTTCAAGCACCTTCAAAAACCCATATTAAATTTTTGAACACCTATATAAAGATTTTCCATACGCTTATGTACCCTCACAGTTTTTATTTCATCCACTTCCACGGATAGGGATCACTCTAAACATTGTGTTATTTTTATCGTCATTGTACAAACGGACTTACCAAAATTGAATGGATGCCGTTTTTTGCAAATTGGCTACGGAAACTTAAATAAATAAATATCCCGGGACATTCTTTACACACGGCCATCTGGTCCCAAACTAAGCAGAGCTTGTACTATGGAAACCAGATAACTGATATACTACATGTACTACGTTTTTTTTGTTTAAATACATACTAGAGATATTAACACCTAGACACGGAACAAACAGACATGTTCATGCACACAAATGTTTGTCCTACGTGGGAATCGAACCCGCGACCTTCGGTTTGGCAGTCACAGTCGCTAACCACCAAGCCAACTGGCCAACTGGGAATCTTTATTGATGTGTGTGTATTATGAATTTTCAATCTAAGTAATTATTTACGGCTTACTTAATTTCCGTAATCGTTTAAAACTTCTCCATCTTTATTAACCTTTAATTAGGCGCGCGGGGTCGCCGCGACCCCAAGTGATCTTCAAGTTAAGTTATTTTTATACCTATTAACGCTGTCAACCCGAATTTCTTGCTAGCTTCCTAACTCTCTAGTCACCTAGTTCTAGGTCTAGTTTCTTACCTATCAATTTGGTGACTGCAGACCCCGCGCGACTAACAATTTATTGGCGCGCCTAATTAAAGGCTAATTGTATTGAAAAGCAAAACATTCAGTTCCAGTAAAATGTGACCAGATTTTATTAACATAAAAACTTTTCGCCCCTTGTCACCCCTTAAGGGTTAAATTACGAAAAGTCCCTTCATGAACGACCGTCTAGACTTCGTACTATACTTAGATATATACATGGATTGATACCGTTACGGAAGACCCACAAAGCTATAACGCAACAGAGAGAATAAAACTATTTATGTAAGCTAAGTATTTTTGATCCGATAAATCACTTTGATTCAAAAATCTTTGCCGCAGACTTTCGCGTAAAATTGTTTAATTAAAAATTTTGCACCGTGTCATCATGCAATATTTTTGTCGGACTATTCATTTCTCTAGGTATTTCTAAGCTTTCATGTTCATATCATATGCTTGTGAATAACTAGGTAATGCATACATACATTTGTTTACTATAATTATTTTGTGGCGTCACTGGTCTATCGTATACTACAGCTTTGTCACTCTGTTCAAATATCGATTGACGATTCTGAAACGTCACTGACAGACAGACAGATGTCTTACCCACGTAGTAAGAGAAAAACAACAAAAAACAATGAAATAGGTTAAAAAAATATTGTCTACTGAGTCATAGAAGTATTTTATATTTCCAACGTTGTATTATCAGGGGAACCCTGAGAAACTACCTGGCATATATCCAATACTTGGTGCAGGTTAGGTTCTGCATGCTCCAAAATTTCTGGCAGTGCCAGTGCGCTAACGAGCGCAGTGACTCACGGAAATACATACCTACGAAAATATTTTCGTTTCAAATTTATTTCGTAGGTAACTTATCATATTGAATTGAAGGATGCCATGCGACTGTCTAATCCGCTTCTATTGTATACGTATTGAATCGTTTTGAGCACGTAGGATGGGTGTTACAGACGGAAGTGCGTTAATAACAGGGACAAGGGCACGGCATCGATCCCGGCGCGCTCCTCGTCGCTCCTGGCCCGACCCTGACCCACGGGAGAGCTGCCCCTAGCGCCCCCACGACCGAGCCCGACGCTCGATGACGTCAATTCACGCAGATACCTAATATTTCCACCGTCGCTCACCGTCACGCCTTCTAATGATAAATTTTACTAATTTTGTTTCATATAAATAATTTGAACATTTCCGAAAATTGTTATCATACTTAAATTATAAATGCGAGAGTTTGTGAGAATGGATCTATGGACGTTTGGTACCTACTCTTTGACGCAATAACTACTAAACGGATTTGTGTGAAACTTGGCACATAGACAGATAATGCCCTGGAATATCATATAGAATACTTTTTATACCGAGAAAATATATAATCACTCGGGTGAAACCTAGGTGCGGAAATTGATAAGTTATAAAAGTTTTGGTGAACAGAGTAGGTATCAGTCAGCCCGCTTAATGCAGTCGCCTGGCTGGTGTAAAAAATGAATAATAAACCTATAAACCTCAAATTTGATAACATGAAAAAGTTATGAAGCTCGTTCTAGGAATAGCCAGTAAAAAGTTCAGTTTAACTAAGCGTCAACGATCTAAGTGGAATAAACTCGCTTGTTCAGTGCACCGTTACAGAAAGTGGTTACAGGAGCAGCTTAACGTCCGCCATTGTGTTTTATACAAATAAATCATAATAAACTTGGTTGCTCGCCCAACTTTACTTAGCGTTACTGCCCATAAGATATATATAAACAAATATCCTGGGGCATTCTTCAGTAAGAAAAGTTTGTGTTGTGTTTATCAGAAAATGCTATATTTTAATTTATATTTGAATAAACATTGACACCGAGACAGAGAAATGTTTGTCCTGCATGGGAATCAAACTCAGATAGTCTCACCAAGGCACAAAATGTCAAAATTTATGAACCATACATAGAAAATTTGTTATAGTTTTATGATTTTAGATTGCAGTAAATTACAAAATAGGTCTGTTTTTGTGTATTTACTAGCCGTCCCCCACGTTTTCACCCGCGTTTCTGAGGGTTGTAAATTCTTCCCGGAATATAAAGTAGCCTAAGTATATTTTATTCCAGGACATCCTCGTATCTATGTGCCAAGTTTCATCCAAATCCTTTTGATAGTTTTTGCGTGAAACAGTAACAAACATAACTTGCCTAAAAACTTTCGCATTTATAATAATAGCTGTCCCCTGCGGTTTCACTCGCATTCCCGTGGAATGTTACATTTTCCCGGGGGAAAAAAATCTATATATGTTATTCCAGGGCAAAATCAAAATCTTTCGCATTTTTTATTTACGTAGGATGAGATAGGCCTTATGCATTATGTTTGACATCCCATACTTGGAATCTCATTCGTTATCACTACATAGTATAAAACAAAGTCGCTTTCTCTGTCCTTATGTATGCTTAAATCTTTAAAACTACGCAACGGATTTTGATGCGGTTTGATGATGTATAATACACGTGACATCCCACGGGAACGCGGGTAAAACCACGGGGGACAGCTAGTTATCCATAAATAGAATAAAAGTAACGTACGCTTTCACATTTCAAAAGAACACTTGTCACCAGTCGAGTAATAATAGCTTTTGTTCATTGCACATCTCGTGCGGATTCAATATTTATATAGACGATATTTGCCACGGTCATACAACTTTGCATTGCATTATTAATGCAACGTACTCGTGATCTGCAAATTATTTTGTAATTAAATGATGTTGTTCCGTTAAACAAATAAGAAAATACAATTTTATTTTATAATCTCTATCTATCTTTAAATACAGTGTAAACTCTTTATAACGAAACTCAAGGGACTGAGCATTTTTTGTCGTTATAGAGAGTTATCGTTATATGGAGTGAACAAAAAAAAACAAAACAAAGTGAACAAACCAACCAACTTGGGCTCACTTCAACGTTATAGGGAGTTTATCGTTATAAAGGATAACGTTATAAAGAGTTTACACTGTAATATAAATCAATGACCTCATTTCTGTCTGTGTGTTTAAAAGTACGCAATAGTATAATATACGATTTTTAACATAATTTGTAGATACTAAAAGTTTTGGGGTATTATATTAGTATTATAAGTGTTATTTATACTGTCTCACTCAGGCGAAGCCGGGAAGGGTAATTTGTATAGAATAAACTATATTAACTACTCCTAACCGGGAAAAATACTTGTGTTCTAGATTGGCTGCTGGCTTGAAACTACATTGTTTATTTCACTCAGTATTTTTTAAAAATGGAACTAGGTATTTGTTTATAATCTTTTTGCAACTATATTATTTATATAAGGCCTGATATGTAGCATTTAGCTGTTTGAATAACAGCATTTAAGAAAATCGTATGCTAATTGTATCCATCGATTGAGAATTTAATCCTAACGGCCAAAGTTAATATACGATCCCGATCTAAAATCACCAGATTGAAGTAGAATTTTGACATTACGTGTATTAAAATTACTGTCAAAAGGTTCATCAATCCATGGATTTTCGATCGGGATTGCATATTAATTTTCGCTGTAAATAGAATCTAGAATAATATTCTTCTTGTTGTTGTGCCATATTGTGTCATGTTTTAGCGAGCATCGATCGTCCTGTACCTCTACCATGAGTTCCTATCGAAACTTACTTTAGTCACTAGCGAGTAAACTACTATCGATACAGTATTTCTCGATAGCAACTGTCAAATTTGTGACTCATGGTACCGAATTTCTATAGCAAAGGCTAAAAAACGTTACTCGCTAGTGTTTACATTTCGATAGATTTTTAACTTATCGACTCGTACTATCGATTTAAGTTCTTTAGGTGACAGCTAGTGGCGCTGTACACATTTGCCATAGAAATGTTTTACGCCGTCGCTAGCGAGTACGTACGTTAAAAACTCATGGTAAAGGCACTGTAACTCTCTCGCTCTGCACAGTTATATTGCGTCAGTTATGTCGGTTTAGGATTGTACGTTATCAAGCTAGTTATAAGTCATACACCCCTTATACCCACATATCCGTCCGTTTTCCTCATAATTACCTCCTTAGTAAATCTGGTGAGAAATAAGCTCGTCTCCATGATAATTTACTAATACATATTAATAATGCGGATGTTTGTTACTTTTCACGCAAAATATACCAAACGGATTTAGATGCAACTTGGCACATAGATAGAGAATACCCTGGAATAACATATAGGTTATTTGTTATCTAGGAAAAACGTGACATCCCTCGGGAACGCAGGTAAAACCGCGGATAGCTAGTAAGGTAATATTAATAACACCATCGCAAATAAAAAATTGGTTTCACCGCTGTAACATTTCCGTTTTTTTCCCGAGCATGTATGGGGAAAAATAGTTCGTTTTCATGATAATATATAAGGTAATAAATAAGGTGGAAGATATTAATAAACCCAGACAAAATACAAATCTGTAAACATTACAGTTAAGAACAAAATTGTCATAAGTACATAACACAACTTTGTAAATAAAACAAATTTTAACATGCAATGCAATATAGCCCGTGTGGAAGACACGAGAGATTTATTATATTTCAAGGCTCTATGAACACGTATAGCTTAATTAGTACGTACTAGCAAATTAACCTCCATAATGTATGCCCGAATAAATACAATTACATTTGGCACACCGCTGTGATTTTAATATAATAAAGGCACCTTTCTCGGTATTCATAATTTAACTAAATAAAATCCCTTTGGTGTTAAATTAAAATTGTTTTATACCGGGCCGACATACGGTATTCAACAGTGTGAGCGTCAAATATTATAAATGTGATGATAATAAATACACTTATATGATTAAAGATATACAGTTAATATGAGCAGGCTTTTATAAGTGTCTTCCAGTGGCATTTCTAACCGAGAAGACCAAGCGAAACTGTTTATTTTTTAATAATAATAATTTATTTATTTATCGGACAACAAAGATCCACGTGTTAGTTACAGGGACTCGATTATGTAAGGAAAATTACACTAACTCTTGGATGTTTCGTCGCGGCCTCTATGCTCTGTCTCTGTCGCTTACTACGCTAATACTACTATTCACGTGAGAGGTAAACTCTCCGAGGCCTCCGTGAAGCGACTCGCCGACGAAGTTTGTATTCGTTGAATATATGGGGCAGATACTAAATTAAAAAGTTTGTGTTATCCTACTTAAAACACTTAAATTCTACTTATCACTTTTTTTAAGCAATATGTACATTTCTTAGAAATAATATGAAAAATTAATGCCAATAAAAATATTAACAAGAACAAAACTTAAATCAGATATAACTGATATATTTTTATATATATTTCATATAATTTCTATGAAATGTACCTATAGTTATTTGGGTATGTTGTTTGGTCATAAATGGATGTGCGCCAAGTTTTTTTTATTATTATCAATTTTGTCTTTTTCTGCTGGTAACCCTTATAAAGAAAAAAAAATAATAGTATTTTTTGCGAATTCGTTTGTCGGTATAAAATTGTTAGTTAAGATTTAAATATAATTTTTTTTTGCCTTTGTTAGTGTTCTTATGCTCAGTTATTTTACTTTTCATCAAACTTGTTCAATAACAATGAATACTCTCATTGTATCTTTTAATATCAGTAGTAAGTACTTACCATCGTATTTTTAGTATCAATACTATATTTAGTATTTTGTATATTAGTTTTGCGTACGGTATTGGTTGCGAAACAAAATTCTTAATTAACAAGTTCAATCTTACAAAAATAATCATAAAAAATACACTTCAATTTAAACAGGTAAAGAATTACTGTCGACTCAACATATAAATATCCAAGAACAACTAAATATTCCAGGAAAATTACGTGTACTAGAAACCATTACTTGGCATGATTTGGATTGCAAACAAAATGTCGGCCTCGGCATGTAATACTTATAACCGAAACGCATTTTTACGTGTCAAGTATAAATAATTACGTTACAGTTACGATTCAGTTTTCGATACGGCTGCCAATTGCATCGATAGCTTTCATTTGGCATTCGGTACTTGTGTACAAATCTTTGTGAAATCGATCCCGTTCCTGAGATCGTCCTGTGTCTTATAACGAAACTTAACACAATATACAAACATATGAACACAACTACGTATAAAGAAATAAGTTGTAATAAAGTCTGCTTATTTATAGGTAAGTTAATACCTCTCGTATTAACTATTATGGCCTTGGTTTTTGTCCGAACTTTTATTACGCCGGACCGGAGTTTACGTTAACAATGAAATGTGGCGAGACAGTGTGTCTCGTAAATTTCGTCAACGTTTTGGCATTTGTCCATACATCTCCGCATGGTTTGTCACAGAGCACAGATAACGGTTGCAACCGGTGACGATGTTATCTGTTATCTTCTGTCGTGGGTGATTATGATTACCGACGAACGACGGCGCGGGCGACGCGAACGTTTACATGTACAAGCTATAAATCGTTATTACGCTCGCAGTGCAATGTCGATGACAAATAATCTATTCTGTGTTAACTGTGTGTAGGTAGCAAATGGCTTACATGGATCAGTCATTGCTGAAACTAACGTGTCTAATTGCCTCATGTATGCTGTCAATTAGCGCTTTACAATTGGACGTAACTGTTAAAATAATTATTGTTTATACGTTTAATACGGAGAGTATAGCGCTATAGAGCCTGTCCTATTCTCTTAAAAACAACCAAACTCTGATTTAGTCGTGTTTTGTAGAGACTAATTGGTTAAACTTTTAAATTGAACACGGAATGTTGGTTGAAGAAAAACAAAGTAACAACTTTGGTTACAATTATTTGAAATGCTTCTTCGGCAATAGATTTTAAGATACATTATATCTTTTTGTATATTTCAAGACTTCCAGAAAGTAAGTTAGCATAAAAAGTTATTTATTTTATAATCCATGCAATTCAACGATAGAAAAAACGAAATTAAATGCTATATATTAAGGAATCACAAGCCTCAGCTCAAAACAAATACTGAACAAGCGCAGAAAGATGTTAATTTATAAAAACGCAATACAATTTATCTTAAATTAATTTATGCTAGAATCTTTAAAGAGTACGGACTAAGAGTTCGTAAAAAATATAAACAGAAATGAAAAAAATAAGTTAGCATAGAAATCAATGGGATATGTTTGTGATGATTAAAAAATGATCGATTCTATCAATCATGTCTGACGATCGTGACAATGGCTCCATCACTGAGCTGATAGCTAAGTCTCCATCGGAAGAGCTGTATACCGACTGCCTTCTCAGGCTTCTCATGTGGTTTAAATTTCGAGGAGTTCTCCAAAAATGGTTTTGAATCGATCCTTCTCCCGTCCCTTTGCCCTTAACGCTTTCTACTTACTAGATAGTAGTATTACATGGTTAGTCAGCATGTTTAACAGATACATGTACATTGGTATCGTACATTCACTCATCGCAGTGATATCATTTATCCATAATGACGTTATGTTTTTTATCTTTATTTTGATACGCGGCAAACGTGCGGTTGGGTAACTTTGACATTTTAGCGTATGCATGTATACATCACACCAAACGTACATATTATGTATTATGAATATAGATAAGATGTATGAAGACATCATGGTTGTTCGTGACCTTTTTGTAGGATTTCTGTCTCCCTCAATCAGTATTCAATCACAACCAATTCGCGATAGTTCTGTTATTACGTCGTTCGGTAGAACTAGGAATCGAATTTGTGTTTATTTGTTTTTTATTTATGTACTAGCTGTCACCCGCGTTTACACTCGCATTCCCGTGGAATGTTACATTTTCCCTGAAAAATACAAATTATATGTGTTCACCCAGGTCATGTACTGTCTATGTGTCAAGTTTCATAAAAATCCGTTAGTTTTTGCGTGAAAGAGTTGTAACCCTCCTTACATATAAACGTTCGCATTTATAATATTAGTAGGGTTAAATGAACAAAGCAGAAAATAACTCTGTTGCGTAAGCATGTAACTTAAAGCTAATGTTGCATGTTTTAATTTACTGTAAATTGCTACGAAAGGTAAGCTATAAAAAATGCGTGAAATTGATTATAATAATAGTACCTAGGTCAGTTAATTCCGTTGCACCGTTGTCGTAGGACGTTAGGCGTGACTATCGTGGCTGTGACTGCGACCCAAGGTGACTACATTCCACTAGTATTAATCCGATCTAGCAGACATTTGTAACCTTGGCGAGTTCAATCAGTCTCCTGTAGACCATAACGTTATTGCTAATTTTCACCGCGCCTTCTGACGTTTTCAGAACGTGCCGTCGCCGCTTGATCTCATTTTATTACGGTGTTAAGGTGACAGATTTTAAATCATGTTTTATCTCATTTTATACGCTTCATGTTGACAACGGGTGACGAAAGTAGATGCTCGGTGAATTAAAAAAAAACAGGGTGTTTGGTTAACACACGATAGAGGTGAAACTTTTGTATGACAAAACATATCCCGTTTTAACTAGCTGTCCCCCGTGGTTTTACCCGGGTTTTCGAGGGATGTCACATTTTCCCGGGCTAAAGAGTAGCCTATATTTTATTCCAGTATCTGCCATGTTTAATTAAAATCTGTCCGGTTTTTTTTGCGTGAAAGAGTAACAAACATCCATACATACAAACATTCGCAATTATAATATTAACTAGCTGCGCCCTGCGGCTTTACCCGCTTTCAATCCTGGTTATAAAACTTCCTCTTGAATCACTCTTATCTATTGCTGAAAACTTCATTAAAATCCGTTGCATAGTTTACGATTCTATAAAACATACAGATAAATATTCATTTTTATATATTTACTAGCTGTCCCCCGCGGTTATTCCCGCGTTCCCGTGGGATGTCACCTGTATTATACATAAAAACCTTCCTCTTCAATCACTCTATCTATTAAAGAAAAACCGCATCAAAATCCGCGTAGTTTTAAAGATTTAAGCGTACATGAAAGGAGGGTACATAAGGTATATGGACAGAGAAAGCGACTTTGTTTTATACTATGTAGTGATATAGATTAATAGAGTTATTCGTCAATCACTTTTGAATAGCATAGATTGTGACCATTAATTTATTTTTAGTCATACAAAAAGGTTGCGGTTCAGAATTTCAAAGCATAAGTTTCACTTCAATGTTTTGAATAAGGAATTCTTTTCAATCAACGGTCAACTTCATATTATTATCATAAACAATACAGTTATCCTTTGGTTTTACCCCATTGATGACGGTTATTTTATAGAACATACATATTGAATTTTTGATTAGTACAGAGCAAACATATTGTTACGTTGTTGATTGCCAGAGGTCTGGTTGTGTTGTATGTGTCCGATAGCTAGTAATTTTATATATTCTTTGCCGATAGTCTGTGCCTGTTTGATAAGGGAGGCCATAATTAACTTTCTAACCTTGACATTAATGTGACAATAAACACTGATATTGATACTTTATGTAAGTACTTCCTTTCGTGGTTTAAATAATCATATACCTATATTTTTTTATAAATATGAGTTTGATTTTAAAAAGAGTCATTGCTGAATTTATTGCCGGCTTTTCAAAGTAAAAACAACCTTGCGAACCGGTATTAGAGTCCCTATTCATTAGTGCTTGTAAAGGCCTATTTGAATAAAAATATTTTCGTTTCATTTCTAAATTTGTCTTACTCAAACTCAAAATTATTGTTGTGCTTAAATTTCATATGCGATTAAATACATGTATAGTGATTCAATTTACATATTGCATTAATTCAATAACTTGTTAAATTACTATGCTTGAAAATCAGCATATAATTAAACCTTATGTATTTTGAAAGTTGGTATAATTTTGTTAGCCATTGCATCCTTCGCTATTAAAAAAATATCTAAATTGCATGAAACATATTCACAATTTCTGTATGTCTGTTAGTTTTTTAAAAGGCAAAAGATATAGGAAAGTTGTTGTACGTAATAAATTTATTTTATCTCACTCAGGCGAAGCCGGGGCAGGTCGCTAGTATATGATAAACTTTATCAATCCAATCTCTATCTATATACTGTGATAAAATTATTGTAAACAATAACTGTTTTTTTTTTTTTTACAATATTTACAACAGGTTTTGTATATATATCTACGCTTGATACGTTATGTAAACGGTCGGTATGTTTGTTTCAGAACAACAAGCACGTGGAGGCCCTCGACGATGGCCAGCTCCGGGCGCTCCTAGATGAGGCTATCACATACAAATGTCCCAAAGATCGCGAGGGTAAAAGCATCTTATTCAAGGTCAGTGTCACAATTCATTTTTATTATTATTGGACTTTAGCTTGCCTTTAAAAACATATTTAACAAAATGCCGAAAAAACACGTTTCTTTTATATGGACCCTTTTATTTCTTTTTATAAAGGTCATAGTAGTAGACATTGTAATACATTTCAAAAGTCTTCTTATTACGGTTCATATCATACAGCGCCCTTAGTAACAGGGTCCTGTTACTAAGCACCTTACTGGCACCCTTTGGGTACGGAACGCTACAAAATGAGAATGTCTATATGTATAACGGACTATGTACTGTGACACTAATAGAAAATGAAAATATAATTTTAAATGTTGTCGATGATTTTTAATGCCTTTTGATTATATTATTAATTAACCGCGTTCCCGTGGGATGTCTCATGTATTATACATAAAAACTTTCCTCATCAATCACTCTATCTATGAAAAAAACCGCATCAAAATCCGTTACGTAGTTTTAAATATTTAATATACAGCATACATAGGGGTATAGGGACATAGGGGCATAGGGACAGAGAAAGCGACTTTGTTTTATACTATGTAGTGATAAATAAATTCGACCTTGAGAAATGGCAATAAAATACACAGATTTAATAAGTCTAGGATTTGGAATAACATGCTATACTATTCCTTTAAAACGTAAATGAATTGTCTATGGAACTATGTATTTTAGTCATCTGTGTGATTCAATGTTCGTAGACTGCAGTACTTACTATAACCTCGACATGTCGAATGTGTTTGTAAATTACCACACACTATCATTATGAACAATTTGCCAACGTTCGAATATATAATTAAACAGCACAAAATAAGCGGGGAATCCCATAGCTAACCGACTAAATGTGACAAACTTGTCATTAAAGACTGACATTTTGTTTGTGAGCAGCTTATCATATCAATAATTTGCAGCGTAAAGATAAGCGTACAGAGGCCTAAGCACGCACATCTATCGTAACCGTATCGTGATCGTATCGAGTGCTCCAAAAAGCTGGGTTGTATAGAAAATCGAACACAGCACACACCGTGATGTCGCGCGATGTTCAGTTTTCCATTGGATTGTTTTTTGGCGCTTTCGATTCGATAACGTTACGCTTGCGATAGGCGTTCGTGCTAGGGGCACCGGTGTGATGACTAGAAACAGAACGAACTGTCATTTTCATTTGTCTTCATTAGTCTTACTTAGGGACTGTAACCCTGTTAATATTTTTGGTGTTTTACTGGGTTATTAAAATGTAGATACACTAATAGGCTAGTTTTGACAGCTAACTGTGGTATAGAAAAATGAATCCTATGACGTTATCATAAGGTTCATCTGCTTTTTTATACAATGAATTGAACAATTTGACATTCATCTTCTTCATGCATTCTTCTCCAACGTTAACTATCAAAACAGTCATTTTAGACATAAGGGTATTTGTATTTATTTTATAAGTACAGAAACAGACAACAGATTGAGTATTACTCATAAATCTGGATAGTAAGAATGGCTCGTCAATTTAACGAATTGTCTAAAACTAATTCAGAAGTTGATATGTTTGATCCTAAGTTTAACAATAAAAAAAAAAACCATAAATGATATCCTCCAAATCAAACCGGTTCATACACAGCAGATAAATTAAGCCTAAATAAATAATATTTATTTATAGCTTCTAAATAATAAGATTTTTATCTATATTGTCATTTGGGAGTGCTCACTTGCACTTTCATCGCTGTCTTGGTATTCATTTCTAGTTTTGTTTTTCTGTATACACATGTTTTGAGTTACAACCCAGCTCTAAATGTATTATGACTTATTATGTGGTTACCTTTTGGTTGTAATTTGTATTGTGTATCCTAAATAAATAAAATAAAATAACATTATATAAACGTGTAGTCTAAAAGTTCTATATGTGTACATTCGGTGTAGGTATATAAATAACTAGCAGGGGATACCCCGCGTTCAAGCTCCTTAAACGACTTCGGGTACATCTCAGTAATTTAAATAATAAAAGTATATATGAAACTATTTTCAGCTAATTGACCTTTGTAGCGCACAACGTATCCGAACGCACTTTGACGCAATCCAATCACAGCGAGGCTTCGCCACCAAAATCTGCACGCGTCTCTTACGTCTTTTTCTCTCTCGCCCTCGCGTTCTCCTTTACCGAAATTACTTTTGATTCTTTCCCTGTTCAATAAATACTACCACATTAGTATCTGTGATGTAGGTACATAAATTTGTAGCTTATAAGTAAAATATAAAATCAAACACGAGTGAGTGAGCTTTATTGCCAATGAACCCTTACACCTTCTATTTTATATTGTGAGTTTTCATTAAAGTAATTAAATAAATGTTGTGTCGGCAGGAGCTCCTGGAGGAGGTGGAGCAGGACGAGCAGGAGTGCGAGGCTCGCGGGCGGCGCGCGCTGCCGCACTCCAACTCGCTGCAGGACCTGGTGGCGGCGCTGGCGGCCGAACCCGCGCCGCGCCACCGCCACCACCACCGCCACCACGCGCCCGCGCCCGCGCCCTCCAATGTCTCCGCGCGCGCCATACACGGCGGCAGTCTTCCCTCAGGAGTTAACACATGTAAACTACTTCACATGTATAATAGACGCAATCACCTTGCATAACGATCACTCCACATACAAGCGCCTCAGGCCTAAGTTGCTTTATTAATCCTTGTGCAAGTATAATTTTATTAAAATTAGGTAGCTGAGGTACCAGTTGCTATGCGAGAAACAATTTCGAGGCCGTACCGTCGTATATGATGATATGTGCAAAGTTGACTGTTACTACTGGTAGAATTTATCAGCTGCAGGTCGCCACGGAATGGGCCTTAGAGGCGGATGAATGTTCGCTAATTCTCACATAGACTTAAATTAAATGGATGAGCCCAGTACTGAGTTATCATCCTATTGATTCTGGGCAAATGGTTATCATTCGATCAGCTGATACTAGGACCGATTGACATCCGGGACTCCATGAATTGGTAGTTTAACTATAACATAATGTCCAGCTATTGAAGGTGTTAACCGCAGATGACTTTCACACCCTTCGCGGACAATTACTGTACTGTTCCGTATTGTGCATTTGCAGCGTCGATGGTGAGCGACGAGCCGACGGCTGGCGCGGGCTACCTGGCGACGGTGCGCTGCGTGAACCCGCCGCCGCTGGCCGAGCGCCGCGTGTCCGCCAGCGACGCCAATGCGCCGCACGAGATGGACCTGCTCAACAGGTATGACTGACGGCTAGACGGGGCAGTGCCCCAGGGCCCCTCAAACAGTGGCGTAGCTACCGGAGGGCTAGACGGGCCAGTGCCCCGGGGCACCCACGTTTCGACTGGAGGACAAATGATTTAAAGTAGTTTAGTTCGGGCTTAATTTTTTGCCCGCGGGCCTTTGGTTACCTAGCTACGCCACTGACTCCATCCCATATACAATCTGTGTAACACGACACAGAGCTAGCTATGTTTTAACCACGTTACGAAATTTAAAGCACACGAGACTTAGCAATTTCACGTTTCAGTCAATAACGCATTGCCGATGCCCCTGGTGTTGCAAATGATACACATTTGTGGTGGTATTGACCACGCATGTAGTATACTAAAGAAACCGTTCCAAACGGGTAAAAAATTCTAATTAATTTCGGTTTAGGCAAATATGAACTCACCGCATAGAAACTAAGCAAGGTTACCACTAATATTATTTTACAAGCTGTCCTTTGCGGTTTCCCACCAAAGTGTATGTATTCTGCGGCCCATAAAATATATGTATGGAAAAAATCGCCTGAATATGTCGATTCATTGCTCTGTTGTTAGGTGAATGAAAGACAAAACAAGATAGACTGTTGAGGTTATTAGGATTTAGGAGTACCTAACATAATCTATGTTTAAAAAAAAGGTAACTCCCGCGGTAAGCCGCCAGTTATTGTCATATCTGATGATTTTAACCGACTTCAAAGGAGGAGGTTCTTAATTTTAAATCCTAGGATTAAATGTTGTCTATGAACCAGGTCTTCAACCGGTTAATAGGTACGTGAGTAAACGAACATCCAAACTTACACAACACAGATTAAAAAATGTTTTAAAACAAAACAGATTACAGACTTTTTTTATTTACAGTATCTTAAATCTTACAAAACTCACTCTCACTTTATAATATTAGTATAGTAGTATAGATTATATTATTATTGTATTATGTATACCTAAATAATTATTTTTATAGAATTTATCATCTCGTGGAATCCAACATCTTCATGAATAAAAAAATTCTCATAAAAACAATGGTCCCCTGTTGGACCCACTGAAATTCTTTAATGTTAATTTTGAGAACATCAAAATGAAGTTGATGTATCTCACTCCTACAAAAGAGATTGTAACCGATAGAAAATATGTTAACAAAGTAATTTTGATATTTAAATCAAGTTGTAAAAACCCTCAAGATGATGAGTCATCGGTGACTAAATCGACCAATATGGTTTCTAAATCTTTTACTTCAAAATTTTTCTTTTTGCCATATTATATTAAAATCCTAGAAAGTATTACAATGACACGGTTAAGCCATTGCACTAGTCCGGGAGTTGTATGTATGGCGTTTTGGTAAACACTGCCTTGAGTTGCAAACTTCGCTATCAAAAAAAAAATTCTTACTCTTTATGGTGATGATTGTTGAATGAAAGACTTTTCTTTGATGAAGGACCAGTTGGCTTGGTGGTTAGAGACCCTGACTGCCATACCGATGGTCGCGGGTTTGATTCCCACCCAGGACAAACATTTGTGTGCATGAACATGTCTGTTTGTTCTGTGTCTGGGTGTAAATATCTATAAAAGTATGTATTTAAAAAAGTAGTATATGTAGTATATCAGTTACCTGGTAGCCATACTACAAGCAGTACACTCTGCTTAACTTGGGTTGTAATGCGTTAAATTTACAATTTGTGAATAATATGGCTAATGAAATGTGAATGCGTATGTAGCCTCCCGTATAGCGATGTAATAGAAGTGGGTATGTGATCGGTGACTGCCCCCTGCGACCGCGACCCGTTCCCCTTCGTCGTCCAAGCAGCGGTGGTCGGGTCGTAGCTCAGGTAAGCGGCTACGTCATAGGTAGGTGGATATAGTAGCTTACCATCTAAAAAGCCATAATAAAAGCCATGTGATGCAAAATATCAACTTAAAGAGTTTCAATAAAATTTACAGCATTAAAGTAAATTGGACTTTCAGCGAACCCAGTTAAGGTGGTTGCGTAGTACCAGCTTTCCATACATTTTTATTTTGGGCGAATATCTGAAGTTACGTGGGTTTTTATAATTTTTAGTAGTTTTATGGGGTTATTACGAATATATAGTCTCGCCTTCTTGCATATCAGCCAACATTATTGAGTAATAAACGATATTTTGTGGTTTAAAATAAGTGAATGTTTTATGTTTGTGTGAGTGAATTTAGGCACGCCATCTATCTATTAAGGTAGTAAGAAGGAAGATCTGTCATCTGTGTCACAAAAAGGTCAATAGTTACCAAACCAAATATTGTAGATGGCGCTGTGTATCAAAGGTCACCATCCATGACTCCCCGCGTCAAATTATAAATGTGTTGAGAAATTTATTTTCATAATAGGTACGTCACTCGTAAACTACCTAACATCATTTATTGTTTGGGAGTGAGCGTATAAGTAAGCATGAATGGTAGCTAAAACTACCGGCACGCTATGATGAGGTTTGGACGTGACGTTCGAATGTATTATTTTAGGACATAATTTATTTATTACATTGAGTGCTGTCAAAATGGAAATCCAAGATGGCGGCTACAATAAATTATCAACATTCTCGTCATGGGTATCGTTTTCATGGTTTTCAAGGGTGTTGAAGCCGATAGTTCTGTCAAAATGAAAATCCAAGATGGCGGCTACAATAAATTATCAACTTTCTCGTCATGGATATCATTGTCAGGGTTTTCAAGGGTGTTGAAGCCGATAGTGCTGTCAAAATGGAAATCTAAGATGGCGGCTACAATAAATTATCAACCTTCTCGTCATGGGTATCGTTATCATGGTTTTCGAGGGTGTTGAAGCCGATATTGCTATCAAAATGGAAATCCAAGATGGCGGTCTCAATAAATTATCAACTTTCTCGTCATGGGTATCGTTTTCATGGTTTTCAAGGGTGTTGAAGCAGATAGTCCTGTCAAAATGGTGGCTATAATAAATTATCAACTTTTATTTGTAAACTAGTTATTTCAATACGATTGAATGATCACTACAAAACTCTTTTTTTTTTTTATAAAAAGTCAATATAAAAAAGGTTGAAAGTGACAACCCTATAACTTCAATAGAACATAAGTAATTATTTTTACAAATAGGCTTAGTTTCCATACTGATTCATATTTATACTGGTACAGTATAAATATGTTTCATGTTTATTTAAATAATCACAAAAATTATACTTTCTCATATTATTTATAATGAGGTATTTGGCGCGCGTCATTGAGTACCCTAAATTTTTTCGGATGTATTAGAAATGACTCCACAATATCGCTAAGATAAAGTATAAACGTCTCAGTTCGAGAAGTTGTGTTCCATCTTATAAACATCTTCTAAGGTAAAGTAACCAGTAACTGCTCAGGAACCAGTATATTCACAAATGCAGAAATACGAATACACAGAGTGGGCATGTATTGGTTCTTGAGCAGATACTGGGTGGGTACTTTACCTTACTGGTAATAAAATCATTTGTTTATTTCTTGATTCAATTAAAATGCAAGAAAGCGTTATACATTCATACGAGTATAAATCTAATCTAATCCGTGATGAAATAGGAACGAGCTTGAATTTTAATTCTAATAGATTTGTTTGAAAACATAAAAAATATTAGTGGGTCCAACGACTTGGTGTGGGAGTGGTGAAACAATTGTTGTTCTTATACTCCTTTTCCATACCAAGTTTCTGGCGCTACATCAGCTATGAAAAAATTTGGGGTACTCAATGACGCGCGCCAAGTACCTTTAAAAATTGTTTTCGATTCGATTTTGTAAAGTGTTCTTTCGTTTTTTTTTTTAAATATAGTACACCATTTTTTTTTCAATTTTCACCGTTTTTAATTAATGTCTTTTGTTTCGTTTAATGTTTTGTGTACTTGTTTTTTTTTTTATTTCATTTTTTTTTGTAAAGATTTCTAAACTATATGTAGGTATTAGGGTCTCGCGAACATTTATTTTTATAAGAATATAATTATTGGTGTACTTAATTACCACACAACTCGGCATATGTTTTTCGCAATTCAAAATTAAAAAAAAAGAAATTTAATAAGATCGTCACATAAGATCGTCGGCCAGCACATTTACTACCTCCGGCAAACTCGCGTCAATGACCCTTGCTCGTTAATTTGGACTCTGTTTATGCCTTTTGTTGTTGATTTCGTCGATATGGCCGAACGTACGCAGAGAACTGTTCGAAACAGTCAGACACGCTATGGTAGGTGATAATGTACACACCATTAATCAACATGAAATAATTTTTGAAAAGAAGAAATAATTTGCTTTGAATAATAATAATTCTAGTATTGTGCTATCTACATTACAAGTAATCTTTATAAAACAATTGCAAACAATGGTAAATGCAAATAAATAATGTAACTTAAATATTCACAATATAATATTTTCAACTACCTATTATAATAAATTTTGAAACAGTGTGAATGTAGGTATGTTATGTCAGTTCTGTAGTCAGTCAGTACTTTATTCTATAGTAGTGACAAGTCGTTACAGTACGTTGAACGAAACACGTAAGCGCCATGAAAATAACGGCGCTTTCGACCTTTTGGTCGCGACAAAACTACATCTTATAAGAATTCTAGCACTGCGTGTTTATACTGTATGGTTAGACGACTTACTATTATTTCAGCGCTGCAGCGAACTTTTTCTTAAACTGATAACAAAATGGAGCATACTCTTTGCTTAGGGTTCGAAACGATGAATTGTCGGTTTGTTGATTTGTCCTTCTTTCACGTAGTAATGAAGCAACTTATCGACGCAATTTTTAGCCATAGACATATTTTATTGTCTAGAGTGTATGTACATAGGCAGTAGTCTATAGGTAAAAAATATTTTACCTCTCGAGGGAACATGGGTGGAACCGCGGGGGACATATTAGCATTATTATGAATAAAAAATATACCTTACTTATATTTAACCTACTATGAATAACTTACCTAGTGGCAATGTTAATGTGCAGTCGAGCAATTCAATTATTTAGTTTATGTAGTTCAACGATTCAGATAATAAAAAAAAAATTATCGAATGTTTTTGGCTGATCGCGCAAATTTATCTATGAAGCGTCGAGTCGGATTTTTAATAAATCTGCATGTAAAGGAATCTCTTTGTAGGTACCTACTAAATCCTAAATCTGCGCGAGCTAAGTCGCGAGCAAAAGCTATATTAAAAGAACTCGTGTCAGGATATATATCGAAAATATTTGCCAAAATCTAGTTGCGGTTGATGTAGAGAACAAGGAGTATTCCAGTGTGTTGTTAGAACCAGAATTACAATCATTTTTTAAAGCTTTTCCCGTCTGTTTGTCTATTTGTATGTACGTACTGGACTCTTTGCTACTAGACGAATTTTAATGGGGCTATGAGAGGAATGTGGCGGTTGCAGACCGAAAACATATTAGCTTTATTTCATAAATATTTGTCATGAAAAATAGATAGGTATCTACCCTAATTTAAAGTTATCACGCGTACAAAATCGCGGGCACAGCTAGTCTTGAATAAGAGTTACATTAGTACAACTTTAGAAAAAAACGTTGCGTATAGATATTAATAAATAGATGAGAGTTATCGCACTAGGTCAGCACTAGGAGTGGGCGATATACGAGATGTTGGACGCCACTGAATCTATATGTTGATATCAGGAATCCGCGAACCTTTAGTGAATATATAACACATGCCAATGATTTTTTTTCGCAACGCTCTAAAGTCACTCTTGGCCGTGCGACCCGTTCGTAGCGACGATCAGTATATATTTTGCTCTTTCTAACACGACTGGGTTAGAAAGACGCTCTTTCTTTCTGACGTCGTCGTGAGTCATCGGTGAAATACGATGATATCCGAATGATCTTCGGGGTGCGATGTATCATGTAGGCAAGGTAGCAGAAAAGTAGCGTGTCCTTGCGCGGGCCGGAGTGATGAGCGAGCGAGAGAGCACTATTCGCTAATTAGTAATAGTACCTACATTATTTAAAGAATTATAGAGTATAATAATACCGAATACATTATTTTCTAAACACATGTAAACACCCATCAATATACGTCATAGGATATGGAAATCATATGATATTCCTAATATGAAATATTTTTTAGTCACTTTGTTATATAGAATATATTTTATAAATAAATATTATTTTATTTATTTATTTCTTTGTTTATTTATTTAATATCATAATAATAAAAGAATTTATTAATAAATAAGTAAGCGAATAAATAAATAATTGGTATAAATATATATCTTAAAACCGAATCTACTATGCTACTTAATTTGATATAATTTAATGTGAGATTAAGGTTAATCGCAACACCGTCAAAAATCAAAAAACTGACCAATTATTGATATCACTGATTTCGAGTATACTGTTACAAATAATATATCATGATATACATAAATCGAACAAAACTGAAACCTAACAATCACAGTACTACTTTTCTGCAGTAATAATAGGTTATCTTGCAATTGACTAATTATTAACATACCTATTTGAATGAATGAGTGCAAATAAAAGTAAATATATAAATTAAATTGTAGGTTTCATTTCACTCATTTATATCGATACAAAATAATGATTATTCGATAAAAAATATACAATATTATTCATAAATTTATGCGATCACAAATGATTAGAATGATAACAAAACATTGATAAAAATCAATGCTTTGTTATGACGTTGTCACGTTAAACTATCGTCCGTAAACCAACCTTACAGACAACCATTTTTTATCACCTATTCAAAGATTAATTTAGACAATTGTATATAACGCCATCTGCTATCACCGGGGTACCTAAACCAAATATTTGACGCCATCAATTAGACATAAAAAGAAACGCCTCAACACTATGCTTGTGTGTGTAAATTCAAGTAAACTAATGACAGCATATGATTTTTAGGCAAATCTTTTTAAACGACTAATAAATAAGCACAATGCATATGTAATAAAATTATACAAATGCGTTAGATCTCGTAAAATAAACAATTTTACCTGGAGGATGTTTAGATTACTGTAAATATCGACAAATAGCCGAATTACTGATTACAACGCCATCTAGCGATAACTGTGCTAGGTGATCAACTACGCAACCACCTTAAGATATGTTTAGGAACAGCCCTCAGAACTGATGCATTCGAATGTGCAATAAATTACCGGATTACTCAAAAACATAAGCAAATTTTATTTCACAAATGCTATTATAATATAAAACTAACAACTTTTATACAGTTATTAATGTAATTAAGTAGAAATTATATTCAGCTTTGCGACACCCTATCAGGGTCTCTGTATACTAATAATAGTCAAGTTTAACTGTATTAACTGAAATTATGTTTACATTGCAATAATAATAAATTTATTCAATAAAAAATGTTTAACAAAACGTAAAGCACACTCTAAATCAGAAACATTTTGGACGACTGATAAATCAAATATAAGTTAACTTTATTTTTGGAAATAGGTGTTCGTCTTAAAACAATTTATCCACAGCATGTCATGTCAGATATTTCACGGGCATTCAAAATCGTGCAAGACAAATACGAGTTCCCATTAAAGTAATAAATCGCATACCACAACCGAGTATATTTTGTCCTTAGGCGGAGTAAGCCGATGTTCCCGATGACGTACACGGCTCGCGCGACGCTGGAGATCGGCAGCGGCAGCGTGTGTTCGGGCCGCGCGGTCACCACCACCACCGCCTCCAACCAGGTGCGTACGCCACCCTCCACAGCGCCGCCCCACCGCCCGCGCCCGCGCCCGCACTCGCCCAGCACCAACCCTGTCGCTCACACTCAGGTGCAGCCCGGGTCCCGAACCATCCCACCCGCCCTAAATCACACAGAAACGGACAAATTCGCCACTCAATTCAAACTGATGAGCGCCCTCTATCCTAAAGCGAAAAAGAATGATGACGATGCCGGTGGTGACCGCGGGCAGGATCGAGCCGACGAGGCTCGTGCAGGTTCGGACGTCACCGAAGGTAAGGAGGTATCGCGCGGCCCGAATTCATCCAGCGGAGACGTTGTTCTTACGCGGTGGGATACGGAAATTTTATATTCCCGGAAAACGAATGCTTACGACAGTTGCAATCGAAACTCGCAGTGGGTGGATAATGTTAATAAGTGGTACGAGGGACTGACAGCTTACTCGAAGCTGAACCGCGAGATAGTGAACGATCGAACCATTTATAATAACAGTCACGAATATAATTCCGGGTATGACAACTCCATGACGCATCATCGAGACATTGATGAATTTATTAAGTGTAAAGTAAATACAGTCCCCAATATTTATGATAATAATATTGCCAAGGGAAACGGTATGTACTTTTCGCATAATTCTGATGATTTTCAACCGAGTATCATGCAAATGTCCAATATAGTCGCTAAGGAAACCAAAATTGAATCTCTTTATTCCAAAGACATAAATGTGAATATAAGTCCACACAACGCAAAGGCGCTTGAGATAAATAAAAAAGAAAATTGTGATAATATTGAAAGTGATATTAGCTTATGGAAACAATATCGTAAAAGAATAGGGGAAGATTTAGTTGTACCGCGCCTAGCACCTATTAATCCAAAAAATATTAGAAGTATGTCGATAGGGAGACCGTCCACATCCTTTGAGGGTTCTTATCCAATAGTTACTGGTGTCCAGTTGAAAGACAACACCAGTAACAAAGAAACTAGCATATCAAAGAAAGCAAATAAAGACAATCGAAATAAAGCCATAAAAGAGGCCAAGAAAATTAAAAAGAGTAATACTGCGATGGATATAGAGATGGTGGATATACCAAAGGTGAAAGAGACAAGTAAGGACATAGAACTAGTAGAAGTTTCGTGTAGCCGTCATGGTGCTGGTAACTCAGAGTCATTCTCACAATATTGCGCCAGTCAACAAAAATTAATTCTGGATTTGGAAACGACAAATGTGATCAAAGAAATAAGCGCAGTTACGTTTAAAGATGAACAAAACAGCAAACAAATTCCTAAATGTGACGATGTAGCTGTACAATTGGACAATCATGATGTTTGCGAAATTGATTCAAGTGTCGAAACAATCAATATTGCAGACAAATGTATCGAAGATGTTAATTTAGAATCTGTGCCAAAACAATTGGACACTCATGAAGATTCCGAGATTGATTCACATATCGAGGCAATTAATATTGAAGATGTTAATTTTGAATCAGTCGGTAAGGAAGTAATGGTTAAAAATACCGATGTAGAAGTGGCTGGTGATCGATATGTTTTAGCTGAGCTTCCAAATAACGCTTGTGTTTTTCTAACATTTCCCCAACGCTTGCTCACACCTATTAACATCGCAGATGAAAGACCATCCCTACAATTAAATGAATTAGAATGTAACAATAACGAACCATATTTCCCTGAAGTTACAGTAAAGTCTGAGAAAAAGAAGAAAGGGAAAGTAATGTTTGATCCTTCCAATACTAACATCAAGAAATACAATTCTATCAATAGAAACGCTCTTAGCATACTTCTGTACGAAAATCTTTTAAAAAGTGAAAGAGCTAAGTCAGTGTCAGACAAACTGGGGATGCCTTCCATCACCGATTATGAGGTAGGACTCCCTGAACGGATTTTTGGTTTCTTTTTATTTGGTTTTATGACGGATGTGCTTTTTCTGGGTAGTAACAGGTATATTATGTGGTTACAGGTCGATTCCGCTATACCGTTTAGTTGCATCACAACACCGGAGGTTGTGGCCAGTTGCAACACGACGTCGTCCACGTCCCAGTCTACAGTGGCTGTCGATCCAAAGGTGAAGCATACACTATAGTACTCTTGGCTCGGGTTCTACACACCTCGAATGATTTTAGTGCTTCACATACCCAATATTCCACTCAGATATGTGTAATAACTCTGTTAACAAAATTTTATTGTTCAAATTAGTAATATATCAAATGTCAGACTTGTGGCAATCTATACCAACTGAGATAGAATTTTGTTGAGTTTTCATTGTAATTTGTAGACACTTATACCTACATTTGTTTGTGTACCAAGCAGCCACGAAGCGTGATATCGACTACTTTCAATGGACTGCCGCTGTCGCGCCCCAACTACGGCGCAACGGCTTCTACCGCGCCAGAAGACTTTAAGGTCCCTAAACAACTGCTCCTAGCCTTTATACAATCTTTCTCTTTGGCGGCCAAAAGTAATTTGATGAATGATGCCTGTTTTTCGTTAAATACTAATAAAATGTCATTCATTTAATAATTTAGAGGTTTTGTTTTTTTTTCAATAATACTTTAGAGTAAATAAAGGCATTATAAAATATTTTACTCGATCGAGATCTTAACGGAGTGATGTTAAAAACTTTGAAATATATTACAGAAATCTTTAGACGAAAATGGCAATTCAGTGCAAGGATTCAGTTCACCTCTCTCGGGGTCTAGTCAACACAAAAAGCCGAGGAGGAAAAAGTCCTCGAAAAACGAAACCGTCATCGATTGCGAAAAGATAGACGGCTACCAGGGCGACAAGGACGTGAACGAGCTGCTGCGGTTCATAGAGTCCAACGTGGAGTCCGCCCGCGGCCACAAGCTCGGCCGCGCCAAGCACAAGGACGACTCCGACGACAAGAGCGGCAAGAAGCGCTCCTCCGAGCGCCGCAAGGACAAGGAGAGCAAGCTCAAGCGGGCCTCCTCGCTCGAGGAGCTCTCGCGCACCAAGCTCGAGGACCTCACGGACGCGCCCGAGCCGCCGCTCGCGCTCCGCCCTGACAACAAGGAGCGCCGCGCCGACCTCGCCGCACCCAAGCCCGAGCGCCGCTCGTGGGGCGACGACGCGCGCGACGCCTTCAGCTACCGCCCGCCCGACGCGCCCGCCGCCGTCCCCGCGCCGTCCGCCCCTCCCGCCCCCCAGCCGGCCCCCGCCGCGCCCCCGGCCCTCGCCTCCCAGGCGCCGCGCGCGCCCCGCCCGCTCCACGCGCCCGAGCCCGCCGTCGCCGAGCTCACGGACTTCCAGACCGTCACCAAGCGCCGCAAGCAGCGCCGCCGCACCGACGACGCCGACCCCAACCCGCCGCCGCGCCGCGCCCGCCACGCCCACGCCCCGCCCTCCGACCGCAGCAACGACTCCAACGACGACCTCGACTCCGTGCACTCGCTGCCCGACCCCGCGGCCACCGCGCCCCGCCTGCCACCGCCGCCGCCGCCCCCGCCGCAGGCCTCCTACGCGGACATCGCGCGCACCCGCCACAACATCCCCGACCTCATCGAGTCGTGCAACTTTTACGCGGAGGGCGAGGCCCTCAGCGAGCCGCGCCGCGCCGCCGACCCGCCGCCGGCCGCGGCCCCGGACGCTGAAGGCTACCCGGCGCTGGAGCCGCGCGCCGTCGTAGCGCCGGTCGCGGGGCGTCGCCGCGACAAGCCGCCCGCCCCGCCGGCGGTCGCGCGGCGCAGTGGCAAGGAGCGCTCCGCCCCGCCGCCGCCGGATCCCGCGCCCGAGCCCGAGCCCGAGCCCGAGAGCCCGGCGCCGGACGTGGTGGGCGAGCGCCGGCCGCCCGTCATCCTGCTCGACTCGGCATCGCGGCCTCGCGACTTGGACGGCGTCACGTTCGGGTTCGACATCAACGAGCAGCTGCTGGGCGGCGGCGGGCGGCGGCCGCGCTGCGACCTGGTGCGCGACGCGGTGGAGGCGCCGGGGGCCGGGGCCGGGCCTGGGGCCGCGGCGGGGGCCGGGCCCGGCATGAGCGTGCGCGCCGGGTGTCGCACGTTGCGCTACGTGCCTCCAAACCCGCCTCACTCTCTAAACACGCAGCAGGTCGTCGACTACGTGGGCAACGGTCGGTATATGTTTTTTACCAGAGATACTGATTCGTGAACTTAATCTCTGACTCGTAGCTGACTTCGTTCGATGATTTCTCTTTCGATTGCAGCGTGGGAGGAGTTGATGCGTTCCGGCGACAAGGTGCGCTACTACAACGAGTAGCGGTCGGCCGGGCCTCCGCACAGGGCCCCGAGCGCGACCTGACCGAGCGCGTGCGCGGGGCCCTCGTCGGAGCTGTCCCGTGCCATCTCGCCTGCAGCGGCTGTAGTGCACGCAGTGCCCGCTACGCCCGCAGCGTCCGCAGTGCCCGCCCGCAGTGCGAACAATGTAGTGGTCTCCCTGCTAGTGCACGTGCGTTACGAACGCTACGTCCTGCGCCAGGACCTCATGCCGCCGACGGCCGGTCGGCGATCGCACCCGTGTCTTATACCCGGTTACTTTATCTTTGCCACTTACGTCGTAATAAGGAGATAAGTTAAGCTATACGAGCGATTCGGCGTCGCGTCGTGGACGCGAACGTTGCGTGCGCCTCGCCGGGGGACGATGTGAAGTGCTCTCGCGAGTGAGTGCCGGTGGAGTGAAGGTGGATATTGCGGTGGCGGCGACGAGGCTCGGTTGCACGAACGCCCGGCCGAAGTGCGCCGATCTCTGATGTTACTGGTGTTCTCGCTGTGATTGACGGTTATTTTGTTTTTCGCTTTAAATAAACGAAACGTGAAGATGTTTCTTCAGCATTTAATGGTTAAATTTGCTTACAAAAGTGTAAAAAAATCCTTTATCGAGTAATAATCTTGGAGTATAATATTTAGTTCCAATCGAGCGGTCTGGCGCATGGTTCGGTTCGGAGTTTGATCACAGTGCTATGAACGATGTAAAAGTATGCATAGTATGTTTGGTATATGGCAATAGAACAGCATTGTCAAAATAATGGAAATACTTTGTTAAAAGTGTGCAAAAAGTGGGTACAATCTCAGTGGACGCGATGGACGCGAGCGTAGTCCGCGTCCCGTTGCGCCAGGCCAAGGTTGCTCAGATGTTTTGGTTCCAGCGAAGTGTAATATTTTGTTTCTGTTGATGTTTATTGTGCTTGAGTTTTGTTATGTAATCACAAAATAATTGATAGGTTTTCTCTAACTAGCCACTCATACTTTGTTATGTATTTTTAAGTTTTACCATTTTAAAACTGTAAATAAAATGAAGATCTTTTAAGGTGTAACTGGCCATACTAATGTGGAGCGGTGCCATCCGGCTTGGCTATGCCCTCGTTATGCTGTGTCCGGCGAGATTTTCGACGTTCAAAAGCAAAATATACGATCTTGCACATACAAATTATATACTTCCGTATTTGTTTGTATCTCAGACTAAACTGCTAGAATGTTGCATATGTTAGGATTTCCAAAGAGTTTCAATGCCCTCGATAACGAGTGCACAGTCGAGCGCGGGATAGAATGTGTGGTGTTAATACGTGAAATGAATCCTAATAAATAATTTATGCATGGTAATGTTACATGCAATATGCGGTCGGCGAGAGGCGCACGCGCTCCATCGCCCGGCTCCTATTGTATCACATAGAGATTTTTTTTTGTTAATATACTTATGTGAAAGGCTTGTGTGACCTAAGTGGTTTGACCAAATTATCTAAACTAAACTAATTTCTACACACACTTTTGTTTTACAGTTGATTGTAATCATAAAAAACAATTGAATTTACAAAAACTACTAAATGATTGCAATATCTAATAGTAAGTCTCAACTAAATACCAGAACGTTCGTATTATTCAGACACGCAGTACAGCGCGTAAGCCGCATTTACGATAGAATGATTGTGTACTTTGTATTCTTCGCTAATACATCATACCATACATTCATTTTACGAAATATTGTCTCAATGTTGGATCCATCGTCAATGTTGATTGACACAATGCTAGTCGATGTTGAAAACATAATAGAAATGTCAAAAAATTATATAATAAATGTTTTGTAATATTTATAATTATAAGTTCTTCCCATGATATTAAAGATATATTCTATTACGCAATAGGTGATCCTGGTCATTATAGTGTGAAAGTCATGACTGAAAATATGCAGGTGCTAGCTGCCACGAGGCGAATACCTCGTGGAATGATAAGTCATCATTTGCTATGAAAAAAAATTGCTGTGAAAAATAATACAAAACTATATGGCAAATTATGATAAAGTTGATCGCTCTTATATTCGCGCAGTACGAATCGTCCGCGCCAGTCAAGGATTTTTTTAAGGATGTCATTAGAATGCGCCACGTGGGTGCGGGTTAGTCGTAAGTTTTATTAAATTTTATAGAAAGAATGCAAAATTCATGAGCTCGGCACTGACTGTGCGTATTGCGCGGACATGTGAGCGATCAACTTAAACTCGTTGCGAGGTTTCACTCTGTGGACCATTAGTTAGCATACAATGCGTATTTATTTATTGATTGAAGATAGCTATTTTGATAATAAATTATTTCTGATAAGGTATTTATTTTATTTTGCAGGGCCTGCTTAATAACAGCTAGCGATCATTATTATGTGTTCCAAATAAGATACAAAATTTACTTATGCATAGATCGTTTGTGTTAGTATTAAATATGAATTGTAAACGTTTACAATTTGCATTTTTTACACTTCAATGGTTTTCATTTACTATGATATTCGTCTCTTATAAATACATATAAACGCCCGGAACTATTTGTAAATATGATGTACATTCATTTCATTTATTTTTATTTTGGAAGAGGTAAATGTTTTTCAAAACATTATTGAGATTGATCGATATCAATGTACTGAAGGGAAGCTCATATCAAAGGTATAGAAATTATTTATTATTTCTTTTCCTTGTATAATATGTAAATAGATATGCAGAAAAATATTAGCATTTTTAAATGTTCTTAGTGCATACTAGATGTTCCGAATGACAGATCTCTGGGTTTAGATGTTGTGACAACACTTGCGGCGGATAACTCTCCCAAAAACTTAGCAACTTTTACAAATATTGTATTCTTAATAACGATTGTGACCCCTTACCTAATATATGGTTGTAATTGATAGACAAGTTTTTAATCACTCATATGTGTTCCAAGAGCCTTGACTCGAACTAACCTGTTCGAATACGAGGTCGTCGCAGGTTTCATACCTTATAGATACGATAACCAAACTAAAATAGCTATTACTGTGCAGAATACTGGCACATTACATACATGAATATATAAGTTTCATCTAATGTTGTTAGCTTTCAGTTTTTTTTTTTTTTTTTTTTTTTTTTTTTTATTTCTTTTTACATTTTCTACGGACTCTTAGTCCGTACTCTTTGAAGATTCTACGATTAATTATTTTACGATCTATTGTAATGTGTTTCTAAAAATTAACATCTTTCCGCGCGTGCTCAGCTCGTTGTTTTGAACTGAGGCTTGTGGTTCCTTAATAATAGTGTTACATTAAATTTTTCTATTGCCGATACATGGATTAAAATAATTTAGCATTTACATAAATTTAGTTACACTTATTCATCAAAATTTATAATTCTAAATATTAAAGTTTAAGCTATTTCAGCCTCGGATGGTTTCGCTCCCAAAAGACTTTCCATGACAACTGCATCTCGATGTTTTATGGCCATTTTTAAGTTGTATTCGAAAATGGCTCTTGTCGACGCGGCCGTCGCCCGCTGGATAAACCTGCCGATCGCGTCATCACCGTCGTCTGCATAATAGGTGCAGCCAACGGTGTGTCTCGATATCGCCACTACCGCGTGCGGCACGCTGTCGTGGAGTTGGAGTTTTTTGGCTTTTGTTTTAAAGATGAGGACCGACTCGTACGTGGCTCCTTGCGCTTCGTGGATGGTAAGGACGCGTGACCCTGTGCCCTCTCCATATCCCTTGCTGGTCAAGAATGCCTTTTCTTCCTGGGTATGGACCAGGAATAGGGTGTTAGGGAGTGTTTTGGGTACTTGCGCGTCCGTATATCTCATTAGCTTCATGGAGTTTATTAGAAGTTTGGACGAGTATATACCATTGTATACCTCGTTTAGGGCATATGCCACGTCCATCGGGTTACGATGTGTGCACAACAACTCCTGGCTGATGGAAGTTACCAGGTTTGGGTGTTGGTATTTTAGAGGGAAAAGATTTTCCCTGTCAATGTAGGGTAACTGGTTTATGTCTCCGATAAGGACCACTTCGCGGGCACCAGACAACCGAGCTGCCATTACGACGGATCCAAAGTGGTTCATAAGGGCTTCGTCGACCATTAGACGGTCGCAATTTTTGGGCCCCTTAAACCCGTTCGCAAGAATGGATGCCATCGTGCGCACTTTGGTTTTGGCTGTAGCTCCAATACTTGGAGCCAGCTTTTCGCGCAGGTCTTTGGCTGCCTCGGTTGTGGTGGTGACTACGACGTCGCTCTCCGCATCGAAGTTTTTAGTTACCCAAGTTGTTTTGCCACATCCGGGAACCCCATTTACCCAGTTGAATTTAGGTATGGCCCAGTTTTGCCACGCTGCTCCTGGACCAAGGTCTCCTGAAATGGTTTTGGCCATTTCTAGGATCCTGTCGTCCAGCATGATTTTTGTGCACCGGGCTGTGATGACTATGGGGTCCTCCGATGGAGTGTTAAATTTAGGTGGGTCTGCTCGCTCGCCTTCTTCCTCCACAAAGCCACCAGTTGTGCTATACGCAGCCATATAACTCCCTATCATTTTCCCTTTAAGGACTTTGGAGGTCTCGTTGTTATATATGGCTGCCTCCGCCTCCTCGAGTAATGTGTTTAATAGACTTTCATTTTTCTGTTGAAAGGTTTGCATGATCTTGCTGCACGTCATGAGATTGACCTCTTTGGTCGCCCTTATGGTGCCTAGAAACTCGAGGAAGGCGTTTACTGCGTGTTCTGATGGTGTTGATGCCGGGATTTGAGTAGGCAAGCTGACCTGCCCCATGTCGGCTCTCGTCCTTGCAACTGGTGTTAGCTTGGGACCTTGGGGGGGTGTTTTTAGAAAATCCTCCACTGCGGCTGCCTGTCTTTCCGTGGCTTTAGATATTCTTGATTGAACCCCCGCTATGGCAGTTTTTATGGTTTTCATGAATTTTTTAAACCGGTCTCCTGGTTTGGTCCTCTCTTCTGGACTGCCGCTTTGGTCTACTGCGGCTTTGATGGCGGCTGCCTTTTGTTGTATGCGTTCAGAACCGCTTTGAGTGATCGGGCTAGAGCCTGGGTTGGTGTTACTTGGTCTTGGTGCTGAGACGCGTCGTGGAACTTTGAGGAAGCTCAGGTCTTCCCCTCTGTTTTCGTACACGACCACCTCATGCTTTTCTGAGGCTTTGATGCAGCCACAGAGGTCTACGACTTCACCTCTCATATACTCGATCACCATAGCGTCGACGCTTATTTTACGAGGCGTGATGGTCTGGCCTTCAATTTCTCCTATTCTGGAAAGCACTAAACTTGCAAGAGCAAATGGGGTCCGCTCCCCCCATTCCAATAGTGCGATCGTTTTGTTTCGCGATCGCACTATTCGACAAGGGCAGCCGGCTACCCTCGACTCAGGCAGCGCATTGAAAACCTTGCGCTTCATACTTGTTTTGGTGGTGCTTCCGTTTAGGAGGGCGGCTAGACCCGGCGATATGGCTACGCGCTTCGGTGATTTTGCGTTACAGAAGCTTATGCCGAGTCTCTCCGTGTTATTATCCATGAAGAGGGCTACGCCTCTTACCCTGATTCCCGGTTCCGCACACTCCCCGCATGCCATTAGTTGTGAAATGGCAATGGTGTGGACATCTATAATTGGCTGGGGAGCTGTGGGTAGTGAGGACTCGGGGACCCTGGCCATTGGCGTTTGTGATCGAGGGTCCGGTTTATTGAGGGAACTGTTCCTGCTTGTTGCTATGCGGAAGATGGTGTCCACATAAGACAGGAAGTGTAACCTTTTATAGGGGTCTGCGAGGACGTACTGCAATTCCGACAAGACCAGTTTCATGTCAATGACGGATTCTAGGTCATGTCGGGCTGCCAGGAACCGTGGGCAGTAAAGAATTATGTGCCACACTGTCTCCCTAATTGAGTTGTCACATTCGCACCCTGGGGTGTCTTTAAGGTGAAATCTGTACAGGTACTCGGCTATTCCCCCGTGTCCTGTCAAAGCTTGCACTTGATGGGGTGTCAGTTTAGTTGTCCTTACTATCCGGTACGCCTTGTCGACGTCTGGAAGGAACGTTTTTGTGACTGTCCCAGTGCTGGAGGTGTCGTAACGGTCCTGCCATTTGCGGACTGATTCTTCTCTGATTTTCCTCTTGACAAAGGATAAGGGGATTTTGTCGTAGTCTTGGGTTGTTTTAGTGAGCGCTGCCGACTTGGCGAGCTCATCGGCTCGTTCGTTGCCAGCGGTGCCCACGTGTGCCCTTAACCAGAACAGCCGTAATTCTCTTCCTTCCGCTTTAATCTCCTCGATGCACTCTTTGATGGATTTGGCTAAGGGGTGGCTCGTTTTGGGATTTTTTAGCAGGTCGAGTGAGGATCTTGAGTCACTCAGTATGCTAACGATGGGTTCCTTGCTAAGTTTCACCATCTGAGTGGCCCTAAAGAGTGCGTAGAGTTCCGACTGGAATACTGTACACGAGGGATGCAGGCTGAATTGTTGGTTAATGGTCTCCTTTCCCCCCTCCCACCATGTGAGAGCAGCTCCTACTTTGCCCTCTATTTTGCTGCCATCTGTATAGATTTGAGGGCCAGCGACATGGTGGGATTTAAGGGTCTCGGGGTCAAAATTCTCAAGGAGCTCGAAGTCCGTGGATATGAGTCTGGACGGGTGTTTCTGGTCCAAATAGCTAACGTTGTTTTCGAGCTCCTTGCCTGCTGGTAAGTAGTCGAGAGAGAGGTTTCTTTTTGTCCTGTACAGACTTGCGGCTTCTTGCACCCTCAGGTCGAGCGGGAGAAGTCCTGACAGCGTAAGTGCTGACGTAAGTGATACTGTACGGTATGCTTTGCAGATCTTTTGGGCAAAGCCTCTCTGCAGCGAGTCAAATTGTTTCTTGATTAGCTCTAGCTTAGTGGCTGGAGACCATGCGCTCGAGGCATATGTCATGATGGGCTCTATTACTGCGACGTAGATGGTTCTAGTGATCTCTCTATTCAAGCCCCACGTCACCTTTGCTGTGCGTGCCAGCTGTTTGTATATGTCAGCTGCTTTCTTGCATTGTGTGGTGACATGTGATTTGAAGGAGAGCTTGTGGTCGATGATAAGGCCTAGGAGTTTAATTTCCTGGACCAAGCTGAGTCCAACACCGGCCATGTGGATATTGGGGGGCTCGTACTTTAGCTTCCTCGTTAGCAACATCATGTTTGTTTTATGTGGTGCGAAGTTTAGCTTATTTAGTTTCCCCCATTCCACCACAGCGTCTAGGGTGGTATTGACGGTTTGCTCCATGGTGTTTGTGGTTTGGCCTGTGAAAACCAGAACCACGTCGTCGGCGAAAGCTTGGCAGTAAACCCCCTTACTTTCCAGATTATATAGCAACGAGTCTAGGATAATGTTCCAGAAGGTTGGTCCTCCAATGGACCCTTGGACACAACCCTTGGTCGTTTCCTTCCCGTATGTTGCTCTGGCATAGTTCACCTCGATTTTTCGGTCTGCGAGGTATGAGTTAACTAGCTTGAAGAGGTTTTGAGGACACTTTTTCCTCTGTAGTTGGAGTTTAAGAGCTGGCCACCACGCATTATCAAAGGCACCCTCTATGTCCAGAGATATTACAAGGACGATGCTTTTCTTCTTTTCAACTTCCTCTCGTATATACTCTATTAAGTCAAAAAGGGCGTCCTCTGTGCCTCTTTGCGGCATGAAGCCGTATTGTCTGTTGTTTAAGGTGGGGAAGATGTGCCACTGAAGTCTGCCTACCAGAAGTTTCTCAACAATTTTGCCGAGGACTGACAGGAGGCCTATTGGTCTGTAAGACTTAGGATGTGAGTAGTCTTCCTTACCCGGTTTACGGATGATGACCACGTGGGCTGTTTTCCATTGCTTAGGAAAGTGAGCTAGCGTTAAACATTTGTTTGCTATCCTCATGAACACATCCCTTTCGCTCCGGATTGCCTCTGAACAAATGTCAGAGGTCAGCCCGTCTGGTCCTGGGGCCTTTTTGGGATTAAGTGCTTGCAGCACTAACTCCAGCTCCGCTGATGTAAATTGCGGGTCATCTTCCGATAAGTCGTGGTTGTTCTCCTCCGCCAGCATCCGCAATTGTGTGTGGCTTGGAGTATCGGTTGCCACAGAGTCGTCTGGGTAGAATGTTTTGGCCAGAAGTTCCGCCGACTGTTGTGGGTTTAAGGTGTTACCGTCAGGATTCCTAAGGAGCATATCTTCTTGCCGTCTGGTAGTCCTCCTGATGACTCGGTAAATCTTGTCCCACATACTCTCTTTCTCTTGAGTCGAACAGTACTCTTTCCAACTTTCTGTTTGCGACTTCTTCACTTCTGTGACATACTCCAGCTTGGTTGTTTGGTATTCATCTATGACGAACTGTTTTCTAGAGGGGGCTGCGTTCCTGATTCTACGCTTTTTCCTCAGGACGTCTCTCTTTAGATCGTCTAGCCTCTTTGACCACCATGGTGGCTGTCTGGTGCCCTTCCATTGTCCTACGGCAGGGATGGTCGCTTTGCAGGCTTCGTGGATGGCGTCTGTATAGGCCACGATCTTGTCCTCGAGGTCCTCCGGGGTTGTAGTCTCCTCTATTGTGTCAGCGGTAATGTTTTTCGCCGCTAAAGAAGTCTTTAATGATGTTGAAAAGTCAGACCACTTTGCTTTTTTTGTGTTATACCTTCGCGTCGTGACAGGGCGAAGCGGTTCCAGGGGCTTGCCTAGACGCAAGGTAAACGTAATAGCGTTGTGATCCGACGTTGTTAGACCTCTGTCTACTCTCCATTTTTCGATCTTGCCCAGAAGTGGTGTACTACAAGCAGTAACGTCTACTATGCTTGTGCACATTTTACCTCTTCTGACAATCTCGAATGTGGGGGTGTCTCCACAGTTAAGGACATGCAGCCCGGAGTCATTCAGGAATGCGTTGTATGCAGCTCCTCTCTGATTTTCAATTCTGCTTCCCCACCAGTGGCTCCAGGCATTTATGTCTCCCCCGATAATAATGTTTGGGGTTGTTAGTTTTTTGCAGAGAGACTTTGACCTTTCTATGTATGGATCAATTTCTTGATCCCCCTCGAAGTAGACGGATATGACTCCCAGCCTCAGTCCACCTCCGACCAACAGAACTGCCGCTTCCGTTTCTGTGACCATCTGGGGGTCGTGTATGACCTCCAGGAGGTCGCCGAATATAATTATTGCGGCCTTTACAGGTTTCTGTCGGTTAAGGGTACACTGAATAACCTGTGTTCCGGGATTGGCTTTAAGGACTCCGGTTCTACCCACATAGGGCTCTTGTACCAGGGCGATGGATATGCCCTTGTCCTTAGCTACCTGGAACAATTCGGCTGTGGCTATTTTGGAGTGTTGTAGGTTTGCTTGGATAAAATGCAAACCCGCAACGTCTACTCTTTGGGGGGTTGAGTTGGGGTTGTTAAGTGGGGTGCCCTTAGCAGTACGATACTCGCGACCTCGCTATAGCATCCCACTTTGCCCTTTCCCTACATGCATTGCTGAAGGCGTTGTGCATTGATTCGGACCCTTCACCATGGGCAGAGAGGCAGTTGGCACATTTTGGCGGCTCGCCATTGAGTCTGTGCTTACACTTCTCCCAGGAATGACGCTCTCCGCAGTGGCTGCAAAGGTCTTCTTTCTCCTGGCAGATTGCTTTCGTGTGTCCAAAGCCCAAACACTTGATGCATTGAACTAGGGGTGATTGGTCCATTACCGTCCTCCACTGAAGGTCGATATGGACCTTTCCCGCGTCCAAAAACCGCCTGTGGATTTGTGGTGAAAGTTCCACGACCGGGTGGCACATGAGGCTATTTCTGGCCCTTTTCCGGTATCTTACCCGGATTGTGCTCTCCCTCATGCTTATGTCTTTAAGGAGATGCTGATTCTGGCTAACCAGATGTTCGGCAATTTCCTTATCGGACAAGAAGGACAGCACATCCCGGATTATTATCAGCGGATTTGCTGCCTTTGCCACTTCCGCCTTTAGGTCTTTGTTGGAGCTGACTCGATTTTGCACCAATTGCAAGTCTTCTTTAGAACCGAAACTGAGTATAACTTTTTGGTTTTTGGCCTTCCTCATTTTGTTCACTTTGACTCCGGTGGTTCTTGTATCGAGTGTGGCTCTTATTGTCCCAATGACGTCGTCCCCGGTCTTTTTGGGGTCATGGGATGCGACAATTAGGGTGTGGTTTGGCCGCATGGAATGGGGTGGTGGTTGGGCTGCAATTGAGGCGTATGTTGACTTGCCCTCAACATTCGGGGGTTTTGGTGGTTCTCCGTTGGCCGGGGTAAGTGCCAGTCTCTCTGGCTTCCTCAGTTTCGTCATTCCGTCTCTGATAGTGGCCAGCGACTCCCTGACCTCTGAGAATGCGAGTTCCGCCTGGAGAGTTGGTGCTGGTGGCGCTTGCTCATGCGGCTTTCTATCTCGCAGCTCTCGAACGTCTGATGATACCATGTCCAGCCGTTCGGATAGTGGCCTTAGATGTTTTGCTAGGTCAAGTGGCGGTGTTGGTGTCGGAGGACTGGTTGGTGCTTTTGTTTCTAGTAATTTTTTTAGATGTTCAATTTCTTTTATCAATTCTATGGGGATCTCGGGGGATGGAGGTGGTGGTGTTGTTTGGAGATTAGAGGCCTCTGTTGGTTTTGAGACCTCTGTCTTAATCTCTTCCAACGTTCGCCGTAACGCGTCTATTTGGTTAGATACCCTTTTTATGTAGGTGTCTACATTAGACACTTTGACCTCCACAGACTCAAGTCTAGAATCTTTGTGGCCGGTGGTGGGTGTGTCTGCGCTGGGCTTTGATTTCATGAGATTATTAACCAGAGCTCTCAGCTCCTGCTGGACTTCCTTGATTTGCCTGAAGGGCTCCTCCGTCTCGTAACTGAGCCAATTCCGAATCGCGCCGGTTTGCTTCAGGCCCTCGGAGATGTCTGCTCTGGCTAGGCCCAGTTCAGCTATGAGGCTCTGCCTCATTGCCAGTATTTCCCTGGTGTGAGCCCTCTCAACACGCACGAGTTCTAAGGCGTGTCGGGATCGCTCCTTCTCAAGGTTGAATTTGTGCCTGGACCTGGAATCGGCCAGAGACAAGACTGTCTCATAGAGGCCCTGCATGGAGTCGATGGCAGTGGTTTTTAAGTCCTTCTTCAATTTTCCCGAGGTCTCCAGTGCCTCCTTACCTTTTTGTAGGAAGTCATTGGCAACCTTAGTCGCTACGTCCATCTCCACTCCAGTCCCTCTTCTGGGTGAGGTGAAAAGGAGACTCACTCTCCTACCCACCGACCGGTCCGAGCTAGCCGATGAACCTTCCAAGTCCTCTGCATCAGTTTCGCTGATTTCGGAGGCTCGGAGGGGAGTGTGTGCGGGCCCAGCCGGTGCCGTGAGAGATTGAGCATCTGCCATTTTTATGGTAGCTTCTACTTCCGGCATTTGTTTAGGTGGCGATGGCCGCGTCGGCTTCTCTGAAGTAGTTGACCTTGCTAGTGTCGCTTTTTTCAGTACTTTCTCCCTCAAGGAGCGAGAAGTCTTTAGGGAAGCGGCATCCGTGGCCGACTTGCGAGACATAGTGCTTGCTGACATTATACGAGTAATTGATTATATAATACCTAAGATAAACAATATATATAATTCTTAATTAATTCTAGTAAACACCTGAGTTTGGGGTGGAGAACGAATTTAAATATTATGGGATGGGGAGAAAGAGTAATAAACTTAGGGTGACTTGTGATGTCGCAGTCCTGGTTTGATGGTGATGGTGGTGGCTGCCCGGTGGTTGATGTGTGTGCGTCACTGTAAGTACGTGTGACGCAGACTGCTTCTTCGGTGGCGGCGACAGTAAGGAATGTGAAATACGTGATTTATTGCTGAATCACCGGAGGCGCGCGGCACGTCTTCGAACCGTTGATGGAGCGCTGCTGCGACTGCAGTTTGCCTTGTGTGACCTCGATTTGCACGTTTGTGGAAAAAACCTCGTATGGTACGCAGTTTTGGCGTTTATTTATGTAAATTTTTGTGGTCTACAACTCTGCCAACCTTTCACCAATTTCAATGGCTTTTTCTTCGGCAGATAGATCTTCTTGAAGGCAATAAAGGTACAAAAGTATGGGGTTATACCTTTAAAGGGGGCTTCCTTGTAGGGCTCCAAAGTTAGGGGTTGGTGGCACCCAAACCGACTGACTCAGCGACTTGCCTACACGTATTTTGGTTCTTCGAGTCACACTTTATCACTGCACTATAGTCTAATTGGTGTGAAATTGTTTTTACTATTTTTAAGGATTTTTTTGCGCGGAGCTAGATGTTAATGCGTCCGATATACGAATGAGAATCTTTAATATACATTTAGCTTTCAGTTCAAAGGCTATATCTTTTTTACGCAAGAGCTTCGGGAAAAAAAAATACTTATATGAGAATTAAAAAAAATGAATGAATGGATGGGCCAAAATTAAATTTCTCAGAGCTGAAAAATATTGTAATTATTTGTTTAGGTAATGGAGTGATAATGCTTAGAAAAGCTATTTGGCGAAGTGTAAATGTAAAAATTAATGCTGACATATATAAGTTTTGCACGATTGTCTCATTGTTTGATCAAATATACAACGTGTTACAAAACACCCCATACAAATATAATTAATTATCAAAGCCAACAACCCTAGTAAGCTGTCATGTCCGGGAACCAGATTATTTAACAGAAAGGCCTGCGTTCCTTTTTTACCTAATAATTGTCTACTTTAATAGTTTTTCAAATATTTATTCTTAAAAATCAGTTTTTTTATTTTTTTTGGCTATGTTATACAACGTTACTACAGTTCTTAAATATTGTGAATGGACTCGTTATAAGGCCCCATCTAACCTTCTTTAGGCTTTACGGGTAGTTTTGTAAAACTCTGTACTTACTTTACAATGCCATCCATTAAATTCAAAATTATGACTGATCTATATTTATGTATGAGAACAGAACAACAATATATTTATTTGATCATACAATGAGATAATTGTCTTGTATCATATTATGTACCAATATGAGAATTTTTATTTATCTGCTTTACATCTAACTGTTTATTTAAATATTTACTAAATTTTTACTCTGTTCCTATATTTGTACAATTGGTCTTCTTAGTTTTTTTTATACTTTTTTAATGTTTTCACAGTTTATTAAGGTTTTTGTTTGTATTTATTCTGAACAAATAAATATAACTTATAATTGAAAAAAAAAAGTACTTCGTCTCGTGTATCCATTTGCAAAACTGAAACCCCATCGAGGCTTGGTCACAAATAATAATTATTCGTGTAACTGGGAACAGAGTAAGAATTTAGTAATGATTCAACTGTAAAAGATTTGTTTATAAAAACAATGTTGTAACCAACTCCAATTTACAGTTATGTACTTTTTCACTGTTTCCGTTTTCTTAATAAAAATGTTGAAAATACAACTGTTTTGTTTACCCACTCTGTGTCCATATAAAAGAATATGCTCAAAGACTAGATGCTGGTCATTATTGTACTTGTGTCTTATTGATATTATAAATGCGAAAGTGTATATTTTGGCTGCCTGAACGGTTTGGTGATTATAGTTGAAATACTTGGTGATTGAGGAGTGTTAAGAAATATACGGCGCCTATTGATTTTATTGGTCGTAAAAAAAACATTTGCCCTTATGCCATGATTTATTGTGCTGTACATCATTTTTCTGGTTCAATTAATGGATGTTTACTTTATATTTATAATAAATTGATATTTAAAAATAAATAATACATTTTCTGCATTCTTCGTTTTCATAGACGTAGAGGAGCGAGGAACACGAAGAATATTCTATTTTACAACCTTTTCTCTGTGACTGACATAATTGTTAACTCCGTTATCTGAAAAATAATAATACTTTTCTATATATAGTTTAGAAAGCCAGTTAGTTAACTGGTAACATTAAAATTATCAATATGTTTTTTTTTTAATATCTTTATCGCCGCGTTTATAAAGCTGATATAGGGATGGCTGTTTATTTAATTTATAATTGCAATTTTAAACACGACACGGGCAAAATATTAGAAAACAATTTTGAAGAATTAAAAAATCAGTCCCGTCTAGGACCCCCGAAAGAAGTGAAGCTTTATAGTATAAACCGTAGGAACAACTAAGCGATAAAAAATACAGAGTGGGCAGTTATATATATCGTGTAACGTTACTGAATCTGACGTCTGACGCTTAGTACGGATAGAGTGGGCGGCCGGCGAGCGCCCCGAACGTCCGTACAGGAGCATCACTTCTACAAGTTAATTATCAAGAACATACAAAAATAGTTTAAATACAATCACGACTCGAAGTAGCAAAGATGAATACTCACATTAACATAAGGCGGCGTGGACAAGACGTACAGGATGGCGTCGGCGACGTTACTCGGCCGCAGCATCGGTAAGCTCAGCGACAGCATGTGTGCCGCCATGTTAGTGTTCACCATGCCGGGGGATAAACTCTGCAGATAGAATTCAATTATTAATAACTAGTTTTCGCTCGGCAGTTTATGGTTGCCTGACTCAGAAAGACCCGAAGCAGATGAGAGAGTGTAAGAAGGACAAACCGACAACTTCAGTTTCGAACCAACCCACCGCACCGCCCGTCCGCCCGCTTCGTTTTCGCTTAGCGTCCTTTCTGGTTTTTCATTCTGCTCGGCTCCTTAGGGTCTTAGCGTGATGTCATATAAATATAGGCTTCCTCGAAAATAGTGCCGATTGCAAAAAGAATTTCAAAAATGACTGATAGTTGTCACGTAATGCGTGAACATATAAACAGACGAAAATTCGGAAAATGGTAGAAATTAGTACTTTGAGTTATCCTTTAGAAAAACCATAATAGAGGTGCTACTATATATTTTCCAACATTCAATTCACAAAAATGCCACGTCTATAGATGTAATATAGATTCTCGGATCTTTCTCAGTACCTAACTGGGAATTAATAAATGCACCGAAAAGTGATAACAAATGATTGTCCTAGATCAAACCAGTCCGTTTAACTCACAGTTTCTTTGTTCAAGTGTTATATCCAATCCCAAGATAAAATGTTCCGTTTAGGCCCTAGAAGTGAGGATTTTGGCACCTACATATATGTACAGCTAAGGCATTAGGTAGGTATTACTAACCGTAACTTTAATTTTATTGTGAAATTCTGATAGTTCATTCAAGAGACATTGTGTAAAAGCGACTGTCGCGTTTTTCGCTGCCGGGTACACGTTCAGAGTAGACGCAAACGGCACGTAGTGGCCTGCTAAGCTGAAATAAAAAAAAATTACTGACCTGAAAAAATATGATATCAAAAAACATATTATATGGTGGTGGCTCCACCTATAACTTGAACATCAGTCTCATGTCAACTGGTTTGATTGAGCATTTGCATTGGTACCCTCCTACCAATTTGCAACTTTTTTGACTACCCTGCTACTTGATTAGATTATGAAATACTAGCTGTCCTCCGCGGTTCCCGAGGAATGTTACTTTTCCGGGATAAAAAGTATCCAGGTTATAAACTTCTCTTTGTGCAAAGTTTCGTTAGTTTTTGGGTGAATGAGTAAGAAACGTCCAAACATCCTTACAAAATTTCTGATTTATAATATTAGTAGGACATACTAAGACTCAAAATTATAACCATTTCCATTTTGTTTTACCGTAGTCGGATAAAAACTGTCAAAAATTTCGATCTGTGCAGCGACGTCGAAACTCAACACCACCAAAGGATGTTTAAAATTTCAAACTACTTAAACCACTATTTATTCAGTTGAGGCCCGCGGAGGGCACGTTAGAAGGTCAAAGTATAATCTACCACCGGTTCTAAAGTCAACCTTTGATTGAGAAGAAACTGCTAAAAACTGAGCAAGTTTGCATTTTTTATCTTTATCTAATAGGACTGATAGACTATTTACTTATTATATTTACATAATAGACAGGTAGGTATATATTGTTAAAATAAAAACAATAAAGAAATAAGCAGCCCCTCTATTAAGCTAATACAAACTTCGTCACCGAGCCCGGGCGGACGGAGGCCTCGGAGAGTTTACCTCTCACGTGATTGCGTAGTTAACGAAAGAGACAAAGCATTTTCCTTACAGAATCGAAACACAACATTGCACCCATGTTGTTATAAGTCTCACATGTTTACCTGTTAATATTAATAATGTGACCATCGAAGTTATTCCTCTTCATGATAGCCACAGCATTACGTGTGGAAATAATGGTGCCCTTCACAATCGTGTCGATACTCAATAAAATATCATCTTCACTTATTGTGTCAGTGCCGACATCTGCAACAGAATTTGTATTTAGTGCCACAGAAGCTATCCTCCGAGGTTTCACCCGCCTTCCCGAGGGCTGTTACATTTTCCCGGGATAAAATAAATAAATATCCCGGGACATTTTTTTACACACGGCCATCGGATCCCAAACTAAGCAGAGCTTGTACTATGGCAACCAGATAACTGATATACTACATATACTACTTATTGATTCTAAATACATACTTATATAGATATTTACACCCAGACACAGAACAAACAGACATGTTCATGCACATAAATGTTTGTCCTAGGTGGGAATCGAACCCGCTACCTTCGGCTTGGCAGTCAGAGTCGCTAACCAAAAAGCCAACTGGCCTGTAAAAATGTAACCTATATGTTAATCCAGAGCATGCAGGGCCTTTTTTAAACTATTGGAGGCCCTGGGGGCTAGGATTAGGGGGCCCCTAAGACTACGCTATGAGAACTCTAAGAGCGCGACACTGATCGGACGACACTATCGACGTCCAACGGGTTCCATTCTTTTCGGACCAGGGGGCCCCATGAATCGCGGGGCCCTGGGCACTTGCCCGGTGTGCCCAGTGGAAAAGAAAGCTCTGAGAACATGCTCTATCGATGTGCCAAGTTTCATCCAAATCCGTTCGGTAGGTATTCCGTAAAAGATGAACAAACATTCATATATGCATCCTCACAAACTTTCGCATTTTCAATATTAGTAGGATATGATAGAATAGAAGTAAGATACGTGCAGCGCCTCTAGCGGGCTGTAGAAACATCTATAATTATTTTATATTTATAGACTACTAGCTGTCCCCCACGGTTTCACCCGCGTTCCACACTATCTGATCCTAAACTAATCAGAGCTTGTACTATGGATACCAGATTACTGATATATACTCGATAGTACCATTTTTTCTCTCAATGTACGAGTATACTTAAATAGTTATTTACAGACAGAACAAACATACATGTTCATTAACCCAAATGTTTGTCCTGGGTGGGAATCGAACCTACATGTGGCGTTGCAGTCAAGGAGTCTTAGTACCAAACAATCTGTGAATGACGTACTGGCACGTTTAGTTTTTTTTCTGACCTACGCTATGTATCTACCTATTCACAACATATTATTGGAAAATTTACCACCCAGACAGTTTTTTCGGGCTTGGCAACCCAGGAGTCTATTTTTCTTTTCTTACTGGACTAAACACGGTTAATTTCCCTAATAGGTCTTCATAAACTGTAAAATGTTTCTTTTCGATAAAAATATATCTATATATACATACCGGTTATATGACCTTGGCGTAAGACACCTGCATTATTCACCAAGATGTGGATTCCATTAAAAGTCTCATCAATCCATTTAAAAGTGTCTCTCACCTCATCCAGTTTCGAGATGTCACAGAGCCTTGGGTAAATATTGCTGTTTCCTTGTGAATTCAGCTCCTATTCGATTAAAAAGAAATGTAAGAAAGTAATGAACGCTATGAAAGTCCAGTAGGTAAATTATAATCATCAATCGAGATGGAACTACCCAAATATAATAAAGACCTTAGTGCGGATTAAGCGAGCGCAGGGCTCGTAGAGAATTCTATCGAGGGACCTTCGGTCTGCTATAGTAGACGGTTATCGGTTAAGTATAAAGTGGGTACGCGAGACTCGCGCGCCTTACAATATGACTCAAAAATAAATAGATAATATCAACATTTTGAATCGAGCCACTTGAACTCTGCTGTCACACGCATTATACGCATCTATCCACACTGATCTCAAATCTTTTTGTAAGTAGTGCCGATTATCGGGCCGATTCAAATTCAAATTTATACGAGCAACTTTTTTTTGAACTTGTGCGTTTACCATATGAACACATGAAATTCTGTTTTATTTCCGAAATAATCGGTTACCAATTGTCTGATGTGGATTGTCTTAGTCTGAAAAGGTGTTACGTATCACAGTTTTGTAACATCGAATCATTTCAAAATAACGTCCTATTAAGTTTAATTCAAAAAATTACGCACTGACGGAGGTGGGCGGCCCTAGATACGCGGGGCCCCTTTTTGCTACGTAGTTGATCCGGTACTGGGTAACCTTCTACAGAATGACGTATCTAAAGTATCATGAAAACTAACAAGCATGTTTGCGAAGAGACGACCAACTTTTTATATGATTGACTTACAAAACAGTAAATACCCACGAGATATTTCGATGTGTCTTAAGATGAATTCTTGTTTTTTTATTTTTATTCTTCGTCTTCGTTTCAGTGAAAACAATTGTAGTCTTTCATCTTTGTTAAATTTCTTATATCATATTTAGTTATTCTACTAGACACTTACAATATGCATAGCCTTTTTTGGACGTCTTATATAATACACGCACATAGATTTTTTTTGCAAGCGATAATCCATGTAATCATTAAAAATCGTGGCCAAGTGCGACTCGCGCACGAAGCACGCGTACCACCTTACATTATTTAACAAAATGCCGAATAAAAAACGTTTCTTTTATGGTGGCCTCTTGTAATTAAGAACTTAATTTTATTTTTTGTTGTTATAGCAGCCGTAGTCGCGCTATGTACCTTTACTTAACAGTTACTTATCTACTTCTAAAAACCCACATTCAGCCACCTTATTCAGCTAATACAAACCTCGTTGGCGAGCCTCTTCACGGAGGCCTCGGAGAGCTTACCTCTCACGTGATTAGTAGTATTAGCGTAGTTAGCGACAGAGACAGAGCAAAGAGGCCGCGACGAAACATCGTCGAGTTAGTGTCATTTTCCATACAGAATCGAGCCCCTGATTTGCGAAACACACAGGTGTTTTTCTTTTACATACTAAAATGTATGGTCTGTCTATACTTAATCTTTACCTACATTAGGTACTAACACAGACATGGTATTGATATGCATTTATGAATAAGGAAAAAAAAATATCCTAGAAATTACATAGCACATGTTGGGAAAGGCCAGCGACATGGAAATACCTATGTGCATCTCAGTCAAATCTAGTCTTTGGGGAAGTTATTATGTATCTAAGTACTAAAAGTTAAACTCGCGTTTTGTAGTCTGCAAAAGAACCTAGAACCATAGTAGGTAGGTAAATATGTACATACCTGCCATTGGAGGCCTGCTTAGTCATATAATTGCATAAATACTGTGTAACCTAAACGAATGATGATTTTTCCGACAAAATTAGACACGAATGTAGTTTACTTTATTTTATAAAAAATCAGCTTACGTATGTTTGACAGTTGAAATTTTTGCACAACATTGCTTTTCTATACAAGCAGGCATTATAACAGACAAAGTTTCTCTCGCATCAATTATATTAGTATGGATGGAAACGAATTTACATAAGCTATGTTATAGGTATATCTTAATATGTTTGTAATGGCAGTCAAGGGTCACAGTGTATCGCTTCGTTAGTAGTAAATTAAATTCTTACTGGTGCTACAAACTTATCAGAAGATAGAATTGATAGGTATTTAAAATGGAAAATACATATACAATTAGCGGGAAAATTACAATTATACTTACGTCGATAAGATTTTCACGCTTTTCCAATGCGATGACACGAATACCGGCGTTGGCCAGGGCTGTGGTGATACCGGCCCCTATGCCTGCACCAGCACCTGTCACAACAGCTGTCTTACCGAGCCAACGATCCATCATATAGTTTGTATACAATTTGTTTTAATTGTACTGGGACTATGTAATTAAGCTCTGAAGTTCCGTACCGTTACTGCAAATTCAAAATTCGAAGTACTCCATCGACCATTGACAATTTTTTTTTATACCTGGTAGAATTTAGCGAACCTTTTATGCCCTTGTATAATTAATAAGTATTTTAATTGGGTAATCATAATCATAAGGTATAATAACATTTTGGAATAAAATTATGTTTTCAAAATTCAGAAACTTAATTTTGTTTTTACTTGAGCACATTTGACTGGATCTATGTTTACTATGTCACTTGGCACATTACAAGAATATATACCTATAACACGATTCCAATATTTTTAAGAGGATATCTCAACATGAGTGCAAGTAGTAAAAAATCGATCGAACCGGCGACCGGTAGCAGGCAAGGTACACAACCACTCCGCCAACTGGCGCGGAAAAACATATTTGGATTGAGTAAAATATTAAATATATTTTTACCAAACATTATATAGGTCGGTATCACTTCATTTCAACTGTGAAGACCAAAACCTAGATAAAAATCTCACTTAATAAAATTGAATTAATTACCTTTGATCACAAAACTGTCTTGTTTCCGACTAAATATAGTTAAAAAATATTGTAAGTACGTTCCATCTATTTAAGCCACGTCCACACAATTCAAGTTTTACGTACATAATATTCGTTTAGCGATCTCGAACTGATATTTAAACTGGTTATTTCCTCAAGAAAACGCTCATTAGAATAGCATTATTATCCATTATCGAACTGATCGATGTAGAAAATATTAAAACTAACTTCTTACGTTAAGCCGTTCGGGACCTTAATACATAACCTTATACTTACTTACTATTAAAAAAAAAATACTAAGTAGATTGAAATGGAGTCAAAAATGAAAATGTAGCAAATCCAAATGCATATATTTTTTTTTTACTTTTAGGTAGGTAGTAGTAAGTTTCTTGTTTGTTACGTTACTGTCACGTTTGAAATAATTGTCGGTTTTCGGTTCGCGACTGTTGGGTGATATACGTGTTGGAGGGATTTTATTTTATTTTGTTGCTTTGTTTCCGTTCAAACTAGGCAGAATTTAGCTGCTAAGTGTTGATATTGGTAACAGACAGGTGCAGGTTTGTACTAATCTTCCTTAACATGGATATTGTTCCCCCTAAGCCCCCCGATCCTCCGGATGATCAAGTAACCTTAATGGACTCCATAGACGCGCCTTCATTCCAACAAAATTGTTCTAAACGTCGTTTAGAGAATGACGATAACAACTCGTCTGCCTCTATTTCTAAAAAGAAAACTATAGTGGACCCTTCTACCGCATCTCCATCTATTCAAACAGTATACATGCACCATAGCTTAACAATAGGTTTTAGTTGCTATGAGAAGGAGGACAAAGGTCCTTTTATCATTCATATTTCTAGATCAGAACCTGACCCTTCTGCTGGGACAACAATAAGACCTATCAAGTTTGGTCAATTTTTGGTGAAAAATAACATTAAAAATATTTGTAAAGATGGTATTAAAAAGGTTGGACGAAATAGGATTGCTGTAGAATTTATATCTGCAGTTGATGCAAATAAATTCCTTGATTGCCCCCTACTACACCAGCATAAATATGTAGCTAACATTCCTACCTATAATATCACCCGTATGGGGCTTGTTCGTGATATACCGGTTGAATGGTCAATGGACGAATTGGTTGAGTCATTATGTCTTCCCGATGGCTGTGGTTATGTATTAAAGGCTCGTAGGTTAAATAGAAAAAGTATTGTGGATGATAAAGTGACATGGGTTCCAACTCAGAGTGTAGTATTAACTTTTCATGGACAATTACTTCCATCTCGAATTTACTCATTTTATACATCACTACCAGTTGAGACATATAAACTCCCCACAATTCAATGCCATAATTGTTGCAGGTTTGGTCACATTAAAAGTCAGTGCCGTTCTACCAATCCACGTTGTTATCGCTGTTCACAGCCTCATACTGGAGATAGCTGTAATATCCCTGAGAGTGTATCTACATGCTTATACTGCTCCGGCAAACACTTTGCCACCAATAAAATTTGCCCAGAGCATGATAGGCAGAAAAATATTAAAATGTGTATGTCCCAGGATAATATATCATATGAGGAAGCAGCCGCTCATTTCCCCCCTGTACGAAGATCTTATGCTGAGATTTCTCAGGCTATGTTTACCAAGTCCACATTTCCTCATACTTTAAATAACTCACCTTCTTCTACAGTGAAAGAACCAACATCCTATAGGAAAACTGTTTTTACTCAACGTCATCCACATTCTCCTTTGGGTAAAAGTTATGATAAGCAGGCCCACTCATCTATAATTTCAAATATCCCTTCATCTACACCTAATGGATGTGCCCTATCTCAATCCCAATCTACAACTCCCTCATCTCACAATGATAATTTCTTGGACTCTCTTTTAACTTTAATTATTAGCCTTATATCTAGACAAAATGACAATTTACCGTCCCACGTAGCTGAAAAACTTGCCCAAATTGTATCTATCGTTAACATAAATGGATCCCATCAAAATCCTCCAATGGAACATTAAAAGCGTACGACGAAAAAAACATGAACTTATTAATTTGCTTGGTACATATATGCCGGCCATTGCTGCCATCTCGGAGACTTGGTTGGTGCCTGGTTCCCATTTCAGGGTACCTGGCTACTCTTGTCTGCGGGATGATAGAGATGACGGATATGCTGGAAGTGCCTTACTCATTAAACATACAACAATTTTTACAAAAATTAATATTTCTAACACTAATCCCAAAATTAATGCGATTGCATTAAGGGCTTATAATGTTACTTTTCTCTCTATTTATATCCCTCATCCCCATTCTTCTCTTGGTCCTGTTCTCCATTCTATTATCTCTTCCTTACCTCAACCAGTCATCATAATGGGCGATTTTAATGCCCATCACATTTCATGGGGATCCGGTCACAGTGATTGGTTTGCGTCCATTATTTTAGATATTCTTGATGATAATAGTCTTTGTGTTATCAATGATGGTTCTCCAACTCGCAGAGTACTCCCTACGCAAAATCCTAATAGTGCAGTCGATCTTACTATCTGTTCATCTTCCTTGTCATCACTTCTGTCGTGGGAAACTCTCTCTTCTTCCTATGGTAGTGATCATTTTCCCATTTTGATGTCTTTCTCCCATCGTCCCGTACATTCCAATACGCATACTCCACTTTTAAAATACAGATTAGCTAAAGCCGATTGGGCTGCATATTCTACATCTTTAGATAATCATTTAGTCTCATTGCCATGTTCAAATTCCTCTAACCCCTTGTGTATCTATGAAAAATTCATTAATGCCATTAATTCGTCTGCAGATAGTAATATTCCATTAAAAAAAAAAGGTAAATTTAAAATCTCTCCTCCTTGGTGGGACTCTGATTGCACTACAATTGTACATCAGCGTAGTGAAGCAGAGAAAATTTACAACTCCTTCATGAACATGGACAATTTCATCTCTTATCAGCATACGGCTGCTCGTACGCGAAGATTGTTATCATGCAAAAAAAAGAAAGGTTGGATTAATTTTTGTGAATCTTTATCTCCCCGTACGCCACCATCTGTAGTCTGGAAACAGATTCGCAGATTTCGTGGGTCTCTTGCTTCAGATAACACTTCCTCAAATGATCCCGCCCTTTGGTTGGAATCATTTACCAATAAACTTGCACCTCCTTACGTTCCAACTATAGACTCAATTCCCGTTAATTCACCATGCTCATCTCATACCTCACATAATAGAATGGATTCCCTTTTTTCCTTCAATGAGCTCCATAGAGCTCTGGACGGTCTGGTAGACTCTTCTCCGGGCATTGATGGTATTCCATACTCTTTTTTATGTAAATCTAGTGACAGAACAAAATATTTCTTTTTAGATCTACTCAATACATTTTTTGAACATGGTATTGTTCCAGAATCATGGAAAACTCAATATGTAATCCCTTTACTTAAACCAGGTAAGGATCCTTCAGATCCTAACTCAAGAAGACCCATCGCCTTATCTTCTGTACTTGCAAAAATTATGGAACATTTATTGCGGAATCGACTTGAATGGTTATTGGAAAGCAAGGGTTTACTTGCTAAATCTCAATTTGGATTCCGCAAAGGTATGAGCACTTTAGATAGTTTAAGTATACTGACGACTGACATACAACTGGCCTTTTCTAAGAAAAACTATATCTTGGGAGTATTTCTAGATATTACCTCTGCATATGATAATGTCCTTCTTCCGGTACTTAGGAATAAACTTCAAAAGCTAAGCATTCCTGAGAGGTTGGTCAGATTTATATGTAATCTACTCATGCAGAGAACTGTAATAGTGAAATCTCAGAACTACTCTTCACATGCTAGATATGTCTGGAGAGGACTTCCGCAGGGATCTGTTTTAAGCCCTTTATTGTATAGCATTTACACTTACGATCTGGAGAGTTCAGTAAACTGTTTTAGTCAGGTCCTTCAATATGCTGATGACCTGGTACTTTACACATCTTCCTGTTCAGCTTCACAAGCATCTTTAAAATTAAACATAGCCCTTGAGTATCTGGGTGATTGGCTTAACGAGCATGGACTTTCTCTGTCTATATCAAAGTGTTCATTAGTCATATTTACAAAAAAAAGAATCATTCCGTTAATTAATGTAAAATATAATGATGAAGAGATCCCTTTAAAAGATAAAGTTAAGTTTTTGGGTGTAATATTAGACTCAAGAATGACTGGTGTTCCACATTTCACTTACATATCCCAAAAATGTGAAAGAGGTATTAATGTTTTACGCTGTCTTTCTGGTGTATGGTGGGGAGCCCATCCTTATACCCAGAAACTGTTATATAACGCACTTATACGTAGTCTCATGGACTATGGATCTTTTTTATTTGATCACTGCAATAGGTTTGGAATTGACAAGTTAGATAAGGTCCAATCCAGGTGTCTGCGTTTAATTATAGGAGCAATGAAATCTTCCCCTATCAATGCAATGCAGGTAGAATGCGGTGATCCTCCATTACATCTACGTAGGCAATACCTTTGTGACAGATTCCTGTTCAAACAAGCCCAAAATTCATCTCATCCAATTCTCCCTAAGCTGGCCAGTCTTTTTGAATCTTCCTCTGACCACCACCATTCCTTGAATAATTTACCATGTCTTGTTCGTAGCTTTGTTTCACTCTCTCGCCTCCCACATAATATAGCAAAATTACCAGCTCATCCATTGTTTGTCACCAACTACGATGCTCTGATTTATCGCCCCAATGTACTTCTTGGACTAGGTATTGACAAAGATTCACCTCAAGCTGATAGGCTTTTCTTAAATGAAGTGTCATGTAGGTGGCCAGGATGGAATTATATTTATACGGATGCTTCTAAAATCTCTGAACAGGGAAATTTGGGTGCAGCTGTATGGATACCCAAATTTAAAATTATTTTAAATTTCCAATGTCCTCCTCTCTATTCCGTTTTTACTGGGGAAGCTATTGCTATACTAGAAGCAATTCTGTATGTAAAGTCTCATAGTCTTTCACAATCCGTTATTTTCACAGATTCCCAAAGCTGTCTTCACTCAATCCTTTCTAATCCCTTTCGTTCCAAGTCGAAACTTCCAATTATTATGAAAATTAGAGAAGCATTATTCGATTGTTTTGTCCTTGGTCTGGACGTGGTCATTGCATGGATTCCCGGTCATTGTGGCATTCGTGGCAATGAGACTGTTGACTCATGTGCCAGGTATGCTATACGTGCCGGATCCTTGCGGTACACAGACGTGTATGCTGAGGACCTTTGCGCACTTGCAAAACCCCGCTTAGAGGGATCTTGGGACATGCTATGGCAGAAGACTCGTCTTATAAAAGGCATATACTATGGGAACATACAGCCTAGTATTCCTAAGAAACCATGGTTTTGTAAGCTCCGGGATTTAAAAAAATCTAGTACATCCACAATCTGCCGCCTTCGTTTAGGTCATGCATCAACTCCTGTTCATTTACACAAAATCAGAGTAAAAGATCATTCTCTCTGTGAATGCGGTCTTGACGAAGGAACAACCGATCATATATTTTTCCAGTGCCCAAAATTACAGTTATCTTTATATGACATTCTTCCCCCCGAAATTCCCCGTCCCACTAATTTTAAGTGTTTATTAACTTTGATGGACCCTTCCTTAATATTAACGTTATCCCAGTTCATAACTTCAAATAACTTAAGACTTTAGCAGATACTGACAGATATTCCCTCCTTTCCTTTATTGTTTGTTGTTTTTGTCATTGTATTGTGTTTTGTATTGTGTTAGCCAGGCTCCAACACTCGATAACGAATCAAAATTATTATTCTGTTTTGTACCCAGATCCCCTTCGTATATCGTCAACTAACGTGACATTGGCGGAATTGCGCTACTGGCTGCAGTCGCCATTTTAATTAAAGAAGAAGAAGAAGAAGAAATAATTGTCAATTTTAAAATTTTGTTGAAATTAAATAAGATATTGTAGAATTACAAATACTCTATCAAATATATTTTCCGGTTCGACACGCGCGCCATCTACTGTAAGGAAGCGTAAAATTAACAAAAAATACAGTTATTAAAATAAAAGTCTTATAACTAAGCTAAGAATCTAAAATCATAGAATGGTAGGTGAATGCCAATTCAAAATAGCAGCGGGTACCATGTTAAATAAACTATAATCCTAGCCTATAACCTTCACGCAAGCGCAAGCAAAAAGTTAGTAAGTTTTTTTTCATATGAACAGCGCATAAATTACGAACAAAAGGTTTACCGTTTTACTGTTTTTTCAATGGCCAGTTACGCTTAATCTGGCAGTTAATTTGAATTAAGAACAGTTTTTGTATATGAAATGAAATATATTTCTTCAAATAGGCCTTCACAGGCACTTATAAATGGTCAGACTATAACTTACATTATCAAAGGTATAGCGTATATGTGATTTATGTATCGATTGAGAAACCAACTCTTAATCGGTTAGTGGAACACAGGATGCATAAAAAAACAAACAAAAGTTAATTTAAAATTGTATATTATTTCATTATGTAATTAATTGTATGTTAATAGAAAATTCTTCGACATGCTGACACATGACTGGCTAGAAATGTTGAAATGGTCGACTATACAACACGCGGCATATATTCATATAATATCTATACATATTACATAATTAACGTACCGACACTCTGATACACTCATAGGAACATTTGCACCTTATACTAATTGCAAATTCTTCACGTTGCAAACACTTGCACAAACCGTCACACAAGTCGAAATATGAAAAAATAAAACCTCCTTGACCTTAAGACTTTATTTTATTTTATTTAATAGGCACAATATAAATGAATTTTTGTTTTTTTTTCTGTAAATAAATTTTACATTTACATTAGGTGACCAATCTCACTCAGCTATCATATTTCTTTATAAGAAGGCATAGGCCTCCAGTTTCGGTCATACAGTGATGCAAACGTGAAGAGCTGCTTTAACATGCTTAAAGCCTAACACTAAGAACATACTTTTCCCATACAGAAAGTATAGGTACCGTTTAGCTGTAAGTACTTTTGGAAGTAAAAGCTACACACCTGTAGATATCGACCTTCAACCGAGAAGAATCGGCAAGAAGAATGTAGAAAAGTAGTTGAAATAAATGTCTATTATTAAGTCTCCACATGAAGCAGAAAGGTTAAAAATGATGTTTCCGATTATAGTAATACTAGCTGTCCCCCGCGGTTTCACCCGAGTTCCCGAGGGATGTAAAACATTCCCGGCACAAAATGTATCCAATATGTTATTCCAGGGAATTTTCTATTTATGTGCCAAGTTTCATCCAAATCCGTTTGGTAGTTTTTCCGCATCGAAGTAGTAACAAACATCCATACTTATACTATATGTCCTTGACCCAGATACAAAATGAAAATGTTCAGTAAGAAGTTTGGTTATAAGTTAAAGAACTATAACTTGACTAACTGGCAGCTACATGGTTCTTCGAACCCCATTAACCATTTTTATAAAAAAAATAAAAACAAGTAAAGCAGTGTAATTTAACCTGATTTAATGAGCTTATTGTATTTTTAATATAAAAGCAATATTTTATCGTATTTTCTGTACTTAAACTAACAATAAAACAATATAAATATTAAATAATAACAATTTGTCAATAAATGTATTTTATTGTAGCTTTAAGTATACTAAAAACAATAAAATGATAAAAAAATAGGCAATCAATTAATTGAAAATCTGTAAGCTTCGACACTTAACCTCTACCCCCATCATGGAACTTGGCAAATGATTACTATTGAAAGATAATTTGATTGAAAAATGTTAGTTTGTAAAAATTTATAAAAAAAAAACGATTTCCAACATTTAAAAAAAAAATGTCTTTAAATGAAATCTTTCTAAATAAAAAAATATTTACTTATTTTATGTTAACATTTTAAAACTGGCCCATTAGTTAAAACTTTAAAAACTTGTTAACCAGGCTTAATACTGTAAAAATATTTTGTATGTGTCAAAGACATATTTAAGTACATATTATATATTCAAATACCTGTACCTGTAAATATAACCTGAAACATGTCATTTTTATCCTGTCCGCTTCACCTGGTTACTCCAGAAACTGTACGTTTGGAAGACAATAAGACCAAATAAAGTTTAAAAATAAAGCAAATATGATATAATCACACACCACTCTCTTTTCTCACTAACAAGAAAATACTATACTCTTCAAAACATATATGAGTATCAAACAATACAAAAACAATCTAATAATGATTGTAAAAAAAACATTAGTTATACTGAAAACAATTTTTTTGTCAATTAACATATAAGGGTGCCGATTTGAAAAGCCTATTATTTTGCTATAACATATATATATTTATCATATTTGTACTATTGGACCGACTATAATATCTCCGAAACTGATTTACACTTGATTTCTTGTTAATGAAAGTTATACTTCTAGAAAATAATATAGTATTTTTTTTCTTTTTTATTGTTAGCAATGCTTGAATCTTTGTAACTGGCGCCTATTTTGAGGTTATAAATACAACTCAAGGGCCGGTTTACCGTTTATACGGTGCGGCGGCATTTATTTAATATCTAGTTCATAATGTGACCAAACAAGCATACTACAAAAATTCACACATTTCCCCAGCATGAAGGTAAAAGCAATAGAAAACAATATAATATATGAATATATAATTATAACTATGTATTGTTACTTATCATTTTAACAATAAATTGCACTTACTAATATCACTTAAATTATAACTAATTCATAATAATGTATACGATTCCCGCTCAAATGAATTCTGATAAACCGAATGGTTCGATTCACGTAAGAGAATCTTTGGAGATCAATTTCTAAATACTTGATTGTTTTGCATTTAACGACGGCGCGTTTGTTATTATGAACCTACACTAGAAGTTTCTGTTTTATGACTGGGATTTCATAAATTTAAAGCCATATTTATTCAGTTTAGGCCCTAGATAGATCAAAGCCTAACGTGGTTCAATAATAATCAACGGTTTAAAACATTATACCAGAAGTCAAATTCGAAGAGAAACCTGCCAAAAAGCGACGGACAAATCTGCGTATATAAAATAATTCAGAGCCTTCTGTCGTTTAAATAATTGAACGATATTTCATAAAACAAAGCATGGTATAAATTGCATAATTACTATTCTCACACCTGCCAAAGAGCGACGCACAATTATGCGAATATATCTCATTAAAATCTACCCAGATTCGTTATTATGTAAAATAAATCAAAACCGTCTTTTGTTTATTTAAATTATTGAACGATATTTTATAAAACAAAAAGTATTTTATAAATAGCATAATTACTATTGTTACACAAACCTTCTAAATTATATTAATATCTAATGATTATCGTTTGCATGTGTAAGAATTATTTCTGACAAACGCGCCATCGATGAAGCAACTTCTTACCCGACTGCCCCAGAAGGAGGGTAATATTTTATTTTAAATTTTCAAAATAAATCCAATGACAACACGGTGCCATCACAAGAAGCGTTGCAATTATACAAAGCTTTACAATTAAGTACAATGTACGTAAATATCTCTTATGTAGTTGGCCCTATTTTACAATATATCCATACTTTATGACCAAAGTAATCTATACTTGGTACATTCCAAAAAAATTATTAACGTATCAGTCACCGTCAATCACTGAAACAAACTTTGCACTTTCAATTTAGGTAGATACTGCGGCTGTTTTGTTATTTTCACCTGAAAGTGAGATGTATTTTTGTAAGTTCTACGAATTTTACATTGTTTTATTTAACTGTATTTTTTTTCGCACTAGTTTTGTGTACACCTATAATAGGTGCACATATCTGTACATTATGATAAGTTTTGTCATAATCACTGAAAATGACACTGTATATTTTTTATTTGTGCACTGTTGGTGTATGTTAACTTAATAAATAAGTTTGGAAGTTATAGTGATTTTTAATAATTGTAATAAAAGTAGACACATACCTCGTGATATTCGGCAATTTCTTTCGGGTCTAGAGCCAGAGGATCTTTCAGAATCTGTCGAGTAAAATTTTTATAGTGTGAATTATGGTATCATCTCAATCTATAAGAACCCGAGCGTAATTTTGACACATTAGTTTTAAAATTAATCTATCGTATGGCTTCGTAAAGAATGAAGTACTAAGGTATGAATGAAAACCTTACGCGTTTTTAGAGTTGTGGTTAACAAGGATTATATGTATTTCGCAAGGTAGTCTTATAATATACATAACATTATCTTTTTCTAAAATTACTAATACTTACATAACACTACCATTGATGATGATTATGATATGTATGTGTATATAAGTCTTAAATTTGTATCTTTATAAATCCGTATCAGGCGTAAATAGGTCGTAAAGTCGACAAGCACATATATTTTTTTACATCATAATAGGCATTAGGATTTCTTAATTTTGTAAGGATAAATACAGTAATTCTTGAAAATTACAATCAAATTAATCACATTCAGGTACAAAAGTAATTAAGTAACATAAAAATAGAATTTAAAGATAAAACGTAAACCAAAAACCCTAAAAATGGGTGCTCTGACATGTGTGAATTTTCGACATATTAGCCTATTCACGCCTGGAACGGAAATGTACTCTAATTAATTTGTACTACTTTTCACACGGCCATATGATCCCAAACTAAGCAGATCTTGTACTATGGAAACCAGATAACTGATATATTGTATTTGCACTATGATCGTGCTTATGTCAATTGTGATTTTTACTATTAGACATTGTGTAATATACGTTGGTAAACCGAATAAATAAATATACTACATATTTTACTTTTATTTTTCTAAATACATACTTATATAGATATTTACATCCATACACAGAACAAATAGACATGTGCATGCATTTGTTTTGGATCAGTAAAGTGGTTACCTTGGGCGGCCTGCCGCGGCGGGGCGCGGAGGTGAGGGCGGGCGGCGAGGTGGGCGAGGTGGGCGTCGTGGGCGAGGTGGGCGAGGTTGGCGTCGCGGGCGAGGCGGCGGCGGCGAGGGCGGGCGCCAGCACGCGCAGCTGGTGCGCGCGCAGCAGGTGGTCGGTGTGCGCGCGCCGCGACGACAACACGGCGCCGCACGCCGAGAACACGCAGCGGTACCCGCCGTACTCCTCCTCTACACAACACACACACACATTTATATTTACTACTTTTAAATTGTTAATCAATCGTTAAAATTAACAGCTAAAACAACTAACAATGTAACCATGCTTGATTTCGTGCCGGTTCGTCTCAGATGAAGGCGGATGTCCGATTGGAGCTTCAGTAGTTTTAACCTCGGGGTGTGCTCCTTGGGGTTCTTCAATTTGAGGATCGCTCAGATGGATCAATTGTATTCATTCATATTTTTTTACTCCAGCTCTTTACTAAATCTCAAATTTAATGAAAACGAGTTTTATGTGTGCCTTTCGTAGGAGAGGACAACGACGATAGGTACACTAAAGACAAAGTAAAGGATTTTTTACAATGGTTAATTAATTTTAATAATGTTAGTATAATAACCGTCGGGCTCGGCGGAGCGGGCCGCGTGCGCGTGGGCGGCGCGGTGCAGCCGCAGCAGGCGCTCGCTGGGCAGCGTCGCCGAGCACACGCCGCACTCGTGCCGCCCCTCGCCGCGCCCTTCGCTGCGCCTCTCGCTGCGCCCCTCGCCACGCCCCTCGCCGCGCCCTTCACTGCGCCCCTCGCCGCGCCCCTCACTGCGCGCCGGGCTCTTCATCTCCGGGTGCGCCGTGCGTCTGTACAAAACATAAACTCATTTAAGAATACCAGTCGATTTACAAAATGTACATTTATAATAACGTCATTGTCACCAGTCTGCGTGATGATTAGATACATATCAAGCCACAGCTCGTATGATTTTTATTTTGATGATTAGTACAATTTTTTTTTTCAGACCAAAGTTTATTATTGGTAGTTTTTGTAATTTTTTTTTCTGCTGAGTAGTTTCGGAGATAAAGGGTTTTAAATAACAAATAAGAAAGAAATCTATATTCTTAATTTGCACCCCAAGAAGTAAACCCATATATGGGATCGGTTTTTGTTTTTCATTCGGATATTTTTTTTTTTCATGTTATGTGGCTCAAGAAAGGAGCGAATGGAAAAGGTTGGAGGAGGCCTTTGCTGACTGGCAAACAGATCTGGGATGATAACCAAGGAGCAGATATTAGTTTAAATGGTTACATTATACATAATAGTTTAAGTGGTAACATTAGTTTTTTTGTTTAAATTCATTGTAATCAGTTTTTACCGATCTGAATAAAAGGCTATATTATTATAGTAACACAATCGAATCGATATCGATAAATAATAATAAAGCGACGACACCAATAAAAAGAGTAAAAACTTGTGCAGGCGTTGTGAAGCTGTAACAGATTTTTTTCATAACATTACCTATGGCTATACATGTGGTTCCGTTGCTGGAACTGTTCGCCGCACACGGTGCAGTCGTACGAGCTCTCCACTGGCCGCCCGTTCAAGTGCCGCTTGCGATGCTGGTTCAGATTCGTCACCTAGTATTAAAACATTCAATATTATGCTTTACAGCAGACTTAAAATCCATTTCAATTATGACGATGTTTATAATGACCATAGAGACCGAGCAAAAATGAACTGTAGGTCCTTCGCATAAGACATATAAATCCACTGCACTAAAAAATTAAGGGAACAAGCCTTAAATATTTAAAAAAAAACTATTTTATAATAATGTAATAAATAATTGGGATTCCCCTGACAAAAATAAATCTTTTTGAAAACCCCACCAAATACCAGACGCTCCCCGGACACCCCTCTAAACTAGGAAAATTCCGGGGAAACCCAGGCGGGTGGCAGCCCTAGTCATTCCGAATGTGTTATAAGTCACTATGGCGCCCGAACCCTGTTGTAGCTTGTAGTAGTTTTGCCGTTCAGAGTCTTTGCAGGGCTTATACTGGCATATGTATGTATCATTTTTAATTGTAACTTAACCCTTCCAGGGGATAACGACGACTTTACACATTCAAGAAGTAAGAGGTGAAAGAGTCGTGCATTAACTGTAATATTATTTGACAGGCCATTTATCCGGGCGGTTAGCGACCCTGACTGTCAAGTCAAGGATGGAATTCCCAGCCAGGATAAACATTCGTCTCCCTACATATGTATATTTGTTTTGTGTCTGGTTGTAAATATCTATATAAGTATGTTTTTAGAAAAAATAAAAAAACAATTGTGCAAGTTCTGCTTAGTTTGGTCCCTAATCGTAAGCGTAGCGTCACCGTATCGAGTGCGCCAGAAAGTTGGTTTGTATTGAAAAATGAACTTCACGGTATGCTATGTTCAATTTTCCATTTTTGGCGCAATCGATATGATGAGGCCTAAGCTTAGGCCGTGTCTGATGTCTGTGTGTATAATTTATTTACCTGAGCGTAAGCTTTGTTGCAGCCCGGCTCCGGACACACGAAAGGTCTCTCCCCCGTGTGTAGACGCACGTGATTATTTAAATTCGTCACCTGGTGATGTAATCAACAACAATGTTATTAGTATTAGTGTAACATCTTAAAAATTACAATAAACATACAGTCTCTTTATAGCATTCTTTTATAATGTAACAGTGCAATAAATTCCAACTCCTAACCGGTAAAACAGGATAAATAGTGTTACATTAACTGTATATTCAATATAGTATCTTTTTAAGTAGTATAGCTCTTAGTTCAGAGTTCGTCCAGAGAAGTACTACCACCTTACCCATTTCCGGAGTGAAGCAATAGTGCACTTGTATTACTGAGTATCGGTTAGAAAGGTCAGGTGGCCGTTGAAATTACAGGCACATGAGACTTAAAAACTTTGCAGGGTCGACAACGCATTGGCAACGTCCAAAGGCAGTAGTGACCACTTACCATTAGGTGAACCGTCCGCTTGTTTGTCGGCCCATGTGGTATAAAAAAAAAAAAAAAGAACTGAAGAATTGTCAAAAATTTTAAGTCCAACATACAAAAATATTTAACTATGCATTTGCGATTTATTAGCACAATTATAACTGATATAGGTACCAATGTATAATATAAATCATTAATTTAGTTCCCAAAAGTTTAAAAAATACTATATACCTGTGTAAATGCTTTTCCACACTCATTGCATTTGAAAGGGCGCTCGTTAGTATGGATTCGGAGGTGCGCTCTCAAATTATTAGACTGGGAAAATGCTGTAAATAAAAAGAGCACAAAAAATTAATTAACATCCCATAAATTTACTTTCATTTAACAGATAGAATGCTCGAATTAGAGTGATTTTTACATAGTTATCATGCAGCAAAAGTATAATATATAATTTTAAAGCCTCATATTGTTTTATTCACATTTTAATGACCCTGAATATAAACTATATCTAACCTTTATCGCAATAGGTACAGACGAACCGCCTCTCGGCACGATGGTTGCGCAAATGATTCTGTAACTGCATGTTTTTGTTAAACGACTTGTGGCATATGCCACAGTACAGAGATGTTTCTGAGTTTTCCTGAAAAATATGTTTTTTTTCTTATTAGGGCTCATAATGCAGACTATTTATAAGTGCTTCTAAGGACTTTTTCTGTAAACATATTTTCATTCCATTATTTAGGAGATGGAAAGGAAAACAATGTGTGATCGTACATTTCAGTCTTTAAGATATAATAATAGTAACTACATAGAATATAAATTTGTATGGAATTAAGAATTTCTGATCAATTTAAGCATCTTTAAAGTTGTTTTCATCAAAGAGAGTTTACGAGATACACATTTGTAACTTCTGAGTTTATTCAAAGGTTTTGTCAGTTATTAAAAAATTAAGTTTAAAAATTGTATTCACACCTATTGCTTTCATTGCTAACAAAATTTGATATATTTTAGAACTAAGAAATCAAAAACATATTTTTGCTGTGGATATATATAAAAAATATATAAATAAACATTTTATGGAACACATAAAAATGTTTAGGTACATATAATTATAAATTGTACAAGGATAATTTTATCCAAGTATAATGAAAGGTGGCAACATCTACCATAGGGTTCTTGTAGTTTATTTACCTCCTCAGCACTGGAAGCTTGTTGCTCGGAATTGTCATTCTCTACAGTGTTGTCCCCTATAGTCACCTCAGGTACCAATGGCTGGCACTTGAAGCAGGCATATACACCATCATTGCCCGTTTCAAATAGTTGCTGAAAGATCAAAAAAAAAATTATATATTAAAATGAAAATTTGTGCCCCTATGCCTTCATAAATTATTTACTGGCTATCCCCTTTGGTTATCAATATAATATATAGCCTATAACCATCTACAAAAAATTCAATGTTATATAGTAGCAGTCCCATCCTGATATGTTCAGTAGTTTTGAGGTGATATTGCATCAAAGGAACCCTATTTTCCTTTACATGTGAAACAAATAGCGCTAAAACGATGTATACCTGAGAAGTATGCCGGGAACAGCTAGTATATTATGTATGATAACTAGACTATCAAGTGACCGGGACTATGTTATTAGGAGATGGAAATTATTTAAGAAGGCATTTTTATGTAATACATTTGTTGGCGAATGTTATACTTTTGTAAGGCATCATAAATTACACTATTTCAAAATAAATAGGTACTAGTTTAGTTTAATACATAGTTTCACCCACATTCCCAAGGGTTCTAACATATGTATATAAGTGTAAGGGTTCTGGATATTCTACATACAATCTCACAAAATGTACACTCTCTGTATAATATTTTAGTTAAACTTAAGATAAAAAAAGACTTTATTAAAAATCGACCATGATTTAAAGATAGGTAGGTATACATAGTGCTTGCTGCCTACTGCGTATAGAGTATGCCAAGGTTCACTATTCATAAACAGAAAAAAAGGAGCAAGTTGTTTTTTACACGGTTCTGAGCCAGACGTAAAAAAAACAGGCCGACCGACAGAAGGAATAAAAAAAAATACGCGGGCAGGTTTCGAATGTTGAGTTTTTTTATTGTTATTGCAATTCACTTTGACGTTAATATCGCATTAACAGCAATAAGCTCTGAGACTGTAAGTTAACGACCCAAATTTCCTTCCATCTTCTTGAAAGACAAAAACTTAGAGCAATCTCGTAAAGAAAACAAAAAAATATTGATAGAATAACAAGACTACGAGGTCGTAAAATGAACAGAGGTATACTTACAACGGCAGGTTTCATGCAGATTCCACAATTATCCATACTAAATAATTACATAAAACATAAAAACTAATAAAAATCACAATAAATACGTAAATAACACAATTTTTCGCATCAGCCCTCAATCGCTCAGAAAAAAATCAGGGCGGGGCGGGAGCGGGGAGTGCAGGGCGGGGCAAGCAAGCGCAAGTAAAGCAATATATCCATAGACAATGGTCATAGATTCACAAATAATCAAAATCAATGATAAAAAATTATCATTTCGATATTTAACTACTCGTAATCTATCAAAGAATAGCCGAATTTATGGCAGATTGGTGGGCTACGCTCGGAACGACTTATGTCGTCGATATAGAAAATCCACATCGCGCCACGTCGTGGTATTCACTTGCGAATATAATTTACTTTGTTCATACCGTCAGAAAAGTTTACGTAATGCAATAATTAAAATAATTTCAAATTAATATTTTAGGAAACTGTTTACCAGATTTTTAGTTTTTGACACCAAAAAAAATGTTTTTGACAAATTTGACATCAAAAATGTTTGACATTTGACTTGACAGTTTCGATAGATAGACAATTGCCATTGCACTTCAATTATTCCATCCCATGTTATTTGTGTTGAATTGCGTTTTTTAAATTAATTGATTACTCCAATTAACATGTAATTACGCATAGTTCTTCAACTACACAGACATAACTTCACTTGTGTATTTATTTCATTGCTGTTAATCAATGTAAAGTTGTGATCAGGAACGTAGTACGTATTTTTGTCTTGAAAAATGGCTGAAAAGCCAGTTGCAGCTAGTGGCAGCAACCAGCCGATAGTGAAGATAGGTCACTACACACTGGGAGCGACTCTTGGTGTGGGGACCTTCGGCAAAGTGAAGATTGGGGAGCATCAGCTGACTAAACACAAGGTCGCCGTGAAGATATTAAACAGGCAGAAGATTAAGTCCCTCGATGTCGTTGGCAAGATTAGACGCGAGATACAGAACCTCAAACTATTCAGGCACCCACACATCATCAAATTGTATCAGGTAACCTCTATTTGTGACACTGACCTTGAATTGTTTACTATGTAGAATATAATTTGTTGACTGATCATTTGTTCTGTACTACCTCCACTCGCTTGTTATAAAGCATTGAATGTGATGATTTTTATATAATTGAAACTACTATAAGAATTTTCCAACATTAAAAAAAGATATTGAAAAGTAAATCTTGTTAATTTTCCAGGTGATCTCCACTCCAACAGATATATTTATGATTATGGAGTATGTATCAGGGGGCGAGCTATTTGATTATATTGTAAAACGAGGCAAGCTACAAGAGCATGAAGCCAGAAGGTTCTTCCAACAGATTATATCTGGTGTTGACTACTGTCACAGGCATATGATAGTCCACAGAGATCTGAAGCCAGAGAACCTATTGTTAGACCATAACATGCATGTCAAGATTGCTGACTTTGGTCTTTCTAATATGATGATGGATGGAGAGTTCTTAAGGACTTCCTGTGGTTCACCTAATTATGCTGCACCTGAGGTAATAAATATCATTAATGCAATGATTATATTTTTTGTTTAGAATATTATTTTATTAATAAATATCCCGGGACATTCTTTACAGATGGCCATCTGATTCCAAACTAAGCAGAGCTTGTACTATGGAAACCAGATAACTTATATACTACTTTTTATTTTTTTAAATACATACATATATAGATATTTACAAACAGATATCTTCTTGCACACAAATGTTTGTCCTGGGTGGGTATCATACCCACAACCTGCAACTTGGCAGTCTCAGGTTCACTAACAACCATGCCAACTGGCCACACCAAACCAAAATATAAGAACTAAATGTATTTCTTAACAATTCACCTATTGATAAGGTTCCATATTGGTTTGCATGTCATTCTAACTGGGTATTGCAATGAATATTAATTTTTTGGGAATGAAGTAGAAGAGAAACTATTTATTAAAGACTCACATAGAATTCCCACAACTCTCCAAAGTTTCATCACAGTTGCATGAACGGTATAAGAATTAAGAGAAAAATAGAAAGACAAAAGAAAGAAAATCACTGTTGTATATAAGTTAAGATATTTATTATTTTCATAGGGCATATTTCTACAGTTCTATATTAATATCTTGGAGACAAAAACCAATATGGAGAAAATACCAGTCCCTTAGGCCTACATTTAAGCCAATTTCAGTCTTATGCCAATCACATAAATATAAACAATATCTTTCCAACAGGTAATATCAGGCAAACTATATGCTGGTCCAGAAGTAGATGTTTGGTCATGTGGAGTTATTCTCTATGCATTACTGTGCGGCACATTACCTTTTGACGATGAACATGTACCGACACTGTTCAGAAAAATCAAGTCGGGAATATTCCCAATACCAGAGTACTTAAATAAGAGTGTTGTTAGTCTTTTGTGCATGATGCTGCAAGTGGATCCGATGAAGAGAGCATCGATTGAGGATGTAAAGAAACATGAATGGTTCCAGAAGGATCTCCCAGGTTACCTGTTTCCGTCACCAGTAGAGCAGGTAGAAGTTTTCTAGAAATGTGTATGTCTTTATGTCTCTTACCATTGAAAAAAACAGGTTTGTAATGGAGTATGTAAGAGTTCCTCTAAAGAAGTACTACCACAAATTTCTGCCGGGAAGCAGTAGTGCTCTTGTATTACTGTGTTTCGGTTAGAAAGGTAAGGGGGCCAGTAAAATCACAGTCACATGAGACTTCACGTCTCAGGGACATCAACGCACTAGCGATTGGAAATGCAGGGACCACTTACCATCTGGTGGACCGTGTGCTTGATTGACGGCCAGTTACATAAATAGTACATTAAACATTTATCTAAAGAGAATTAAGCCCAAAATTTAATCATTCTCAACATCTCCAATAATGCAATTAAATGGGTTGGAATGGAATGTATTAAAGTTGCTCAAAGAGTTAAAAACATTCCATTTATCATCATGCATAGCATTTTATTGGTATAAAATTAATGGGGGACCTTACTCAAAACAGGACAGCAGTGTGATCGATACAGAGGCAATCTTTGAAGTATGCGATAAGTTTGGTGTAAAGGAACATGAAGTACACAACGCCCTACTGAGTGGAGACCCTCATGATCAGCTCGCTATTGCGTACCACCTCATTATTGATAATAAACGAATCGCTGACGAGGCCGCTAAGGCTGAAATTAAGGACTTCTATGTAGCTGGTAAGTGCGTGGACTTGCACGAGGGGAAGCCTGTCGAAGATAGCACGGGGTAAAGGACATTTGTTTCCAGTATTCTGGTTATAGACGATTCTGACGAATAAAGAGAGATTCGATTAGTCAGTCATTATAGTAGTCAAATTGCACAGGTACAAGCATGAATATATAGTAGGGGAGCCCAAGCGGGGATTTCGGGATTTACTAAAGCGCGGCAGATTAATATACAGGGGGATACCTTGTACCCGGTTAAGTACCTCCACAAAACATGAGGCCCATATATAAGGCCGCCCGTGGAGGATACAGGATCAGATTAGTAAAAAAAAATTGACCATCAGAAATTCTCGAGCGCGTCAGATTAAGGTAGGGTGAGTTAATTACATCCTAAAAAGTGTATATTCCACTAATCTGACAATTTGAGAGTGACGTAAAGAAACGTTAGGGCAGCAAAGTTGTAAAAATAAACGTCATCTCGACATTCTCGAGCGTAGCAAATTTTTTTTTTATTTTGAAGGAAATAATTCAAGAATAATGAAAAATATATAATCTGACGATTTCCGCAAGCCGAAATAACAAAAATTCGTCGATAAAGTTAAATGCGTGCAGCTGCGTGATGCCTACATTTCCTTCTCCGCGTTTCTATTCCTCTCTCACTCTTTCTCTATCTATTACTCTCTCACTCCGTCCCCACTCTGGTTTCTGCTGCCATGACGCCATCACAGCTGATCATAAAGACTCGTTCGTGGCATACAGTATATGCGCATGTAACGTGTTTCCAACGTTTTGGCTTTTTTTGCTATTTTAATATTATTGGTGTGAATGAAAGTTTATAAATATTTAATATGAGTGATATTAATTTAAAATGTGTATTTTGTGGTGAAAGTACCTTACAAAAACAATTAAATTTACAGTAGAAACATTAAAAAAATGTGTAAATATTTCGGAATATCGTCGGAGCAAGCCGGTTATCCGAAAGTCTCGAGGAACATATGATAACCTCGAATTGTCGATGGAGCTTGAAAAACCACGTCTATCGCCACCAAGCTGGTCAAAATCGGTTGATTCGTTCGAGAGATATCGTGAACGAAAGAAACCCGAAAAAGTGTTTTTTCGGGATTACTCCGAAATTTGTGGTTCGATCAATTAAAATGGCTAACCGCGTGAAAATTGGTTGATCCATTCAAAAGTTATTGCGGTTTGAAAATTCCAAAAATAGTGTTCTATGAAACTTCTATTAGACTTTCGAGCTGGGAGAGAAAATCAAATGCATAGAAGTATTATTTCTTTGAACTCAGCGAGCTCAAAATATCACATAAATTATATTTTGAGCTCAAAAATGTCATAGGTACAATTTTAAGCGCCCAGGAATGGAATTAGCGGGAAGTTGCAGGGATGGCCTTTAAGGTGAACCGTTTTTATATTTTTTTTTGTCAGATCAGGCGAATCCCTCTAGATAATCGTCAGATTATGAGACAGTTCGTTTAGAACATAAAGATGAACCATATATATCTTAATCTGACGCGCTTGAGTATTTCAAAATGGCGAATTTTTTTTGCACATTATGAAAATGGCCGCGAGTTTGCGTCCCATCGAAATCGTCAGATTAGTGAGTGATAGCTTTTTTTTGGTGCACTTAACACTCCCTTAGAAAATCTGACGCGCTCGATAATTTTTTTTTTTTTTCATTTTCAACCCTTACATACAACCACCCGCATCATGCAAACAATCAGATTAACATACATACATTATTACAAATACGTAGGGCATTGATGCTATCAATATCTGACGTGCTCGAGGATGTCCATGCAACAGTTTTTTTTTACATATTTAAAAATTTATAGCCGCTTCCCCCACCCATGTAAAGGTATATATCATTTAACATTTTTTTCTTGTTATCATCTAAGCTTTGCAACCCAATAGGTCTCTACGACGCTCGAGTAAATCCCCATTTAGCATCGTGGGCTCCCCTACTAATATAACCACGGACAGCTGTGCAATAATTGATTGCGTGATTTATTCATAAATTTGCGACTATTACAATAACTCCGTCACTGTCAGTAATAAAAGTTCTGTTGTATTATCTTCAGATATTTTTCGATTATTTCCAAACAGTCTTGGCTATATCAATGCTCGTGACTCACGATTCGATCTTTCGTTTATCACCCTTAAGAGCTTTCAGAGCCACTCTTATGATCAATTATTAAGCTTGTGCGATGTGATGGCAGGTAGTTCCCCGCCGACGTCGGCGACGGGCGGCAGCTTGGACAGCGCGCGGCCGCACCCGGAGCGGATCGCGCCGCTGCGGGACACGCCGGCGCCCGTCCCCGCGCCCGCGCCCACTCCCGCGCCCATACAAGACAAGCCGCGCGGTACTCCTGTCAAACGGTAAGTTATACAGAGGGGGTCCCCTGAGCATGAACATCTATCGTAACCGCGATGTTCAATTATCCTTACAAACCAGCTCTTTGGCGGACTCAATACGATGACGCTTCGCTTGCGATAGATGTTCGAGCTTAGGCTTCTGATAACAATTTTTATTTTCTTCTTTATTTATAATAGCGATCGTAGCCAGCAGCATGAGACTCTGTAATTAAACCAGATCCAAAACGCGATATGACCTATTTTTTTTTTATCATTCGTATTGTTTAGGTAGGTACTTTCTGTTGAAACTTTTTACAAATTACTATTCGAATTTTGATAATTTTATACTTATATAGGTCTACTAGCTGCCCGGACAGACGTCGTTCTGTCAAAATAAGTCCATACAAAAATGCAGGAATTCGCTCGCAGCGCCACCTACCGGGTCCAATTGTAAATCTAAACCATTCTCGAATCTCCACGAACACACACAAAAAATTTCATCAAAATCGGTCCAGTCGTTTAGGAGGAGTTCAGTCACATACACACGCACACAAGAAATATATATATTAAGATATAGCGAAAACGTAAGAGGATCGATGTTATATAGAATAAAAAACTTAAATATTTATTTTATATTTCCAAATTTCAGAGCCAAGTGGCACTTGGGCATCAGATCTCAAAGCAAGCCGAACGACATAATGCTGGAAGTGTTTCGCGCCATGAAGGCACTCGACTACGAATGGAAAGTAATTAATCCGTATCACGTCAGGTATGCAACAAAGTATGTTTATAGTTTAAAACGGTGTCTCTGGAGACATCTATCTTTAATTACTAACCAAAATGCATTTCAGAGTACGGACACTAAACAAGATGACTGAGAAATTCGTGAAAATGTCCCTGCAACTTTATCAAGTTGATTACAAATCGTACTTATTGGACTTCAAGTCTCTATCGGGCGAGAAAGAGGACATGGATGAGGAGATGGGCTCGCCACTGGTAGGCACCCCTCTCGCCCCACCGCCGTTGCCCACGCCCACGCAGCCCCAAGGTCACCACACTATGGAGTTCTTCGAAATGTGTGCAGCGTTGATCATTCAACTCGCTAGATAACTCTGGCGTGTTAGAAGAAGAAAGAGGTAACGAAGGAAAGCTTTCGCACACTATTATGCCTTCAAGCTGAGTATATGGAGTTATCCGTACAGTACCAGTTGAGAGCGCAAAATAGGTACTTAAAATCTTTATGTAAGTTATATCTGATCCCAAGTCAGGATATGGTCAAACAAGCTTGTTAAGAAACAATGTGCTTGATGCTTGCTGGCTTAAATTATAATACCAGAGCAATTAGACTTAATTGTAACAGATTATTTTGTGGCGTGTGCGGAAGTTTTTATGTTTGTTAGGGGATAGTTTAATTTTAATTGTATTATATTGATGCAGTATTCTGTTATTGATTACAATTGTTGACTGTATACAACTGATTTAAGCCCAAGCGGTTTCGCTTGACATGATTATATTATTCATTCATCATTATTACACTACAATATAAAAAAAAAACAAATTGAGATGAGTAAAAAATTCTATGATTCCAATTATAATAAAAATAAAATTAATAATAGCTTGCAAGGCCAGCTTACTTAAAATGGCCACCGATAATACAATGTTAGATTTAAAAGGTCACAAATAATTAATTTGCCTTACAATATTTATATGTAGCTGTTATTAGCGAAGTTAGGTACTTCCATAGAGTTCCATACGTTATTTATAAATGATCAGTGCCCTAAGTACGAACATCTGAGTAGTAGAGCTCTTAGTGCAGAGTTCGTCAAGGGAAGTACTACCACCTTACCCATTTCCGCCGTGAAGCAGTAGTGCACTTCTATTACTGTTTCGGTTAGAAAGGTAAAAGGGCCGCAGAAATTACAGGCACATGAGACTTACCAACTTCATGTCTTAAGATCGACAACGTATTAGCGATGCCCCTAGTATTGCAAATGTCCATAGGCTGCGGTGACCACTTACCATCAGGTGGACCGTCTGCTTGTTTGATGGACCATGTGGATGAAAAAAAAAATCTATCGTAAACGTAACGTCATCCGGGTGGTGCACTTATCCCTACCAAGTGCACTTTTTGTTGATTTATATCTACCGGTAGGGATAAGTGCACTGCCAATTACCGAGTGGTACACTTATCCCTACCGAGCTATCCCTACTGGTAAGTAAAAAAAGTATCAATAATACTATTTAAGTTACTTTTTAACAAATACAAATAAATATATTTTTTTAAAATTATATTTATATTTATATCTATAAAATCTTTTTTTTCTGTTACTAATTAATGAATTGGAAGAATATAAAATGTATATTTGTAAACGTGCACTTATCCGTACCATTAGGGATAACTCGGTAGGGATAATTATGTGTACAACTCGGTAATGGGCAGTGCAACTATCCCTACCGGTAGATATAAATCAACAAAAAGTGCACTTATCCCTACCAGTAGGGATAGCTTGGTAGGGATAAGTGTACCACCCGGCGTCATCGTATTGAGTGCGCCAAAATGCTGGTTTGTATGACATGTATGGTTTGCACGTTCGCGACAGATGTTCATGCTTAGGCCTCAGTTGTGATCATAATGTAGTATATATTAGTTATTATTACATATATCATGCCTTAATTGAGGTAGACACATAATTTGAAAATAAATGTCTTTGACGCTTAAAGTTTTTAAAGGAAGTGTTTATACTGTAAGTATGTATAGTTATTATTTTTTTTTTTTTCAGAAATATATTGTAATAGCCAAATGCCTTAATAGAATAGACGTGTTGCAATTTGAACACTATTTTTACATCGATACGAAATATATTGTTATTCAATTGATTCAAGTATTTTTATAGTTCTGTGAATTATTAATCTGTTTGATTGAGACGGTATCTACATGTGTGTTGCGCGGGATGCAGAAATAATATCCCTTAACATTTTTGAGATTTTTTTTTCTAAATTAGTGAGAGATGATCTTACTGAATACCATGAAGTTTCAAAGTAATTCTGATGCGATTCATACCATTCGAAGAAATAGCGTAGAAGGTAACTCCCACTGTATACAGGGCCGGTTTAACGTATTAGAGCCTCTGAGCACTGTTGACCATCAAAGCGGAACTCAACACACTGATCCGATCAGTCGCATTCGCTCTGTCCATGGTGTCCATCCATGGCCGTCCAACGCCTTCGACTCGTAACAGGAACCATATGTCATGTATATCATGTATCCCGGACCCCTGGTCATTTAGGGTGTCCAATGGCAAATTAATCCTTGCCTGCATACTGCAGAGATCGTCTCAACAAAGAGATATGCCTATAATTGCATGATAACGATTTATCACCTAATTTGATGGATCATATTTTAAATTATTGGTGATTGGAGCTTATTCAGAGCTGCTCGAGTAATCTCATCTGGTAGTTATTCACTTATTCAAATGACTACTATTTTGTCAACAATTCCTGGGAAACATAATAATTAGTGCGACTACAACAGTATCAGCATACAAGTAAATTTAACTCATTGATTCAAATTGCTACCGAGTAGCTCTGAATAAGGGAATAGTTTGTTATTTAACCAGCAAATATTTATGAATTCGCAAGAAGTACTATTTCGTCAGCTTTAATTTGTGTAAAAATGATAAGCAATATGGTGAGGGTTTTTGAGAGAAAGTAGAGGTATCATTTGACATTTATAGTAATGTAGTTTCGGTCTATATACATTTGTTCGGATCGATTGATCCCGAACGCTTTTCGGTCAAGTAATAGTTATAACAAAAAAGTATTTATTGAATGATAGTATAGCTGAGTTTAATTGCTTTGGAGCTGAAAAGAAATTGTACTTTAATCGATTATTTATAATCAATCATTGTTCTTCTACTGTTCCTTCAAAAGTCTAACTATTTCGTACAAATGTATCTAGTCCCTAAGATGGTAATAAATTTGATCTAATCTATGTATAATTTTCACTTAACTTAAATTATTATGATGTACAAATATTAATATATTGTGTACAGCTTTGTTTATAGTCCATATAACATAGTCGAATCCAACGTGTTACTTCCATTAATTTTCCTAGGCATCATTAAAATCTCTTAGAATTATTTGGTACATTTTATTTCATAGATAGTAAAATCAAACAAATTTAACAGAATACTGTAATTTATTACAGATCTAGGAATTATTTTAAAAAACGACTAAGGAATTTTATATATGAACAAACAATCGGATGCAATGAATATTTCAATGGATATCTCTAATCCACTCCAACAACATAATAAATAAAGCTAACGGGGGACTACCCACTTAATATTTTACTAGATATAAAATAATAATTGGCAAAAATAATAATGACTGTGTCGAATGGAGATCACAATTAAAATGTATTCATCACATCCTAGCATCGAGCGGAATCGAAAGGAGACGTCATGTATTGCTTGTCGTTAACGTGACGACCACGATTCCGGTGGTCTCGGCGAGTCTCGGAGACTTCGGGACGGAGGGAGCCGAGCGGGCCCGAAGTTGTCCGAACGGAACCATGAGCGTGCGGAGAGTGCGGAGCGAGGCGCGTCACGCTGCGGGCGTGGGCGCGACCGGGGCGCCCTCGTCCGGCTTGCTCTCCAGGGAAAACGGTGGGATGCGGCAGTCGAACGTGTACCCGTCCTCGCGCTCCATTCTGAATGTGCCCCTGTTGAACATTGTATCAATCAATAAATATCCTGGGACATTCTTTTCTAACAGCCATTTAATCCCAAACTAAGCAGAGCTTGTACTATGAAAATCAGATAACTGACATACTACATATCATGCGCTCTAAGCATTACCACTACTCATATGTGGCACCGTCCCGAGTTATCGCCAGGTTTGTAATTCGGTAATTCGATCTTCTCAGTCGCAAGCTAACTTCTAAACCGGTAGTAGGAGCATTGACATTCATGACTGAATAAATGACTTATGTAGAAAAGCGAGTGAATTCAGCGACAGTAGTCTATTATCGGAGGGGCAAGTGTTGAGTAGGTGTAGTGAAGTAATACTGACCACATGTGGCCGCTGGGCGCTTGGAGACTGACGTGGCTGCTGTACTGGAAGGCGGGCGAGTGGCGCGCCAGCACGGGCTCCTGGCCCACGACGCCGCGGCCGCGGACGGTCTCCAGCGTGCCGGACAGCGAGAAGATGCGCCAGTGCCGCTCGCGCAGCTGCACCGCCTGGCCGCCCAGGTTCTCTAGCCGGATGCAGTAACGCCACTAAGGGGAATCATAAATCACCGAGTTGCTTTCCATAATCCTACAAACAAAATGTATGCGGAAGTTTGTAAGGATGGATGTCTGTTACACTTTCACGCAAAAACTTCCGAACGGATTTGGATGAAATTCACAGCATTTTTTTTTAAAAGGAACTTTGTCAATTTTGGCTTGTCGACCCCGAGAAAGAAGTATACATTAAAATTAACATACTTATATACATATTACACTCGATTTAAGATAGAAGCGTGCCCTGTAATAACATATTATATATATTATATAACTTTAATCCCGCGAAAATGTAACATATCTCGGGAAAGCGGGTGAAAATGCGTGCGACAGTTAGTATTTCATAGAATAAGCTATTTTGCAAAAACGTAGATGGAGCTATGTAGAATTTGTTATAAACATAGAAATGTCATCATCACCACCTTGCAAAGCATTCTTAAATATATCCTATAGAATCGACTACACGTCCGAAATTTCCGCGAACCTTATTCTGTGCCTCATAACTTGGGAAGGCCGCAGAAACTTCAAACACGTTAAAGTTACCCAGTAAACAGCGGAGTTCTGCGACTCGCGGCTGCCCATGTAGAAGGGTATGACAGTAACTCGCACGCCCTCTGTAGTCTCGCGGTGCACATCGCTGAGCTCCAGCCACGGGTGGTTCTTCTTTTGCCACGCACGGAGCGTCTCTTGAGCTATGAATGGAGGATCTGTAACCACCGCACCATGTGCCTAGTCTCTTACAACATACTACTATAAAAAAAGTCTTATGGCCAAAACTTTTCATCAATGATTTTATGTTCCAATGACTTGTATATCCGTTCTTCGGCTCCACGATATAGTACCAATGTCAATGTCAGTATCAATGTCACATAAAAGGATTAGGTACTACACCCTGGAAACAGAAGAAACTAGATATTTCATAGCTTAATGTTGGTATTGTGTGATTTAAATATTGTAATGCCACAAATAAGGATATCGGAATGTAATAAAAAACAGGATGTGTCGTAAAAACACACGATAGAAGTGAAACTTTCGTAATACAGGGAAACATTTTAGCTTTTGAATAGTATAGATTGCGTTTATCATCAAAAGTTCGTCACACAAACAGGTTGCGATTCGAATTTCAAACCCCTGTCATAACAAGTTTCACTTCAATAAAATAATATTAATAAAATAAGATACTCCAAGATTTGTATACCCTAGGATCATACGACGGGTAAAAGGCGACTTGACTCAACCGCCATTTTTTAATGAAAGTAACATTTTTCTCAATGAATTATACTAGTATGGCTCATGCACAAATGCGTTGAAGTTTGCATTTAGTTTTAATATTCAACAGCTTCGATGTGGAATGTTAAGAAGTTTAGATGCAGTATCTGTTTCTGGGTTTTAACATTTTTAAATAAAGCTCTCCTGTAAAGTTTTCAAAATGGCGCTTAAATCAAGTCGCCTTTTAACCGCCTAATTTAATTTGTAATGGCTGTTGTAGGTACCAACATATCCTCGCAGCATACCTCAATGTAGGCCTTTTAAAAGGTTAACTGGTAATATATGTTACACATTAATAATGGTATAGCGGAAATAGAAAACACTTTATTTACAAACTGCATTCTATGAATATTTAAAAATAAGAACCTTTTGCCAGCAAAGATTAAATAAATAAATAAAAAATAAATATCCTGGGACATTCTTTACACATGGCCATCTGGTTCCAAACTAAGCAGAGCTTGTACTATGGAAACCAGATAGCTGATATACTACATATACTACTTTTTTTTAAATACGTACTTATATAGATATTTACACCCAGACACAGAACAAACAGACATGTTCATGCACACAAATGTTTGTCCTGGGTGGGAATCGAACCCGCGATCTTCGATTTGGCAGCCAAAGTTGCTAACCACCAAGCCAACTGGCCTGTCATTATAACTACTACGTAGAAAAATACGGAATTATTATGTTGAAGTTAATGCTCTACTGTCGAGTACCAAATATTGCCACTTCAATTAAAATACTAAATCAACTGCAAATATCTAGGTGCCAGTACATGTTGATGTAATACCTTTATCAGGGTTGTGCATAAGGAACTTGTCAAAGAGCTCATGCTGCAGCGGCACTCGCTCCACCGACGTGTACGGGATGATGTCGTCGTGGGCCACATAGTCGAGTCCTGGGATCGCATAAAGACTACGGCTGGACTCCTGGTTGCCGAGGAATGTTACTGCTTCCGTTTGAGCGCGCTAAAATATAAAGCACAATAAAGTATGATAATAGATTAGCTGATTAAATAACTGATGTTCTTTCAAAAAAATTGGTGCTATAAACAAATATATGAGATGGTAATGTATTAATGGTAAGATGAACTTTATTCTCAATCAATATTCTAGATCTTGGCTGTAACAAAGGCCTATTTATAGACAATATATTTATATATAGTCATGATGAATTATAATATTCAATAACTTATAAAATTCCTGCTGCATGGACAACACAATTTTGTAAACATATTATGTTTTCCAAAAAGGTAAATCTACACACACATTAGTACATATAATTATTAAGAAACTTTTGTCTGATATGTCAAAATTCAAAACCATTTATTCAGTTTAGGCCTTCGGAGGGCACTTATGAAGGTCAAATTTAAAGTTACTGAAGATACAATGTCATCAGTTACATAGAGTCCTATTACAATATTTAATATTATAAATAATTTCATGTCTGAGTTTGCATAACATATGCAGTTTATAATATACCCATAACACTTAATTTTTGCAAGTGCTTTTTAAAACACTGACACACATTTTTACATGAATCAGTAGTTTCTAATTTGAATATACATATATTCTGTACAGTCAGATGTATTGACAATTTACCATATGGTATTTGATGGTCTGTTAGTAAAAATGCTATTGTTAGAAATTTTATATAGTATGTTGCAAAATGCCCTGAAATGTGTATTAATGTGTTTGAAAATGATCACAAACATTGACACTGATGCCCAATGGTGGCCATGCAGGTCCACAATGGTAAAAGAAATTATTATTTATATCATATTAGACTTTGTATGCATATTATATGTCTTAAATTCAAAGGCCCATATGCTACGTAACCAATTTTTACCCGTAAGATATGCCAAGAATGCATAGAGGAGGAGGGGGGGGGGGGGGCTACCCTCTCTCTACTAATTTATTTATTAGGCAGACACATCTACAGTATACATATTAAGCATTTGCATTTTATAATCAAGTACTGTAACAATATTCTGATATATATACACCAATAATAGATGTGTACAGCATTTATCACATTTGGAACGAAAGATTATAAAAGTTAAGGGAAATAAAATAAGAAAAATTTAAAAACTGAATGCATAAATAATTTTCACATAGTAATTAATAAAAACATTTTTTGCAAACAATGTTAAAAAATAATCATTTGTATTTAGTAATATAGGACTGTGAGGCGCGCCATATTTAAATAATAGCAGCCACAAAAAGCGCGAGATTTATTTATTACATTATTTTGAAGACCTCTCTCCCCCTCCCCCCTTAATGGGTCATGTAGTATGTATATGTTCCCAAAGCTGTGATACTTTTACCAATGCTGGCCTGTACGTAACGTAATAGCTAAATTAGACAAGCTAAAGTTATTTTACAAGCACCTCATTTTAATTCACAAAACAGTAAAGAAACATTTCAATTTTAAATATACCTTTTTCTTCCATTCAGGTCTCATGTCGATGTTTGTGTGCACGGTCAAAAATAAATCAATTTCTTTTAGTATAATTGATACACTTTAGTTAAACACAAATACCTTTAGGGGAAATAAATATAATTATGTACTGGAATAAGATATACTACAATAAATTAAATATTTGATTATAGAGGAACATGTATTTACGGATTTTGAAATAAACATATAAATAATATACTATTAGCAAACATGTTTTTTTACATGTGACAAAACCTTGAATGTGTAAGTTAATTTATATATGTAATTATTATATAAATAAAATATAATGTTGTAACAAAAAGAAAACTACAACCATGACAAGGTATTGATAAAGAGGTTAAGAGGGCCTAATTATTATGTTATTACATCAAGCTGTTAAGCAAGTGCACAAAAATGCCTATAAAACATTTAATTATGTTTTTTTTTATGACAAAAGGCTATTAAGCAGGTCTACCTTATGCTATGTGGTCACTGGCACCTCTAGTATTTGCTATACCATAATAGGGGGTTGCCAACCTTCATATTATCTAATGAAAAACCTTTATGACACTTGGCAAAGTGATAATTAAGAATGACTTGACATCAAACAATGAGCATAGGCACATCCTTTAACTCAATGTTATATACATAATATGATAAGCATTCTTACACCAAAGGCAAATATATATTCTATGCCATAGGCAACACAATAATGTTATCCAAGATACTTACTATGTAAGGGGCATCTCTTGTGTCAATGAGAACCTGGTAGAAAGTGTGGGTTCTGCCCTTGACTTCCTTGCCAACGTTCGACAGAGAGTCCCCAGAGGCTTCCGGGGAGGCCGCGGCCTCGGTGCTCTCCTTCTTATTCGTCGCATCTCTGTCGTAAACCCTTGCCAGCCATGGGAACAAAATCACCCCTCTATACCCGAATACTTTATGTAATATAAGCTGTCCAGTATCATATTTTCCCGATGTCTTTGGCGATTCAAGTTTACCTACTTCGGCCAATCTAAAAAGATATAATTATTCCTTATTAGGTTATGTACGTAATAGGCATTTTTAACCTTGATATAATTTACTTACCTTGTGTAATGTGCTACATGGGTTAATAATATTCTAGAAGCGGTCAATCTTAACGGATTTGTGGGAACAAATCTTAACAATATCTCCATTTTATCATTGTAATAAAAGTATTTTTTTCGTATTTTTGTTTGACAATAATTTGACAATTGACAAAAGAATAGACGCAGACAACATAACAAACCAAAGATAACTAACTGTTTAATTTTGTATTAATTTGTCGATGAAGTCCGAGTTATGGTAATATAAAAACTATATGCTTGTTTAAATGCCATTTTCGAGAATTTCGAGTAGAGTCCTGTGTACCGCGCCGCCCCAGTTTGATTAGCTATATTTATGCTGGCGTAAACAGGTGAAATTGTATTTAAGTCTTAAACTGCGAAAGATTTTTTTTTGCACTAATTGGGCTCTATTTACGCTTCATTTAATAGCCTAAAAACAAATTGTAAATAAGATCTAGTATACGCTACCATCACAGACACCTTCAGACCCTTAATAATTATTATGTTATAACCACCTATTTGCAAATGGGTTTTATTTTTCTAAAGTTAATTTTATTTCAAAAGTTAACAAACCGGTACGTTACCATTTGTATACACTGTAATTCTTAGAATATAACGTTTATTGGCGTATCATATTTTATATTGCATTAGTTAATATTAACATGTGCTGTATGCTGTTGGTTTCTCTCTACCTGCCCTGTTCTCAGTCCCTTAGAGTTGGCGCAATATTATGTTACGTTTTTCATATACGGCCAAAATTAATATACGATCCCGATCTAAAATCGCAAGATTGAAGTAGAATTTTGACATTACGTGTATTAAAATTACTGTCATAAGGTTCATAAATCCATGGATTTTCGATCGGGATTGCATATTAATTTTCGCCAATAGTCTGCAGAAGGTGGGTTTCAGCAATTCTTCTACAGTATTAACATTGTAATCAATTAAAACCGGCTCATCTTTTTAAGCAGTTGGCAACTCTCGGTTTTAACTGTCAGTAAAATATAATTTATATTGAGTCAGGTTCAAGAAATATTGTGATTTGTGTTTTCCACAGTAATAATCTAAATCTGTATTATTTCTATGTGCCTGTTCGTACAACCCCCACTTTTGTTCTTAACGTTATAAATGTGTGCATAAACGATAAATAAAGTGAAAAATTACTTTTCAGGTATATGGTAAAGAGGAAGTTCTTGAAATAAAAATGCCTGTGAGTCATATTACAAATTATTTCCTATTATTATCTAAACAAATCGACAACGCGTTATGAATTTGTGGTGTACTTCTTATCACCAACAGGCGTATCACTCTACATTGACGGACTACACCCAGTCGGTGGGCAACTTAGCCCTGCTACCGATCCGCACTACATTCCGAGGCCCCGCACCGCTGAGCCCGAAGATAGAGCTGGACATTGTTGATGAAGCTCTCAACTACTTTAAGGCCAATGTGTTCTTTAGGTTCTATGAGATTAAGGTTTGTATGCATTCAAAATCTTTTGAAACATTTTCATTATAATATTCTTCATATATTTATGCATATAAAATAATAAGCAAAAATATTATTATATATGTAACTAAGTATTGTTACATATAGGTCATTAGTGATGTTAAGAATTGTTTCAACTTTAATCAACTCATTAAAATCAAGATTTCTAATGAACACTAAACATATCTAATTAATTGAATGTTATCAAAAGTATTATTACATAATTTGACATAAATTCTGCCAAAACATGCTAAATACATTTTTTATTGAACTGCAAAACTCAATATAGTAGTAAGAACCTACTTGTTAGATTTATTAATTCTAAACCTCTGGTTTCATTAGCTCGTATTTTGTTTTGGATCCAATGACCATGGTTTCATTAGCTCTTCCTTATTTTATATCTACTATATAATGGCCAGGTAGAGAATGTGCCATAATAATTATTTATATCAACAGTTAAAAGGTGACTTGATTTAAGCGCCATTTTGAAAACTTTACAGGAGAGCTATTTGAAAATTTTAAAACCCAAGAACAGATACTGCATCTAAACTTCTTAACATTCCACATTGAAGCTGTTGAATATTAAAACTAAATGCACTTCAACGAATTTGTGCAAGGGCTATCATCATAGTAGTATAATTCATTGAGAAAAATGTTACTTTCGTCAAAAATGGTGGTGGGGTCAATTCGCCTTTTACCCATAGATATATTAATATGGTTCATAAATATTGTTTACAGTCTGATGCAGACCGTGTGCTTATATACTTAACACTGTATGTCTCCGAGTGCTTAAAGAGGCTACAGAAATGCTCTAACAAAAACCAGGGTCAGCAGGAGATGTACATGCTGGCTATATCTAAATTCGACATTCCTGGGGAATCTGGTTTCCCACTAAACTCGGTTTATGCCAGGCCTTCCAGTCCTCATGAAGGTGGTGAGTATTTATATTATAGTAATTATTATTCTTTCTTCCATTCAGGGACTAGGGTCCTTATTTAGGCTTCTTCCACTCCTTTCTTTTATTTGTATTTTCCTGTACCTCCTTAAACTACTTGTTCCAATAAATTTAGCCTTGGTATGCAGTGGTGGTAAAGGGAGATACAATATAACAAGATTGGACATACAAGTGATTTATCAATCAAAAAAAATATAACATAGCAGTTTTTAAATAATTTTCTGATAATGTTACATGCATTTTCCTCAAATAAAAAGTTTATTATGTGTTAATCCAGGATACAAACTATGCTAAGTTTCATCCAAATCCATTTAGATTTTTTTTGTTGAAAGAGTAACCAATGGCTATCCATGCATCCTCACTAACTTTCTCATTTATAATGTTATCTGCCAATTATTTTTAACTTAATCCTTTTATTTTATAGATACAATGAGACAGTATTTACAGCAGTTGAGACATGAGACTGGAACACGTGTTTGTGAAAAGGTGAGTCCATATGGGTATTCCGAACCTGCTTGCTATTTTTAAATGGAGTGTAACTAGATGCACAGATGCAGTTTTAAATGTTTGACAATTGATTCATATAATGTTCTCTTTTCAAAGGTATTTGCTACAGAAGATGGCAAACCAAGCAAATGGTGGTTATGCTTTGCTAAAAGGAAATTCATGGACAAATCTCTGTCAGGACCCGGTCAATGAACAACAATTTTCACCAAAGTTAGCATTTATTTTACATTCTTTGAACACATTGTATTTCTTATGTACATTATTTGTACATGTTAATTGACAGCATTGGAGGATATCTCCTCACATAATTTTCCATAAATGGTATCAATATTATCTGTTAAGACACCAATATACAAGCATTCTCAAATTAAAATAAAAACTTTAATGTTGCCAATAATACATTCTAATGTAAAAATGCTCTATAACTCCTTAATTTATATACATATCTAAGGAAAATATAAATAATACTTACATGTGTTTGCTTATTCATTTTCTAATAATATTAAGCTGCAAATTGAGTGCCACTCAAAATAAAAATCTTAAAGTGGATAGAAAAAACATGATTCAAAAACCTTATACAGTCTTATTCTTAGAACTACTTGACTCAATGTTTTGAACTACAATCAGTTTTAATTGAGTCCATACTCCTTGATGAGTTGTCCAGCAATGACAAGCCTCTGTATTTCTGAAGTACCTTCGTAAATTTCAGTTATTCTGGCGTCGCGGTAGTGTCGTTCAGCAGGCATGTCTGACACATAACCCATGCCACCAAGAATCTAAAAGTTGGTAACAATATGGTTACTTTATTAATATGTGGCACATTGAGTAAAAGCTGCAAAATGTGTGATGTGAAGTCAGTTGCAAAGAATTCTTGATAATGTACATTGTAATTCATAATACCTGAATACACTGATGAGCAAGAAAGGTAGCTGCCTCAGAAGCAGCCAGCTTGCCCATTGCTGCTTCCTTAGTATATGGCTTCTTGTTGTCCTTCAGCCATGCAGCACGCCATGTTAGCAACCTTGCTGATTCCAATCGCAGCGACATGTCAGCAAGTTTGTTCTGAATGGCTTGTAGCTTCATTATGGGCTTCCCAAATGCCATACGTTTGGAAGCATATTCTATGGCTACATCGAGGGATGCCTGAGAGAACATTGGAGTTGTTAAAACAATAATACACAAATAATGTGATTTTGAGAAATGAATCAAGAAAGTTAATGGTTTTACTGTAATCAATTATTGACTGTATTTTGTTTGCAAAAATCTTAAATTTTCATTATTATCATCATATCATATTCAATTATTAGTAAACATTCTGAATACAAAATCCATGTACTTATTGTAGGACATTTCAGGTTGGAATTAAATTATAATTGGCTGTTAATCATTGTATTCTAGACTGTAAAATCATAGTCAGTGAGTAAAGAATTGCATTACAAGTTAAATGGTTATACAGTTGGTTATTACAATACCTACTATTACATCATAGGTATTAGATGGTAAGGTTGAAATTGTATCTGTATATGTTACCTGTGCAATACCTAATGCTTGGGATGCAATACCAATTCTTCCTGCATCTAATGTCATCATTGCAATCTTAAACCCAAATCCTGGTTCACCTAATATGCTTTCTTTTGCTACTTCACAGTCCTCAAATATAAGTGAACATGTTGAGGACCCTCTAATACCTAACTTATCTTCCTTTTTTCCTAATTCTAAACCTTTAATTGGTTTTGGTACAATAAATGCTGATATTCCTTTATGCTTTAAACTCTTGTCTGTGGTTGCAAATACTACTGTTGCTTTACTTTCATAGCCATTTGTGATCCAACATTTAGTACCATTCAGAATCCATTTGTCACCACCAAGTTTAGCTGTGGTAGATGCAGCCCCAGCATCAGATCCATTACCAGGTTCTGACAGGGCAAAACAGCCAATATTTTCCCCTGTAAATCCATCCCGAGTTAATTAAAAAATTATTGAACAAATGTATAATTTTTACTAACTGTAACTAATGTTGCATACTAAAATTTTTAGGATATATAAACATACCATTACTGAAAGGTGTAACATATTCCCTCTTTTGCTTATCGGTACCCCAATGTAACAGTGGTCCCAAGTAGAGCGAGTTATTGACTGACATGATCACACCAGCTGATGCACAGCCTCTTGATATTTCCTCTAATGCTATAGCATATGCAAGGTAGTCCAGCCCAGCTCCCCCAAGATCTTCTGGCGCTGCAATTGCCATCAAACCCAGCTCACCCATCTTTTTAATAGCATCGCCTGGGTATAAATGTTCTCTGTCGTATTTAGCTGCGTTTGGTTTCAATTCTCCTTCAGCAAAGTCTCGGCAGGTATTATAAAGCATTTGGTAAGTTTCAGGTAACGCCGAGAGAGACGCAATGCATCTTGTTTGTCGTACTGCTGTTGGGGCTAAAATATAAATAACTCTATCATGCTCAACAAAAGTATGAAATTACTTAATTATGAAATGGTGAATCATATGAAAAAGTTCATACCAAGAATTTGTACGGCTTTAGGAAATGAGGACCACATAGTATAAAATAAAGATCAATGCAAGAAAATAATAAAAAATAAAAGTAAACAAAACCTAAGTGAAAAAGTACTTTGCACTCAGATGATCGCTGAACCGAATGAATGATTGAATGAAATGAAGTGTTTTTTCAGGGAATGGTAATGATGTTTTGGTTTGAGTTTAAGCTCCAGTGCTGCCAACATAATTTTTACTAATCAAAATAATCCATCCAAAAGATTTATGGTAGTAGGTATATGGGAGACTTTATAAAAAATAAATTATTGGCAGCTTATATAAAATAAAACAACTATGTATTGCAAACCAACCATCGAACATGTTTACGTCAAGTACCTAGATAACAACGACTTTTCAACGTTTTTAATTCTGTGACATATACACAGAAACTAATCAGGGGTATCGCTTAACTTTTTGCTTTACGAGCGAGAGAAACGATCCTCAACCCCAACCAAAGTTACCTAGTTTGATTATTCAAAACACTACCTGTGCAAAGCTATACTCTATGAGTTGAGTAGGTAATTTGCTTAGTGCTGCCATGCATCAACCCTATTAAAAGTTATATTTATTGTTTATGGTTTGACGTTTTAATTTCTTTCGCACGTGTGTGTCGATTGATTCAAGTTTGAGTTATGAATTGCTCTTGAAAAATGAGTAAAGACACTCAGAATGCAGGCCTTGCTATAGTTGCAAATGTAGTTAAAAATCCGAAAGACAATAATACTGCTTCAAAAATAAAAATTGAAGATAAAACGACACATAAAAGTAATGATCAAAATGTCGAAAACATTCGTGGACAACCCAAATCTGGAAGATTTTGGAAAAGCAAGAAAGAAAGGTAAATATTAGCACACTTCATGTATCCTTCATCGATAATTTCTTTCTTTCTCGGGTTTAATTACATAAATTTGATCTTAATACAGATTTTCAACAGTCAACAAAACAAAAGGCCTGAGGCATAACTTTGCTAAGAAAACTGCTCTCCGCCTGGAACTTAAACGGACTAAGGAACTGTCTAAACAAGTTATGGAACAGCTAAAAGAAAAAGAACTACAGCGCAAGGAGCGACGGCGGGAGAACATGAAGAAGATAGAGGAGAATAGACGCAAGGCAGAGGTTGTGCAAGTTATAACAAATACAGCTAAAATAAAGAGAATGAGGAAGAAGCAGCTTAGGTTTATCCAGAAAAGGGACACAAATAAAGAAGTTGAAGCTAGTAAATAAAGATTTGTCATACTGATAATTTTATTTTGATTTATAATAATAATTTGTCATTATTTCCAGTACAAGCCAGAGCAGATGTATTAATGTTTTATAGTTGCAAGACACAATTCTAAATAAACGTTTAAAATAATAATTGTGTGGGAACCATAAAATGTTGCTAATTTGTTGTCTAATATCAGCCATACCAAACCTATCTATTTGCTCCCATAATTTGTCAAATATGTTACAAAACTATCGCTGTCACTAATTAGTTTGAATTATTATTTATTTATCAGGCAGGCAGTTGATTCAAATGATAAGTGCCTACTTCCTATTGCTCTCTACCAGTTCTCTTAGAAGTACTTGTTAAGTCTGTTTTATGTTATATTTATTGAATTATTAATGAGTTCGACACAAATGTAGGGTTATTTTACTTTTTATTGACACATGAAATTTACTTTCAAGTTATTCAAATGTAGCAATTTCTGGCAGGTGGTGAATCATTGATTTCACTGTTGAGTGGACCAGATTATTAGTACCATTATTTGTCAGCAAATATTATAATTTGTCAGTCCTTAAGTATTATTCAATGGTGTTATACTATGGTTTGGATTGGATGGGTGAGAGAAACTGAGATACCAACAAGATGTGTGCCCCTCTACAAATTGACAAACTTTGTTACCAAATTGTTGGTAAGTATTTTAAATTTATAAATTTTTCCCCATAGATTGGTCCAAGATCCATTAAACTCTTTCAGTCTTAGTGGTTGGTGTCACTAACCACATTTTCCAGATTATTTTAATTAAAAACAGTTCTTTCTATAGGTTGTTGTGTACTTATACGAATTATTGTGTGTATTCACATTTTCTTAGACAAAGACTGACATCATAAGTAATTACAAAAATATTGGTATTACGATGCATGTAAACATGTGACTGTACCACAATAAATTTGATAAAAAAATAAATAAAAATACTAAAATAGTTCCATCTAATATTTTTATTAAGTATTGATAGTAATAGTCCTCCACAGATACATATAAAAATATTAAATGCATTTTCCCAGTTTTGGATAGGTAATGGATGAATCATGTGGGCGATAGGTATTTACATTAATACTTTCAAGACATTTTATGATACTGAACTTGATGACGTAACATCAATCTTAAATATTAAATATTTTTATGTATGTATGTACATCAATGGAAAAACTTCAATGACTATTTATATATAAATATCTAAAAAATACACCAAAACTATTTCTTGGTTACACTTTACACAGATGAACATAGAGCAAAATTTCCCTGAGAAAACCAATCACTACACTAATTATAAGTAAAACATCAGCAAGTCACAAGTGATACTTTCATGTGTAATTATCAGAAGTTAAGCCTCAATTAAATTATATCACTTTTGTCATTAGAAATACTGCTCCAAGTTAGTTGTATTTATGACATTCACACATTTAACTTATCAGTAAATAGCTTAGTAGAAAACAATAAATCTAATAAAGTAAATCCAAAATTAAATTGTTATAAAAAGTTACAAAAATTCAAATCACACATACAAAGTATATTTATCTAACATTGTAGTGTCTTAACATCCTCTCAATAAATTCAATCAAATAATTTACAACAACAATACAGTTGTTATAATAATAACAACAATAGTTAGTAGCTTACATGCTATATTTTTAGACTAAAATTTTGTCTATAATACTCCTTTTAACAGATAGAAAAAATCTTCATTGAAAACATCAGTCTAAGGCAGTGACAACAAAGTTTGATCCAAACTGAACTGAATGGTGATAGCTACAAAACAATGAATAATTAATATTTAGGTACAAAACAAATTCTTTATACGAATGATAAACATTGTAATATCAAATCCATTAAGTAAGTCTTAAACGCAATTGAGATTCCTAGAAAGATCTTAACCTACGCATTAGATCCAATTATTAATTTGTTCTTCGGAAATTACGTAAGAATATGCTTGACAACCCTTGGACGTAAGATTTTGTTTACATTTATATGTTAAATTATAAAAGCAATAAGGTTTACTAGTTTTATTTGGAGATAGTAGCAGTATACTGGTATATTTGGCACCAACCTGTCATCAACAAGTGGATGAAAAGATGCTACAAACAAAAACTAACCAATTGTATTCAATCATTCCAAGGGGCAATTTTTGCATGTCAGGATAATGTACAGTCAAATCAGGGTTATTTATAGCACCCCACTAACTATTACCCTCATGTTGAAAATCTAATATACAGGTGTTCCACCAGCTGCACTTGTGACAGTTCCCTTGCATTATTTGCAGGCTTATCACCTTCACTTACAATGGTGGCTCATCACACAATAAATCTTCATAAAAATCAACAAATGCGACTACTGAGTATTTGTGAAATATCTATTACAATACAGTTTGTAATTACGCATATGAGGTGTAAGAAAATCTCGGGCACTGGTCTTGATTAAAAATTTATTTAACTATAGACATGAAGTGACCTTGTGCCGGAACTTCTATGTAGTTATACGAAAGGAAAGCGTAAGGTCTAACCTATAACATACACCTTATGTCTTTATATAATCGTAAACACATCAATTCACATTGTGGTGACAACACACATGTACAGCTAACTACGAAACTAAATAAAAATAGATGTGTACGTAATATTTTGTACAGACTCAAAAATCGAACATATTATATGATAATCAGATAATCAAGACTTAGCACTATATACGAATATTTTTTATTTTATTTAAAGGCGCGTTTCTACCCGAGCGGAGAAGAAATTATCATTTAGTTTATGCTTATAACTTATTTCCACGTGGTCACGCAATTCTTTTCCAATATTTCTGAACTCCCATCGATCCGCTCAACGTCGAAACGCATCTTTAATCAATCGCTATGCATATAATTCAAGAACAGCAGAATCAATTTACAAGCGGTCCCGACATTAATAGGCGAAATATAATAATGTCATTTGACATGGAGAATTACGCAACGTGTGGTATTTACAAGTAGCTGTACATGCGGTGGGACGTAGGTGACGACGTCGGGGAGGGTCCGGGGGCCGGGGCGGGTCCCGCGTCTAAGCTGAGAACAAGGAGAGCTCGGCGGAACGCAATCACACATCGAAGTCCGCGCCAGCTTTGTTCGGCGGCGCTATGAACGGTTCGCTCCACATTCTTCTAAGATCGCCCTGTGTATTAAAAATAAATATTATATGCTAGTTTGTCCAAATCCAATGTTTTTAGATTTAGAACTTTACGAGAGTTCGTTCGTACCGAATATATAGCATTGGTTACGCCGTTCGTTGTGTGTAGAATTAACAAATAAACTTACGCATTTATTACAATAGTTGGGATATACGTATTTAGAACATATTTCTTCACAATCGGAATATATTTTATAATTTTTTTTTTCAAATGCACTTGATGTTGTTAGCCCTAGACTGCTTTTTCACCCTTTCGCATATATTTAATTGCATGAAAAATCATTGTACTTATGTTAGTACCATGAGTATTTGTATATATATTTTTGACATTGAACAAATATCCCACTGACTTCCTGGCCTGACCAACCATACAGAATGAATTGCAGAAAGCTTTATCCCTCGTCTTTTATTATTTTTGGACGGGACGATGGTGTTACTCTTTGATGGCTCTTACACCCTTACGCGGACAAGTCCAGTGAGCGCAAAGGGCTCTCAGTCGAAGAACTCTTTATCCCTCCATGCTTAATAGTGAACACGGATGATACCTTGACGTAAGCCATGGTGAGCAGCGGCAGCAGGGTGAAGGGCACCAGGTAGAGCAGCGCGGGCTGCGCCGCCTTGAACACCTCCGCGGACACCGTCGCCGTCAGCAGGCCCAGGAAGTACCCCAGCAGGGAGCAGTGGAAGTACGTCAGGCGAGAACCCTGGGAGAAACCATAGATAACATGCTTGCATTAGCTGTGTGTAGTGTTGAAATTTATAAAAAATTACGAGAAAATAGTATTTAGTATTTTATTGAAATTATAGTCACTGCATACATTAATAATGAACATTTAAATGGGGTTCAATAGCTACAATATAATTGAGACTAAGATTAAAAAATAATTATCTTATTAAGTCACTATTATATAAATAATGAATTAAAAATACCACCTGCATGTATTTCATTAATTTTTTAACATATTTTCTTCAAGCAACTTTTCTGTTAGTGTTTTTAACTTTCTACTATCCTGACTCACCATCGACCTAGGCCCGGGCACTTGTCCCATTTGGCACACCAGAGTAGCCTTCTTGTACGCGTCATAGCGCAGCACGAAGCACAGCAGCAAGCCCGGCATCACAATGTCGCCCAGACCTGATTCAAACATACGTATTTAATTAAAAATATGGCTAGAAATCTAAAGCACATAAGCTTTAGATTCAAAATAACTAATAAAAGTAAAACCATACTAATATTACAACTTCGAAACTGTCTTTGTCTGTTTCACCGACCCCCATACTGCTTCACAGCGGAAACGTGTAAGGTGATAGTACTACCCCGGACGAAATCTGCACTAAAAGCTCTACTATTCAAAAACCTTTCTATATTTCGTGTCAGTTGAAGGTTGATTTCGAAACCAGCGGTAACTTCAGAAGAGGCCCTTCAAGGGACTAAACTAAATTAATGGCTTAGTTTTTGTAAATATTTTTATTTAGATCTCAATAACATTTAGTAAAGATTGGCTACCTTTCGGTCCCAAAAAATAATCTTTATCCCATATTATACATTGCGGGTGAATCCCGTTGTATAAGGTAAGATAATAATATTGTCTTTTTCGATATTTACCGAGCATGGAGAAGTGCCCCTGGTGATGCATGGAGGGGAACACGAGCTTGGCGGGCAGCGACAGCTTGGGCGCGTCGCGCATGGCGCCGCCCAGCTGCAGGCGCCGCGCCACCACGTTCATCGGGTTCTCTGCTGGCCTGGAGTAACACATTTTATTGCCTTTAGTTCCACCAATACTTATTTCCTCCATTTAGGGTTGAAAATTGTACAAAATAATTAATTGGGCTAACGTTTCAAAATTAAGAAATGATTTCCTGTAGTCTGGGATACGGAATGTGCCCGAGAGACGGAGACAACTCAACACGTGTCACATAGAGGCTTAAAATAACTTCGGTGGAATGTGTACTTATTAAATTGATGGAAAAATATCTCACCTCGTAGCAACTTTAACCATTACATTTGTAGTGAAGATATACGACGAGAAGAACACCCAGAACACGTCGTACAGTAGCAACCCGGTGAGAAGTAGCGTCGATACCTTCAGCGACGGGAGCCGGATCAGCGCGATGAATGTCACGCACAGTCCCATGCCCATTGCTGGAACGAAATTAAAAGTAGGTAAAGGAATGCTCATTGTGGATCTGTTATTAATCATTTTGGCTTATATAACTTGGGTCCAAATATCAAATCTAAATCAGCTGTTAAAAAAAGTTCCTACAAACATCACTGAAATGTATGCTTCAGTAAATTATTTTCATTCTAGTTTGGAATGGACTCCAAACTGTAGCTCGGGCGCGGAGTAGCGGCCGCACACGGCACTACAGTACGGTACAGTACGACACACTCACCGTCCATGAGCAGCCAGTGGCCGGTGAGCACCCACACGGCGACGATGCCGGCGGCGAGCAGGGCGGCGGCGAGCTCGGGCGCGGAGTAGCGGCCGCACACGGCACTGCGGCCGGCGCCCGCGCCCGCCGCGCCCACCGCGATGTACTGGCACAGCGGCGTCAGCAGGAACGCCAGCGCGGCACATGCTATTACTGCACGCAAATATATCATTATGAAGATGCAATCACAGATACGCGATGATGTTGCAGGTGAGAAGCATCATATATTTCGAGTGTAGCTGCTGGAGACTTATAATTCTAGCTAAACTGGTAGCTAACCAACGCTGGTAGTTAACGGGTACTATACATTACCACCGTGCTATGGTTGTCGGTGTTTTCCTTCACTGATAACTCAAGATCATTATAGGATTCGAACGCACGACCAGTGTTACGGTTTCAACATCACTACTGCTGAGCTATCATCGACCCAAAATCGTGATGCGAATATTATATCTTGGGACTAATGGTTATTACGATATGATAGCGCAAACGAGGTGAATTAATGTATAAATCAGTATGCCCTTTTTCCCTAAGACACACAAATACCCCAAACCTGAGTACTGAGACTACTGTCAGTATTCTATTTACGAATTAATTTTTATTTTGAAAATTATTTATTTATTCTCAACTACAATAAACCCAACGTAAGGTAAAGTAAATAAATTATTGCGTCGTTTATCAAGAAAAGAGATTTCATGCTAAAATCTCCAATTAAGAAATAAGTATCGTACCAAATTATTAGTAACTATTTTCCGAACCGCGGTTTCACCCGCTTTCCCGGGGGATCTAATGTACCCCGGAATTAAAACATAGCCTATGTTACTTCTGGATAAAATAGCTTCCTAAAAGTGAAAGAATTATTAAAATCGGTCAATGTTTTGTATTTGTAAACTACAAACAAAAAGCAAATCATTTCTCTGTATTATATTTGTGTAGATAGGAATTCCGAGTACAAAATATCACCTAAGGGCACAATTTGACATAGCTGCGTACGCGCAAATTATCTCAGTTCAAGTTAAACGTTTAGTGTAAGAATAACAATCAGAGACGGCCACGCGAGGAGAAATATTGAATCAATACACTCGTCTCAATGTAAAAACACTCTGCTAACACTTTACTTTGTTTCTTTTTTTCTCTATAAACTTATACTGGAAAGGCTCTAATATGGATATTAATTTTATGTTGTATAAAGATGATAACAAGGAAAATAGACCTTAGTAAATTCAACGTTCTCTCAACTCAACCATTTATGCAGTTTAGGCCCACGGCGGGCACTAATGAAGGGCACAGTTACTGAAGCCAGCTATCAGAATACATATTTTTGAAATGTTGTATCGTAATCTAATTTAAAGGCTTTTATTGACGCTAAGAAGGTCATACATACATAAATAATATAAAATAACTAGCTGCGCCCTGCGGCTTTGCCCGCTTTCAATCCTGGTTATAAACCTTCCTCTTGAATTACTCTTGTCTATTGCTGAAAACTGCATTAGAATCCGTTGCATAGTTTAGGATTCTATAAAGGACATACAGACAACCATTTGTTTTTAAATAGATAGCCGCAGGGAGTTTTTACACCCTCACACAGACATTTCGGTGAGATATGTCCTGAGATATCTTTTTTTTTTTTTTTATAAAAACTTGAGCGCATTTGACTGGATCTCACCTGATGGACAGTGACGACGCAGTCGAGGGTGGTACACGAGAACTCAAGTATTGCCTATTCACTCTTGCCTTAAAGACTCCGAGATTGTATGAATCGGAAAAAACTGGACGCCGGTAATGAGTTCCACTCCTTTGCTGTCCGCACAATGAAAGAGGAAACAAAACGCTAAACTGCTGCTGCCATCTCACCTAACTTTTGATGCTATCTATTAAAATGAAACACAATTTATCGTCCTTACTTGCGGTACATATCGCGACGAGTGTCTGCATTGAATCGAAGAAGAAGAACATAATCAGCAATGTCACCGACGAGCCGAGTGGGAAACACAGCGCTTGCATCGTGTTAAGCGTTTGGACATCTGAAAAGAATAAACCTTCCATTTAACAATATACGACTGTTAAGTTATAAGTCATATGGCTTATTATAGTCTTAATATTATGAAGGTATGTGGAGTCTGTATTTGTGAAAAAGAAAATTGATACTAGATGAAACACCAATGTGATACTGAGACTTTTGAAGTGAAACTTCTTTGAAATTCTGGTCGTCAACCTTTTTGTTGACGAAAAAAAGTATATTTACTAGCTTTTAGCGTTTTCCGAGGATAAAAAGTAGCCTTTATTTTATATTGGAGGTTGAAAATGTAACTGGCTATATTATTATAATCCAATAAAATGATGATATTGGTGGCATGTCGTGATAAAAGTGGTGTGGTTTTAATTTTATTAATATTATTCAGATCACTGCGTCCCGTAAAATTCAACATTTTATTCCCGGATATGCTCTATCTATGTGCCAAGTTGCATATAAATCCGTTTAGTAGTTTTTTGCGTGAAAGAGTAACAAACATACATACAAACTTTCGCGTTTATAATATCAGTAGGAAGTAGGATAAGCAAAATGGGGTTCCTTTCACCATCACCTCAAAACTACTGAACATATCGGGATGCGACTGCTACCATTCGACGGGCAATTTTTCCTAGATGGTTATAGGCTAGATATCGTATCGATAAATGCGGGTAAAACCGCGAGGGACAGCTAGTGAATGATAAACGCAATCTATGCTATTCAAAAGTGATTGATGAATAATTAAAATGTTTCCCCCTAATACAAAATCATCAATAAAATACAATATCACTTCTATCGTAGTTTTATCACTAGCTACCCGCCCTGCGTTTTCACAGTTTTATATAATATTAATAAATAATTAATTAAATATTTATTATATTATATATTTAATTAAATAATAATTAAATTAATGTATAAAAGCGTGTTTTGTAGAAAAAAAAAATGAAAAAGATTGTGATTATTATTGTTACTATTAGTCACATATAATATTTTAAAATTTATTTAATTTATTATAATTGTGATGTTATAAACCTAATTTCTTTATTTGCTTAGTAATTGCTGAGTTGATTGCCGGCTTTTTTCGGTAAAAAGTACCTACTTTCTGAACCAGTAAATAAAAATATTTAAAAAAAATTCGTGCTTAGTATACGAGTATACACGAACTACGAATAAATACTATATTTTAACCTGTTTTCAAAAAATGCAGCATGATGCAACCGCGCATGAAGATACCTTTTTGATATTACCCTTTCGTCTATAAACGGTAATACCACGTTAGCAGGGTAGCATACGTCGTAATAGAGGCATTGACTAAGAGCTGTAATGAATTATGCATTTAGACGACGGGGCGCCCAGTTACCGAGCATACCATGTATGGTGGTTAAGAAGACGCTAAAAAGGTAACTAGACTTGGAAGAATAGTTCACTAGTTGTCAAAATTCATAAAGTATAGATAATTAATAATATTTTACTGTATCTAAACTTCGAAGAAAACTTCTTTTTTTTAATTTAAAGGTTATGAACCTTTTTTAAATAATTACTGGCACTTTGTATTACATAATACTAACATGAAATAAATTGTCTTGATTAAGCGGATGTTAGAGATGTGACGGAAAGGTAAAATAATATTGACAGAGTATGTTTAAGAATTGATAATATCTTGACTGGACTGGTCTACTGACGGAAACGTTTAATTTTACTCAGAGAGTTTTCTACAGTGAAATTCACAGTTATTTTGTACATCGAAGAATCGGGTGAAAACGAAAGTTATTTTGTCAAATTTAGGTGCTATTTTCTATGAAACTGTTAGTGCAATCTCTTAATAGTATAAAACAAAGTAACAGTACTTGTCGGTCTGTTTGTCCGCTTATATTATTTAAGCTACAGAATATATTTTCATAATTACTTAAAGAATTTCTTATGAAAATGTATTTGAATAATAAATTTACATTATCATATTCAGGCAAAGCCGCGGCGGGTCGCTTGTAACATATAAGCTACCCTAAATGCTCTAAAATTATATTCGAACAGTAAAAATTTAAATCGATTAAAAGTCGCGTCTAATATTTTTTAATTTCACAGAAAATCCTTATCCATAATGGTTGCCAAGATTTCTAATTCATTAGAAGCTACATCAACAGTATTTCACGCTCTAGCTGTCCTAGCTTAGCATTTCCGTAAAATTTGTAGATTTCACAGAAACGACCTGCAACGAAGGCCTGCATTTTGATATCAATTATGATGTACTTAAAGTTGAGAATCGTATAAATGTTTCCGATTATTTATCAAGGACCATACAAGTTAGCCGTGTTACACGTTTATAACCCGAAGGCTTCCTATGCGCTTATCGCAACTCTCGTGTATATTCCGATGGCCATATTCCTGTGTTTTTATTACAACACAACATATAATTTAAGAATAACAACAAAATGTTAGAGAAGAGATGAGGATAAAAGCATGTTTATTCATTGAGTACTTTACAGGAATTCAAAATATTTAAAAAATCATTTTTATATGACACTAGTTGGCGCACCGCGGTTACACCCGCGTTAATAATAATAAATGTAGTCGCCTATGTGCCTTTATGTATCATTGTCTATGCGTGTGTAAAATTTTACCAATGTCGCTTCAGCTGTTTAGCCATGAAAACGTAATAAACGAAGACACTCTAAAATGTATAGTATAAGTTTGAATTTTTGTTTCGTAAGTAATTTGTCACATTTAATGCTTGTATAGTAGTGCAACTCACTATTACTCGAGGTGGTAACCGGCTTGCCGCCCAGCAAGGACGCTTCGCGTTCCCTTTCGGCACGCTCGCGCGCTTCCCGCTCCATGTTCAGAGACCTGAAGCTGCCGTATACGATCAGGAGCATCGAGATGAGACACGCTGAAACCCTGTACGACAAAAGAATAACGCATAAGTATATATTTATTGCTCAAAGTCTTTAAGTGGGTATATAAAACAGGACAGATAATTGATTAAAATAATTAAACTGACGGACCAGTTGGCTTGGTGGTTAGAGACCCAGTCTGCCACCCCGCAGGTCATGGGCTCGAGTCCCACCACGACAACCATTTGTGTCCATGAACATGTAAATATCTATATAAGTTTATATTAAAAAAAAAATAGTATATGTAATATATCAATTATCTGGTTTCCATAGTACAAGCTCTGCTTACTTTGGGATTACATGGCCGTGTGTTAAAAAATGTCTCAGGATATAAAAAGAAAAGCTTTCGAAAAATCGCCAAAATCACCTCACGTAATTAATGGATGCCCCCAACAACAATTGTGGCGGCAGCGGACGAGTACAGTATCCCCTGAACAAGGCAAAAGCCTGTATCTCCATAGACACAAAAATGAGTTCATTATTACCAAAACATTTTGAAGATCCACCTTGGCGCTATAAAAACAAAACTATTTTATCAATTAAGCCCGCGAAGGGCACTAATGAAGGTCAATGTCACTGGAGTTACCGCCGATTCGGAAGTCAGCTATAGTAGATAGGTAAGTGCATAATTAAAACAGATTAGATAAGATGGACGAATTAGATGATTAAAAAGTGTACGAAAATAAATGACCTTTCTTACGACAATGGTTTATTCATTGGCACTTTAATTAGTGTAAATTACCTTCATCTGTCCTACTTTAAGACTATCGATTCTTATTAACTACTTTACGTTCCGTTGTTAGTGTAGTAAGGCCGCTTTAAATAAATATCCAGACATTCTTTACACACGGCCATCTGATCCCAAACTAAGCAGAGCTTGTAATATAGAAACCAGATAATTGATATAGTACTTTTTTTTTCTAAATATATAGATATTTACACCCAGACACAGAACAAACAGACATGTTCATGCACACAAAAGTTTGTCCTGGGTGGGAATCGAACCCGCGACCTTCGGTTTGGGAGACAGTCACTAACCACCAAGCCAACTGGCCTGTCAAACTGGCTTTACTATAAAGTAGTCTACGACCGAGCAATTGTTACTTTACGATTTTTTCCTCCACCGATGCCTCAAGCTTATATTAAATTCCCTATAAGCGTAAAGATTATAAGAGTTTAAAAGGTAACAGAGAGATATTTGTGCATATCTCAATAGCTTCGCAATCTCAATGAAAAACCCATGGCAATGTGGAAAAAATCGCATTGTCCGAACGTGTGAACTTACTGCGGGTTGATAACACATGCGAGAGACATCGATGTATGATAGAAATACAGAGAAAACATACACACAACAAGAAGATTGCGTTCACTTCGAAAAACTGTATTTTTTAATTTCCTTAAAGTATTTCGCAACCTCAGTACGATAAGGGCTTAACTCAAAATTTTGCTAAATTGAGTTACGATCATAGAGAGACTAAACAAAGTACGCTCTATCTGATGAATAGTAAAACATAGTCAATTTAATGATAGAATAAGCATACCGATACTTCAGCCTCTTTAACACCGGGACCCACCCTCCCCGCTCAGTGCGAAAGTGACCCAATCAGAGACATGTGCCAAAAGTGATTTTTAGAGTTAAGCCCCTATCGTTCTGAGGGTGCGATTTATTCTTTGGCTAAAAATACATTTTTTCTTTTTTTATATTCTATCCTAGCCATAAAATGCCTTAAGTTTTCTAAATTAGTGCAATCTTTCTTGTTTCGTATAGAAAATAATCGTGTAGTACATAAGAGTATATTTACAGTATATTTCCAAAGAGTTATAGTTGCGTTAAAAAATATTAACAATATTCCATGTCACACACATAATTCATTATATATTTGTTTGTAAAACACAATATATGCGTATTGAGAAACCGAATGTAACCATATAGATATGTAAATGAGAACGCAACAGAAATGTTTAAAAAGATTTACTTACGGTACCGAGACGCGAAATTAGTCGCCGCTGCGTGATCGAGTCCATCATACAAATTAGTTTGAGAAGTTCGAACAAGAGAAATCTCCACGATGTCGTATCGGTACCAACGAATACTAAAGTTTGTGCAGAAAATATCTGTGCAAGTGTACGGATGAAAACGTAGTCAGTCGGTTGCTATTTTGACCTATAGCTATAGAAGGTGAAATAATCATGAGCAGTCTATGATATAAATGATAGAAAAACGTGAGTAAGATCTATACATAACGCAGGTTGTACTTTCTGTTTAACAATAGTTTATATTGTAGACATGATTCTTAGCTAGCGAGAACTTTAACTAGCAACCCGCCCCGACTTCACCTGAATGCTCGCACGTTAACCTTCCGGAAGAAATTCTATAAGTTATGGTTTAAGATTTACAAAAACCGCTGTCCAGTTAAAAGAAAAAAAAAACAATTTAATTAAAGAAGTATTTATACTCGTCAAGAGGTAAATGATGTTTTAATTTGATTCCAGTAATTTACTGTTAAATACGATAAATAAATAGTATTCGTTATTGGGAACATTCAATTAGAAATATATTGAATCATATTTTAACGCTCTTGTTAAATACAAGCAACTTTTATATGGTTTCTCGTGGCGCTACCCTTATGTCACATTCCAATGTAATTACGCAGGCGCCATGTCGAATCCGTATAAAACTCTTGATCAACACAAAGCAATAGTATATTTTGCCTAACTTCCAACTGGAGCACAACAAATCTATAATATCCACGTCGCAAAACTTGGCATTTTCAACAATTGCACTTACCATACTTTGGAAAGTGAGCTGATACATTCGTTGACCTTTCGGAAAGCAATAAAAACCTTGTTGATTTTTTTTATCGATATCTCAAGAACGTTAAAAACATTTTTGAAATGTATTGTAGATATTCGATCACATTCAGTACGTAGACTCACGTGTTGGCAGGTGTTCATTGCCAAATAGGCTAGCACCGTTTATAGTAAACATAGTGTGGGGCATCGTTTTTTTTTTGTTCGGCAGACAAAGGCATACGATATGCGGAACCAATCAATATCGCCAAGTGTCGCCATCGACCCGAGGCTAATTTAATGAAGCCTTGTCCAGTGGAATATGCCTAGCTAATGAAACTTAATAGATCACTCAAGACCCCTCCAATTAACAATGTCCACTCGGTGTCCGAGGACGACAGGGTCAAAGTTTTTAGTTTTTTACAAAACAGTCTACGCGACGAATGTCAAGCTATACGAAAAGAAATATAAACCTAATTAGTGTGCTTGTTAATTTTGTTTTTTATAATAATGCTGGAAACCATATAGCCGATACACTATATAAGTATATAAAGTACACTAATTTATATAGTTAAATATATAGAACTAGATATATTCACGCACACAAATGTTGGTACTGGGTGAAACACGAACGTGGTAGACAAAGATAACGAGGGACTTACTTGGAGGAGTCCATGATTGAGTAGGCCCATTTATACTCCTGGTATTCCATGTTGGCTCCCACTTGTGCCATCTTCACGGGACCGCTCAAGGCAGCTGACGGGATGGACTGCTCACTACGCTTCTATTGGAGGCTGCTCGTTTTGGCGCCCTATAAAATAAAACAGTTAAAACTATCTATTGTATTTATAGTTTATTGTACTTTGAAATAGTAAATACTGTCGATTATTCAAGGAGGAAAATACGATAAAGAGATGAAATGATGTCGGAAGAGATAAGGACGGTTTGCTTTCGTTTAAATTTAAACAGACGATTTTTAACGAAGCCCTTCAGTATTCCAATATTCTATCCTTGTGCTGACTGAGCGAGCTGACTCGCCCCGCAAAAGCACGACAAGTCAGCACCCGGCATATGTCGAATAATAACCGATAAAACTAATAATAACCTTTAATAATGACCGATAAAGAGGCAGGACAAAAGAATATTGACCGGTTAAAAACGAAGTACAAGGGCGTATACTTATTTGTTTTTATTTAGACGCAATATAAACAGTCTAGGTATATTTTCCATCGAATATAGTTAGTTAATATAATTGTTTACCGCTGCATTAATAGTATAATTGTTGTAATAAACTTTGAGGAAGTCACGTAAGCGGCCGCGAGGCATTGTACAAACAATGTATTGCAAATTTGCAAATATATGTCCTGTATACGAATAACTGTGATTTTTGCCGGTTCTTCTTAGTTAAAGGCTGTTTACCAGACCGGTTATAAATTCTGGTCTCCGTAAAACCTAAGATGGATATTATGGGCTTGTCTTGCTGACAGTAATTTCTTGGAATAAGAAGACATAATAATAGACACAATATAATAGATAAGTAAATAGGGCACAGATGTAACATAGTTTACTATTTGGTTTTCAAATGTTATCTGATAATAGCGAACCGAGGGCCAAGCAATAGAGAAATCTGGGCGCATACGAAATCACGGGTAAAGGTTACATGGAGTGAGATACCAAACTTCATTTCGTTTAGCTGTCCGGCCTAATTTTATAACGAAAATATCAGTAGCGGCTCATTTTAATAAAATGGAACTAATCTAAATCGGCGACACCATGCCAATGAACTCGGCTACCATTGAGTGAAAGAAAGATACGGTAGGGTACGCAGCGTGTATAACGTAAACATTATTAGTAGCTGTGGAATTATGATTAAATAAATAAATATTGATTGACTGATTTCACCAAAAGATTTGCCTATAAATTTATATAGCACTAGCTATCCCCTTCGGTTTCACTACCATTTCCGTGGGTTATTAACATTAAGGTTATTACATTTTCCGGGGATAAGTATCCTATGCGCTAATTCAGATTGTAAACTATGTGCCAAGTTTCAACTAAATCCGTTTGGTACTTTTTACGTGAAAGAATAACAAACATCCATACATTATTCCTTACGAACATTCGCATTTATATTATTAAAAGGATAGGATTGTACTAATATGTAGCATGACTAAAGTCAGGTAAACCTGAATTGGCGGGATACTTCTACATTTTCAAATGATCATTTTAATTACTACCTAGGGGAATGAGGTGTTTTCCCAAATCGTCACCATTAATATTTTATAAATCAATCCAATATTTACCCTTGTACCCCCTTGTATCTTTATGCACAAGATTATTATTTTTTTAGTTGCAAACAAAGGTTTAAATTCTCGTTTAACTTCCGACAACATTTTTTTTTTTTTTTTTTTTTTTTTTTTTATTAAATAAGGAACATCAATCACATCACTCGATATTTTATACTCGCACTTTTTAATCACTTTAAGAGCACATACACTGCAATGTTACTTATCTAACTCCTGTATTAATAACAAATCACACCAATTTTTCTTTTATTTATTGATAGTTAACTTTCTGAATTTGTTTAGTTAGGACGTACACTATGGTACCTACGCCTGCTCGAAACGTTCGGTCAAGGAAATTGTGTAGCACATAAAATTTGACATACCTTTTCTATTCTTGTTTTATTACTAATTGCACGCAAGAGTACAATTTCTAACTTTTTATAATAACATGGATGCGCGTGCTCGACGATGTTCGCTTGTAGTTATGGACATTAGATTGGCAGTGGGGCAGATATTAAACGGCGGCGGCTGATATTGGAACATTACATCAACAATCTGCAATTTATCTCATAACAAGGCAACGGAACTTGATCTGTGTTGTATAATAATAATAATAACAATGTTTTAAACACGGGTGGGAGGATTCTTTAAAGTTTATTTACCAAAAATCGATTAAAAGCGACGCTGGAAGGAACAATACGGAAGTATACAAATGGTAATTTCTTTCTACAATCTGCTAGACCGCGGCAATTTTCCAAATTACTGAAAGCGTCTTGTAGTCAAATTATCACGACAAAAATACCAAACTGATTGTTATAGAAAAAGCAGAGGGGTTATTTGGACCATGGAGATAAATATAATATAATATTTTATTTCGGTAATGGGGGTGAACCTGTGAGACAGCTATGTTATTCAATTATATTAAACATCTCTCCAGGATCTTTTATTCTTCGAAAACTGGCTTGGTACAGTTGTAAGCATAACATTGTTGTAAAAGTTGAGCTGTCTACAAATTATATCATATATATATATATATATAACCACAGAGAACTACATCTAATTTCAGGATCCATTCAATAATTTCTCTTTTTTAATTTGTATCTATCATGACTGTACAATACACAAAAAATCATATTCATCTCCTTTACCGTTAGCCCAATTATATACTGTTTGTCCAATTACAATGTAACTTTGGTGAATTGTTGTGTGAAGATGTAATGCAATGCAGGCCAGTAACAGTAAGTTGTATAAATAAGAAAGAGACAAATATTATTTGACAGCTTTAGGGCTTTGTAATACATTAGGGTGTGTACAGAAACGCAAAGACTGGAGATTGTTGGTAAACATGAAATTTCCTTTACTTAGGGAACAATGACCTGTACCAGTAACAAATTTACTGCACCTGTATTATTATTTTGTCATGTTACTTCATACATTTTTGATAGTCTGTTTAATTTGTCATTAAAAATGTTAAAAGCTTAAAAGAAACTGTATCTCAATAATTACCGTTGAATATTATTAAGAAATAAAATCAAAATCAGTTGAAATACCAGATAGTAAAGACTAACTAAATTCATTCACATTGTTTTAAAACTAACAATTATGCGAATACTTATGCAAATGTATTCACTGTAGAATTCAAGTATTTTTATGAACTGAAACCAAACAGGTAGGCAAGTGCTATTATTCTTATTAATATTATAAATGCAAAAGTGAGGTATGTTACCTCTTGATGCCAAAATGGCACAACCAACTTTGATGAAAGTTGGCATGCATGTAGCCTATAGTATGAAGAGGGGCATAGGATACTTTGTAATGTGGGAAACCATAGAGCCCTCATAAAAGGGGCTAAAATCGCAGGGCATTGTAAATATCTATTATATGGATCTAGGAAATTTGTTATTTCATAATCCATAGTAAAACTTGTTCTTATGGTTAATTACTTTCATCAGGAAAGTTCTGTCTCCTGTATACCTATATATATATACATATTAGGTGTTACTCTCTGAGGATCCCACAAATTATATATATCTCCATTTAAAATAATAAGCTCCACAAATTATTTTTTCAATGGAATGATTGAAATAAATTAAATAGGTCAATTTTCTGATTAAGTTCATCCTCATTCTAACTCCTTATGTGTGATCAAAAACAGTACTGATATTAACATAAAGGACTAATCAATGATAAAAAAACAAATGCTCAATTTTTGTTGTGAAATTATTATTTTTATTTTGGGGTTTTTGTTATGATTTAAAATTTAATCTATTAAATATATATTTCAACTATAAATTCAAGTTGCTTCAATCAGTTTTGGAGGACAGGAACGGCAGAATAAAGTCTCAAGTTCGAAATAAGTAGAGCACGAAACTAATGAACACAATAAAGTGAAAGGGTGCCGAAATGAAATGACTCTCATTGTGTCGAGGAAATACCTGCGTCAACATAAATGTTTGTTACCGCAATTCCAGATTTATTTAGTCTAATTAACATTAATAAACGAGTAATTAATAACGGGATACATACACAATACAAATAACTGCGAAAGCATAGCTATACAAGAAAACAACATACCAATCTGGAGGACTGCTCCAAACTTACACAATTATCAGCCCCGTGATCTCATACTTAGTAAATAAAGGTACAGCTGGGAATATTGTTATCTCACATTAAAATTAATTGATTTTCTCACAATTTAATCACCACAAAATTCCGACACTACCCTACGCTCGATCGACAGCCATTCTGTCTGTCAATCATAGACTAAAGAGAAGACAAACAAAGATAATTATCGTGATTTAGTACGATGGGCGAGAATAATCAATAGGGTTGGATTGATTTACAAAATGTTTAAATTGACGATGCTGTTCGCATAACTAATGCGACTTTAAGTCCAATCCCCTCTATCCGTCCATCAAGTTCAATCACATTAATAAAGGCATAGAAATGCCCACAAAGGCTAATCCTGAAAACATATAATTTTATAGAATACAAATAAAGAAATGTGCTGTCTTTTACGATAATTCTTCCAATAACCATAATTATTTATCTGTGATATAACAATAATAGAGATTTTGAAAAACGGGATCGAATTTTGTAAATAAAAATTACTATAGTTGGGCACCCAACTAGGAGGACCTACTGCCCAAATTAGGGAATAATAGATATTTCAATATTTTTTTAAATTATAATAACTCACTTATAAAATTGCTATATGCAGTTAGATTAAGAACGAAGCACGTAAGTGCTTACTGACATATTTTACCCGGGTTTTAATATCGAAATTTATATTTACAGTAGATACGACACCCTACACTTTACAACGAAAAAGCATTTTGTTGTTCTATGACTAGCGGTTAATACTCTGCGTTGATCTCAGTCATCAAATTTGCAGTTGGGCATGCTTTCCAAGTGGAGACTAAATACTTATGCAAGACTTATTAACAACCAATGTCGAGTTCGATGTCGGTCATCGCCCATGCACAAGCCATGTTTTAGTAAAACGGCATCTTGAAAGATGGATAATCAGATTTGTTTCACAATCGTGAAAAACGCCCACCTAGTTCAATAATTAAAACTTAAATTAAAACCATTATATACGTATATGAAATTATAACGAAAACACAGCGTCACTTTGCAGATTTCTACCAAACCAAAAGCATCCTAATTATATCTATAGAAATAAAAAGACGGATCATCCCATCACAAGCCTTTTCAGATTAAATTGAACTTTTGACTGCAGTACCAAATTAATTAAATATTATCAAAATATGCTATAAAGCGCTCGTGTAGTTCCCTTCTCTGTTGAAAAATAAATAATTGACAGTAGGTATGTTTGACACCGATAAATTGACAGTCAATCTCAAACTATCTACATACAAACAATTAAAAACTGCAGCTATTAGCCGCATGATTAATAAGGGATAACCAAAGAAGAAAATAGGTAAAGATGAGATTAAGCCTTGTGTTATTCAGACGCAATCGTTTGCCTAATGGACACTTATTTAGAGGAAAGGATCGTTTAGTTAAAAAAGTGGAACCGAAGCATATACGTCATAAGCAACAAGATTTCGCTATTGAAGAACAAAACATGTTATATTTACGCCATCCATACCTCACAGAGGTTTGTTACATCTTATTATATTTTTATACTACAATACATAACATAGAATATTATTAAATGAAATTGTCTAATGCGGTACATGGTCTTAACCTTCGATTTGTTCCCCCCTTTATTGAATATTTTTGAAATACACAAAATATGTTATATTTTCAGGCGGAGAGTTGTGGCCATGCCAAAGTTTTAGGTAAGCCCGAAATGCGAAAAGAACAACTTTTAGATAAAACAAGACGGCTTTTCAAAAAAGATGTCACCTTATATGAAAGATTGGAACACCTCCGAGTAAAGGAAACCTGGGATTGAAGAACAAACATGTGCAAAAATATTGTTAAAAAATTACCAATTGTTAGAATATAGATTGTAATAATAATCTTAGGAAATATATTGTGCAGTTATTTTTATTTATTTTGCCTTTTTAGTAATCCAACATAGTAATAAATTAGTTTACTGAATTGTCTTTGAAACTATTTGTCAGTGAGTTAGATAGGAAGCATCCTCTTCCTTGTTAAAGATCTACCATTTGTCTGGTGTCACAAGTTCTTAGCTCTTATTAGCTCTGTAATCAACTGTTACTTAGTCTTGTTTCATGGTGTACTGGTTAAATACTGTGACTGCTACACCACAAGCAGGCATGGATCCAGCCCACAAAAATGGTTGTAGTCACAGCCGTCTGAAAATCAGTCAAGTGTGATTCAGAGTATCAACTCGCTCATATACGAAATAGTAAATACCAACGAAGAAGTTTTTAATTTTATAAAGGCATTGGATATAATATCTTCAGCCTATCAACCTCAATAGACTGTGGAAGTACTAAATAGACTGCGTAAAGTCACAAGTCTATTACAGTTGTGGGCATGCCCATTGTGCCCACAACAGTGGATCTGTGCTTGACCAGAAGTTGTAGGTTCAATTCCCACCCTGGAAAAATATGTGTGCATGAACATTGTTCTGTGTTTCATCGTAAATCAATACATCACTAATTATAAAGGGGTAAAGTTTGGATCTAGGTAGGTAATTATCAAAACTGCTTCTCCGATTAAATAAATAAATATCCTAGGACATACTTTTACACACGGCCAATTAAGGTCGGTCACACGGTCCCACATTAAGCAGAGCTTGTACTATGGAAACCAGATACCTGATATACTACTTTTTTCTTTTTCTAAATACATACTTATATCGATATTTACACCCAAACACAGAACAAACAGACATGTTCGTGCACACAAATGTTTGTCCTGGGTGGGAATCGAACCTGCGACCTTACATTTGGCAGTCAGAGCGTTAACCACCAAGCCAACAAATACTTCACTCATAGATAACTACAGTATTCCTGATAGATATATTCTATTAGTATCCTGATACGGATACATCTGATCCCTCAAAAATGTAGGTAAAACTGGAATGGTAACATAAACTACAAAACAATATACTTACACATCTGGTTTTCATTATAATTTGGATAACATTGTAAATAAAGATGCCAGGATATTTCTTTACATTTATTTATATGTTTAAAACACTGTTTGTTAATACATAAATAACACAGCTAACATTTAGAAATGGACAACATTCACATAATTATATTATATGACTTTTTCCGACCATACACATACATGTCTATGACAAAAACATTTACATACATAAATATTGGATGCCTAGTAATTAAACCATGAACTTTTACAAATAACATAATTGTTCATTATTTATATATAATTAATAAAAAACAGTACACTTTTACTGTTGAATTCTTCAAGTGATTATGGAAGACCAAACCTGAAACTGAGGAATAGCAAAAAATACTCAGGAATCTCTGGCATAATTTGATAAAAACTATTTTATTTAAATTCTGAATTTTCGTGAGTATCCACATTCACTTGAAAACTCAACCAGTAATATCTACACTTATCACTTCATTATTATTTCTTGAGCCAAAAAAATATAACCACTTCTTCTAGTTAGTAAAAGCAGTAAAAAAACTTTTTAAATTACTTATTTACTTAGATTTTGGTAAGTTATTACCATAAAAAAGGTTACCCTACATATAAATATTATGCAATGGAAAATATCACAATCTATTTTGTTTTTTTTTTAACACTTATTTACTAACGACAAAGTGAATATAGTGAATTAACTATTGGTTATCACTGAATTTACAATTATCCTAGGTACATAGATAGTGTCATAGTATAGTGGACGTTCAAATTGATCCCTAGTTTAGGTCCTTGTACCGAAATTGTAAAAAAATACTTAGGTCTAAACAGCGGCGGCCTTACCCATTGCGAGGCTCCGGGCGGAAGGTATGTGATGCGAAAGTAAGTCTGGTTGTTTGGTTTAGGTATTTGTCATGTTTGACAAGAAATGCTGAAGTTATACAAATAAATAAAATTTGAAATCCATATTTTTTTTAATTTGCTTGGGTTGCGCGAGGCCCGTCCAAGAGCGAGGCCCCGGGCGATTGCCCCGTTCGCCACCTCCTAAGGCCGCCTCTGGGTCTAAACCTCATTATCCCAGCAAGTGCAAATGGTCGAAATGGTAAACATCTGAAAGGCGAGTTGCAACCAAGTACCTAGGTAAAGTACAAAAAATTAAGAAGAGGTAGGTACAAGATACGTAAATGAACCACTATGACTATTTGTGACATTTTTTGTGCCTCTGTTGCTGAAATAATGTATAACAGATAGTGTAGAAGATGTGCGCGCCGGCATATGAACCTGGGGCAAGCACTAGTGCAAATTACCCTACATTTTATCTATTATAACTTTCTAAGTAAGTACTCACAGGTATTGTCGTGTATTAAGGACACTGTTCATAAGAATGGTCTACTTAAGTAGCAAGCATTTTTATTTATAGAGTATTTCGAATTCGCCTTAATCGCAAAGCTTCCAGATATACAAGGTTAACATCCAAAGATAATCATAATATTTGCAATTTTTTCCAAAAAGGTTTTGGAAAAGGCTACGAAATTATCCATAGTAAAGTAATGCAATGGCTTCCCTTCGCTTAAATCATTTGTCATACATATACGATATTTGCGATAAATAGTAATTTTGATTTAGACATTAAACATATTTGTTATAACGAACATTAAGACGCCACAAGAAATATTGAGTTTTTAAGATCTTGTACTAATTCAAAAGGCAAGTTCCTGCATTCTTTCAAGTACATCAAACAAAGGCCTATTATAACATGAATACTGTTATGTATATACTTAATTCGTAGTTCAGATTCTAGTTGATCTGTTTGATCCAAGCGTATGTATCATCTTTCAGGTCCTTCTTGTAGAGCGATTTGCCTTGATAGAGGAACTCAGCGAACTGAGAGACCACTGGATCTCTCATGCATGAAGCTACAGCGATAACCTTTTCCGATTCATCGAAGAAGAAGATGACAAATTTGAGACCGTCTATATCTCCATCGATGTGCATGCTCGCCGGTTTCCCGCAACCAGAGTAACGAATTGATTTACCGAAGAGCATTGTCCAAAAGTATGGGACGGCTCTCAAAGGCTTATCCTTCTTTAGAATATTAAATGCCGCCGTTCGACCGTGGTACTGCGCCAATCCTATATGCCCCACGGTCAGTTGTTTATTCCCTTGAGCGAATACTGGTGCATTGGCGATATCACCCCCAGCATATATGTGTTTGATATTTGTTTCCATTTTATCGTTAACATTAACCGCACCGCTTGGTGTTAGACTGATACCGCTATCTTTCAGGAAATCTGTGTAGAACGTGCTTCCCACACCCATAATGAGTATATCTGCGGGTAGTGTGGTACCATTTTCTAATTCAACCGATTTTAAAACACCATTCTCGCCATTGCATTTCGTTATCGTGGTTTGGAAATGGAATTTAACGCCCTTATCTTCGAACAACTTTTTTAAGCTGTTACCGATTTCATTACCGAATATTTGGCCTAGAGGAGCGGTATCCTTGCCAACGACAGTCATAGACTTGGCTTTATCGTTGCAGGAAGCAGCCGTTTCCAATCCAATAAAACTCAAACCGAGTACGACGATATCCTTATCTTTTTCAGAGCCTAGAGTTGTGAGAATATTGACAGAATCTTCGAAGTCTCTAACTGTGAAGATGTTGCGGAGGTTAACGCCAGGAATTTCAGGTACGCGAGGTTTCGATCCTGTTGCTATGTAAAGTGAACTATAACGAAGTTTGTTACCGTCGCTCAGAACGACGGATTGATCTTCTGGCTCAACTTTTATTGCTGAGATACCTTTCAGAATTTCGATATTGGCGTTTTGGTAATATTCTGGTGTCCTTACTTGGAGTTTTTCGAAACTAGTTACGACTCCTATTTTGGATACTTTGATCCTGTCATATGGTAGGTAGTTTTCTCTGGCGACAATGGTAATGCGGCCATTGAATCCTTCGCTTCGTAGAGTTTCGGCACAAGTGGCGCCTGATGGTCCGCCACCAACGATGACTATCGAAGAGGCATCAGTCGATGGAGCGACATCTATTTCCTTAACACGCTTATTTGACTTCAGATCACTGATCTTTGCACGTACCTGAAAATTTAAAAGAAAGAAATTAATATCGTTACACGTTCATTACCCGAAGATACAGGCCACAGTTTGGAGACCCTGATTTATTAAAAGCTCGCTGACCCGACAGATGTTGTCCTGTCTTAACTATGAATATTGATTTCGAATCTTCCGATTGAATCGACACTAACCATATTAACTTTCCTAATGTAACCAGTAGTCGTTATGTTTTCTTAATTTTTTTATTTTCCACGCAGCTTTCTTATTTTTTACTTTCATAAGAACCTTCTCCTGACAATAACAAACACAACAAAAAAAGAATTAGCGAAATCGGTCCAGCCGTCCATGCGTGATACCGTGACCAAGGGAAATAGGGATTAATTTTTATATATAGATGGAAAGTATATTAATTTATTTAACGTGACATGGGGAGCATTGTCTTATTACTAAGACGGGCTATAGGGTATCCTCATTAGGTAGGTACTAAACAAAGAAACGCTCATACAAACGTGCTCTAACTCTAGAACCGCTCGACCATAGAGTTTATTATAGAATTATAATATAAGGTTGGGGAAAAAGTCTTTTAGCATTATAGTATGTATGAACTTGTAATAAAATCTCTTTGGCTATACTATTTGTAACTGGCTGGTTTTGGTATCATTGAAAGTTTAAATTTTAAAGAACATAATTCCAAATTCAAATTAGGAAAATGTGTGATTTGCATTTGTTTTTCGTACCGCCAAGATGAGTGAATCTAATGAAGAAATTCGAGTCATTTTAAAATTTTACTACAAAAAAGGTAAAAATGCAACGCAAGACGCGAAAAAAATTTGCGATGTTTATGGACCTAGTGCAGTGTCTGTGAGAGTAGCACAAATTTGGTTTAAGCGTTTTCAATCCGGAAATTTTGATGTCAAAGATGCACGTCGCTCTGGTCTCCCCATTACGGATAAAATGGATGCCATTTTTGAAAAAGTGGAGCAAGATCGGCATATCAGTAGTTACGACGTAGCTGAAGAACTGGGAATTGACCACAAAACAGTTTTGGCGCATTTGAAAAAAGCTGGGTACACAAAAAAGCTAGATATTTGGGTACCTCACGAGCTCACTGAAAGAAACCTAATGAACCGTGTACTCATTTGTGATTCTTTATTACGACGTCATGAAACCGAACCATTTTTGAAGAAGCTGATAACTGGTGATGAAAAGTGGATCACGTATGACAAGAACGTGCGAAAAAGGTCGTGGTCAAAGGCCGGTCAGACTTCACAGACTGTGGCGAAACCCGAGTTAACTCGCAACAAGGTGATGCTGTGTGTGTGGTGGGATTGGAAGGGCATTATTCATTATGAGCTGTTACCACCAGGCAGGACCATCGATTCTGAACTCTACTACGAACAACTGATGAGATTAAAGCAAGAAGTTGAGAGAAAGCGGCCGGAATTAATCAACAGAAGGGGTGTGGTTTTTCATCATGACAACACTAGTCCTCACACATCTTGAGCCACTCAGCAAAAATTAAGAGAGTTTGGCTGGGAGGTATTAATGCATCCGCCGTATAGTCCTGACCTTGCACCTTCAGATTTCCACCTGTTTCGGTCTCTTCAGAATTCTTTAGGCAGTGTCAGGTTAACATCACGAGAGGACTGTCAAAACCACTTGTCGCAGTATTTTGATCAGAAGTCCCAAAATTTCTATAGCAATGGGATCACGTCCCTACCTACAAGATGGCAAAAAGTTATCGAACAAAATGGTACCTACATACTTTAGTTAAATGTAAATAAACTATATTAAAAATGTTTTGAATTTTCTTAAAAAATGCGAAGGAACTTTTTCCCCAATCTATTATTATTATATAAACCTTCTTTAATAAAATAATCCTAGCCTTGCATAACCCACCTATATGCTATGCAATATTTGTTATCAACCGGATAACAGTCATCAAATCGAATGTTCTAAATTTTTTAAATATTTTTATCAGTCCCATTTTGGTATCTCAGAATTTTCGGCGAAATTAAAATATTAGCTAATGACCACTCCCTGTAAACGCATACCAACGTATATGCCGCCTAAATTTTACAGCCTATCTACAATTTGCCGACTTTGATGTAATGATTGTACCCTCTGACTATGATAGTAAAGTGTAAACTACGGAATTACTTGGTCAAGGTGACTCAAGGTCGCCCGCATTCTACATTAGGTTGCTACACCTACTTCGATTCATAACTTAAGCACCTACCTAGTTAGTCATTTTTAATTCAATTTCAGTGTGTTTAATATATTTTTTTATGAATTGATTGGTTAAAGAAAATGTATTTATTTAACAAAAAATTGCACGGATATCAAAGATATTGTTGTAAGTAAAGATTCGTGTAACAATGCCTTATTAAATCGTTCTTGACCTCAAAAAGAACAACCAGTGTATTTTATAGAACTTATGAATGTACTTGCATGCTAAAATCTTTTCAGGTTTTAAATCTATGGGCAATCGTGATTCACGCATAGAGTAGGTATGCTACAGTCTAGACCTAGAGTATGTAGGTATTTAAAGATTTATTAGATATGCACAATGCAGACCCATGTCTGGGTCGCGTGATAGCACGATATGATATGTTGATCGGTTAGACGATATAAAATTAATGAAGACATTAAAATGTGCGAGTTGCACTCGAACAAGGAGGGTAGAACTATAAAAAAATAGTCCAATTTAGTACCTACGCAATAAGATCAATTAAAAAAAACCATTAATAGTAAATTATAATTATCTATCAACCTAGTTTATTCAGATCTTTCAACTACGGAAGATGGGGATTCAGTTATTTTTGTAATAATATTATGAAAAAATAATGTTTTGTATTCTGCATACAAATCATGTTTACATGTTACCGCAATAAATAGGCCGTAGTATTTACGTATTCAGATTTCAAACCCCATTCTGAATACAAAATTCAATCTAATAAACATCCATTGTTGGCAATGGGATTCAACTTGCAATCATTAGTAGTTGCTTGTAGATATAAACATCCATTGCCGGTAATGGGATTCAACTTGCAATCATTAGTAGTTGCTTGTGGATATAAACATCCATTGCCGGCAATGGGATTCAACTTGTAATCATTAGTAGTTGCTTGTAGATATAAACATCCATTGCTGGCAATGGGATTCAACTTGCAATCATTAGTAGTTGCTTGTAGATATAAACATCCATTGCCGGCAATGGGATTCAACTTGCAATCATTAGTAGTTGCTTGTAGATATAAACATCCATTGCCGGCAATGGGATTCAACTTGCAATCATTAGTAGTTGCTTGTAGAAATAAACATCCATTGCCGGCAATGAAATTCAACTTGCGATCATTTATAGTTGCTTGTAGAAATAAACAGCTGTCGCAGACAGACAGATGCATCCATCATAAGGGTTTTGGAACCCTAAAAACAGTTGAAAATACGGTACGTAAATACGATTCTATAGATCTAGTAACAGGACAGGATTTTGTTATATATACTTAGTAAAACTTCTACTAATAATTAGTTAATTTTATTAATTTCCTACGAGTTTTCAAAAATCTAACAAAGCTTTTTACTGAATCGTGTAGGTAAGTAAGCAAGTAGGCTAATCTTCGGATGGAAAATGGAAATTTGGCGTAATCTTATAACAGTCTTTACTACTTGATGGATTATTATCAGTTCCTATGCACTTATCTTCCTCCAACATAATCGATTTTTCCTGTTAATAATTTTATTAAATCAACCATGATTCGATTTAAAAAGATGATAAGAAGAATTTGGTAAGTAGGCAGTGATTAAAATTAGAATTTTTACTTTTAATCATTCATAATTAAGGCGTTTGTTAGTTAGTTTTAAGGATATACTAGTATTGTATATTATATTTTAGAGTATTAGAGCTTTTAATGCAGAGATCGTCCGAGGAAGTACTACCACCTCACCCATTTCCGCCGTGAAGCAGTAGTGCACGTATATTACTGTTTCGGTTAGAAAGGTAAGGAAAGGGGGTATTGCAAATGTTCATAACCGGCGGTGACCAATTGTTTGTCAGCCCCTGTATTAAGATATTTTTTTATTTTATATCACACAAATAAAAAAAATATATAGATACACATAAAACTACCGAACGAAATTAACTAAACGTGAAGGCCGTATCAAAATGTACAGCGTAGTTTAAAAGAACTAAGCTTAAAAACAAACGAGCAGAAATTGTGACTTTGTATTATAGAAATTTTGAGATAACTATCAAGCCACGCATTCGAACCATGAGTCTATATCTTATTTTAATTCATTGTGCTGTAAGCGTTTCACTTAGGTTTATGACATCATCGAGTTGATTTACTATGCTTAGCTAGAATCTTAAGATAATAAAGCAAAGAACATGTAGGTAGTATTACTTGCTGTCCCTCGTGCCCAGGCTTTTTTTTATGAAACTTGTTAATTTTGATGATGTCGTCCCCGTGACATAAGTATACATTCAAATTAACATACTAATACATTACAGTCGATTTTGGATTGTAAGGAGTCCACACAATGCCCCAGCCCTCCATCATAACTTTTAACAATATTTGCTGATGTTGTAACAAAAATCCGTTGTGCAAATCCAGGTTATAAACTATCAGTGTGCTAAGTTTCATACAAATCCGTTTAGTTTAGTTTTCACGTGAAACTGTAACAAATTTTATAACGTCCTCACAAACATTCGCATTTATAATTTTAGTTTGATTTCTCTAGGTACTACTAAACTATGACTCCCACATTGATTCTTGACAAATAACGTAATCGGCAATTACTGTCAGTGTATAAAATCAAATAGAAAAACCAATATAATTTGTAAGTAGGAATATCATTTGTTTTAATTGACAAAGATATTCGGTTGTTTATACCTACTGATTTAATGGTGGTTATTTTTGGGCATCTCCAAGAAAAGCCTACTTAGGTACCTAGTTTTCAAAACCGGATTTAGGTATGAAATCAACGTTTGTAGTTTAAGTAAAAAACTGATTTTGTCTAGCGTGTGAATAACCGAATCCTCTGAGATAACAATCTATATCTTTACATATAATAAATCCGTAGTCGTCGTGTTTCTGTAAATTGAAAATTTTGAGAAGAGTCAAAAAGAACGCTTTGCGAAAACTAAGGAAGCCACGAAGAAGATGTGATGCGGTGGATCTGTACGAAACTGTGTTTGTCGGGTTGTCTAGTAAAAATATCCACTCTATAACCGACTTCTAAAGTTTCTAGTTGTTTCCTTGAAATTTTATTATGATCTGAAGCTATTTCATGATAAAAAAAAAAACTTGGCACGTATGTGTAATTTTAATAATTTAAAAAAGGAAAATACTTCATATTTATTAAGGAATAAGGTATATCCTACATAATGGAATTGAGCATTCAATGCATTTATACAAACTTATTAATAGGTACACTACACTATATGCAGTACAGGTATATTTACGCTATCTAATTAGTTATTTTTGGAGTCGGTGTCAGGAGCAGTGACAGGAAAAACTAAAGACGTATCTATAGTTACTAAACGGATACCCATTTACAAAATATATTTATTTTCATAGTAATGAATTACGATACAAAAGGGGGACCAGCAAAATTGTTAAAAGGCGACGAAAAAAAAATGGTTTACAATATAAATAAGTTTGTAAAGTCTGTTGTGTGTTTTGATGTTGGTCACCGAATATTGGTGCACCAATGCATAGAACATCCAAGGTATGCCTATTTGAGCACCAATCAATATTTCAGCTGGGTGCTCAATTAGGAACAGAGGAAACAACGCTTTTTCCAACAGTCATAATATTTTATAGGCGGATAATATATGAATAAATTAATAACCCTGAAAGGAAACGCGGGCAGATCCTCGAAGGACATTAAATGATTAATATGAATACAAATTGTAACTTATCTTTAACCTGTTGCTTAAATAACTTTCCAAATGACAAAATTAATATGAGAATGCAATGTGATGCATTGAGCAATTTAATTATAGGTTACCAACTTTATTCAAACCTAGCTGTTCGTGAATTTTAAATTTAAGCAGAATTGATCCATAATTTTTTTCGGGCAAATTTTCGTCCCTTGAAAACCTTATTTCGACATAGAAATTTTAAATATCCAAATCGGGCTAGCCGTTCTCAAGTGATTCGCTTGGTAAAGAACAGCATATGCAGATATATGCATCAATTTACAAATGTTTTTCACTCTTGTAATAAGTAAATTCAGACCAAGATAAAGATAAAAAAAAATTATATCTGTAAGTGGGATTAGAACTGCATGGAAAAACCATTGCAAGGTCGTTATTTGTCTGTACATCGGTGACATCGTGATGATAAGAAATTTGCATAAATTAGGTAGGTATCTATATAGACTAGGATGAATAAGATGTAGTTGTATCTAAAAGCGATATATCATTAAATCGGAATCGGACTAAGCATTTTACAATTTTTTGTATGACTATAATCACATGACAATTATACGACACGTCTAACAGGATGATCATAAAGAAGGGTAAACACCCTTAATTGATAAGTAATATGTTTTTTTAATACCATATGGGCCACCGCTGCCTATGGACATCTGTAACATCAGGGGCATTGCCAATTCGTTGTCGTCCCAGAGACATAAAGTTGGAATGTCACATGTGCCTGTAATTTCACCGGCTCCCTTACCTTTCTAACCGAAACACAGTAATACAAGTGCACTACTGCTTAACGGCGGAAATGGGTTAGGTGGTACATAGTACTTCTCTGGACGAACTTCTCACAAAGAACTCTACTACTTTTCGTAACATAAAATGGGTAAGATGGTAGTACTTCCCTGGACTAACTCCCCACTATGAGCTCTGTTACTCTTCGTAACATAAAATATTTATTTAAAACCTTCAGTTCAGAAGTATGTACTTAATGACTGTAAAAAAAACCGTAAAATTCTAGTGCCACTAATTATTTTACATGAGTAATGCTCAAACCAATTTGTCTCTCAACAAGGCTTTCCGTATGTTATAAACATGAAATCTAGAACTCTATAATTGATTTACTAAGCGTTATTACTATTCTAATATTAATACTAATGTCCAAGGATCTGTAGAATCTTTAACTATTAAACTATGTAAGTACATATTTATTTAAATTCAAATATAAAGGTTTATTTAACTTTTATAAAGCTAATAGGTACATGGTATATAACATGATAATTAGATGTTCTTATGGTCAATATTGAAAGGCTTAAAAAGGTGTCTTTTTTTTCATTCTTTTAATTAGTTATCTTAACTTTTTACGTTTTTATTTGGACACCCCGCTCTACACACAAGAGAATTTTACGGGATCGCCCTGAGAGGCGCCTCGCCAATGGTTCAAGACTTGACAATCATAGGCGAGGCGCTCCCCAACGCGCGACGCCTAGGCTCTGAGACCCCTGCCTTAAGATGGGCATAGCCATAGTAACCCCATTTCGAAAATCTAAAAATTTATGATTACTATAACTATGTCAAATAATCAGTCAATAACATTACTAGTTGCTGAAATAAGCAACTATGATTGTTCTTTTGACTATTCTTCTACTATTCAGACCAGTATTCATTTCAGAATGTTCTTACCTTAACTTCACCTTTGTTTGAAACAGTGACTTGGTAACATGGCAGGGAATCAAAGCCAGGAAAGTCTTCAATGTCTCCTGTTTTAATGTTGAAGCATGCTCCATGCCACTGGCAACGCAGCCTCCCATCTCCTAATGCCCCATTTACAAGAGGTGCACCATAATGTGTGCACTTAGTTCCCAGTGCACTAAACTCCCCTTTCTGTTTCACAACTAGCACTTTGCCATCTTCACCAATATCAAAGACTTTCATCTCATTATCTTTCAAATCATTCTCTTGACAAACAACTGCTTCCACATATTGGTTGGTGGACTCCATTCTAGTGATTGTTCCACCTGTTTTATAAAGTGAGAATTCATTTTGATTTGGTTCAACAAAAGTTTAAGTACTTCTTCTAATATGTTGATACTATTTTGGTTGCTTAACAACCTAATGAGAGTAATGAGGAAAAGTGTGATTATGTGGAACCAAACATGTTAAATATTTACTGCACTATTTAATATAATTTATATATTTATTACAACCATATATTAATAATAATCATCACATCAGTTGTGTATTCTAATAACTAAAATACAGCATTCCTTTCGTTTGACCTAGGATATGATGTTAATGGCTTTTCAAGACAGTGGTCTAGAGAACTACAAAAATTGAAACAAAAGGTATTCTAATAAAAAAAATATTAACGCACCAGAATTGCTGTTTTTTAATTTAAAATTCTTTGGTAAAAGAATATTGATATTTTATTTTTTAATGTAAAGGTAAGTTATAAAAATTCCAGTGTATACTTACGCCTTTCATTAGAATTCGATCGCTGGCCGCAACTATTGGGCGAGTAAGATTTTGTGAATGCACTACCCATTCTGTAATTATTCAATATGGGACCTGTTGGAAAAAAGATTTAATGTTTTTTATTTTGAAGATTTTTAATATAGTTTTGCGGTGCATTAAAATATAATCTATAAATGATTAACCTTAATTATTTGTAAACTTCGAAAAGAGAAAGATATTACCTTGAACAAATTGTCTCACAACCTTGTACAATAAAACACTTGTCTTTCTACCAAGCACTACCATACTACACTGACTTTATTTTGACGGACCGGACGTATTGTCCAAGCTTTTCAAAAATCTTCAATTCCCATGAATGAGTCACGAATCACGAACAAAAGTAAACATTTTAAAGAACAGGATAGCAAGATTCGATTCACATATGTTAGAAAGAGAGAGGAAATGTCTCATTTTGCTTTAAAATTATTGGAATATCTAGTGAATGACAGTTATACAAAAGTGTTGCCATGTTTTTGGTCTTATTCGCTTGATTTACCTCAGAGTGACTGAGCAGAGCGCACTGAACTCAGACTTTAGTAAAATAGTAACCATGGTAAGCACTACATTTACCCCATACTACATTGGCCCTATGAAAAATTTTCAATAATTTTACGTAGCCACAAGTTATTAATAAAGAGATGTTCTAAACTTAGAACATTAATACGTTTTATAACATATAAATACTTATTGTGTTATAAAAAGCAAGTACAAAGATGTTTAATGCAGGTAAAATAAATGTAAACATATATAAAATACATTTTTGTCAACACTAATATTTTATTAAAGTAAAGTTTGTAAATTTGGATGTAGGAGGAAATCTCTGAAACCAGAGTAGTTACATCTCTAGTCAGTCTAGTCTTTTAGGGTTTTGAAAGACCTTGTTCATCTAAGCATATTTATTCGACAGACCATACTGAAAATTATAATTGATAGTGCTACCACATTAAAATGCACGAGTACTAATTAACGTTCCATTTTACGTCTTAGTTCTTTCCTATCCAATGCGTTTATTTATATAATTATTGAGTGACAGGACAGTTTTGATTAATACCTAGATCTATGGTCGGTCCCGTTGATGTCAAATTTACAATTTGATTTGATGGTGGAAAAAGGACGACAGACGTGGCTGGCGAAATTTGTATTATGTTTATTTAATCAATTGAATATCTAAAAAGAAAATGTCTGATGTTATCGTACCTAAGGGTCAGCCCACCCCCGGCGACCCAGAAAAGAAAGGATGGTTATTCAAGTGGACAAATTATCTGAAGGGATACCAGCGAAGATGGTTCGTGTTGTCGAATGGATTATTATCATATTACAGGTACTAAAAGCTAATACTTAATTCCTGACGATAATTTATTGTTTCCTAATGTTAATATGGTCACAATCTCTTTGCATAATCGATTTGGGTAACGATCACCGACACTGTGACGCAGTGATGTTTTCCTCGTTATCATCAGCTGGAGGGTTACAAATTCGTTTCATAAATTCCCCCAATTCTTGGCCCAAATAAACAATTATCTTTTATGTTCAATATTGAGTACAATTTTAATCCTCTACTGAATTTTGTTATTTGCTTAGGAATGAAAATGATAAGTTTAGCATGAATTTTGCATGATAATATGATCAGGGTCACATTATAGTGTACTAAATAGATGGAAATCGCCAAATGTTTGAGACAAAATTGTGTGGTTCCTTACATAAAAAAAAACATAATTATGTTGTATCCATGCTGTTGTGATAAGCATTTGTAACATGCTCTAATTGTTACACCGTACATATAATATTTGGTCCGATGCTAATAATACTAATTAATCACTGTTAGAGCATATTGAAAAATTTTTGTATGTATAGTTTGATTCATTGTTAATTATGTATTCATAACGAGATTTGTAGTTTTCCGAAGAATCCTCTGAACAAAACTACATGAAGAGATATTCTTATGCTAGTTGTGGGTATATGCTTTCATAACTATTACTTATGTGAAGTTACATAATATTTGTATTGCATAATTTACATAATATTCTGTTTGTCCAAACACTTTGCAGTATATTCCACTTATATCATATATTCCCTTTCATTTTAATCATAGTTTGTGGCAAGGACATATTGACTAACTGTTATTGAAACTAGTTCAATGTACTCATCCATCACTCATGTCACAAGCATTAAGAAATACATATTTAATTAACATCTGTTTTAAATGTTCATGGATATGAAGGTCAAAATACTTCAATGATTTATTGGTTATATGAAAGGTGTGAAATGGATCAGCATGCAGGTGGAAAGAAAACTCAATACCCAACTAAAGGTTTTTGGGTCTCTGCTGAGGTATAAAACAGGGCAGAAACCTTAGTCTTGCAGTAATTTGCAGATTAAAAGATTTTTGACAAATATAAAGACAGTGTTTGTATTTTTAGTGACTCAATATTGATATTAATACTCAATCATATGTATCATTCTCTCTTTTGTATGAAATTTTCTACATGTCTTTTGGTTTTATGTGAACCAAAGGGTATTGTACAGTACATATGTTATAGAGAGATCTTATGTTTTGTGAGACAACTGTTAAGGTCATAAATTATTTAAGATTAAGTTATATACTAACTTGTTTAATTGTTACAGAAATCAAGCCGAAATGGCCCATACATGCCGTGGAACTATTTCTCTACTTGGTGCATTGATTCACACAGCAGATTCCTGCACTTTTGTGATCAGTAATGGAGGCACACAGACATTTCATATCCGAGCTCATGATGAAGTTGAGCGCCAAAGCTGGGTCACTGCCCTCGAGTTAGCCAAGGCTAAGGCTATGTAAGTCAGGGTCCATTATTTAAATTTATTCAAAAGAATATGTAAAATTATACAAGAAACAAATATTTTGCAACTAATTCTGCTGGATCTCCTCTGTCAAGTTCCAACCATGGAAACTTTACAGGAAATCCACATGAGTTTCCCTTCTACATGGAGCATCTTCAGGACGTATTACACCTGCTGTCACTGAATCAAGGCACGAGCATCACAGATATGTTACCTTGCCAACTGCCGGACAGACAATGACACTTTCTGCAGAATTAGTTAGTAGATGTTTGTTTCTTGTGTAATCTTATAATGGATTTCCGCAAGGTCACGCCTGAGTCAATTAGTCATTGAATATTATATTAACTCATACTACAGGTGAAGGTATTGAGACTAATTTCTTCCTCTATAGGGATAATCAGCATGATGGCATTTTATTTCTTTAGTTTATCTAATAGGAACTATTTATTTAATATTTAAATGATTTATGATAGTGGTAATGTGGCAAATTAAATCACAATAAAGTTTAGGTTTATATTTACCACGAAGGAGATAAGAGTTAATTAGAATGAAATACAATTTCAACATTCTTTATCTGCTTTGACTGGTTGTATCCTGTATTGATTTAAACTCTATTTACAGTCGAGCTCAAGAGTCTGATGATGACGAAGATCAGATGTCATCTGGAACTGCAGTGGTAGGCGGCAGTGAAGGCGAAGGTGAAGACCCGGGTGGTATAGCGCGGGAGCTGGCTGCGAGGTTTCACGACTTGCGAACATGCTCTGAGCTCGTAGCACGTCATGGCGCTGCTTTACAACGCTCTCTCGTCGATCTGGAAATACCACCAACTGATACTACGAAGCAAGTCTCAGAGCGTGCCACGCTTTTCAGGATATCCTGTAATGCTATGATGAATGTAAGTACTTATATTGGAACAAGGTCAATGTATTTATACATTTATAAATGTGTTTAAGTGAAAGGAATGAAATTGATGATTAGGGAGAAAATTTGTAAATGAAAAGCAGTGTGTGATATGATGAACCCATGAGACGGGCATTGTCTCTCAAGGTGCAATGAAGCCTCTAACCATAGATAAAAATGTTCACATTGAAACCAATAATATTTATTCAAGTAATAAATTATGTATCATGGTAGCCTTAAAAGTAACTATAATATTAATATGCTCTGTGGTCAAATGCCATTACAATATATAGGGACATTTTTATAATATGATATTTATGCTGATGCTGTAGAAGTAGTATAGTTTAACTGCATTTGCACATTACAAAGGGAAATTATAAATCGAAAGTAATGACTAAATTGAAGGCATTTGATTCTGTAGTTTATGTAGCTTCAGTATCTGTGCCATCCATGGGTCTAAACTAAATAAAAGGATTGGAATTTTTATTTCAAAAAATTCGTCAGCTTTGAATAACCGTGGTTATGAGTTATTATCAGCTTCAACTATAATTCTAATATGAACTAGCTGTTCAAAGCCTACATTGTAATGAGTCTTCAAATCGTAAGCTCATACAAAAATCTCATAGGAAAAAACGTTTAGAGTGTGTTGTTAATTTTCAAACTTTTTTACGAGGATGCACATTCGCACTAACAAACATTTAAATTGAAATAAATACTTAGACGTACCAGCCACTCTCAAGTGACACGCTTACCAAAGAACAGCATATTTTTTTTATTTATTTTCATTTGATTCAGTTTCACAGGTTGCTGATAAGTTACTGAAGGTTTATATTACGCTGAAGCATTTGTTAACATCAGTATACCAATAAATATTTTAAAGGCATGTTCGGAGTTCATGAGTGCGGCAGCCGCATCAAGCGCTCGTATGAGCCGCGCACTCCAACACGAACGCGAACAGAAGATGAGACTGCAAGAGGTGGTGGAACAGCTCGCTAGGCAGCATGACAACCTTGAGAAGACTGTTACTGCACGCAGCACTTCACAACCTGGTCAGTAATCTACTCATAAGTATAGTAAAATGCAGATAGAGTTGGCAGTAGAGAATGAGTTGTAGTGTGATTGTGGAAAAAAGTTATCAAATTATCTAATTTGACAGTAAATAAATAAATAATCAAAGAAATATATAAGCCAATAAACACGCCTTAAGTTTCAGAATGGAAAAGTAATTAAAATATTCCAGTTTTTACATAGTAGAAGCATCTAATTTGACTAGGAAAAAAAAATTACTTGCCTAACTTGTGTTTTATGCCTCTTTACCATTTTTATTTAAAGTTAATCAAAATTCTAAATATAAACACCGGTTTGGCCGAATACGAATATTCGACATCATTGATTCCCTTAGATCGCTATACTTCTGGGGGATTTTTATGGTTATGGATTAAGCTGGTTTACAGTGTCCATATTTTAAAATATAGTTTTGCAAATTATTTTGTCAGGTCATTCTCATAATTATTAGTAACAATTTCAATTATGTTTTTATGGTGCTGATGACAGCAGCATAATTGTAGTTGCAGTATTATTTATCCACAGTCGTGTATCTATCGACTGCCATAACCCAAACAGAAGAGAAATCTATTAGAAATACAAAATAGAAACCAATAAATTCTATAGATAATATAAAAAATAAAAATATATAATAAAAAATGTTCAACTCTGTCTATGGACTTTTAGTGAGACTGGCAACACTGAGGCCAATATCATTCCAATTCAAGCCGAGATCTTATTCATTCATTCCAACTACATACCTATCATTTATATCAACAAATCAAAATTCTTCATGGAATGAAACGTTTTTAGTTGGTTTGATGTTTAGTTTGGTTGGTGACGGATGAAAAAATCGAAAAGAAAGAAATAGCTCCAGTCCATGTAAAAATTTTATAAAATTTATGTTTCAAGTGAAATCAAATCTATAAAGTGTTTTCAAAATTAAACAATAATGTTGCGTGGTATTTACATGTAAATTGTCTCGGTATGTAAATCTTTGACAAAGTAATTTAATTTGTCGTAAAAACGTAGACAATTTTTTTTCGTGATTTCAATCCATTACAAGGTTGTTTTCCTTGTTCAGAGTATTGTAGCGATGATTGGTTGCACTCCTTATTGACTTTTAATTATCGTCTCTGTCCAGTATGAAGTGTCGTATTTTGGCAGCACATCGCATTGCTGCGTTTGTCACTCGTAGTTATACGAGCGAGAGACGTGTTATTGTACGCGTCAAAAATGTGTTGTGATCTTGGCCTTGTATGTTAGGTTGGAGTAAATTCTCTTTCAATAGTTAAATTATGCTAATACTAATTGAAATTTGATATCCACTTATCTATACAACAATGGGCGGTAAGTTAAATTTACAAAAGGGAACACCTAAATGACGACACTGCTACACAATGACTGGCTTCCAAGTCAATTAGTGATTAGAAGGGAATGTCTCATTCACTTTCCGATGGATAATTGGCTTGTGTCAACTCACAATATGTTGGTATCACCTTAAAATGTTTAATTTGCCTGATGATTATATATAGTTTTTACTGCCTGGAGTGACTCACATGCTGTCATGTTCAATTTCTCATGTGCTGCATGGCATAGATCATCATTATTAGATATACACATTTATAACGTTTTCATAAGTTTACACGTAATTAATTCTTAATTTTTTTTGGATTTTCAAATAAAAGTTTTTAATGCTTCCTTTAATATTTGAACCCATCTTAATGACATATGATTTGGCATTTTATTGAACGCCCATAGAGTAGATGATAATTTTTTTGTTTTCTCATTGTAGGTAAACAATATTTGGTTTGTGCAAGAAAGAAATGACTAGCGTTTTACAATGGTGCATTAATTATTTATTCAATTTAATATATCCAACTACAGATGTTCAAAGTAATGTACCTTGCTTAACATATTTAATAGTTGTACCTTTATATTGCTTTACATTGTTATTCGGGCTTAATTTCATGTACTCAGGTTGTACTGAGGTGTAATTTAGAAACTAGTATTTAGTGAATTTTCGTAAAGAAATAAGGCTGTTGTTGTAAACAAGTAATAGATATCATGCTTATCCAGAGATGGTTGCTTAGTTAATGTCACTTCAAGATCTTTTTGTTCTTTTGCCATTTGCTCTATGAATTTTCTATCATTATATCATTTAATCTATGAAATTCATAATTACTTTTATAACTGCTCATTTTGTTTTTAATATCAGATCTATCTTAAGGTTAAATTAATAGTAGTTCCATAGGTTTATATTATTATTTTAATCTAGCTTTTCTAGCCATGCATTGCATATGCATCTTCAAATCTTGATTTGTGGTTTGTAATAGATACAAAAATCTTATTGCCAAATACACCTGTTGTTTTTCCACAAATTTCCAGGCATTTTTTCTATTCCAAAATAAAGTTTTTCAAATAAATATGAATATTAAAATAAGAAAGCATAATTGGTACAGCAATTCTTAAATGAAGCCCTTGCCAACAAACAGCTTTAAATTTTTAACTTAAATAGATTGTTGGACTAAAGTCACATTTCTTAATACTTAGTAGTGGCCTCAATTTTAAATGAAGTAATTGTGTCAGTAAATAGTTAAACAAACTAATTATAATGTATAAATAGAGAACGGACGCTGCAGCAACAACCAATTATGACTCAAGACAACTAGTTGATAATATATCGTTTTTAAATTACCATCACTTAATGTGTTTATTTTATTAGTAAGAATTTTTTACCCATGGTAGGATTCATTGATTATTTAAAATATGTAGTGAACCGAAATTTCTACACAATATTCTCTACCATCTAATTAAATATTTGCATATGACAGAGATTTGTTTGTTTTCTTATTAAAATATATTAAATGCATGTAATATGTGTAGGCGGCAACAGCTCTGGGCAAGGCAACGAAACAGAGGATGAAGACCATGAGTTCTTCGATGCTGTGGAAGAGGGAGTTCCTTCAGCAATGGATGACAAGACTTCGTTTGTAATTAAAGTGCCAGTGAGTGACTATAAATTTATCTCTGTACAAAAATAGAATGTTTTATGGTATAGTAGGTATCATAGTTTCTCTCAGGTGTTGGGTCACTGTACTATGACATAGTTGGTCTATTTAAATGTTAAACACCATGAAAACTGGCTCTTATCTCATATAAATGTTTATTTATTAACTTCATCATTACAGCATGAATACCAAATTGAATTTTAACCACATGGTATCAGTTTTCATATGGAATTTCAATGTATGCATATATCGTTTTTGTATACGAGCAGTTTGTATGCATCATACATTGATCACATCATGTGTGTCCATTACAGGTAAATAGAAAAAACAAAGTAAAAAGTGGTGAAAGTTCGGATGAATCCGAAGGTGAAACTGTGACAGAAACTCAACAGGTAAGAAACGTTTCATTAAAATTTTCCATTGACTTATATAATTTACTGTTGTCATTCTTGTGAAATGGTTTTAGAGTCTTGCTACATTTATTTGTCACTCGGTTTTAAAAATAGATAAATAATTTTACGTAAGACAGCTTCACAGTTCACTTAGCAATTACATTGACATCTGTGATTTTTCCGTGACAACATGTAATTATGATTGACATATAGTTAAAGATCGTAGGATGTCTCTTTGTGACTTATTAACAGTGGGACAATATTTGCTTAAATTTGAAATTAGAATTCGCCGCCAAACCATAGATAAATTGCATTTAAAGCGGTCAGTATTATAAAACGGAAACATAAGAACAGGATGGGTGTCCGCGTAAGGGTGTGAAAGCCGCCTTAAGTAAACACCACCAAGTCGGTCCAAAAAAATAATCGTAAAAAATGCAGTATAGGTAAATAATGATAAAAGAATTATTTTTTAAAGCAATTAGTTAAAAACATGATTTTCCAGTGATTACAATTAATAAGCGATTTATGCAGTACCTAGTTAGATTTTCTTAATTATATTTCTCAAGATAACTACGAATTTTCGTTCACAGGTATTCTTTGTTGAAGACAAGGAACGGGCAGAGACCACGATGGGCGGCGCGGAAACCGCAGCAGAGTCTGTTGCTACGGCTAGCACTAAACCGCAAGAGAATAAGGAACAAAGCATTGTTATATGGGTGAGTTGATTTTAACATTTTAACATTTTCTGTTGCACAATAGTTTAATGATACATATTTATTATTATTAATTTATCAGGCAAGCAGTTGATCCTGATAAGTGCCTATATTCTGTTGTTCTCTACAAGTTCTTCTCTTTGAGACGAGTTGAGTCGGTTTTTGAATTGATTAACATATCAATAGCATATTCCATTTAGTGTTAACTAAATCTCTTCTACTATTATATAGCTGAAGAATTTGTATCTTTGGTGGAACATGCTAAACTCAGGGACTAATGGTGGTATTTGAAAAATTATTGCAATGTTAGATAGCCTATTTATTGAAGAAGGCTATAGGCCTTATACTTTTAATCCCACTGTTGAGCACGATATAAAAATATATATAGAACATCACTATACATATTCAATATATAAATTATCTAGTACTAGCTGTCCCCCGCGGTTTTACCCGCGTTCCCGTGGGATGTAACATGTATTATACATAATAAAAATCCTCTTCAATCACTCTTATCTATTAAAAAAAACCGCATCAAAATCCGTTGCGTAGTTTTAAAGATTTAAGCATACATAAGGATATAGAGGGACAGAGAAAGCGACTTTGTTTTATACTATGTAGTGAAGATGTGTTTGGATGCTTAATAGAATATTAATTTGCTAGTTCAGATGTTTTTGCGATGCTCCATTGTATAATTGACTTTATATCTAATGATAGATATTAATGACACTTCTGTGGTTTCTATTGATAAAGAATCGTATATCCACTGACAGTATTCTTACTGATTTCACATATGATATAGGTTTATATTTTGCAGCTCGAGTTACATGTTTTATTTGGCAATTTAATTTATGGTAATACCATGTATTCACGATATAATAATAATGACTAAACAATGTATAAATTGACGTAAAACATATGGATTAATTTGTATGGTCTGTCAAGGTTGTTTTTGGTTCAATTAAAACAATAAGTACTTAGGTGTGTTTGTTGAATCAGAATTATTATGGTATCATTGGATATACAAACTTCTTGGAAATAAAAAATGTCTACAGATTCGACAATTAATTTATAAACTACTAGCTGTCCCCCGCGGTTTTACCCGCGCCTCGGACGTCTGTAATACGCGAACTGTGAAACGCCCGCAGTTAAAGTAGTTTTAATTCTTTAAAGGCCTCGCATTTTCTCAATTATATAATAATATACATGTATTATACATAAAAACCTTCCTCTTGAATCACTCTCTCTATTAAAAAAAACCGCATCAAAATCCGTTGCGTAGTTTTAAAGATTTAAGCATACATAGGGATATAGGGACAGAGAAAGCGACTTTGTTTTATACTATGTAGTGATTAAACTAATAATAGTGTTGAGGGTTCTTTCTTCATACGATAAAAATAAAAAAAATATGCTAGACATATCTTTAAGTGCATTTTTAAATTGACTAAATAAATTAATACGGTATTTGAAGATGACTTTTCGAAACAAACATTAAAGTAACGAATTATCTATGACTTAGAAATCTGGTTTAAAGGCATGTGCGGTAGTGCGATTGTATTATCCTCTTGAAATCGTTGATGCAGTAAATGTTGTGTTACATTGACGTCGCTACAACTGTGTTACCACACAGGTCGCGCGCTGACCCATCAATCTTTTATAAAATTGGCCTCAACATTGGATCGTATAGAAATACACAATTCGGATGATGTCCATTGACCCGTATTGGGCCGGCGGTGATGTGACCTTGATCCCTTGTTGTCAGGAGAAGCTCGTGCCCCTAAATGATAATGTAACGAATAATATCATGTTCTTTGTTTGTACAGCCGCACGTATCACAAGCAGTTGGTCTGCTGGATGGAAAACCGCGGCGGACACGAGTTCCTGACAAGCCCAACTACCCGCTCAGTCTCTGGTCTATAATGAAGAACTGTATAGGTAATATAGCATAAGTTACTTGTACATAGTAAAAGTTATCGAAAATCTAAAAATATAGAGCTGGGTTGTAACTGAAAACATATGTACACAGAAAAACAAAACTAGAAATTAATACCACCCTTACCTTCCTAATCGAAATAGCATTACAAGTGCACTATTACTTCATGGCCCTAATGGGTAAGGTGGTAGGACTTCTCGGCAAACACTACAATAAGCGCTCTACTAAAAATATATATTTAGCTTCCTTTTCGACAATTACCATGGTTGGCAGGTAGCTTCGTGATACCAGTTTTCTCTTGAAAATATTAATATTCTGAGACATCTCTCATGCAAAGCCCTTGATACTTAACTAAGCTGAATATATCCTACTAGGATTTGTACTGGTTTTGAAGCTTGAATGTTCTCTAATGTACGAGTATATGAAACATTACAGGCAAAGAGCTATCAAAGATCCCGATTCCGGTGAACTTTAGCGAGCCGCTGTCGATGCTGCAGCGGCTGACTGAGGACTACGAGTACTCGTCCATCTTGGACCAGGCCGCCAAGTTCACTGACCCCGCGCAACAGCTGGCCTACGTCGCCGCCTTCACTGTCTCGTCTTACGCTACTACTGCATGCAGGTAACGTCCAATGCATTGTAGGGTGGTCACATGTAAGTCTTATTTATCGAAATATATACGAATTAAGGGCTTTTTTTTTAAATATTATTTGAACATTTGCTCTGTAAAGATTTTATGGTTACATTTTATTTCATTTTTTATATTTTAACAAATTTCCGAGCGTGCTTAGCTCCATGTTCTGAGTCAAGGCTTTTGACTTTTGATTTCTGTTTGTAAATTTAAAAAATAAATAATAAAATAATTTATAATATAAAATTGCATAAATTATAAAAAGAACTTAAAAATTTAGTTACAATACGAATTAAGGGCTTAAGTTGCGCGGCTTTACCCGCATTAAAAATAACCTGTGTTAATACAGAACGTATTCTGTGTATGTGCCAAATTTCATTAAAATAACCAACTATTACAGACCAGATGCTAAGAAACATACCCACGCGAACAAATATTTATAGAAGAAAACAAGTTACTGATTATGTACATGCAATCATTGTTTTTGATATTTATTTGACAATAATGTATGTATGACAATGAAATTAAAGGGCAATTATCCCCAGAACAATATATACAGTCTAAATGACAATTTACAAGATCTTCACGCAAATTTTCCTTAAAGACCTATCTTCTCTCTTTTGAACCAATTTTACCTTGTGAGGTTCAGGACTCAAACCCAGTACCCTGCAGGTCTCTTGCCGAGCTTTATAACACTACCATTGAAGCATATGAATACTCTCAGCATAAGGGAACGTACCCATACCCCATAACCCCCCCCCCCACCCCCCCCCACCCCCCCCCCCCCTTGGTGACCACGCGTAGTGTATGCCAAGACTAATTTGTACATAGTAATTTATAAATACGGTTTTCAACGATATTTCGGAAAAAGAAAGACAAAAAAAATTGCTTAATAAGGCACGCCACGCCATATTTGAATAAAGCTAAAAGGCGCGTCATTTCCTTAGAGGTTATTGAGTACATGACTCCCCTGTGACTAAGCGTGGTATTCTGAAAACCTCCCCCCCCCTCCCCCTGAATGGGTCACGTTATATGGGTACGTTCCCTAATATGTGATGATATGTTTCAGAACGAACAAACCGTTCAACCCGTTACTCGGCGAAACATTCGAGTGCGACCGTATGGCGGACCTCGGCTGGCGATCGATATCCGAACAGGTAAGTGTTATTAAACAATAAATCGAAATGTATGTGTTTTTATTCAAATAGGCCTTTACAAGGACTTATGAAAGGAGACTAAGGGTGTGTTTCCACGGACGCGGAGCTGATTGGAGACCGTGAATTGGCCAATCACAGTGCTCGTAATCTCTCCTCAACAAACACTTGCCACTTTTCACTCTTCTTCTCCAATCCGCTCCGTCCAGCTCCGCGTCAGTGAAAACGCACCTTAATACCGGTCCAAAAGGTTGTTTGTTACTTAGAGAGCCGGCATGTACTTATTTTCTAATTACTAAGTTCAGAATATTTTGCATTTTATTAAAATTTTAACAGTTTTGACAACTGTTGTTTGAGAATAAATTTCATGTGTTTTTTTTCAAGACACAGTTGTGTGAAAAGTTATATTCAACTAAGTAAATACTCACAAACTGTTTTACATGTCGTATTATAGTTGTAGTATTATTTTTATAAGGCGGTCCAGTCGCGACTTGGAAGGTACATGAAGAAAAGAAAATAAACGCATGGAACAGCCAGTAACATATTAAATCAAAATAAGAATATTAATTTATTCCTACAATATGACAGAATATGAAAGAGACAGAGTCATATAAATGTCATTCACCTATCATTGTTTATAAAATTACAATTGTACTCCTGCCTTCCAATCTTCCTTTACACCTCATTCCTTCCAGCACTTGCCATGTTCTTTATACCTTTTGCCGTAACCTATTTGCATGTGATTTTTAAAAGGCAATCTGAATAATGGAAATATTGTTTTTGTCAACTTTTCGGGTTCATCAGTAGCAATGTTTGAGTTTCTATACTGAGCTAATCGAGTTATTGCCGGTCAGCAATAAAACCTATTTGATGAGTGCAGTATAGATTTATCTATACTAATATTATAAAGCTGAAGAAATTGTCTGTTTGTTTGAACGCATGATCAGAAACCGCATGTCCGATTTGAAAAATTCCTTCAGTGTTTGATAGTGCATTTAAGGAAGGCTATAGGCTATATACCATCACCCTAAGAGCACCAATGAAGAATGATTCAAAATTGTTTTTTTTTTTTCCTTTTGTGAGCTTCCGCTTCTTGCGCTGCGTAAACAGTTAATATATTATATAGATATTATAGTCTGGAATAGCACATAGCCTCCTTTTTATCCCGGGAAAAAGTGACATCCCCCGGGAACGGGGGTGAAACCGCGGGGAACATACGTAATAATAATTTCGATTTCGCCTTAAGATGTTGCTGCCACTGATTCAATTTTCAAAATAATTCAGATTGCTTAAAATTTTCGATCCAATTTAAAAATCAATGAGTAATAAATTCAAAATTTCCCCCGATCAGGTGTCCCACCATCCCCCAATGGTGGCACAGTTCTGCGAGGGCCATGCCGGCTGGCAGTGCTGGCAGGAGTTCACTATGACCACCAAGTTTAGGGGGAAGTACCTTCAGGTCATACCGCTGGGTGGCGCGTCCGCCATGTTCCCAAGTTCCGGGAATAAGTACACGTGGAGGAAGGTACGTGGATACTGTGGGGTGGATATCGCAGGTGGCGTTGTACGTTTTACTCCATGGTACTGTCCATAAAAGTTTCCCACATTTCAAGGAATTATTATCTTTATTTCGTTGAAATAAGGTACAATTTTACTAGTGTAAATCTGTAGTTTGTGTTTTCATTGTGTTGATTATTCCAAGGAAATGTTTTTTTTAAACTGTGACAGGTCTATTGAGTAAATCGAGAGTGACGCCTCTCGTGGTAAAGTTTTACAGTTTTTTTCCCCATTGTAGGCAATCGGTGGTTGAGGTAAGTGGACAGTCAGGTGAAGGCAGGAGGTCCTAGGTAGGTGTTGGATGGCTTGTAAATATTTATTCAGCTGAAAATAATGTTTCAATAAAGTATTCAGTGAGAACTATTGTTTTTTCTACCGACAAAAACCGGTTTTATCTGGGTATATATGGCTCGAGGGGCCAATTTTGTGAATCACTCGTATTTATGAATTCATCTTAACTAAATTAAAGAAAATATTAGACACATACAGCTCCTTATCAAAAAGGGACGTAATAGCGTTATAAGCTGTTGAAATAGAAAGCTGAATGAATAGCTACAGACAGCCAACGATGGTGGGTAGACTGCATACGTAGACATTGTGAGGGTAAGTGACGGGCAGGTGGTGCACCACCCGCCGACGTCGGCGCACCACGTGGAGGGCGCCGGCGGCTGGGTGATATGCCAGAACTTCAGCTTCAGCAGCCGGTTCAGCGGCGTCGTCGTCGGGATACATCCCGACGCCGATTTCTACGTCAAGTTTCAAAATTCCGGATCGCTTATACATTGGAAAAAGGTTCGCGAATCTTCCTAATTTAGCGACATTGTAGTTTATTTGGAAACTTAGCAAACAGGGTGAATTTTCTGATTTTGTAACTTGAAAACATATCATGCGTCATGAATTATGAGTTAGTTTCGTCGTCGGATCAACAGCTGCGCTCATTGTGTGTGAAGTAAGGTAATGTAGACGATATTTGTTATATAATGGGTCATATAACACTTAATAAGGTAAGTAAGTAATAATAGTCTAGTTACTGGAAAACCACAAAGTGATTTTAGTGGTTTAAGTGGTCACTAAAATAGGTGAAAAATATTATGAATTATGTCTCTTTGTCTATGCTTTTGCCAAATACTTGTAATGGACTTGTAGCCTCTCTTTTCGTACAAATAGTTTTTAATACCATCCTATATAAACAATAACTTATTGTTTTCTTTATTTTTTCTGTATTATTTATTTCACGCAAATATTAAAGTTTTAAAATAACATATAAACCCATTCAACAGGTAACGACAACAGTACACAACATAATAGTGGGCAAGCTGTGGGTGGACAACCATGGAGACATGGACATAGTGGGGGAGTCAGGCCCCGCGGCCGGGTACGTGGCCCACCTCAAGTACCTCCCCTACGGGTACTTCAGCAAGGACACGCAGAGGAAGGTCACCGGCGTCATCAAGGATCCACAGGGCGTGGTGAGTGGGATTTGCCATTTGCTATAGGTATTCCATTTAATTAAGGGAAGATTGGGAAAAGAGAACATAACCCTTTTCCTGTTTGTAAACAAAACAATAGTAAATTCTGGGATATTTCTGATCCAATACTATCTAAAGCACAGCAAAATAGCAAAAATGTTAAGCTTTGTTTAAAAATACAAAATAATATGAAATATTGTAGCATAGATGGTACGTATTTAGACAAGATAAAAAATACTATGTATAATTTTTTTACCATAACCATAAAATATGTTAGTTTTATAAGTGAACGTAACCTTCTTTGCTGTGAAGCTTATGTATGTAATGTTTTTTTGTGTGTGGCAGCCTCGGTACGTGCTGCAGGGGCACTGGGACAGCCGCGTGGAGGTGGCGCCCGTCACCAGCGCGTCCGTCGACAACACCGTGTGCAAGACCGGCAAGTTCACCATCGCCTGGGAGAAGGTCAACGCCCCGCCAGACTCCGACAAGTGAGGACTTATCTATATTTAGCACTAAAAGTTATACAAAGCCCATAAACTACATAGCCAAATGACAGCGTAATTGTTATACTTAAAGTAATCCTACATTGAGTCTTAGTTTTCGGTAATACGAGTAGAAAACAGTATAAATTTAAATATAGCACGGTGTAGTATCAGAATGGCCTGTTAGGAGTTAAGGTGAGAATCGACTGCCGAGCGTCTGCCGGTGTGTTCCGACAGCTGTAGCTTGTAGTCAGTTCCCTTCTAGGCTCCGCGTGCTCACCTCCTACCTCGGTCAGAGGGATTGTTGTCAAACTAAAAAAAAATGATAAAATTGTTCCGTCTTCCCGCAGATGGTACAACTTCACGCTGCTGGCGGCGCAGCTGAACGAGCACGAGCCGGGCGTGGCGCCGAGCGACTCGCGGCACCGGCCCGACCAGCGCCTCATGGAGGAGGGCCTGTGGGACGAGGCCAACGTGGAGAAGCTGCGCCTCGAGGAGAAGCAGCGCTCGGCGCGGCGCTCGCTCGAGGCGGCGGCCGAGGCGGCGGCGGCGCGCGGCTCGCCCGCCGGCCCGCCGCGCCCGCCCGCCTGCCCCGCCTGGTTCACGCGCGAGGCGCCGCAGGCCCACGCGCCGCACCCGCACCTGCGCCACCTCTACAACCACCGCTACTGGGACTGCAAGCGCCGCCAGGACTGGTCCGCGTGCCCGGACATCTTCTAGCCGCCCCCGCCGCCCTCGGCGCCCTCGCCGCCCTCGCCGCCCTCGCCCGGCGCTCGCGGCTCGCGGCGGGGCTCCGAGTGACGGATGCATTTTATGCGTATGCGGAGTGTCTCGCTTGCCCGCGTACGGCTGCGCCTCTTCAGTCGCTCCGAGCGCTACGGTCGCCGCCCTGCCCGGTGAGCTCTCTGTCGCTCGAGACCCGAGCGCCATCGAAGGAGGGTGGGGTCGGCGCGAGCTCCGCCGCGTGCCCCGGCCTAAAATACGGGAGCGATCTCCGCGCTCCGTTCATCGCTTTCGAGAGACTCATTCCGTTATGAACTGTGGTCGTTTTATTTATTGTTACTCTTCAAAATTAATCTATTGTGCGGTTGACGTGTATATAATTATATTAATTTATGAATTTTATCGTTCGGTTTCCGCTGCCCGCCGCGGCCTAGTAGTTAAGCCTTTGACGCGATCTTTTTAACTCTGGTGTGTGTGAGGTAGCCGGTTTCGGTTCGTATTCTATACGAAGTTCGCAGCTTGTGACGTTTCATCATGATTAACTAACAACGAAATTATATTTTCTCTAACGCAATTTATGTTCACGGGTTTTAATGTTTTTTTTAAATCACTCGACTCTTAAAAAAATCGTAAGTGCTTTTGTAGTTTATAAGGTGTGAGAGGACGTTCGCTCGATCGAAGACTGGGGTAAAGTTATGTATTGTAAGGTCGGTTCTCGATTGCCGATTGGAAGCTTCCTTTTCAAATATAAATCTATCAATGTCTAATGACGGGTGGCGTGTCGCGAGCCCCGCCGTCGTCGCCTCGCCGTGTACAGAACACAATACATTTACGTAAGTCAGGTGCTTCTAGTAACAGATTCAATTTCAAATAAATATCGTCATGCTAACTATTCTAGAGAATGACATGTCTATAGCGGGCATTAAATGTAGATATTTACGTCCAAATATATAATGTCTGTCGTAAAACTATTTTTAATGCCTTATCGTAGGAGCAATAGAGCATTATCTTTGTAAGTGTTAAAAATGAACACAAGTTGATGTCGAAACGTGGCGGCGCCGTCGCAGCTCTGAGAGCCGAGCGTTTGGCATCAACTTGCAGAGCTCTAGGGTATTTTGTAAGGTCTATTACAAATTGTACATTTTCAAGTGGATGTAAGATAATTTGTTAATATTTTTATTATAATAGAATGATATTTGAATACAAAGCCATAACATCTGTATCATGTTGATTATAAAAAATTAAATATAATGTCACAGATGGCGATGAGATATTTTATTTCACCAAATTAATTTACCCTACCTGTGAACTTTTTTAATAATTATTTATTTATATCAAAAGAATGTTTGTCTGTATGTCCTTTATAGAATCGTAAACTATGCAACGTATTTTAATGCAGTTTTCAGCAATAGTTAGAGTATCTTGAATTACAAGAGGAAAGTTTTGTAGCTTCAGTAACTTTAAATTTGACCTTCATAAGTGCCTTCCGAGGGCCTAAACTGAATAAATGGTTTTAAGTTTTGATTTTTTCCGTCAAAGCCGCAGGGTGCAGATAGTTGGAAATAAAAATCTATCAGATTAACATCTGGTATTTTAAATTATATTATGGTATAATCAAGAAGATACATACATACATACATGCATACCTATAAACTTTCACTGTAATACAACAAGATAGTACTATATAATATAATATTCTATAGTAATATAAAAAGAGTGAATAATTACATAGACTATAGAAATGATCTCAATTGCACTTGTGTACCTGGCGGGAGATCATAAACAATCACTTCATTCTGCGGTGCGCCCGCGCAGTGTACAGTCGTTACAATAGTTGCACAGAAAGTGCAATACTGAAGGTCAGTTCATTTGGTATTATTTACATGCATTTACACATTTTAACCAATTTATTGAAATACTTTCGAAAGTTTAAACTTCAAGGCAACACCTGGCATCGAACAATCCGCAATGCTATATATTTTGGATGCTCTAGAAGTCTGGTAGAGCTACAACTTGTATGAGTTTATTTGTTTGAAAAGTAACTCCGTAAGGGTGGTTGCATCCCACAAAATTGTGTGTTGAATGAAATCTATAAACTTACAAAAAAAAAAAAAGAAAACTAGCATTTTAATTGGAATAAACTTAGAAAATAGTGTTTAAAACCCATTTGCAAGTCAAGTTATTTTAAATTTTAGCTATATTTGTGCTATGGAACGCTGGAGCGGTAAAGTGGGTGTGGTGACAGGGGCAAGTGCAGGTATCGGTGCTACTATCAGCGTGGCACTTGCGAACGCGGGGGTGCGCGTGGTGGGGCTGGCCAGGAGACCGGCACTAGTTGATGTAAGTTTCATACTTTAATAACTTGAACGGAGAAAAAGTAAATACGCTGGCTACTCGCAATTTATTTAGGTAGCTAATTTAAATGATTTTTGGTATCGAAGGACTAAGTATCGTGCACGAACCTAAATAGGGGTCTATTTATAAATTGGGTATGTTATTCTGTATTCAACTGAAGTGATCTAGTTTTACATTGGTAAATGATTTAAATATCTTCGTTACTACATTAAATAAATATTCTGGGACATTCTTAGCATACGGCTATGCGATCCCAAACTAAACAGAGCTTATACATTGAAAACCAGAGCTGCTATAATGCATATACGTTTTTCTTCTTCTAAATAATACCTACGTAAATTAACTCAACCGGAACAAACATACATGTCCATGCATTCTAATGTTTGTACTGAGTGGGACTCGAACCCAGTGCCGGATTAAGCAAGCGCGGAGCCCGTAGCAAATTCTGTCGGAGGGCCTTTGGTCTGCTATGGGTTCTTAAGTATAAAGTAGGTACTAAAAAAAGCAAAAGGTGGTGGGTGGCCTTAGACACGCGGGGCCCGTAGCAATTGCTACTCTTGCTTCGTGGTTCATCCGGCACTGCTCGAAACCACGACGTCAAGAAGAATAAAGTCGCTCTCCAAACACTAAGCTAACTGGCATGTAGGTTAACACCACTTAGATACAGTCTTCACCGAGTAAACAGTATCCTTACTACAAATAACAATTGGACCGCGTAATTAATTTACATTGAATTGGTTGGTGTTGTAGAAACTGCAGTCACAAGTGCGTGGTGAAGGTTGCATACGTTCAAGGCAATGCGACGTTTCTAAACCGAGCGAGGTGGCCGCCGCCTTTCAGTGGATCGACGACAATATTGGTCCCGTTCACATTATTGTTAACAACGCCGCTGTCTTACCCAATGGCCATATTACTGGTAAGATACCCACATTTAAGTTTTTCATAGTTGTTACTGACCAGAATCGTGGATTCGAATCCTGTAACTGAAGCTTTTCGTTGAAGGAAAATATCGTGAGTTAACCATAGCATGGTGTTGGTATAGACCAGTGTTTTTCAATCTTATTGATTTCGCGACCCCCTTGTCAGACAGATGAAGAATTTATAATTCAAAAGGCTACGATAATGATTGTCTTTATTTTGATATCTTTATTTATTAGTATGCAAGAAGCCGCGAGAGGTTTGCAAGTAAGTACCTACGAGGTAAGTTGGACGCCAGTTTGCGCGCGCTAATCTGAGACTGCCTACATTTTCCCTTCTGCCGGCGACTCTCTGACAGGCACTGGTATAGAGTATAGGTACCCCCCTAACTGCTTCAAACCTCAAGTTGAAAATCTTTAACGGCATCGCCATTTGAGAGCCAGTTCTAGGTTCATTTTGCTTACCGTCTACGGCTACATCAATACTTAAATAATATTCACCGGCGCGACCATGCGCCGTCGTACCAGCCAGTCTTTATTCAAATAATATTTGCGTTCAATTTCTTTGGCGCTGAACACTAAGATGTTACAAATTCAAAAAAGTGCGCGGCAAAGATAATTGCGGCGCACTTATAATATAAAGAGGATTAAAAACTCATTACTGCCCGCTAAAGGTTTCTTATAGAAAACACCACCTTTGGGTGCACTTAAAGGCGAACCAAGCTGTCCTTTTCGAATAGATAGGATGAAAAATATATATAACGTACCTTATCATAAAGAACCACAACATCATGAAGAACAATCGAAACAACAGCGATGAGCTATGGAAGCAGTGGGCTATCGGATAAGTAAATTGAAAAGCTGCATGCAATTTTCAGATGTAGGTGATAGAACATTGAGCGAGGAAGACTTGTTGTCGGTGATTGATATCAATGTGAAGGGAACGATCTTGTGCTCCCGCCACGCCGCGGCTTCCATGAAGAGATACGAAATCGATGGTCACATCATTAATATTAACAGGTAAGTGCCTACCTATTATATCTTATAGATTTCCGAACGAAATTTATCCAATTTGTTATTCCAAGGTGTGATCGATCCATGGCAAAGTTTGATCAATATTTTAGGTACAAATAAATAAATATTCTGGGACACTCCTTTACTTTTTATTTATCGAAATGCATAGGTACTAGATGCAGGTCGCTTCCAACCGGCCAAACTAGAAGTCATTGGGGGAGGCCTATGTTCAGTAGTGGACGTCCTACGGCTGAAATGATGATGATGATGATACGTACTTATATACATTTACACCCAGGCACAGAACGAATAGACATAAACATACACGCAAATGTTTGTCCTGGGTGGGAATCGAACCCGCGACCTGCGACTTGGCAGTGAGGGTCGCTTACCAAGCCAACTGGCCTGTTAAAAAGTATCAGTTACAAACATCCACACCGTCACACAGATATACCATAGATAATAGAGTAGATTATTAAAAAAACAATAAAGAGTACCTACAATAGTAAGCAACACAGTGTTTCTGCTCCGACTTAATATTTTTAATAAACATTATAGGAGTTTACTCCCAAACAAACAATCCAATCAAGCAAGAATGAACAAATGCCAATTAAATGAACATTTACAGATTGCAGTAAACCAACATTAAATACAATGTGGACATATTTGCCAGCACATAATTCATTTATTGATTTTAAAATTCAATGTTAACTATTTATCAAGGAACGAGTACGTACATACCGGTTTTAAATTAAATTATTAATTAACATAAATCGTGACACTGATGTATCTCGGTGATATGGCTCGAATAAAAACAACGGGTTGCACACCGGAAGTGCCGGCAGAAGTGAAAACTTGAACATTAAAGTTGTGCATTTTTACCGTCTTACGAATTTTCGATCAGATCAAATTCATACGAAATGTTGTAACGACACTTTTTTTCGAAATTTAAATGATGAATGATATGGTTTACTATTGGGTTTGTTTTTTTCTTAATTTATTTAAAGGCTACATACAACATGTTTAAAATTCTGTTCCATTTATAAATTAGTATAATTAGTGATTATTAGCACAGTCTTCATCTTTTATTGAAGACCTAATACTAAAGACGAGAGATTGCAAGTTTTTCTCAACACTGGATCTAAACTCAGCGTTTTGGTCAATTCTAATGCGTATCTTCGTTCCATCCGGGTGTCCCTTGACACCTCTCAAGTTATTTTTTTTTATTATTGAATAAACATAGATACATGGAAAATAAAACATAAAATCATTCACAAAAAACCACAGAGGTTTATAAGAGGAATGACTTATTCAACATTCAATCCTTAAATTACTAAATTTTCTTCAAGTGATTCTCTTCTATGCAATCACTACTAATCGGATTTGGTTTAAACTTGACACAGACAGTTTATAACCTGGAATAGCACAATACTTTTTGTCCCGGGAAAATGTTACATCCCTCAGGAATGCGGCTGAAACTGTGAGGTTCAGCTAGCTATTAATATGTTTTGACAGGCCAGTTGGCTAGGTGGTTTGTAACCTTGATTGCCAAGCCGCAGGTCGCGGGTTCGATTCTCACCCAGGACAAACATTCGTGTGCATGAACTGAACATGTCTGTTTGTTCTGTTTCTATAGGTGTAAATATCTATTTAAGTTTGTATTTAGAAAAATAAAGAGTACTATATCAGTTATCTGGTTTCCATGGTATAAGCTCTATTTAGTTTGGGATCAGATGTGTAAAAAATGTCCCGAGATATTTGTTTGTTTATTTTATTTAACAAGGTACCCGTTAGGTTGTCGTAATATTGTAACAATCCTCTGTAATAATAACCTTAATTAAATTTTACGTTTATTTCCAGCATCGCAGGCCATTACGTGCCTCTATTGGACTCGTTCAACGTGTACCCGAGCTCCAAGCACGCCATCACAGCCTTCACCGCGTCCCTCAACAAGGAGCTTGCGCAATTTAACAACAAAATTAAAACTACGGTATAATTCAATAGTAATTGAAAAAAATACTCTATCTTGACTCCCTAAACCTGCCGATAATAATTAGCCCTTGAAAGGAGGCCAACCTTCTTGTCAATAAAACGTTTTAACACGTGTGGGTCTGCATTTCACACGCGGTAGACATTAATCCTTCTGAAATCTACCTAACTCATTCTATCGCAGGCAAAATCCTGTAGTTGTATATGTTTGTCTCTTTGTAGCGCTATTTTTCGTTTCATCGAGCTTCAAATCATAGCGGTGTTAAAAAATAAATTCGAAGTTCGAACAACTGCCGATATTAACATAATATATAGTAAGACGCGTCGAAAGTCGTAGTTTGTAATCCTGCAACCAGCTTTCGTTAAAGGAAAATATCCTAAGGATAATCACTAATCCCACTGTCAAAACTTTACTTCATAAAAGGTGGGCTTGTGATTTCTTTATCTTTATTGGATAAAATACCACTAAAATGATTCAATAAATTTACACGATTTCATGAAAATTTTAAGAAATCTCTACGTCACTTTACAACTTCCCGCCAAAAACTCTACTTATTTTTTAAATTTTATTAATTATGGCGTGACTAACAGTCTAATCAGAAACAAAACAATTTCACAGAGTTTATCCCCTGGTGCGGTGGCCACGGACATGCTCGGTGCTCAGCTCGCTGCCAGCATGCCAGTGCTGCAGCCCCAGGACGTGGCCAATGCAGTGCTGTACGTGCTCTCCACGCCACCTAATGTTAATGTGAGTATCATAAATACTCTAAACTAATTATTATAAAAAAAGTCTAATGTGTCAAATTCAAAAGCGGTAAAAGCGAAACCATCAGGAAACTACCGATCTCGTTCTCTCATAGAGTAAATTCTAAAGACGGATATGTTTGTCTCTTTTATGTTTTATGGAGTTTCAAATCTAAATGCTGCTAAAGAAGGTTTTACTCCAAAAATATTGAATGTATGATGATTTTCATTTCTTGTTTTCTTTTCAGATTACAGAGTTAACTATAACTTCGGTGACGGAAAAATGGTTATAGTAATAATGCTCAGTAACACTGATGAACAACAAACTAAGATTAGTTATTTTGTTATTAATATTGTGTGTGAAAGGAGTGCAAATGAAAATTAATAAATATAAAATACAAAATAATCCGTAATAGCGTTTCATTTATATTTAAGAGATTTTAAATAACCGATTTTAGAGACTTCATTAGATATGCCAATATTCTTATCGACACTCATAGATCTAATACTATAATAATAGAAACAAGCACAAACTCAGTGTAGGTACCAGTAACACGTGTCACTATAGTTAAAAAATCATTTAAAGGGCAACGTATACGTTTCTTTAATAAACTACCTAAAGACATACAAGAATTACCCGTGCATGAATTTAAAAAGGCAAATATCCTTAAATCTTATAGTATATTATCTGATAATTTAGAGGATAATAACCCTTTGCAATGAATTCCTCCCCTGACAAGCTATCCATTAAAGTATTTTTAAAACAATATATAAAAAATAAAAATAAATAATAAATAAATATCCTGGGACATTCACACACACGGCCATCTGATCCCAAATTAAGAAGAGCTTGTACTATGGAAACCAAATAACTAATATACTTGTATATATATTTTTACATAAATATATACTTACATATAGATATTTACACCCAGACACAGAACAAACAGACATGTTCATGCACACAAATGTTTGTCCTGGGTGGGAATCGAACCCGCGACCTTCGGCGTGGCAGTCAGGGTCTCTAACCACCAAGCCAACTGGCCCGTCAAATTATGGCCCGTTTATTGTGAAATTATTCATTAGTATTTTTAATGGCATTGTTGTAATATTTAAAAAATCATGTAAAGAGGATTTATAACCTTCAAAGGCCTATATCAATAAACAATATTTCTATTTATAGAAAAATAAAATAACACTTTTATAACCAAAAATATTTACTATTGCACCTCACATTGCACAAATGGCAGACAGGTAACGTTACGTGGTTGAAGCCGTCGAGGAGGAAGACGATGCCATGGCAATGATACTGGTACCGAACTGTAGGAAGGCTCTAAGGACGTCCATCTTGAGGGTCCAGATTGGTGATGTTGGCTGGTGTTCGGTGCTTTGACTCTGTGGACATTAAATAGTTAGTTAGCATAATGGGTTAAAGAGATTTTGGAATAGCTACGTCATATTTTGCAATTTTTTCTTGAATAGTAGAAAAACAACACAAAATCAGGAGACTGCATCAGAAATAGCAGAGTGGGAAGATAAATAAGGTAAGAAATAAAAGATTTATACGTTTTTTATTAAAAATATAAAATAATTCATAAAGTAAGTTGTCGGCATTTCTTAAAGTCACCAGGGGTGCGAGCTTCCTCCTGAGCTGGTCTTGGACATGTCTCCAAGTACAGACATCAGGAAGGATGCAACGAAGCCAGCCGAGTCGGCCATTTGCATAGCGTTCTCATTCTCTTCTGAACTCGCGTCGGGGTCGCCACCCTGTAAATTTATTTAAGTGGTAGTGAATCTACAATATTTAAAAGGAATTTGATAGATTACGTAAAGATTTGGCAAGTTATATTAACATACCGCGCTTGTCCCCTTAACTAATTTCGATAGAAATTTTCCGAAGAACGCTCCGTTATTTTTCTGAAAGAAATCGGAATTATTTATAGAGATGAGTCGTTTTATATTACATACTAATTTTCCCCCGCGGTTTCGTCCGCTTTCCCGAAGGATGTTACTTTTTCCCGCGATAAAAAGCTTATGTTACTCCCTATAACATCAACTATCTGCCAAATCCCGCCAAAACCGACCGTTTGGAGTCCATAGAAGTAAACACACCTTACTAATATTATAAATGCGAAAGTTTGTAAGCATGGATGTTTGTTACTCATTTACGGAAAAGCTACTGAACGGATTTGGATGAAACTTGGCACATATATAGAGCATGCCTTAGAATAACATATGGGATACTTTTGTCTCGGGAAAATGGAACATCACTAGGGAACGCGGGGGAGACCGCGGGGGACAGCTAGTGTTATATAAACTAAGCAAGGTATAGTATAGTAATTACCGCTCCACCTCCAGTTATCGTATCCAATGACGTAAGGAGGTAGCTTGCGATAATTTCTCCAGGATTCTCTGCACCTTCAGACTGTAATCATTGCATTAATTAATAACCATATTTAGCAATAAAAAAAAATATAGCAAACACAAATCATACCAGTAATCCAGCAAATAGACCAATTGCAGAACCAATCAGACTGTTCAGGTCAAATCCATCTCCCTGAAATTCAAATTATTTAACTAAAATCTAATTTACAGCTAAATATATCAAATATTTAGTTGTAAGTTAGTTACTTACACTGAGATTTGCAACAATACCGCTAACCGCAGCTAATAAAGTACCCAAATCAGATTCTCCGTCCTCCTAAAAAAATATATCTATATCAGTATGCAGTCGAAATATAAGATCACCTAATGCACAAGAATGCCATTGAAAAATGAGCTTTATCGTTAAACAATATTGTTCATCGGCATTAATAATATCTTTAGCCATAAATTCTTCACTATTACAAAGAAATAAAGGTCATTTTTATACTTAACGTCATAAAGGTCTATAACTTACACCACCACTTAAACCAGCTAGAAGTCCTAAAATACCACCTCCTTGTCCATCTCCTTCGGGTGGCTCATTAGAATCATAATCAGAGTCATCGTTTTCATTAGATGCTGAATTGGCAACTGAAGCAGAATCTTGTTTAGAAACATTGGGATTGTCATCTCCATCGTCCTCCTCAATACTTTCTTCAGCAGCGTTATCATCCTCTTCGGAAGTACTCTCTGAACTCTGATCATCGTCCTCCTCTGTCTCTTGTCTTTGGAATGTTGGAGGTTTCAAGTCGTAATCTATTTCGATTACATTATCTGCGATGTCTTGCCGACGAATCGGTTCCTTTTTGTGCATTGCCTTTTGCATCCGTATTATGACTTGACGGAGCATGTTTTTTAGCATAGCCTAAAAATATTTGGAATTAGACATATTATTTTGGTACTTAAGTACCTAATAAATGTATAAAGTATTAAATTGACTAATTTTATATCAATGAGATTATAAATATTAAGAAATTAGAATAAATTTAGAATAGTGCTTACCTTGTTATTAATGTGTTCACAAACAGTGCATTTTCAAAACTCGTGGAAGAAAACGTGCGTTCTATATTATGCCGGGTATACACAGAGCGAACAAAGGAACCTTCAATGAATGTGTACCCGACTTTAGAATAACTCACTCGGTGCAAAACAAACTCAAAATCATAAATATAATTTGTGCCAATTAATATTATTAGTTAAATAAAAACAGAAACAATTTGTTAGTCAGTCAGTTGAGAAAATATAATTACCCTTCATTAAATTTGAAAGGATGGCATGCTCATAACAATAAATAATTGTTGCAATATATTTTATAAAATAAATTAACCTATTGTTAAAATTTTTGTTTTAATAAACAGGTGGAGAAGCTTAGGATAGATTCCTTGACTGCCGCACTATAGGTAGTGAGTCACGATTCCCACCCGTGACAAATATTTATGCGTTCTGTATCTGTTTATCCGGACCATTTTCCTACAATTATTATTATCTAATACTACTTATTAAATGAGCAATTCTTGCATGTCATAAATATTAAATAATTTTTTATTTGAATTTAATATAGGCCTAGAGTGGGGATAATGATAATGCGGCAGTGGGGCAAAGGATTCCTTTCTCCTTCTATACCCCTCTCTTTGTATACCTTAGTGGGTAAATACCTACTTGAGGTAGGTTCATGCCACCTACATCGCTGTGACCCAGTTTTGCGTTCTGTGGGACCCATTCTGTGGTAGTTTTAGCCCACAGTTCGCTCGACATGCGGAATGCGTGGCCAGCCCACTACCAGTCTAGCTTTACTGTCCTCTGTGATTAGTCTATTATATATCTAGATATTAATATATTAGAAATTCGAAAGTGTTTGTTAGTCCTATCGTACCGTAAGGTTATAAAATATCGACTTGATTTTTTTTGGAAAGAAGGCTTATTTTATGGTTAACATGGTATCACTACATAGTTTGGGACCAGCCCCCTTATTCATCAAATATACACTTCGTTGGCGAACTGACGCAACGGGGCTTCGGAGTGTGTACCGCCCACGTAATCGCTTTGTTTACAAAAGAGACAGACCATAGGGGCCGCGACGATCCTCGAGCTAGTGTCAATCACCTAACATAATCACACCCTTTATGGCTGTGTGAAAAATGTCCTAGAATATTAATTTTAATTAAAAACTTACACTGGATCCACTACTTGAACTGGGGAAAAAAGCGCCTGCAAGATTCAGCAGGCTCAATATATTACTTCCTCCGCCATTAGACGGATAGCTCGGCGCTGGGTCATTGAAGAAGTCATCATCATCATCATCAGGGTCTATGTCGTATGGTTTCGCTGTTTGCGCACTTGTGGGCGAAGCTGTGGAGTCTGGCTTGGCTGTCACTGTAGGGGAATCACTAGATGATGTTCCAAAGATCTCATTCTGCAATAAAAATATATGTCCGGTTAGTATGTTATATATATTTTTAGCAACCATTTCGTTATTATTCTGAAACAATTAATTTCCCATTTAATGTTAATATACAAATACCTACAATAGCAAAAGTACTACGTTACGTAAACTACAGGTAGGTGTATAAACTGGATCGGCCAGTTATCCAGTTTAAATATAAACAACCTTCTTAATATTTCATTAAACTTTCAATGTAGGTGATCGTTCGCTTGCACATTTTATATTCAAACAATTGCGCAGGCACTTGTCACCCCACGTCTCTGTAGTTTAATATATCTATAGAATTGTAAAGTCAAGTGTTTTTAATCCAAGCTCTTTTGTTTCCTACAAAAATTGTCTATACTCTACAAAAGGACATAAGTTTTTTAAAGCAATTGGTTAAAAGCGAGCCGAAGAAAGAAGATAAAGGTACTTAACAATATCTCGTTGAAGAGTTGTAATAGTAGTGGTTTCGATTTTACTAGTTCCATCATTGTTGGTATTGGATAACTGCAATTAACAGTTTCTAGTTTACTAAAGAACCTTATACGGAAACCTTATTGCTATTATCGCAATTTGCTACAGACAGGTAAAATTATTTTTAAGAGATAATTAGGTAAATAAATATATAATCAAGGGAATTAAAGAAACATGATGGAGAGAGATAATAACAAATATTGAGCGAGAACTTAAATCGCGGTTGTTACAAATCTAAGCTAACGGAAGTACGGGTGAAATTATAGTACGAAAATCTAATTAGAATCAAACTACTTTTCAAAGGGACAGAATAAGATAACCATTTAGGTGTAGTCTCGTGTACACGGCAAATAAACATGCGAGAAATTCATACTAATCTGATTTTAATTACCGAATTAAACCCACTATTATCTTGATGCTATTGAATTAATATATATATATATCCTATATCCTTTCATGTTCAAACTTTTCAAGCCATGTAGTTCACTAATTAGAGGGAAGTTGTGGAAAAAGACCAAATAAAAATGTTTACTTACGGAATTTCCAATATTTGTTTCCATAGAGCCAAGTTCATTGTCAGAGACTGCTCTCTGCCTTCTCACAATACCAGTTGGAATGCTAAGAGCATCCACTAATAGGGAAAATACCACGGTAACAGCCAAAGTACGTCCTCTCGCCATTGCTGCTAATTCTGTAATGGCTACAGAACGAACTCAAAACTATTAAGTAAATACGATGTGCAGTTTGTAATATATAGAAAATGCAGTTAAACCTGAGTACATTAAATCATAATTATCTATTTACTAATAAAACAAGTTATTGCAAATTATTTTAATGAACAATTGTTATTTTTTTATATTATTAAGAACAATACTTATGTTAAGGTCTGAGTGTAAAGTAGGTCTAACCTTGAGGGCCGAGGTACCAGCGTCAGGTAATGAATTCGAGTTTACATATTGACTCACGAATAAAAGTAGGTAAAATCAGAAAGTATCCATGAAGTAATAATCGGTAGCAAGTTGAAATTGGAAAAAAACCTTCATGTCTGATATTCTGAGGTTTGTATAAGACTCCTAAATATGTTAGCAAACCACGGTATCAGGCACAGTATTAAAAAAATACCAGTGCATGAAATAAAAAGTTAGAATAAGAAACAGTAATTATATCAAATGGGTTTTTTATAAAAAAACGGACTATTTGGAGGAAATAACCCTTTTAATGCTCGCGTTACACGCTATTTGTGTAAATTCCTATTTCTGAAATAAAGTATTTTTAATTAGAATTTTTTTTGAAGGACCTATTATAAAAAGCCTACTTATTAATATTTCTATACTAAATCCGTTTAGTTCACTGCAGGGAACCCTGTAACTTAAGTAAATGGACCGTGAAAATAATGACATATTAACAAGGTTAATCAAAAAGGTTATAAGTTTGAGAAAGGTCTTGGTAAGCGAGTGTGTATTTGTTTTGGTAGTGATAAAGTACGATATACCTGTATGACTAGATGTTGTCGTATCAATAAACTCTCGCTGATTGGTCCGGTGCACACGGCAAAGAATATCTTATAACAAAACTGAGATCCTGTCACATGTACAGGCTGTTGTCGCGGTAAAATAGTTCTAAGTTAACCTAATGTTTCTTTTACAAATAACTTCAGGTACTATTTGTAAATAGAGTAAAGATTTCCACACTATGTCTCATTATTTTCTGGTGGTAGGAAGGAACTTCACAAATTACTCATTATTTAGTGGGAAGTTAACTCTTCTTGACCTTCTCCACCATCATACCATCACGGATTTGAATAGGGAACTGTCCTGTATTAAAGATTAATGATCAAACACCAACCAGCGTATTGAACATCCAAAAATTTACGAAAACATCAAATATGATCAAAATTAAATCATTAATGTGATTTTTAAGTACCGATCTATTGACAAAGAGTATGTTATTTGATGCTGTACAATTTTGACGTCTCAACTTGCTATCTCATAGAAAACTCCATACATTCGAGCGTTTTGACATTTAATAAAGAATTGCTGAGTTGACATATCAGGACACATCCCTATTCTGAGTGGACAGAATTAGTCAAAATTTGTCGCTAAGTAAGGGTGTAATATTGGTCCTACTAGGAGCGTATGGTCGTTTCTGTATCTTAAGATAACAGCTACTTCTGAAGATCTGTTGGCTTAAAAATATTGTCGCCAACATATTTGACGCCAAATAGTGTTACAGAAAAATCAACCTTATGCAGCTCTGATAAGGTACTGCATCAACATTCAATTACCTATTGGATCAATAGATGAACCTTATCCCAACTGTAATAACGATGATTTTTCTATGACACACTTAGCTGTCAAAGTGGGCCTTATAGATCTAGACAACTTTAGTTCTTCATTAAAAAGTAATAAAGTAATTTATTCTAAAGGACTATCATAGCATTACCTTAGTTAAATACTGTATCATTAACTCTTATGATTTATACCACAAAACCAAAGCTATCTTGTGAGTAAACACACGCTGTATACAGAGGCGTGGTGTCCTACCGGCGAAGGTCTCGCAGAACATGGACATTACGGCGGAGGCTACTGCGACCGGAGGGCAAGTTGCGCCACTCGAGTTGCCAAACCGACTCGTCACCAGCTGCCACGGGCCACTTGACGCTTCCGATCGGCTCGGTAATCACCGACCACCGCACTTCCTTGATTTGACTTAAACATCCTCTGAGTCCGTGCTTGTTTTGTCTTTGATTGATCAGGTTTGTAATATTATAGTGGATTCTCATATTGGGAAGGTAGATTAATATTTATTGTTACACATATACCCTGATGTTGCAAATGTCCAGAGGTCCTGAGTTCGATTCACAACTATGACACATATTTGTGAATGGACGGACATCTATAAGTATTTAGAAAAAAAAAGTAGTGTTAAGTAGTATATCAGTTATCTGGTTTCCATAGTACAAACCCTGCTTAGTTTAGGATCTGATGGCCGTACGAAAGGAATGTACCAGGCTATTTAATTTTTACATTGACATAGTTCACTACTTACTTTGTGTGATGCACAATGATCGTGCCTTGTGATCAGTGGCATAGCTACCGGAACTCTGACTTACAAAAGTTGTGATGTTTCTAAAATAACTAAACTTTTTGTTGGGAGCACAGGGCATACTTAGAAACCACTTATTGATTTCTCATTTGGACGTACGGATCCCTAAAAACAAATCTACCACGGTTTGGAGACAGGATAGAGTAAGGTTGAAAATGAGTAGTGAAGGAAAAATATGAACAAACACGAATAGGGCAATAAATTTTTTAATAAACCTAGAAGTTCTCATATTTTTACACATAAATTGAAACAAACATACATACAAATAAACAAGGATAACATTAAAGATTTAATTATGTATTTACAATAATAATTCCTACAATATTTTATTACAAAATTATTTAAATAAGGCAGTACATTGATTTTATTATTTCGCAACAAATAAGAAAGCTAAAAGTACAATAAACAACAGAGGCTCGCATGATTCATAATGTAGAGGTGCAAATGATTTTTTTATTGTTAACTAGCTGTCCCCCGCGGTTTCACCTGCGTCCGCGATGGATAATACATTTTCCCGAGATAATAAGCATCTTATGTGTTAATTCAGGGTATAAATAAACTATCATTGTCCCAAGTTTGATCCAAATCGGTTCAGTATTTTTCGCGTGAATGAGTAACAAACATCCATACTTCACACAAACTTTCACATTTATAATATTAATAGGGTCTTGTATGAGCCGACAAATAAGCAGACGGTCCATCTGATGGTAAGTGGTCACCGCCACCTATTTGTAACACTAGGGGCATCTCCAATGCGTTGTCGACCTTGAGACGTGAAGTTGTTAAGTCTCATGTGCCTGTAATTTCACCGGCCCCCTTACCTTGCAATTTGCAGATGGCTTTAAAATGTATCTAAAATTGATCCACACATATCACTTGTCATGGTCGTCGCCAAACTGTTTTGATTGATAGAAAATGACAAATAAGTAGGTACTACTCACAAGTAGATTTTTAATATAAGTAGGTAATTATTTTACATAAATAACAATAAAATAAGTAGTATATTAATTTTTACATTTTTAAAAGAATTGATTTCTAAATCCAACATTGATTTAAAATATATTGCCCGCTGCCCATAATAATTAAATATATTTTCTAGATACATAAACATATTGATACGTATTTCTAGATTTCATTTTCAAAACTTAGGTATCCTTTAAGTTTCTTATGCTAAATAAATGTTATACTATGGGACCTATGTACTGTGAATTCTAGAAAAGAATAATTTAATTTTTCATTTTAAAAATCAATCTCGTCTAACAAAAATGCATTATAATAATTATGATTATTATATAATGTAAGTATTTGAAATAATTACTGTGTAAGTTAACGATCACAAAAAAGTCGGTAAAAAAAAAACAAAAAAACTCAAGCACCGAATCCACAACAAAATTCTCAAAAAGGTTAGCTTCAATAGAACCTCTTTGCAGTGGACCGATTGAAAATACAAGATATTATTACCCTAAACTGATTAATATGGCAAGTGCATGATAAATAGACCCCATTGTAAAATTTGCTCAACAATTCCAAAAATGTTAAAGTACACAACCTAAACAAATCCTCAATCAGTACCAACAGAGGCATCTGCTCGTGGTGGCTTCAGCTTAGCCAATAATGGTATGGCAACACCAACTAATTCTTCCCAAGCAGCTAACCTACTACACGGTCCACATTCACAATCGTCCTCGCCTATGATATCCCCTTCCTCAAAGCCCAGATCTTCGCCAGAACAGGCGGTTCTATCAGCATCGTCATCAGAACTTTCTAAAACTCTATCTACACTTAGAGTTCGTGTAAAAGCTTTAGATTTGTGATTGTAATCTATTTCGTCGGGGTAGTTGTTATTGTCCAGGTTGAATTTAACCTGTAATGAGGAAATTTTTAATTGGTTTAAAACAATACTTTTTTTTTATTGTTGTTGATGTTTTTGCTGTCAATTATTTGAAAGTAAAATAAACCTGTTTAATTAATAAGTAGGTGTTTGCTTACATAATGTTTCTCAATTACTAATTCATAATAAAAGAATTACTAGTAAACTAAAAGTCTATTACTTTGGAATAGTCTAACGATAAGAATAGATTTGACTACCAGGTTAATATTTTAAAATAAATATTTAACAAAAACCTCAACAACTTTGGGATTTACAATTGGTGATAAGATGGGTACTTACATGGTTTTTTATAAGAGCAGGATCACTGGCGCGGCGTTCTCCAGTCTTTGAAGCTTCGCAGGCAGCGAAAACAGTTTCATCATCTAAAAATAAAATAGATTACAAAAAATACTAACGAAGCAAAAACACAAAAATAGTGCTTGACCCCGACGTGATTTGAACACGCAACCTTCTGATCTGGAGTCAGACGCGCTACCGTTGCGCCACGGAGTCGAATGATTCTGTGGGCGAAATTTTCGAACACAACATAGAAAACAGACATCGTGACCTTTGGTTTTGCAATATCATTATCAGTAAAGGAAACAATATAATTATTTAAATATTATTAATCGATATAACAATCTAGCATAATATAATCTCATAGATAACTTCTTATAATCGCATAAAATAATATATTCAATAAAAAGAAAAGGAATGTAGATGAGCCGCTTGCTATGAAATAATTTTTCTAAATTTGGCAAATTATTTTGTTTCTTTTTTGTAATTCTAAATGCATGTGTCATTAAAAAATATGTGTTCATGCCGTTTTTTATCTTACATTCTAGTATTTGGTATTTGTCGTAGAGTGTAGTTTAGTCCGAAAATAGATCATAAATAACGGGGCAAGAACGAGAGTATTGAACACAAATAGGGAGGGTCGCGTAATTTAAATAAAGACAACCTAATAGTCTACGAAATAAGATCTATTATGACTGGCCAAGATTTTTGGGTTGAATACATTCTTAAACAAATCTGTTTTTTTTTCAAATTCAAAACCATTTATTCAGTTTAGGCCCTCGGAAGGCTCTTATGAAGGTCAACTTTAAAGTTACTGAAGTTACTACTACTATAGTTTGACAACATAATCTTTTTACTATAATAAATGCTGAAGTTTGGATGTTTCTTAGTCTGAACGGCTGCACGGATTTGAATGAAACTTGGTACCAAGTTGGATTACAGTCTGGAATGCATAAATATTAATTTTGAGGGAATTTGGTAGATAGCTGATCTTATAAAGAGTAAATTAGGCTACTTTTTATCCCGGGAAAATGTTATATCTCTCAAATTGCGGGTGAAAATATGTAATATATAAGTATTAGAGATGTTATAAAGCTCCATAACTGTAACTATTAGATATCCGAAATAAAAAACTATCCTCCGAAATTATAATGTTTGTAAAAGTCTTCCCCCTCATATGATCAGGGCCTTCTTTTCCATTGGCCACGTTGGGCAAGTGCCCAGGGTCCCGCGATCCATGGGGCCCCCTAATTCGGAAAGAAAACCGGTTTCCATTACGCATGCGACGCGTCTTAGGGGCCCCATTATCCTAGTGCTCAGGGCATCCAATAGTTTAAAGATGGCCCTGCATATATCGTTTTTTGGGTACGTATTACGTATTGAGTCAAAGTTTCGTATACATATGAAGTGTGTTCGGTGACACTGCAATGTTATGGGAGCATCGAGCTGATCTGGCTAAACTGGCCATAGGAACTCCTAAACAACACACGATGGACTCGTTGTATTTGAGCTCGTTTGATTTGTCTTTGCCTCCTTAAGTGATTTCGTGAGTCTTATGATCGAGTCGGTAGATGGCGCTGGGAAATCTACGACAAAACAACGCACCCTTTTGAGTTTAGGGTCGTTTGAATGGTACATTAGTCTTCTTTTTTTTATATTTGGGGACAGTGGCGGATTTACCAGCAGGCTGAGTAGGCTGGAGCCTAGGGCGGCAAATTTTAAGGGGCGGCAAATTTAGTTCATAAATTTTTTATTTCGATTTACAAATTAAAAAAAACATTATTATACACACACATAATACAAATTTTGAAAATTTGAGAGAAATTAAAATATTTAACAAAAATATTCTTATATACAGTGCTAATTAATAAATATTTCAACATCTCTGCATGAACAATTCTTAAACGCTTTACTAATTATACAATAATGATTATGAACTTTTAGAATATCGCAATAGCGATTCGATATTATAATCGAAATTTAGTAATTTTTACATATATTCTTCACTGATAACTGCTATAATTTTTTCTACGTGTACCTAATAATTATGAGATCTGCTTACCCAATTCAATCGATATAATATCGATGGTCTAATAAAAATACTGACTAAAATTGACTAATTTTCATTAAATGAAAAACTAGTTCAATATCTTATAGAGATCACATTAATCGTATAACTGATAGTTGAACGACTGTGACTTGACAATAAAAAAAATCCCTCCACAAAATATGAAGTGAAACAATTATATAAATTCGGTACCATAGTTCTCAATAATAATAACTATATGGGTGGTTAAAAGTTGAAGATGTAACGAGGATGATGAAGCACAAATTATAAAGTTGGAATTTTATTGATAGAAAATTGATATGATTGTAGACTAAGATATCAAAATTTAGAGGCGGCAAAAATTGAATAGCCTACGGGCGGCAAATCTATAAATCCGCCACTGTTTGGGGAAGTTTTTTACACCCTGTTATCTTTTTTTATAAAATCTTGATTAAAAAAATATACATTTAATATTTACGTCTCATTTGTTTCGGAATTCAATCAATTGTTTAGGTAAAAACTAATTTAGTAACTTATTATACTATAGTAGTTAGGTATCTACCAATAAACATGTTGAGCGCAGTAGTGGCGTAGTGCGCGTGCTCGGCGTCGAGCGGCGCGTGCGCGGTGGCGGGGGCGGGCGCGGGGGCGGGGGCGGGCGCGTGCGCGAGCGCGTTCCACAGCGCGCGGGCGAGCAGCGCGCCCGCCTCGCCGCGCCTGCTGCCCGCCGCGTGCAGCAGCGCGCGCGCCGCCAGCGCGGCCGCCCGCGCCGCGTCGCCGCGCCGCCCCGCGCCGCACACGTTGACCAGCACGCCCGCCGCCGCGCACCGGACGCACGCTTCCGCTACACAAGTTTATGTTGCATGTATATTTTTACAACTCACTGTAGTTGTGGTGCTAGTACACCGTCGAAACCCATAGGTGTGTACGTCTACTAGTATCCAAAATTATTTACTCTAGACGGAAACACTCCGAGTAAAAGTAGTAGGTCGGGGTGAGAACGTGAGCTCCGATCCTCATTGACGCAGGCGACATGGCCTCCCATCACCGTCACTGCTGGGTACGTGGAGGAATGCACACCGACCGCTCACCCCGGAGCCGCCGGGTAACCGTGAGGATTTGCCCACATTAAAAAAAAGAAGGTAGAGCACCGTACCATGTTGCAGGTAGGGCAGCAGGTCATCGAGGGCCCCCGCCTGCACGATGAGGTGCGCCGCGCGGGGCGCTCGCGACACGTTGCCGAGCGCGCGCACGGCCTCGCAGCCCGCCGGCCCCACCCCCGTCGCGCCGGGGCCGCTCCTGTTTAACCACCGACAAGTCGCTGGCAATAAACAAAAGAGTCACTAAGTTATATAACTCGACACTGGCAAAAATATGGTAGTAGATTTAAAAAGTTGTGACAGGTACAGTAGCTCTTCGTGCAGAATATTTCCTCTATATTAAACATATTTAAGCAGGGTAATGGTAGTAGGCACGCCAACCTATTGTGTAATGTAGTGTGAATTGGCCTCACCATCAGATGGATCGTCTGGTTGCTTGTCAATCTCACATAAAAAAAATCAGGACCAGTAACTCAAGTAACCTTTAAGCCAGTGTAGCCCCCATCTTAAAATACTATCACCATTTCGTAAATAAAAGTAACCTTTAAGCCAGTGTAGCCCCCATCTTAAAATACTATCACCATTTCGTAAATAAAAGTGATTTGTCATCAGCAACAGTCATATATTATAACAGAGTATATAAAAACATATAAATAGAAAACATAGTCCCGAAAAAAGAAGGACTGAGTTAGAAACAGCAAAGATAAATGACGACAATACAATCATACCTTTACAAATCTGATCGAGTGACTCGTCAAGTGGATCGGGTGGTTCCGGCGGCTCTCGGTAGAATGTGATGTTGTTGAGGGTCGCGAGCGCTGCAGTCGCTAACTCCTCGCGTCGCTCTATGACGTTCGCACGTTCATCTTCTGGTATATCCTGTTTAATACCATCACATTATCCAGTAAAAGTTTTCGAGGTATGCTATAAATCTTATACTTTAATAATATCAAATTACGGCTTTAAAAATTGAGAAATATGCCTCAGTTTTATGATGAAAAGCAGTAGTGCACTTGTATTAGTGTGTTTCGGTTGGAAAGGTAAGGGGGCCGGTGAAATTACAGGCACTTGAGACTTAACAACTTCACGTCTCAGGGTCGACAACGCATTGGCGATGCCCCTAGTGTTGCAAATGTCCATAGGTGGCGGTGACCACTTACCATCAGGTGGACCGTCCGCTTATTTGTCGGCCCAGGTGGTATAAAAAACAACAACACAAATATTTAGTAACTAATTCCACTGGATCTCCTTCTCTGTCAAGTCCCAAACAAGGAAACTCAACAGGAAATCGACACGTGTTTTGCTTCTACACGAAACATAAGAAATTTATTTGACATGGGCCAATATCACACTCTTATGATCTTGAATATATTAAATTATAATTTCTAAATTAAAAAGCAAACCGATAAACAATCTCTGTTATTTCGTACCAAATTGCTACCAGATTTCTCAGCCAGTTCGAGACAAGCTAACAGCGCTTTGATACATCTCTCGGCATGCATTGAAGCTAGTCCTCTGCCGGCTCGTTCCGCCAGGCACAAGTTAGCGACCACCCGGACTGTCTGTAAAGGGTAGAATCATATCTTACCAAATTGATCAAGGGAAGTGATTACAGCATAGAGGAAGACGTGATTTGCGACTGCTCTCTTCGGGCTGATGTAATTAGATGCTTAGCCAATTTCAGTCTTATTTCAGTGGATCTAAATTCAGATTCATTGACAGCTGCCTGTCCATCGATTCAGCTCAAAGAGTAAACAAGCTAAAGTGGTAAAGACTGTTGAAGAGGAGTGGTCCGATGACCAACGATGATGGTTAACGTAGTATGGGAAGCCCCCAATTCGATGGACGACCTAACTCAAAACGATCTGAGAACGAGATCCCGAGCTGGTCTAGATACGTCTGGCAAAGGTATGGAAGGAGTAGAATGCTTGTTGATGAGTTAAATCCCTAGAGTTGCCATGAGTTAGATAGAATAGTCAAATAGTTGACAGAGGCTTATAATTTATAGTTGAGTTACCTTTATAAGAACATCCTCGTTTGATCCGTCTGATCCTCCCAGATCTGTGCCAATAAGATGTAGATCAGGATCCGAGTCCGTGTCCCGTGGTTCGTGGTCGCTGCGATTCGTATAAGACTCCAGTATGGTGAGTAGGACGTCTACGGCACCTTCCTCATTGTAGATCTGAAGATTTAGAGTATAAGTTAGTGTCAATTGTCTAGGTCATTGAGCATTACCAATTTCCTGGTTGCCTTGCTCGATCTTCGTGAATTGTCCCGTGGAGCAAGAGAGAAGTAAAACTGGGAGAAATGGATATTTCTAAGTTATGCTGTAGTCCCTTCGTCCACCAGTCTGCGGCCAAAAAACTATCATCTAATGATCTACTATGGTATACTACGGGACTATCACCATTTGCAATACAATAATTCTATTTTTATCTCTTGTTTACCAACTTGATGCTATTCTAGTAGGCTATGAAGTTTATATCTAAGTTTAGTATAACGAGGCGACGTACATTGATCCGCGCCTGTTCGTCGCTGGCGGCCATGTTGCCGAGCGTGTAGGCGAGCCGCACGGCCAGCGGGGCTCTCGGCGCGCACGCGGCCAGCGCCCGCACCAGCGCGCCCGCAGCGCCGCCCGCACCTCCGCCCGCACCCCCGCCCGCACCCCCGCCCGCACCCGCACCCGTGCCACACAGCCACGCGCAGCAAGACTCCTCCGCCGACAACACGCTGCGCGATCGCAAAACAACACTTGTTAACTCTAATACTAGTCACCAGGTGATGTACAATGGTCGTGGCGTCAAGAACGTTCTGTCAGTGGACATTCCTTAGCTGCATGATGACGATGATATTCTAAAAAAAATAAGATTTTCTAGGGGCACAGTACCTGAGGCATCTCGCAACATTAGTAAGGACATCCCGGTCGGTGTGGTGCGTGAGCGCGGCCAGCAGCTCGGCGAGCGCACCGCTCGACACGAACTGCCTGGCGTCCTGCTCGCCCGCGCCCGCTAAGTTACGGAGCGCACCCGTTAGCTGATACAGCGCGTGTGTCGATTGTTCTGATACTCCGCGAGGGTTTTCTGCTTTCTGGTACAGTTTATACAGAAAATTTGTGATAAATATAAGAGATAATATTAAAGAATATTGACACAAATCAGTCTGCCAACTCAGCATGATGTCGGTTAGGTATACGAAGGTAAACACATAACCCACATTGCTCTTCCGTTGGGGCCGGCATGTGAGAATACATTATCTTCTATTCTGGTTCTAAAATGCAGATCTACTTTTCTCACATCGACTTCCTTCGCAACAGATTCACTGTCCCCCACTTATCAGTGACGTACCGCAGTATTGAGTATCTTGAGATGCAGCGCGGCGAGATGCAGCGCCCCGGCGGTGCGCGCGCGGGCCCGCAGCGCCGGCTCCAGCGCCAGGAAGCGCAGCGCGCCCGCGCCGTACACGCAGCACTCGCCCTCCGACACCGGCTCTGCGCGCCCGTACCCCTCCACTACCAGCTCTGTTCCACACAGTCGGAACATATACAATTCTATATTAAAACTAACCGAAACGCTGCATAATGGCGGTAATTCTATAAATTGTTGCAATGCCATAAATTCAGAAATAGGGGGACCGAAAGATACAGCAACTATTGGGCTGTTCAGAAGTGAATGATGATGAGCTGTCACTACGTTCACGATTCTGTAATGTTTGTGAGTTTAAGAACATCTGAAAACGCTATCACCAAATGCCCTTTGTACTCGTAAGCATAAGCACCGAAAGGGCATCCTTTTTTGTTACCCTTAGACAAAAATGAAAATAAGTAAAAATCAAAGATAGCCACAATACAGACTGCAAAATTAATAATAATAATCAGTATCAAAATCACTTACCGAGTAAGTTGCTATTTCTGAAGAAGTGATCATTCTTGTCATTTCTTGCTATTTTGAATACGAGCTTGCAAGCTGCTGCCAAATGTTTGCCTGTTACGCGCATCTGAAATATTATTTTTGAATAAAATATACATACACAAATACAATATTTTAATCACATAATTGATGTAATAAATATTACCGTAAACATAGCCCGTGCGATGGTAACTAACACGCGTTCATCTTCACTGTCTATATGCGTGTATAGGGAACGGAGAACCAAGTCTCTTAGGCTGCTGGATGGCGAAGTCTTCTCAAGAGTCTTTATCAACGCTTCCACCAGATTGATTGTACGGTTGACGTCACGACTGCGTTGAGATAACGCTTCCGATAACTCCAGGAGGCTCAGGCTGTTGAAAATCATGAAACTAGTTCCTGGTTCATGTTTCATATTAGAACTATAAAAATAGGAGTAAGTGTAGTAGAGCTTTTAGTGCAGATTTTTTCCGAGGAAGTTCTACCACTCTACCCATTTCCGCCATGAAGCAGTAGCCAACTTGTACTTATGTCTTTCGGTTAGAAAGGTAAGGGGGCCGATGAAATTACCGGCACAACCTCACGTCCCAGGGACGACAACGCATCGGCGATGCCCCTGGTGTTGCGAATGTCCTTGGCGGCCACTTACCTGCCTGTTTGACCGCCAATATGCGTGGTATGATATAAAAAAAGAAAACCTGATCATAGGCTAACGCAATATAATTCTCTAAGATGGTTAGGAGAATTATCAATCAATAGGCTCTAGCTAGATGAAAAAAAAAGCACTCATGATATACGATGCGTTGTTTTAGCATGATTTGTGAAAACCTACACTAGAACATGAATCTGAGACTAAGTTTCACCTATACAATTAAATATTTTGCTATTTTAGGGGTAAATCCTATGATAGTTTTACCTGTCATAGTGATCAGCAGAAGCATTCGGCAGCTGAACGGCTAAATGTTTGACAGCTATATCCCCGAGTGCCTGGTTACCATTGCTGCCAGCATCATGTGACACTGATTTGAAGCCTGCGAACTGTTTCTTCTTCGAATTCGAATCAGGACTTAGAGCTGAAATTTTGTGTTAAGGACTCATCAGACGAAGCTATTAGTCGATATGATTCAACAAGATCACTTCACGAACATACAATACTAGTTATAACAGAATATATATATCTATAAATCTTAGGAAGGAAATTATTAACATATTCTCTTACATTTACACATATTGATATCAGCTGTCATGTTGCTGTCACCGTTTCCTAATGGGCGTATGATAGAAATTGCTTGTGATAAGTCCCATTCCGTTTTAGTTTCTGAAATGGAATTATCAATTTTTGAGCCCATGAGAATTTACGTTATTCCTTCAGGTGAAGAGAGATATTGGAAAAAATCTGTCACCTTCTGCCGTAGCTTGGCCATTACGTCTGTGCAGAGGTTTGCTGCGACCACTAAGATGGGGTAACCTTGGAAACCCTCCCCAACCATCACTGGAACGGTCTTGAACTGATCGATGTTGGCTCCGAACCTGTTTGTTGACACTGTACTGATGATTGAAAGTAAGTTCCGTACGAAAATATCATGAGCAAGAGAACCCGTTTGACAATAAGCGCTTAACCAAGAAGCTGTATTTTTGAAGCTTTGAATTGCAGCTTACCGCAAGTTTCTTACGAGACTTCTGAGTTTCTGTCAAGATCTCGTTCAGGCAATCCTCGTCCAAGCTGGCGACGCGAGGGCCCATCGCCACCGTCATCGGATCTTCGTTATTCTCCGACAAACTCAGGGATTTGAGGCTGTGGAATTATAGGACATGAGAAAGAGTCTCAAAACTTGATTTACTTCAATATAGCCTTCTGCCAATAAATTTAATAATTCTATTTATTAGAACTTTCAAAGAGTTATTTCTCCATCCAACCAAATATGTTAAAGGCTGGATTTCCTCCTGGGATTTACGACGTAGCTATGCGGCAGTTTAGCACTAGCATTGACATTTCCATTGCTTAGCGCGTGATAGCTTTCAATAAGCGATTCGATTGGCGGACTTATCGCAAAGCTGCCTCGCACAATTCAGGTGGAAACATAGCCAAAAACACCAAAAATACCCAAATGTCTACAGGTAAGGCGATCGTGTAATCGAAATGATGGCCATCATCTGAGATATAGAATCCGTCGCGAAGGTAAGTGAGATCTTTGCCCTACAGTGGGGCTGTAGGACACTGCGAAATTTTCAACATAATAATAATACATTACTCAAAAGCGCTGGGTGGTCTGGTGTCCTTCTTTTGCGAGCGTTCAGTGAACAGCGTGCGCTGCGGCTCCCGCGGCGTGAACGGGCGACGCGTGCGCAGCGGCCGGAGCGCGCCGCCAGCGCCCGCGCCCGCGCCTCCAGAGGTGCCTGCACCACTTGATGCACTGCACATCTCTGTCCATAATATTGATAAATTTATCTTCTGTATTTTTCTTGATATAGTTGAATGAAAGAGTATATCAATGACCACCTGCTGCATTTAAACCTTGCAACAAATGTTCAACAAAGCATTCGAAAAGAGGGCTGGGTTGGTCGTATTCAGCGCCGGTACCACACTCCACTGCCACCACACGGCACAAGTAAATAAATAAATTACAAGTTCAGTGTAAGTGTAGTGTTTGCACCACGTGCATACGACTATCAGCACAGTTCACTCAATATTGGAATGAAAACCTTCTGGGAACTTGTTGACATATACCAAAGTAAGCGGCGGACTCGTTAAGGTATTGCTACATCAATGGTTTTGAGAAGCGTTGATATAGTTTTGTTACTAAACAGTTTTGGTTTTAGTTTTGGTACGTAAGCTAAGCTAACTGACCACTAGCTTGTTTGCCAATTTAGTAGTAGAAAAAAGTTTACCCTATTTATTATGTCGTCGATAAAAACAGTCCAGTGTGTAATATCAATTTAATAAACCTTGACCTTGATTTTGCATTATTGTGGTCATACCTAAAGCCCCTCTACCACGCGAACCATTTGATATATAAACTTCTTTCAAGAATTGCGAATAACACACATTATTAATTCAACCTTTTTACCCTCTATAGTGCCTTTTTTAAATTTGGAATTTAAAGTTAACGTTTGTGTTTTAAACTAACCCATAACTTGTTATTCTTGGCCAATTAAAAACCACATTAAGAATCAAATTTATAAAATAAAAATGATTCTAAAAATCATAGAGCATCGCGTGCTAGTCCACGAGTTCACCGTGGCAACCAAGATCGTAACAACAATGAGTCTTGACCGCGCGACCTGAGGTTGAACCACCTTGAACACAGGCTCTCAAACTTCTCAAAATATAATGTAACTTTATAAGTGTAGGCCAACTTTCTGAACGCTTTATCGACAAGTCAATGGCTTCCTTGAAAAGAAAAATCTGTTGGCTATAAGATTTCGACCTTTTACTACCGTCCCGCAGGATTCATGTTTCCGAGGGTCCTGATGTGTCCCGGGATAATAACATAACCTATATAATTTGGGAATTTCAATGAAACCATTTCTAAATTAGGTGCAGTGGTTTCGGAAATTACCTTCAACATACACAGTCTCAGAAAAATCAAGCTTGCGCCTTTTGATATACTAGCGACCCGTCCCGGCTTCGCTCAGGTGCAATGTAGATACTAATACATACAAACTTTCCTCTTCAATCACTCTATCTATTTAAAAAAACCGCATCAAAATCCGTTGCGTAGTTTTAAAGATTTAAGCATACATAGAGATATAGGGACAGAGAAAGCGACATTGTTTTATACTATGTAATGAAGTTAAGAATTAAGATCTACTATCCAATGACAACTGCACACAGCTTAAACAATTAACAGTTCACAGTTACACAAGTTCATATACAGATCATCAATCAAACACAAATCTGAGATAAAAAAGAAAAGTACAATTATAAAACAATAATTTAAACTTATAAGTAATAAAGACGAATAAAAAACGAATGAAAAAGTGAAAAATTACAATACAAGCAAATTTTTAAACAATGTTTGATATATTCCTCTTTGAACCGCCTAAAACTACCATTAAACAAATCAAGAACAAGAACTATTCAATCTACTCGAAAAATCTTAACAATATCGACGTTTTATTTATATAACTTCATATTTAAGCTTTCAAACTATGGAAGTCGCAGTTCGTATGTGTAATATTATGTCGTACCGAAAATGCAAATGTAATTCTGCGTACGAAGTTTTGGGAACCACTGACCTTGAAACACCCCAACCATATAAATTTGATAACAGGGTTCCATACCGACACGAAAATATCATTATGTAAACGTCTAATGGGTATCGTGGATTTGATTACGTGAAAACTTTTGGCATGAATACAGATTAGTTATGGTATAACTACCTTCACTTAGGTTCTATTTACTTATAGGCATATAGGTAGGTTAGGTAGTTCTACAGAAGCGGACCTACAATCCGTGTCAATTTCGACCAATTCTAAGTGATATTGTGCAAATGTAAATTTTCTTCTTTTTTACTATGCACACTTCGTAACAAAAAATGTTTGCATTCACTTGAAATAACTAAAAAAGTTTGAAATTTATTTTTAGGTATATATTCTTTATTTAAAAAAATATTATGTAGTTCAAATGCAATGTAGTAGCTTCAGTAACTTTAAATTTGACCTTCATAAGTGCCCTCCGAAGGCCTAAACTGAATAAATGGTTTTGAATTTTGAATGTATTTAAACAAGATAGAATTAAAAAGCATTTTGTATATATTTTATCATAACCATAAAATTCTTAACTTTCAAAGTGAACGCAAACACTTTTTGTTGTGTGTAAATATAAAAGTAAAGGCAAGCCTGACCACAACTCTAGCATAGTATGTGACGATGTGCCGTAGATTAGGCATGGAATATGAATATGGAATGTGGAATAGGCACTTTTATTTCATAAAGTAGCAATCATTTAATGAAATGACTTATTTTTTTCACAGTGATTTCACGTGTGAAATTTCACAGCCAATGATTTTTTTTCGCAATGCTCTAATGTCACTCTTGGCCGTGCGACCCGTTCGTAGCGACGATCAGTATATATTTTGCTCTTTCTAACACGACTGGGTTAGAAAGACGCTCTTTCTTTCTGACGTCGTCGTGAGTCATCGGTGAAATACGATGATATCCGAATGATCTGCGGTGTGCGATTTATCATGTAGGCAAGGTAGCAGAAAAGTAGCAGAGTGATTTTTAACATTCGACGTCAAGGCAGGTAGCAGGTGTGACATATGAAAAAGTATTTCATATGATTTTTCACTTGCTATTTGTGAATCATGCCATGCCTACCGTAGATGGTAAGCTCACAAAGAAGGGAACTGACTCTGAAGTGCAGCTTTCATAAAAAAACCGACAGGGGAATACTAAAAGGTAGGTACCCTTCGAACGTGCAATGGGTACCTCACAATATTTTCCTTTGGAACCTTAAGCTCTTTATAGGATTCGAACCCACGACTCTCTTCATGGCATTCGACGTCAGTACCAACTAAGTTATTTATTTAAATTAGTTTATATTACTTCCTATGCCACCTGCATACTTCCACTTTTGTGCTTTGATAGATGTGCATCCAAAGTGAGTAAGGATTTACTAACAATTTATTTATTCTTAATTATTTAAACCAGTACCTACTAACAGTTCAGTAAACCATACACTGGTAAATTGTGGTCACCGGCCTCCAAGGTCTTATCGTTATAAGGGTTACCGGCCTAACACCTAGATTCCCAATTATGGCATGGCAGTTCAATGTTCTCAAACCAGAATAGAAGGACAGCCAAATACCACACGTTTAGTCCTAATTGTTATTATTTTTGGATGAAACTCTCTCTTTCTTCATACTATTATTATGTTAACATCTACGTAGGTCATACACACGGTTACGTTTTTTTTCCCAATTTTACAATATTGAGTTAATATCATTAGCCCCCGTACAATCAAATAACACAAAACAATAAATAAGTCCATCAAATTATTATATTTGCTCTACTTTACCTTTAATTATATTATTACATACTAGTTATCCCCCGGGGTTTCACCCGCATCCCCAAGAGATATAAGCATACATATAAACCTCCCTTTTGAAACATTGTATATTGATGAAAACCGCATCAAAATCTGTTGCGAAGTTTAAAAGATCTGACCGTACAAACGGCGGAAACGACTTTGTTTTATACTATGTAAGGATGTCAGTATCTGATGACAAACAACGTGCCTTAAGTATATTAATAACACAGAAAATATGAAGCCTAGACGAAGTCGTAAATGGAAAAATATTCATTCCCACAATGTAAGTTATTAGTCTGGCCACTATATGTGAAAACCACATTTATGTGGCGTCAAACCTGCCAAAGGAAAACACAGGCCGTGTGGATAGTCGCGTGATTCGAACACATTTATTCACCTTGTACAATACTGACAAAGTGAATACGGAATGATATTTTGTCGCGAAATTATTGTTTCCTGAAAGTCAACGGCGTAAATGTAGCGATTACATTACATATCTTTGGGTTGTGATGATATAGTGACTGTATCAGACAAAAATCCGGTTGAGTGTCATTATTTTGTTTCAGAACTTTTTACGACTTTGGAACTCATTCAACACAACTTCTATAACGCTTCACGATTGACTATCGTTCTAGACTCCCAGTCAAACGGGTGTGTGTGACGTACGGATTGACGGACAGATGAGACGAGAAGAATTATCTGTATTTTTAATACGCTTTTATTAGCTTCAGGCGTATGTTAGTATGTAACGGAATCTTTGAACATGATTTTGACCCCCTTCAAGACGTCGGATTAACTCGACATTTGGCATACTTGTTAAGGGCCGATGACAATTCAATATAGTTTAACCCGTAAAGAAGAAAAAAAAAATATTTAAAAAAAAGCATGGGGTGCTTCTTAAAATATTATCAAAATGATAATTTTTCTACTCATAATAAAATATTTATAACTATTGACACCATGCACCCCACGCTCTTTTTTTACAATAATATATTTTTTTCAAATTTATTTTCTATTTTTTAGTTGGATTTTCTTTATTTCTATTTTCCATAAAATACTATTTGGCGCACACGACACGACTACGCTACGCTTGCGATAAATGTGACGAAATTATAAAGGTTTATTTTTTTACCATTTAGCTACAGAACATAGAGCTGTTATTTAATTTTACCAATAAAATAAAGGAATCTCATTATTATATTTGATTATTACTTGATAAAAAGAAGGAAATTTTAAAGGAAAATTGGATTTCTATGCTTCTATGTGACCCCAACTGAAGAAAGATCACTTTGCTAAGAAAACATGTCGGATGCTTTGAAAAAGCTAGTGTTGTTCTAATTTTGAAAATACCTCCGTTAATAGCTGCTCTTGCTTCGCTGATGATCTCCGCGGAGGTTTTGCGCCGCGGCGGCGCATAAAAGGGTGCGCCGACGTCGCGTCTCGCGCCCCTCTCACTCATTGCCTATGCTGTAACAAAGACAAAACAGTCACATTCTACGAACATTGTATTTTTTTACGTCTATCATTCTATAGATTCAATGTAACGAGAGACCGATAGTAAACACATTTCACATAACTTTTTACGGTCTACTCATAAAACGGCGTTTAGTCTAACTTGACACTTTTATTTTTACAACATGGATCCTATATTTATTTTCATTGCAAACAAACAATATTTTATTTATTATTATGTACTTAATAACATAAATATCGACCATCTTTCATGCTTGGTATTTCGAATTACAGACACGTGTGTCACTCAAAGAACCTTCTATTTTGTAACTTTCTTTTATAATGAATTCATAATTTAACACTAATCATACCAACACTTACTAGGTACCTATTTCTACCATAGCGGGTCAAATGTGACTTTATGTTTCCTGCTTGAATGTATGAAATATGGTTGTTAGCAAGGGAAATAAATAGTATAACTGTATATTAATTAGTAAGAAAAAGTCATGAAGTCAAATGTGCAAAAGCAATAAGATGATACGTGCATTTTCAATGCAAAGTTCAAAATGGGTCATTTGACCCGGCTATGGTATGTTTAGTATTAAGTTGCGTTTATGAAGAGCATATAAGTTTTATTATTTCCGAAATATAAATTAACCTGCCACTATGGCACTGCAACAATCAAATCAAAGCCGAAAGTAGCTTTGATAAAACATAACCTGACTTTTATGTACACAAATTATCGCCTCACGGTTTTCCCCATATTCTATATTTTTTCGGGATAAAAATGTCCATTGTTTGCTCCAAAACATGTTCTATTGCACATGAGTGCCTTAAATTTCAAAATGTTCCGACCGGTTAAGATCTGTTCAGAAATAAGTGAGATAACTAAATTTAAGTAAATCTTTAGTTATTTATTTATAATCCATGTATTTGGCAATAGAAAAAAATCAATGTAACACTATATATTAAGGAACCACAAGCCTCAGTTCAAAACAACGAGCTGAGCAAGCGCGGAAAGATGTTAATTTATAAAAACACAATACAAATAATCTTAAAATAATTTATTGTAGAATCTTCAAAGAGTACGGACTAAGAGTCCATAGAAAATGTAAAAAAAAAAGTACGATACGTTATCACTGTAGGTAAGTACCGAGTGGGTATGCTGCCGCAAACCATGTATTCTATGCAATATTAGCGAATACAAATGATACTGGTTACCTGGGCGGTGCGGCTACATAATGTAGTTTCGCTGAAGCCACCAAATTTCATATAAAAGCCCGGCTGTATTCAGTGCCGGATTAAGCAAGCGCGGGGTCCGTATCAAATTCTGTCGAGGGTCCTTTGGTCTGCTATGGGTTCTTTAGTATAAAGTGGTAAAAAAAAACAATAGTAGGTAGGATAGACACGCGGGGCCCCATTTTGCGCGGGGCCCGTAGCATTTGCTACTCTTGCTGCGTGGTTAATCCGGCACTGGCTGTATTCCGCGCGCTATTCGTTGCCTACAGGGGTAGCAAAATCGTCTATCCTTTATGCGTGATTGGGTCACATCCAAACGATCACAATTACAATATTAATAGGATTAAATGATTAAACTGGGACGGAAGTAGGTCAACACGGACACCCGATTATTTATTTATTGTCTTGTCCATTCACCCGAGGTGTAACAACCTCTGCGACCTACATACAGAACAATTGTTATTTATTATATATATAATTATGTTGCTGAACACCTATCGATGTGTTCAGATAGTTGCACTTGAGAGCCAGTTGCTTTTTGAGCTCGATCGGCTGGCTAGCCCCTTATATGTTCTTCCATATGGCTAATGTCACTGAATACTATGGCTAACATTATTTTTTTATGAGTTTTCGAACCATTTATTCAGGCCCAGAGTAGAATAGTTTATGAAGGAAAAACCCACTAACGAGAACCTTTTGACTATTTTATTTTTCAAGTTTAAAAATTTCCAATCTCTTTAATCGTCGACTTCCTCTATTGAGGATGTATTTTCCATTATCTATCATGATGCTACTTTTCAAAGTCAGAAGAAAGAGTATATAATAGAAAATTAATTTATAATACGGCTGTACGACTCTTTACGTTTTCATCAAAAAAAATCTGTCGAAAAAATATTTTTTTGAGAAAACTATCTTGTTTAGAACAGTACGTATTCGTTGCACTGCATTATTCGTGGAGTAAGATCATACAACTTATTATAACATAAATGTAAGCCACCTCTAAAGCCCCACTTTTATTATTTTAGTCCTTGCAGACTGGAGGCTAACGGAATTTGTATGATTCATGCATAGGTACGTCATTTTGGCGCTAATGTGATAGATAGATGACTGAGAACAATTTCGATGTCGAAACGTATAAGAAAAGCTATTGAGTGCTGTGAATTTTATATATATGTTTAAAAATGGAATAAATTAAATAATACTTTAAATCATTACCAATAAATTATGTACATACAAATTATGCAAAGCAACTTAAAGTAGAAAATTATGCTTACCTTATAAAATTGCACAATTCAAATAAGGGTTGATTAAAGTCTCCATTATTAAATTAAATTACTTTTAAACTTAAAAATGTTAATCTATATAAAACATAACCTTTACCAATTAAAAACCACAGTAAAAACCGGTGAAGCAATTAACAAACATAAGTCGCGCTACGGCGTAGCATAGGGAGCGATAAGCGGGCGGCGAGCAACACGCGCTACGAGTTACTAACGTAGGTTAGGGTGCCTCAACGGCTTTGTTTCATTTCGTAGCACGTCGTAGCATAACGTTATTCGTAGAACCATTAGGGATTATGATAAAAATCCACTGGAATTCAAACCTTAATCAAATGTTATCAAGGTTTTGAATTAGTTTGGGGAGAGCCTGGTAATCTGTCAGTACTAGGAACTTGCCTGTATTCAGCCAGTCTCTCACAAAGGACATTATATTTGGAAACTGTATTATTATTTCTGTTCCATCTAGTTATTAAGCAACCTTTGTGAAAGAAATAAATAAATATTATTAGTTTTGCCAAAAATTGTGCTTAGGAGTCTATTTACAATTTATTTGCACTAAGGTAGGTAGTATAACTTCTATCAGCCGTATAAATGACGTCATTTTGAAAAGTTTTAGAAAACATGGTAATTAAAACGTACTTTACGTAAGTATACGTATTTTATGTATAAACTAGATTAAAATAATTTTATAGTTATTTTTTTATTAATTTTATCAATAATTGCAGTACCTACATATCAATATAGTCACTTTTGTGTAAGATTGAAAAAAAAATAGTTTTTATTATTAATGTTTTTAATTAGAGTACCTACATATATATTATTTTACAGATAATAAACAATATACGAGTATGACGCCAACACTGATAAGATTCCAACATAGATAATCAGTTTAATTAAAAACTGGATTAATTTCATCCTTTGATACGAAAATATTATGACTGACAAAGTTAAGCGTTTATATTCTATTGTACGCGAATTACTTTCAATACAATAAGACTATAGATAATATCTGACAATAAATACAAATGCAAACTACAATTGCTCTACGACGTAGTCTACATGATAGTGTGTCTCACCCTCAAGGTCGACAACGACACAATCCGATGCACCGATAAACCTACTTCCATGAAACAATTCAAACGATATTTTATTACTTTAAGTATCAGGTATCTATTACTTACGTGGAAATACACAACGGTACATTGATACACGGCACTTTATTGGTTGTTCTAGGAATAAAAAATATATCCTTGATGTGGTTTTTTTATAGTGCTATACGTTAATAAAGCTTCAGCCTATTTAGTTTCACTTAAGCATGAAAATACCGTGTGATCTGGTTTCCTGGTGATTCTCGGGTAAATGTCCGGCTATGTTTTAAAATACCCCTATTTGTTTACAAATTATTTCAAGTATGTACGTCATGCAAGGAGGAGACACAATATCCAAATATTCGAGAAAAAAAAATAGAACTGGCTGGTAAAGAAGAAAACCTATTAAAATTCCTGGAACAACCTCATTACGGTTTTAGTTAGGATGTAGAGAGAATAATCATTCTAGGTAATTAAATAATTAAAATTAAAGAGCCGGTATTCATGTGCACTTTTAAAGCATAGGTTTAGTTTAGTTTTCATGTTACAAAGAATCATTTAAAATGTTTGGTAGGTAGTATGAATAATATAATGATATGATAGTGATTGAAATCGAAAATCGTGAGTAGGCACACAAAAGCCAGAAGGGAACTAACTCTCAAGTGTTGTCTGTATACAATACCTTCAATATTAAGCTGTTCTATTCCTACAAACTATACTTGCGTCGACAGGATTAAAAATATTCAATAATTAACTATGAGATTAAAACTACAACTCAGCAAATTCTCATCAAAATCGCAAAGTAATTTAGCCCTGAAAATTTAAAAGACAGAGACTCACTTAGCTTTAAAATAAAGATGTAATATTATCATGCAAGCAGCTACAATAAATGTAGATTTAAAATAAATTACATATTGGGTAAATAAGAATTTAAAATGGTACAAAAATTATATCCGAAAGAGGAGGAACGAAAAAGAGGATGACCGGGGCGTAAATGGGAGGATGTCCTGAAGGCAACACCAGATGCGACATGGAATAGGAAAACTTACGATCGTGAACTATAGAAGGGTCTGGGAGAGGCCTATGCTAAAAAGCAAAATAAGTTAATTACCGATGTCTACATTAAAGTATACATTATTGTATATCAGACTTAATATGTTTGTTAATAAAGGCTATTTTAGCATATTAAGGGTTATATTAACTTACTCAACATGTTAATTCTCAATCCCAAAGCAGTTATTCAGTAAAGAAATCACTTGTCTAAGTTTTTATTATGTTTTGCATCGCAACCATGAATGGCAATCGATTATAGTATAGCGAATTGGATGCTAAGTAGTCACCTAGGATACCGATGCCAAACATTTAAACCTGTGGGATTCGTAAAGCCAGTCGCGTGCTTAAACTTACATACATAGATGCTTATAGTAGTAATCATATTGCAATTCTACTTTACGTACAGAATAGCTACTACCCCGCTGTTTTACTCGCATTCCCGATTGACTTAATCTATCTGTTACGAACCGAACTTATTTACATCACCTTTTTGGATTTAATTTTGTATTCTTAATTCAAAAGGTACTGACACTAGAGAAGTTCGCTGGTTTTCTCATTTTGTCTTGTAAATTGATTTAAAATAAACTGTGGCTTCAATCCAGCGCCCTCTTTCATTTTGTATCGTTACGATCAGTAACATTTTAATAAAATTCAAAAAGGTGATGTAAATAAGTTCTGTTCGTAACAGTATCCTCGGATTATAAAATAGTCTATTTCCATTTGGAAAAATGTACCTTTCAAATGGTGAAATAATTATTTAAATAGGTGCAGTGGTTGAGGAAATTATCCTCTAGATTATAATATTAACAAACTTACGAGAACTGAGCACTCACAGTTTTGAGCCCTTTTTGAAAATCAATAAAAATAAGTTTTCGTTTGGTGACTTAATTAGTTACATTGGTAGGATCCAATGTCCCTAGGTTTAACCCCAAGGCAAAGACGGAACTTCTAACAGGCTACAGAACGACGAAATGTAATGAACAGTAGTTATCTTTAGGCAATTTTTCAGAGGTGGTACAATAGTAAGTCTGTATGCACCCACCATACACAGTGCCGGATTAAGCAAGCGCGAGGCAAGTGGTAAAAAAATAATCGGTGGTGGGCGGCCTTAGACACACGGGGCCCCCTTTTGCTTTTGCGCGGGGCCCGTAGCAATTGTTACTCTTGGTACGTGGTTAATCCGGCAGCGACCATACATAATATTATATGAAAAAGACGACTGTTTATATAATACTTAAGCCGACAATAGCTTGCCGCTTAAGCGTGAAGTTGTTTAATTTCACGTGTCTATAATTTCACCGGCCCCCTTACCTTTCTAACCGAAACAGTAATACAAGTGCACTGCTGCTTCACGGCGGAAATGGGTAAGGTAGTAAATATTTCCCCGGAATAATTCTGTACTACTCTACTACTCAATATTTCTTACCTTTTGCGATTCTTGTATCAAGTGAAGCATTGTATTAGTATACATATATATATTTCTGTGAACATACTCCACTTTGGATTTCAAACTAAACTCATCAAACACGTTATACGTAGGTAATTTCTTTATTCCAAAAACCTTCACGACGTGAGTGAGATTTTAGTAAAGTTTCCTACTAATTCCTATTAATACACAAATCCTTGGTAGATGTAAAATTTTTGTATCTCAAAATGAGTACGTCTGACGGCTTATTTCAAATTGGCCGCCATTGTCTATATTGGTGTGACCATGTCCCCATAGATTCCGTTGCTCTTTAGGTCTGTACCAAAGAGTATTATTAGGACGTTGGCCATACGTACGTAAAGAAAACAAGTAGGATTAGAATTTTTGTTTACCATAGCGGATTAACAGGTTTCAAAACAAACATACTTTCAAAGACGGATAAGAAGGATAATGCTTTCTGGCTGGACCTTAAAAAATTGCGTAGCGTTCATATTGTAATATGTTTGAATTATTTTAAGCGCACTTATGTGTATTTTGACTTTACAAGTTGTCTCAATAAACCTGTAAAAATGTTAATTTTGTTAAATTCTTGTATCTCAGAAATTATTGATTAGTTATACATATACAATCGGAAACCCTGTAAATAAATTCATCTCCTATTATTCTACACGTAAGTAAGTGCGTGATCCCACTTTTAACAAAAAATCGATCGTGTGATTCGATTGAAAACGGGATCGTTGAAATCAATTCACAAAACATTTGATCTATCAAAATTGTTATTAGTAAACTATATTTGTATATCTAAAAGTTATTACTATTTATTATAATAATATTATGTATGTTGTTTTGTATTCAAAAATAGAAACATTTTCGATCATTTAATCGATCCGCTCCATTAATTATCGATTAAAAAAACACCTCTTCAAACATCGTTTCATTCTTCGAATCGAAAAAGCAGTACTATATATTTGTAAATAAATTAAAAGACTTGCTTTTTTTATAATTTACTGCCACTTTACAGCTGGTTTAGTAAATGAAAGCAATCATAAAATAATGTTATTTAATTGATACATCAACCAACAGAGATAGGTCTTATTTTACTCTTTGGATCTTTCCTAAAAATGAATAATGGTAAGGTTAGTTTGTTTTTTGAAGTGTGTCGACTTTGTCTTGATAAAACTGGAAAGAGCGATATATTTGAGATAAAGAACTTGCGGAAGGATATATATTCGTGTACAGGAGTGAAGGTAAGAAATGTTTTTAATGCAAAATATTTTTTTTATATTTACCTGCACTTAACTTGTAAGTGACTACAGGCATTTATTATAGAAGGGTGAGGGTAATTTGTGCGCAATGCGTTTTCATAACCCACTCGATGGGCAGTAATATATTAATTGGCCTAGCCTGTACCTATGTGTTAAATTTGAACGTCTGTCTATTTATTTCTGTATTTCATTATTGAGCATGGCTGCAAGCTATGTTGGAATTTTCATGGTCGTGCTGTGAACCGGTTCACAGCTCATAAACGTGAGCCGTTAACTGAACCGCAGCCCATGCATTTTGGTTGAGTGACCCATGTCCATTCGTAACAGTAAACTAGGTTTAATTCATAACACATTCTGTTTTGGTTCCAGATATTTTCTTCTGAAAACTTACCAAAGAAAATATGTCCAAAATGTATGGATATTGTAGTAAATGCTAAGGAATTGAGAGGAATTGCTTTGAAAAATGATTTTTATTTGAAAACTTTATTTGAAATTGATAAAGATAATCCTTTGAATCAGGTAGGTAAGTTCCTAAACTTATTTATCTACGCTTCTTAAATTATAATTAACTAACTATACCTGTATTTAATTTGTGTATCCCTATATTGTTAGTGTCAAATTTAATTTGTAATTTTTTGTAAGATTATTTGTTTTGATATGTAATGTGACATTCTGCAAGCCTGCACTGTGAAGTTGAATTCAAAAGTATCTGCGATCCATCAAGTTGAGTTTTAGTGGTATAATGATGTTATCACTGCCATTGTAAGAATATTTAATGATTTTTATACTATAAATATAATAAAGAATAAAAATAAATGTGTTCCTTACATGAATTATACTTTTAATTTGTATTTATAAGGATTATTGTTTATGTTATATTAAATGTTAAAATTTAAGGTAATATCTTGCTTGCAGTTTCACTAATAATATTAGACTATGAGCTGTTGTTAAAGATGTTGTCATTCCGCATTGCATTACATGGTTTATTGATATGGTATGTATTTATTTTCAGAGCATCGAATTTACAGATGACAAAACATCTAGTTTTAATGATAATAACACATTGATTTCATACTTTTATGATGAAAATGGAACCAAAGACAATAAATGTAACTCAGATGAACCTGTAAGTATTCAATTAAAACCTACAGTTTTCCCAAATGCATTGCAATTTTAATATAGTAGTAATATTTTTTTGTTTTTAACAGATAGCTTCGTCACAAATGAAAATAATATCAGTGAGGAAGGATTTATTTGAACCAATATCTGTGGTATGTATCCAAAATTCATCAACATCAACACTTTTCCTTTTTGTGTTTAAGGTTCATATTGCAAGATTAAAATCTTAATCCACTTTAAAAAAAACATATTACACTACTTTATAATATTGTAATAATTTGTAATATTCAATTTCCAGACTTCATCAACAAATGAAAGAAATTCTCTTAAACTGAAGAAGAAATCAACAAAAATTAGAAAGCCTTATACAGAAAAAGTGATAGATGCAAATGTTAAACATAAGAAAATAAAAAAAAAAGCTTTGGAAAAGTTACATAAAGTTGAAACTAAAAAAAATAAACCCAAAAGGCCACATGAAGTTGAAACTAAAAAAAATAAACCCGAAGAGCCAGATGATGTTGAAACTAAAAAAAAAAGTTCTGAAAATGCAGAAGAGTTATTAGAAGTAAAAACTAAAAACGTCAAGCCTGATACTCCAAAAGAGTTGTTAGAAGTTAAAACAAACAAAATAAGTCCAGAAGAACCATTTGAAGTTAAAACTAAAAAAGTAAAACCTGAAAATCCGGAAGAGCCATACACTGTAGTTAATTATAAGAGAATAGAAGTGGAAGATAGTGATACTGTCAAATTTGAATGTGGGGTGAGTATAGCTTGCAGTCCAGAATTTCACCAGCATTTTAATTTGTCAAAGAAGCCTATGCTCTTCTCCATATCAAGGCTATGTGTGCCAAATTCCCATCAGAAATACAAATAATATAACAAATTCATAAGCTCTCTTTGAGCTATATTATTTTTATTGGCAACTTGGACGATGTTTGTGGAACAACCACTGAAACAATACCTGATTCAATGACTATATATATAATACTATATTCTTGACTATATTCTCTCTTGATGTAACTCTGCTGGTTAAAATAACCTTATAATTATCATAAATTATGATAAAGTTCAACTGGATATATTCTCATTTTTCAGGTATGTAAAAAGCAATTTGACAAATGGAAAAAGTTCTATTTACACCAACGTCTGCACAATAAAAGCATAATGTGCCCATTGGATATGTGCGGTAAAAAGTTCACCACAAAGGGGGACCTGGAGAAACACATACGCACACACACGGGCGAACGCCCATACCAATGCAGTATTTGTAATAAAAGCTTTTCTCAAAGAGGAACATTGAAGTCTCACACGGATACTGTCCATTCCGTTATAGCTTGTGATGTTGTTATTGGCATTTAATATTAGGTACCTATGTTTTAATCATGGTAGCTCAGAGGAGAGTTGGGTGTTATTCGAATAAATTGTGACCTCAAGCGCGGATCCACCGTTGTGGGCACAATGGGCATGCCCACAACCCTAATAGACTTGCGACTTCACACTTCCACGGTCTAGTGAAGTCGATAGGCTGATGATATTATATCCAATGCCTTTATAAAATAAAAAATCTTCTGTGTAGAAATGTACCATAGAGATGAGCGAGTTGATACTCCGAATCACACTTTTTTCGGATGGCAGTGACAAGATTTTTTGTGGGCTGGATTAGCGCCTCTGTGAGCTAGAAAATTATTCAAACAAAAAGTTATCTACAATATAATTATTTGCGAATATTTAATTTACATGTTAATTATTTTGTGGATTTAGTCATTCAAATGAATTTTGCCCAACTCTAGCTATAGACAATCTGGCTTGAGTATTTATTTACCACATACTGATTATGGTATCTTACCCAATCTTTTGGTCGAAATATAAAAAGAAATCAACCTAACAAATACTGGCAGACGTACATTTTGATCACTGCTATTCTTCACATGTCTAAAATAGTTAATTATTGTGATACTAGAAGGTTTGTGTAAACTAATGTTAGATTTCTTAGTTAGCTAAGGGTGTTATCTTGTTTTTTCTTTAAGTATTTATTATTTTAGTTTCTACAGTTATTTTATTATATCTCCATGCTTCTGAGAGCTTGACTATCATACATACAAATTATGTAAAAAATATTTCCTAAGACTTGAAATTACTGTACTACCCAGTGTGTAATAAATCTCGCATCTCGAATTAAAATTAATTAAGTCACTACTTAGGTTAGTCGTAAGTTTTTTTTCTTAACTAGTATTAAAATTTTTCAAATAAATATATTTTCTTGACACTACGTGTTTGTTGATATGTTGAAATAAACAATGTTTAAAATACGTTTGTTTTATTTTGATAATATTTTAGTACATATTTATAAATTATTTATTTATTAATATTTACATATTACTACAATCTGATCATAGGCCTTGTATATTAAGATTTATTATAGGTATGCCGTTTAACTGAGATGGTCCTTGCAAATGAATTATAACGGGTAGGCGACGACTTTTGGATTAGCGATGAGCGGCGCGGCCAGCAGAGCAGTATACATGCCACGTAAAGCTCTGTCTCGTTGGCGGCAGTGACTCAGGTGGACGTACTTTGACATGGCTTTATCCAAAATAGCTCTATGTCTTGGAAACGGGTGGCATACAGGCATGGAATAAAGAACGGCACAATCTAGCCGAAATTGTCCAATAAAGATTTTCTGATGTTACGCTGGTTGCGGTGACTCATGCTTTTTTGCTTTTGTTCTGGAGTTTTTATCAATCCTCGCTGTGCTCGTTTTACAGTTTAATAGCCTGTGTGTTCATTTATAAAATTTCCTTGCGGTTTTTTTTACTTGAAAAAAGTTTTGAAATCAAAGAATTATTTGGAAACTCAGCAAGCAAGGACAGTTTTATAACCAAATTCAATTCCAATGCCTAATTAGATTGATGTACAATTTAATTTAACTTTCTTGAGTTATGTCTAAATTCTACATCGATTCAGAGATTTTGGGATTGAATTTTAATTTTACCATTAGTTAAACGGCAGATCTATCGCAACAATAATAGTGTTTTGTTATTATAAAGACAACATGAGCTATCTGATCATGTTTTTAAAACTTGATCCTGTTCTCAAAGGCACAATTGAGGCAAACAAAAAAGAGGTTGGTTCAAACAAAATATTTATATCATATTTGTTTTTTTTTAATTACTATTGCCATATTAACGCGAAATAAGCAGTTAAATAAAGTAAAAGAATTTGTTATAATACTCAACAGTTTAACCAATGTTTTTTTCATGTTTGCCTCTACCTGCCTGTGTTATAACAGATTATGTAAATATCTTTTTAAATATAACATTTAAATACTCATAGATAGGATAGACTCTAAAGAGATCAACTGACCATCTATCCATACAACTAATATTGCCAAAGGTTCATTTATAGAGTCTCAATTGTGATAAAATATAACATTATACATAAAACTTGTTTGTCAGTCCATTATAGCCCACAATAACTTATAATATAATCAAATAAAAAGTGTAACAGTCACATAACTTGGTCTTATTCCTTCACAATTAGCTCTCACGGCCAGCTAACTCCAAAAAACGTAATTTTTTTCAATGTTTTTCTTTGTTTTTTGCTTTCAGATACTTCTTTTCCAAGAAATGATGTCATCCATCTACGAATCAGATGAGTTTCAACAGCCATTTTCAAGACCGCCATTTTGAAAAAAAAACAAAAAAAAAATATTTTCAAGTAATTTCATATATGTGCTTTCATATGTAAAAAAAATGATTACTCAACATGTTTTGTACTATAAATAAAATGTATTGAAAAAAATTACGTTTTTTGGAGTAAGCTGGCCTTAAGACAACTACTTCATGCCACTACAGTGTATTTTCAGGACCTGCTTAGCTAGTGAAACTGAATATATATGAGTGACATCCCTCAGTGTCAGAAAATGATAAAACAATTTAAAGAATGTTAGATTTGTCTCAGATATGCTGAATGTTGTAAAAGCTTAAGTTATGAGACTGTAACCATAGAATAAGTGATAGTACTAACTTAGTACAACTAAGATAAAACTTAACTTATTACATCACGTTGTTTCACTACACTTCTCAATTAAGACAATCGTTTAAATCAATGGAATGCGTAGAGGAGTAGGAGGAATGTGCAGACTGCGACCACGAGGCCGACGATAAGGGAGTCGCGCCGCTTGCGGGCGTTTATCCGGTACATCAGACTATTTATCATTGGGAATCTGTGAAAGAGACAAAGGCATATGGATTTAATTAATTCAAACTTAAAAGTATGGGTATAATTTAATCATATTAAAATTGAAAGGGATGAACGTACATAAATTTAATTAGAATTTGCGATGCACAACTGTTATTTATTTTGCGAGTTTTAAAAAGAACCAATTGATTCGTAAATTCTATATTGGATCATATTCTCTTTATTAAAATACCAGCTGTCCCCCGCGGTGTTACCCGCGTTGCCGAGGGATGTTACATTATTTTGTTCATTCTATCATCAATAGTTTTCGCAGCGCACGCGATGAAAGATCTTTTGTAATTTTTTCACACCTTGGGTTACATTATTGGAGTTTTAGTATGGATCTCTAACTTTTTATGATATTTTAAATTTTATATAGCCTATGTTACTCAGTGATAATGTAGCTTTCTAATGAAAAAATAATTATTAAAAACGGTCCAGTACTTTTTGAGTTTACTCGTTACGTACAAAAATACAAATCTTTGCTCTTTATAATATTATATTAGTGTAGAAGTGTAAATATAAATAGACAGTGACCACTATAATATTAAAAGCATGTATTCTTTCAAAAAATTCAGTTTATAGATACTTTATTAATACAGAAAATATGATCCAATGTATCCTAGGATTGTAACTTAGCCTATTTCAGTTGGGAATAGTGTTATTACCTTCTACTTGAAAACTTAGAAATTTACCTATAATATTAGCAAAGACATACATGACTAAGCACTGCCGCAGGTGACAGATCCAACTTTAAAATTGTATCGACTATGCTGTTAGGAATAAATTTGATTATACTTACTTGTTAGTGATGTCATTAAATCTGGTCTGCATGCGTTTAAATGTTTGCCGCTGCGATGTGAGGTGATCGCGCGCCTCCATCGCTATGTTGATCTGCTCATCCACCAGTATGTGAGAACTGAAAATGTTTACAAATATCCTTTTAATATATATTAAATAAATAATTATCCTGGGACATTCTTTATACACGGTCATCTGGTCCCAATATGTTTGGGCAGAGCTTGTACTATGGAAACCAGATAACTGATATACTACATTTTTTTTCTAAATACATACTTATATACATATTTACACCCAGACACAGAACAAACAGATATGTTCATGCACACAAATGTTTGTCCTGGGTAGGAATCGAACCCACAACCTTAGGTTTGGCAGAACTGGCCTGGTGCACTATGCCTGAGGCAGCTAGATTTATGCAAAAATATCAAAAAGTGCTTGTGGTTAGTCTTTTAAATTAAAGTTTTGAAGAAGAGCTCTCTTTTCACTTCTAGGGTCCACTGATGAAAGGCTTCATAAACATCATCCCCATTTTTCAACAGGGAGGTTGACTGATTATTGATTAGTCAGTTATGACGTAATAATTGTACATCATCAAAAGATCTACTTTTTGTGGTTCTATTGGTACTCAAAAATTATATTTATTATACAAATTTGATCGTATTTGATGATATTTCCTATAGTACTGTTAAGTGTTACCTGTGTAAATGATTAGCCTCCTTAGAGAACTGGTCACGGCGACTGAGCCCAATTCCGGCTGACGGCGTTGGACTACTGCCTCTTAGTAGCTCCTCGCGTTCCCGTCTTGCGCTTACTCGTGCTGATGTCTTAGAGAATTCTTGTTGGTAGTCCTGATGGCATGTCAATAATGTATAATTTAGCTTACCCCCATGTCTCAAGAACTTAGTTGAGAAAAAAGCTAGGTTAAATATGGTCATGAATAGAAGTTTTCTCTCTTGCTTAGCAACCTTCGGTACTTATTGGGTATAATGAAGAGCACAAGGCGATTAATATGTTCAAGGTCAGTCCATAGTGTCACCAAAATCTCAATCTTTAGGTTGTCATGAGTCTGATGTGTTACTACCAATGTGTTCAGGTAATTCCCCTTCTAGGCTGTGGTGACCACTTTTTTTTTTTTTTTAAATAACGAAGGTGCAAGCCTCAGATGGCTCTTACACCCTTACGCGGACAATTCCGGTGAGCGCTGGGGGCTCTCAACCGAAAATACATTTTTAGATTTTAAGCAACAAGCACACTGAGGGTCCCCCCTGTGGGGCTGAGTGTGATATTATTATATGTTATTTCAAATAAAACAAGGAATGTTACTCCTAAGACTGACATTGGTACATTTTGTTACATTCTTTACACACAGCCAAAGCTATTGAAAGCTTGTCCTATGTAACTAGATAACTTATATATTACTTAAACAATACCAATTTGTTTTTCTAAATATATACCAATATTTACACATGAGACAGAACAGATGTGTTCATGCACTAATGTTTGTCCTGGGTGGGAAACAAACACACAATGTGGCAGTCTCTAGCCCCCAAGCCAACTGTGCCTTTACCATGAGTTTTTAACCTACGTACTCGCTAGCGACGTCGTATAACATTTCTATGGCAAATCTGTACAGCACCACTAGCGGTCACCTAAAGAACTAAAATCGATAGTACGAGGCGATAGGTAGAAAACCTATCGAAATGTAAACACTAGCGAGTAACGTTTGTTAGCCTTTGCTATAGAAATTCGGTACCATGAGTCACAAATTTGACAGTTGCTATCGAGAAATACTGTATAGACAGTAGTTTACTCGCTAGTGACTAAAGTAAGTTTCGATAGCAACTCATGGTAGAGGTACTGGTCCATATATATTTTATACAATCTTGTATGATAAAATTAAGTACTGAATACAATATGGATGTGACTGCATTAAATAAAACTAGGTTAAACAAATGAAAATTTAAATCCATAATTGGCTGTAAGTATTGGTATACATATATGTAACATTTTTGGTGAGCTGTGGATTTTGTTGTTGAAATAAATAAAAATAAAATATCACACCCTCAGTATGATAAGGGCTTAACTCAAAATTTTGCAAAATTGAGTTACGATCATAGAGAGACTAAACAAAGTATGCTCTATCTGATGAATAGTAAAACATAGTCAATTTAATGATAGAATAAGCATACTGATACTTCAGCGTCTTTAACACCGGGACCCTCCCTCCCCGCTCAGTGCGAAAGTGACCCAATCAGAGATGAGCCAAAAGTGATATTTTAGAGTTAAGCCCCTATCATTCTGAGGGTGCGATATTATACATGTGGGACTAAATTAATTAAATATTATTTACTTCTTTGGAAATAAAAAAGTTATATATTTTACCATTAGTATTTCTCTGTGTCTCTTGATTGTATGCATTGTGGCAGCTCCACTTGGTGCAATGTCTGCCATTTTGTCATTAATCGAAGACAGCTGTAACATTACAGTAAAGACTGATTCATCTATGCTTACATTGCACACTGATGAATTAGATTATAATTGCATATTCCACAGGTTCCATTGAAGGAATGAGGAACATACAATTCTGTGTCCAAGACTATATGCAACCCTATGCATATAGACAAGTATTTACAATGTTATTTCCTTTTAATATCAGATGTCTTCAGTGGAAATAATGCTACAAAAAAGTGAAGAATTACAGGTACATGAAACTTAATAACTGCACATCTCAGGTGACAACCCATTGGCTATGCCCCTAGTGTTGCAGATGTCTACCACTAACTATGGTGAACTATTCACTTTTTGCCTGTTTGTCAAACCAAATGGTATATAAAAGAGCAGAAAAATTTATTGAATCATGTTTCAAAGTGGTAGAAAAAATAGTCATTTATGAATCACATATTTCACTCCTACAAAAAATGTTGGTTAATGTTCATATTTCTTTTATAATACCTTATTAAGCAACTGCTGAAGCTCCATAGATATAGTGTCAAACATATCATCACTGTTGATTAGCGGCACTGTCTCTGAAATCAAACTAGAAGTCCCGGAGCTTGCACCCAGCTTACTGAATGCCACCAACTTTACATCTATGTCATTTTCTAGCAGCCTGGCCTGCTTTCGAAGTTCTGGAACAAACAGTATAAGCTCATATTTGTTCTGCCACATAATATGAAGAAGGCCTGTCCTTATATTTAAAGTTACACCAATACTTAGGGTCTGGACCAACTTTTATAAGTAAGTATTATGTGTTGAGTGGAATAAATATAGCTGGTAGGATTTGATTAGCTTCAGGTTAATTTTTATCAATTAAATATGCAGAATATTTTCAATTTTTATTTCCAGTGTTGTGCGTACTATAAGCAAATCTTTTAGTAAGAAAGCAGTTCACTATAGAAATTTTAAACATTTGTTCCCATGGATGACTGTCCTAGGTCTTCGTTATGTCTTGCGTGCAACGTCACAAGATATTTTGACTAGTAAAAGTGTATTGCTTAAGTCAAAACATACCTTCCCAAGATAAACCCGGTACAGTGGACATTTTCTTTGATTCTTTATCCTTAGATTAAATTAAATATTTTCAAAATAATCACAAATTAATGTATTTATCAACCAATAAACAAGACAAACATGCCATGACATTTGATGAAGTGTTGCCGGCTAGCCGGCATGTCCAATTCATCAGTAAAATAATATAAAATTAATTTAAAAAGCCGATAAAAAAAACTATTTTATCTGGGAATAATCGTTATTTGGGCAAAAAGGCGTTGTAAATTAAAAAAATAAATACGTCAGATTAAAATACAGATTGCTGATAGCATGGCACTTGTGTAAATTACAGCAGTCGGCTTTTCGGATCGAGTTCCGACAATGCTTTGAAGAAAAACCAGAGAAAAGTTTTACTAATAATAATAAATATCTTAGGGTATTTATTTTACACACGACGATTAGATTCCGGTTGCCCGTTTATTGATATATATATCCGATCGAAACGATAATTACACTGTCATCGATTAATTTGACATGAACAAATAAAATGAATATGCCTTGGTTGGAAATTGGACCTACGACTACTGGCTTGGCCGTCAATATATCAAACCTCCAGGCCAGCCCGCCATCTGGGCATGTAAAAAAACTAGCCAACTTAATAAGATAATAATAAAAAACTTTCCACTATTCAACGTCTATTTATCGAACACAGCAGTGACAGGAGTAGCAAATATAAATATCCTAATAATGTTACTAAAATGCAGAATGCTGTGTTGGTTTCCGGTAATTCTTTAAAACTATTTTCTTTTTCAATTTTCTAAATCACTGCATAATTTTATTCCATACTCATGTTTGTCTATATATTATAATAATTATAAAAAATGCGCTGTAACAAAACGGAAATGTTTCTTTCCTTTTTTATTAATTTTCTATCCTACTCTAATAATTTGTGATGCTCTATTTAAAATTCTTCCACTTGCTACCAGCTACTAACAGCGCCACCTTAATTTGTTCCCCTTCAAGGGACACTTTTTAGTACACTGAGATGGTCCTCCTTTACTTATACACTCCATATTCTTAGCTCACAGTAATCGTTGATCCAGATTTAATTAAATTTGAGACCCAGTTAGAATATTTTCTGAATCATTTTTTTTTAATTGTTTATGATATTGCTAGGTAGCAGTTATGTAAGATAGATAACACCTTATTTAATACTTTTATATATTCCGTGGAATTATACAGATTTATAAATCTATCATTATAATTCCGTTGATCAGTTCAGTGACATACCAGGATCATCTTGGTTGTTCCAACTACTCAATTGTCTGTAGAGGCTCTTATGACAAACTAACAAATAAAGAAAAAGAGACAGCACGTAGCTTGCATCCGAATATTATTCTGAATAGTGTTGTCTTCTTTTAGCACGTGGGTTTTTACTATGTAGTAAGCAAGATAGAAGTACAGTGAACGAACTTATGTAGGTAGGTCATGTTACGTTACTTGCTTCTAAAATAACAATAGCATTATCTAATTTAAAAGTTTTTTAAGACTAGTGTTTTCTTTTAATATGACAGCGAAATTGATTATATGGATATTTTGTCAAACATTGTTCGTGATTATTAAAAATAAGTTTTCGTGATATTAACAATAAGGATCAGTTTACTGTAACAATAGTAGTACGGTGATTTGTAAAGACAACAATAAGTATTGAACACTTTCAATCATCCATCTCTGTTACGCATTTGAAATTTCACGTTGCCAAGGTCGCTTATTCGCTCACACTTATTTCACCTCACCCCACCCATTGCAGTTGTCTTCCTTTATTTGGAATTTGCTTTTGCAAGTGAATAGTGGTGAAATGTGTTTAATATCACAGCTTGTTCTGAGTTTTATTTAGTATAGCTAAACAAGAAAATAAAATGAATTTACTGTCAATTATAAAATTGTTGAATATATCACAAATTGAAGATCTATGTAAATAAATATACTAACGTAAAACAAGGACGAATACAGCTCGATAGTACGGTCCAACATGGCTACTGCCAATAAAATGCAGAATTTTAATTTTGATAAAATTTGTCGCGCTTGTCTGCAAATAAAAAAGGATATGCGACCATTATTTGAACAACTCACTGCGACGATGCTGATGGGAATATCAAAAGTGCAGGTGAGATGACAAATTGTTAAGATATTTTGGGAATGTCATATTGTCTCTTTTACACTCCAGGGAAATGTACGAAGTGTGCGTAGACAGCCAATGTCGCGTCATCTTTGTTTAGAAACCATTGATTATGTACATTTTGGAGAATTCTGGGGTATCGTGCGTGTCCTCAAATTAAGTTTGAGAAATGTCTTTCTATCTCTTTCACTCTTACGCAATGGCATTGGTAGTGGTTGAGATGTCCGTCTAAATGGATGTATGAATGAGATAGGTAGGTAGGTAGATGTGGAAGCAAAAAAAGGTCAGAAATCATGATGATGTTGTCCTTTATTAAGAAGAGAGAGATTACATGCATCTCGTTTTCCTTTTTTTTTGCGGAGAAATCAGCTGTAGTTTTAATATAAATGATGAAACTGACATCGTGATAAACCAAATGAATATTAATTAATTTAGGCAACTTACAATATTATTATTGATATTTTGGGTATGAGTACTGTACGAGACCACAAGAAAATCTTTTCCCTAAATAATTAGATTGGAATAAAGTTATTTCTCTGACTGTCAGTTCGTCCAATATATTATCTCGCTCAGGCGAAGCCGGGGCGGGTCGCTAGTAATCATATTAAACAAATATCTTTATTACTATTAAACAATATGATATTTACTACTACAAGATGCCTATATCCTATGCATCGATGTTTTTAGGGTCCTTACTCGTATCGGATAGCTTCGCCATGGCTGTGCGCACTGCGCGGTTACCTCGGAGACTCCTTGGTATGGAGTTTAGAAGTGTCCTTAGTAGGTAGGCTAGTACAGAAAAGTAATTAACCACAGTTATACATATTTATTACCTCGACAAAGTTGTGTAATATTTTTCGGGTTGGTCCCATACACGTAGAAATTACTTTTTTTACTCGTCTATTCTTTGTCTGGAGTATTGTTGATTGTTTAACAAGAATGACAACTTTAAATCTTAACATCGCTAACTGATCCCTCATATATCAAATTAAAGCTTTTAGTAGCAAAAGTCTGAGTTAAACCGCGGACAGCGGGACATGACGAGCCTATAAGGGTTCTTGTAGACTACGCAACCCTTAAACCCACTACGAGCTAAACCGTTGCTGATAGATATGTGAAAAAATTCACCGTAGTATATATAGCGAAGGCAAGAAAAACTGTTACAGTTCACAAGATAACGAGTCTTAAAAATGGTTACATTTTGGCTACTACGAAACCGTACACTGTGCGTGGTCCGACTTGTACTTGGCCGGTTATTACGATGTCATTTTGTGATAGATGATTGACAGGTATTATATTAAATTGTTGCCTAAAGTTAATGTTACTTATACCCCAGGTACCTATCTATACAATTGTGCCATAGGTGTTCTTAGCTACCATTTAATGTGCGTGTTGCGTGGCGTAATTAAAAAAGAATTTAATTTTAGGCTTCTCGATTTTACAGGCCACTGGCTTGGTGGTTAATGACCCTGACTGCCAAGTCGACGGTCGCGGGTTCGATTCCCACCCAGGACAAACATTTGTCTGCATGAACATGTATGTCTGTTTGTTCTGTGTAGTATATCAGTTATCTAGGATTACATGGCCGTGTGTCAAAGAATGTCCCAGGATATTTATTATTATTAATATTATTATTTTATGTAAATACTCCTTGTTAACTATTTTTTTACGACTGACTCATGCTGGTATCTATCAGGTGGCGATAGGAGATGGGCTCCCTACCCAACTGTGTCTGCAGTGCGTCCACCAAATATCGCGCTGCCATGCCTTCAAAGATTTGGTGGAGAGGAATGACGTCACTCTGCGGGAACACGCCAAGTTTCTTGCCGAGGAAGCGTTCAAGAAGGAGAGGGAAGAGGTACTTATTTTGAAAGCTATGACTACAGTGACCTTAGGAGCTCTTACTTGACTGGCTTAAGTTGTAACATCAAAGTCATTAGTATATTTTAAACAGTAGGTGTATCTACAACACTTAAGTACCTAGGTACAAATAGTTTATCTAGGTACTTCTCAGTCCCTTCGGCTACTTTGGAAACTAAAAGTTCGAAACCAGTTTAGAAAAAAGAATTATTTTTCTTTATTCGAAAGGGGCCGTTCATAAAATACGTTCGCATACAAGGGGACGGGAGGGGTCTGGCTGAGTGTGACAAGATGTGACAAGGGGGGACGGGGGGTATACGGCAACGTGACGTTTTATCATACTCAGCAGGGGGGGGGGGTCTTAGTTTTTGTGACGAAATATTTCTAGGGGGGGTCACAAAAAGTGTGACACAGCGTGACAATGGGGGGGAGGGGGTCAAAAAAAGCTGATTTTAGTGTGACATATTTTATATACGGCCCCAAACCATGTTTCCTAAGAAAAACAATTCTGTTTTCGAAACAGTTTTCCAATTCAGATTATAAAAACTTATTTTCAAACTCATTCATGTTATTGTTGTAAAATATTTCTAAGTGGCCAGAAAATAATTTTGATCCAATAGTTTGAAAACATATTGAATGAGTTTCAAAAGAAGTTTTTATAATCTGAATTGGAAAACAGTTTCGAAAACAGAATTGTTTTTCTTATTAGGAAACATGGTTTCGAATAAAGAAAAATAATTCTGTTTTCGAAACTGGTTTCGAACCTTTGGTTTCCAATGCGGCCGATGGGTTTTCAGTGTAAAAATTATTACCAGTAATTTCGTCACATCGTCCTGCCTTGCACCCTTAAATTGAAAATCTGTCGCCAACCACTTGCCTATGTGTTACGACAGCTGCACTAGAGAGGCAGTTCCCTTCTTGGATTTGTTGATGAGATTGTGGTCAAACGCAAGATTATATGTACATTAAAAAAAATTGTTTCCTTACATACAGAAAGAGAAGATACTCGAGATGAACTGTCCCGACTCTCCATTCATACAATACATGGAGGTGCCATTGACCAACCAGAGCACTTTACTGGACGGGTTCTTCAACCAGCCAGCTGAGCAGCCACTTAACACAGAGCCAAAGGAAACCTTTGAAGTTGCAGAGAAGGTACTTAGTTTATACTTTACCCTCAAAACAAGACTAATTAAGGATAAATAAATATCCCAAGACATTCTTCACACATGGTTACCTGATCCCAAGTTAAGCAGAGTGTACTGCTTGTAGTATGGCTACCAGGTAACTGATATACTACATATACAACTTTTTAAATACATACTTAGATAGATATTTACACCCAGACACAGAACAAATAGACATGTTCATGCTCACATATGTTTGTCCTGGGTGGGAATTGAACCCGCGACCTCCGGTTTGGCAGTCAGGGTCTCTAACCACCATGCCAACTGGCCCGTCAAAAGATTCATAGTTGGTTATGCTATCTGATCCGGAAGGTTCAGTTTTTTCAGAGGTAATAGCTAGAGCTCTTAGAGCTGAGGTCATCCAGGGAAGTATACCTTACCCATTTTCACCGTGAAACAGTACTGCACTTGTATTTCTGTTCCGGTTAGAAAGGTAAGGTAAGGGAGGGCCTGTGAAATTAGAGGCATGAGACTTAACAACTTCATATCTCGGGCGACTGCCCGGCAACCGCTGTCAAGTCTGACTAGACTTGACAGCCGGTTGCTTTCTAGTTATTGCATAGATCTGTAACATTGGGCAATACTATTGGTAATGTTAAATGGCCAATAATAAATAGTAAAAAAACTTATATTTCGTGCAAATTACATCATAACATTTATAAAGTATATATATTTTTTGAACTAGAATTAATATTAATTTAAAGATATTGATTGTAAATAAATTACACTGTTATTTTTACTCATTTGATTACTCTAGTTACGCAAAATTACTTTTATTAAAAAAATGGCGTTTAATCTAATAATTATTCTTTACACTTCAAATTAGACGGATTCTGCTGCAACTGCGACAAACAAACCAGAGGACACGCTTAACTCTGACGAAGAGAACTACCTGCAGCTGGTTGTGTTCCAAGCTACTACAACCGTCTCGGGGAGGCACGTGTGCAACCTCTGCCATAAGGAGTTCAAGCATGCGAGGTGGCTGAAGCAACACATGCGGTCGCATAGCAACTGGATTAAGGCGAACTGCAAGAAACCGCCCATGTGCCCTATTTGCGAGAGGACTTTTAAGGTAATAACGATTATAGCTAGCCGCAAAACCAGATTTGTCAATTCTATTAGTTATTGTGTTTCATGTGAACAATTATTGTATGTTCCTTTTAAGCTTCTAGCATCTAGAATTATATTCCTATAGATAGCTTTAACACTAAAGATACCATAACCGGGTCAAATGACCCATTTTGAACTTTGCATTGAAAATGCATGTATCATCAGATTGCTTTTGCACATTTGACTTCATGACTTTTTCTCACAAATTAATATACAGTTATACTATTTATTTCCCTTCCTAACAACCATATTTCATACATTCAAGCAGGAAACATAAAGTCACATTTGACCCGCTATGGTAGAAATAGGTACCTAGTAAGTGTTGGTATTATGAAGGAGCGAGGTGTGAGACTCCTCCATTTAAAAGGGAAGATCTTTTGCATGGCTAGGTAATCATACCTGGGGACCGCGATCCCCGCAAGGCTAGGTGATCGTACCTGGGGACCGCGGTCCAACTGTTGATGTTGGATGCTTGTATACTATATGTCAAATCCTGAGAGAATCTTGTTATCGCGATGTAGGATTCTCGCGTGTTTCTACTCGATGATAGATGTCGCACACATCACTGTAGTGCGGGCGGTGAAGTATTTGTAGGCACGTTCATAGTGTCGCCACAGTGTGATTAGTGTTAAAAAATGTATGAGTTATTACTGACTTGAACATTCATAATTTTAAAAATGAAGCAAAAATAACTAATACATACTCAGAGTGCTCGTTGCACCTTATTTAACATTGATAAGTTAGTAGGTAGGTACCAACAGTTGTTAAGTTACATAGTTACAAGTTACAACAACGGAACTCCCGTTTTGACATTTAAGAATGTCATAGAATTATCATCTTTATTGCTTCTGAGACAGGACAGTTCGCTTGGTGGTTAGCGACCCTGATCGCCAAGTCGGGTTCGATTCCCAGGACAAACATTTGTGTGCATGAACATGTCTGTGTAAATATGTATAAGTACATATATAGAAAAAAAATTGTATTTGTAATATATCAGTTATCTGGTTTCCATAGTACAAGCTCTGGTTAGTTTGGGATCAGGTGGCAGTGTGTAAAGAATGTCCCGGGAAAGTTATTATAATTATTATTCAGCTATTGATCCAACGGTTGTGCTGTTGAATCCGGGCGGTACACTTATCCCTACTGAGCTATCCCTTCTGGTAGGTATAAGTGCACGTTTACAGGCACATGAGACAAATATACATTGTACATATATTCTTTTAATTCATTTATTAGTAACAAAAAAAGATTTTAATGATTAAAAAATAAATATTTTTTAAAAATGTTTTTTTTTAATTACTTCTTTGCATTTGTTAAGAAATAATTAAAATTGTATTATTGATATTTTTTTTTACCTACCAGTAGGGATAAGAGTACCACCCGATTGAATCTTATCATACCGCCATATGGTTCATTATTCTATAACACGGTGTGCTGTCAAAATATCTATTTGATGTCTCTTAGACACATAAGATTTTAATTCCAGGGTCCAGGCATGTTGAAAATGCACATGAGGACACACGAACAGCGTCCACCAAAGCAGCCTACCTGCTCAGTCTGCCAGCGCACCTTCGCAACCAAGACTCTGTTGTACCGCCATAGACAAACGCATTTCGAGCAGAAGACCCACCAGTGTACCGTTTGCGAGAAGCGGTTCTTCAGTGGATATGCCCTCCGGTCACATATGGCTCGGCATAGAGGCGAGCGCCCTTATATTTGTGCTACATGCAACAAGAGTTTCTATAATCCAACTGATTTGAAGGTAAGCATCTTACATATCATATTTTTCGTGTAAAGAGGTTCGTAGGTGTAACAAAATCTCCCAAAAGGTTGAGCTCGGGAGCTAAAACCACGAATCCATGATTTTTGGTAGAGTTTAGTTAAATATCTTGCGATTAGATATTTAATAGTTGTTTTACTACTCCTTTTTAATAATAATGTCCATCAATTATGAACCTAAATATTACAAGAATCTACATACAATATTATATTGGTACGATTTCTTGGTCTGGCAAGGTATAGTTGTTTTTAACACGCTTGTATTAGTTTCACCTGTATGTTTTTGTGTTTGTATGTAACCGACTCCTTTTGGCGTGATTTTGACGGTCAGATTTAATTCAAACTTTGTAGATTTATCAAGGACCGATGACAATTCAATATTTTAAACAGTTAGACCAGTTATCCTTACTAGGATAACCAGGATTAGCGATTTAACTAGATTAGTTCTTCCCTCGCATTCTTATTTACACTATTATTAATTCAAATTTATTTAAAAAAAAATTGTTGGTTTTTTTGTCAGAAAATATTACCTAGCTTGTATTTTATTGTAGCTTGAGATTGGTAAAGCGTAAGTAAAGACAATTCACCTGTCACTTCGGGACGTAAATATAGGTCTCTTACTAGACACCTGCGATATTGGGCGAACAAACAAAACAGAATATCGGTAAATGGTTTATTATTATTAAGTAGGCAATTGAACAGAAAATTTACTGATATAGTGAGGAAGTGGACAGAGTGCCGCACTTCAGCTTTTCAAACTTCTGATCTTCATCGCTCTTCACCTTGAACGCGTCCGCAAAAGCCTTCTTAGTCCGCTTGGATAAGTAATCGGGGAATTCTATTTGAAACCTAATTATCAGGTTCCCCTTCGCTTTGGTCGGACACGCGGGCACCGGCAGTCCTTCGTCTTCGATCACCTTCTCGTAAGTCGGCGTGATCACATCAGTTATTTTGATCCTTAATACTCTATCGTCCAGAGTTTTCAATGTAATCATGAATCCACACAGAGCTTCTTCCAAAGATATGTCTCGGATAGTCAGGAGATCGCTCAAACCGGATCTTATGTACGTGTCATGCGGACGGTCTTCTGTCACAAATATTACATCAGCCGGTATCCTCGTAGGTCCTTGATCACCTTCTTCTTTGAATCTCACCTCTGTATTAGGATATATGCCCGGTTTTATAGGTATAGAAAGCACCTTCTCCCGTAACTTCAGTTGAGAGCACGACTCATCGGTAAAAACGAGTCTCTGTATCTTCATTTTTTTAAGACCACCTTTGAAGATTTCTTCCAGCGATAAAGCGAGCGGCCGAACTATCGTCGGGTCCTTTTCTTTGTAACCCTTTCCTAGCGGAGACTCGAACATGGGTGGTGGGTTTTCGTAGTAGTCTAGCAAGTCGGCGTACGGGTTGCTGGTCCCGAAGAATTCGTGGAAGGTTCTGAGCGGTTCACCGTGGTAGGAATAAGGTTGTATGAACTCTGTAGGGCCTGGAACGCCTTTTTTGAGACCTTCCTCCCCGTATTGGTCGTAGACGGCGCGTCTTTTGTGGTCGACGAGGACTTCGAATGCTTCTCCGATGAGTGCGAAGATTCTTTTCATGTTGTGATCGTTGTCGTGCCGCTCTGGGTTGTATTTGAGCGCGAAGCGGCGGTAAGCTCGCTTGATGTCGTACTGCGTGCAGGACCGCTTAACCCCCAATATGCCATAGTAGTCGAAACCCATTTTCAGTCTTTCGAGTTGTTACTATAGTTTTATTTTATAAATAATATTTTATAAAAACACACATCTGTCACAAAGTCAGTGTCTTTTTTAATGTCACATTAGTAAAGGTGTCATAGATTGTAAATAGGTTACTGTACATAATAGTAAGCACTATGGATGAAGTACCAACGTACTTTTTTGTCGCTCCTTTTTTAGGCAGCTACCTTTGAGAGCCAGTTCGATGGTACTTATAGCTTGTAATCGAAATTCATTGTAAAATTAACTTTCGTTTCACTCTCATTAGGTGCACTTCAGGCTGCACACAGGTGAGAAGCCGCTGAAATGTTCGGAATGCAACAAGACGTTCCGTCGCCACTCGACGCTCTGCCAGCACATGAAGAAGCACCGCGGCATTAGGAACCATGTGTGCAACGTTTGCAATAAGGGATTCTACGAAGTCTCCAAGCTTAATGCCCACATGAGGGTACACACAGGTAGGTTACTAGATGATGGATTATTCTTATTGTTACACATATTTCTCAGCACTATGTCACCTTATTTTGGAGAATAGCTGGTTTAAATTTGATTATTAAAGGTTCTCGTTTTAAGGGCCTCCATTTGGGGGTTCTGGGAGAGAATTATATGGATACTTGATTGCACCTCGCGGTTTCACCAAAGTGATTATAACTTTGTGTGAAATCAGAACATATTATATCTGTATATTAAATATAATTCTAATCGCATTAGCCGTTGCTGAGCTAAGTTATAACGATGATACACCCACGTTAGCATGTGTTATAAGAAACATATGGTTTAGTATTATATAAAGCTACTAGCTGCCCGGACAGACGTCGTTCTATCGAAATAAGCCCCTTACAAAAATGCAGGAATTTTCTCGCAGCGCCACCTACCGGGTTCCATTGTGAATGTAAGCCATCCAGGGCACCACCCAAACGCATACATAAAAAGTCATTTAAATCGGTCCAGCCGTTTAGGAGGAGTTCACTGTCAACATTTAGAGTAGTAGAGCTCTTAGTGCAGAGTTCGTCCGAGGAAGTACTACCACCTTACCCATTTCCGCCGTGAAGCAGTAGTGCAATTGTACTACTGTGTTTCGGTTAGAAAGGTAAGGGGGCCGGTGAAATTACAGGCACATGAGACTTAACAACTTCACGTCTCAGGGTCGACAACGCATTGGCGATGCTCCTAGTGTTGCAAATGTCCATAGGCGGCGGTGACCACTTACCATCAGGTGGACCGTCTGCTTGTTTGTCGGCCCAAGTGGCAAAAAAAAAAAAAAAAAAAAAAAAAAAAAAACACGTACAGAAGAATTATGTATATCAAGATTTGGTACCAAATAATATGTAATTGTTTCTAAATGACGGACGTGTTCAGGCGAGCGTCCCTACGAGTGCCAGTTCTGCGAGCGTCGCTTCGCGCAGCAGTCGGCGCTGATCTACCACCGCCGCACCCACACCGGCGAGAAGCCCTACATCTGCAAGCTGTGCCCCACCAGGTTCACCACCTCATCCGCCCGGAACAACCACATGATCACGCACAATGGGACCAAGAGGTCAGTTAGCACCGGAACACTCGTCACTGTTGGAGCGCATTTTGCGTTGTAGAGTAAATTTTACAATTTAGTTCCTCTGTGTTAAAATTATATTTGCCGCTCTTTACAATGACAATACAGTCATAAGCATATTACCAAGTATGAGATGGTGCAAGTTCTTTAATTCACAAAAAAAGGTAGTAATCATTTTGTGTAATATAAGACATTTTGGGTGCTTGCCCAGCTCGACGTCCTTGAATCGGATCCTGGCTGTTGAAGGGTACTCTGTGGTACCCTTCTGTAGATTGTCGTTTAACACCTGTCCGAGGAGAGACAGTTCCTTTTTAGGGTTTAGTTCCTAACTACCTTCGACCATAGAATCACCTACCATAGTGAGATGGGCAAACAAGCATACAGAGGCGGCCTTAGGGGGTGGCGAACGGGGCATTCGCCCGGGGCCTCGCTCTTGCAGGGGCCACGCGCAACCCAAGCAAATAAAAAAAAAAGATGGATTTCAATATATTTATTTGTATAACTTTAGCATTTCTTGCCAAACATGACAAATACCTAAACCGAACAGCCAGACTTACTTTAGCATCACATACTTTTCACGAAGGACAAAGGGCCTCGCAATGACCTGCCGCCCGGAGCCTCGCAAGGGGTAAGGCCGCCGCTGCAAGCATATACCTGCCTAGCAAGAGAGAAATAGGAGACCTCAACTATATCAATATTAGGTATTGCTACATCATCACCTGCCATGGTGAGATGGGCGAACAAGGCATAGGTAGTGATCGGTGGGTGTGTGGTGGTGTTGGCGGACAGGTTCGTGTGCCCGGTGTGCATGAAGCTGTGCTCGTCGCGCTCGGAGCTGCGCGCGCACGGCGCCAAGCACGCGGCCGAGAAGCTGTTCGAGTGCGCGCTGTGCGACCAGCGCTTCAGCTCCGCCTCCTACCTCGCCGTGCACCGCCGCTACCACGACGCCGACAAGCGCTTCCACTGCCACCACTGCGGGAAGGGTACCTAAGCCATCCATTATATTACTACCCATCCATTAATTTCGTCAGCTGATTTTGACCATTTTTCGATCCCTTCTCCCCCCCGCTAATCTCACGTGAGATTGTTCCTGCAGTTTGTCCCGTTTGCATAACCGCCATATTTTTGTAGCAATGTTTGTTGTTGCCTCGATCCTCCTCTCCCCCACGTGAGATTTGTTGAGATTTACTTCGACCCCTCCCCCCCCCCCCCCCCCCCCCCAAACACCTCACGTAATTAATGGACGCCCCCTTATCTTTAAACTACACTCGTCTAATAAGCCCCTGTTGACATTTAAGAATTTCATATAAAAATCATATATTTATACAATGATTGTTAGGTATTTGACACGGGTGTAAATATCTATATTATATAGACTATAGGTAGTATATATAGTATATCAGTTATCTGGTTTCCAAAATACAAGTTCTGTTTGGTTTTATATCAGATAACTGTGTGTAAAAATGTCCTAGGATATTTCGATTTTCCAAGTGCAAGCGTAACAAACAAGCTTATACTCGTATATAACACGACTTTAGCTTTCAAATGTTTTGTACTATAGCTTATATAGTTTGTCATAACATACTAGTCGCTCTAAATTCAACTTAAATTCTATTGTTATAGAAATTAATTCATACGTCCCGTATATATAGTGGCTTCTGTCATATATAAAAACTATAATCAAATAATAATATACAGGTTACGTAGAAGCAAGCTCGTTTAAGAAGCACTTGAAGACTCACGAGATGAAGGCGGATACGGAATCCTCTAATTCCGAGGGTGCAGGACAATCCAGCGGGAAGAGCGCCAACAATAGTCAGTGCCAGCAGGAGCCCCAGGCGAATACTGCCTCAGCTGATAATGATGATCAGAGTGATAATGCTCACTCCACTCAAGGTAGGAGTTATGACCTGTAATTTACAGGTCTAAAATATCATATAGTTCGTAGAAACCCTCGAAAAATTTACCTAAAAAAAACAGTTTTAGGTCCGCGGTAGGCAGTTAGGTAGATATTGCAAGTCAATGTTACTAATTTTACCACTGGTTCAGAAGTCAGCCTCAACTAAGAAGAACCGACACGAAACTCAACAAGATAAAATTTTTTTTATAATCCCCTATACCTATTTCGACCATGTTTCCTAATAAAAAAAACAATTCAGTTTTCTAAACTGGTTTCTAACTTTTGGTTTCCAAAGTGGCCGAAGGGACCTATTTACCTATTTTTATTATTTGCCTATATCAATTTATATTTTTTCTAATGTTTATTTTTCTATATTATTTCATATTAAAATACAAGAGATTATACAAAAGTATGAACAGTCAAAACTGCAGCCACTGAAACCCAACCTTTGACCATCATATTTCACTGCAGATATAGAATTTCTTTTGTACAGTAAGGGAACTGTACTAAATAAAAGATACTATTTTGGAATAATTCCGTTTAATACAGCTGATTTGATATGAATTGTAATTGAATGTATGTTTTACACCGAGGAGCACTGGAGGTCCTACGCAAACTGACTTCATTTCACCGCGTGTCACGTAATATGCTGATTTATGTACGGCTACACCGTACAGTGACAATATGTGAACATTTTCTCAAAAAATATTCCAAATCTATTACTAGGTGACGTCCAGGAGTCTCCTGGCCAGTCAGGGGTGCAGCCCGCGGAGCCCCCGCCGCCGCGACGGTACAAGTGCGGGGTCTGCGTTAAGACCTACATGTATCTTCACAGCCTTAAGAAGCACATGATGACCCACGTGCAGGTATACTCATTGTCCCTTATTATTTATAAATAATTTTACAGTGACTTCTTTAGATTAAAATTAAGAAATCCAAAGATTCTTTCATTCAGGATTAGTCCCTATAAGGGTACCTATTAAACTCAAAGTTACTAAAGTTACCAACTGCAACTAAGAAACTCGGTAAAATGTAACATTTTTAATAATCTGACTTTTACGATTTGTTTTGCGGCTTATATAGAGCCCGACTATGGGATTCTAAATGCCAAATATTGAATTAAAAAAGGCATGTTTCCTATGACATTTGTACGTATTAATGTTTCAATCAAGTACTATCTTTATATTTGTTTGAATGCTCTGAGGGAATTGAACAGATAGTGTGATGAAAACGAGGTAACATGACTGACTATGCAATCTTATAATAATATATATCTTCCATGTAGCAGCAACAACAAACCCAACAACAACAACAGCAGCAGCAGCAACAACAACAACAACAGCAACAGCAACAACAACAGCAGCAGCAGCAACAACAACAACAACAACAACAACAGCAGCAGCAGCACCAGCAGCATCAACAGCATCAACACCAGTTACAAGTGGTCCACCAGCAGCAAGCGGTGCAACACCATCAGCAACAGATGCAGCAACAGGCCGTGTTGCAGGTCGGCAACGTGCAACAGCTCACCGTGCCGATACACGCGCAACACGTGCAACAAGGGATCACTGTATCTGGTGTACAGGTAACTGTTGCAGCAACAAACATACTATTCCATATCAGACATTATTTAATTAAACTACGGTACCAACATATTTGGGGCTAAAAATATTTTTTTGGGTAGTAGAGTTCTTAGTGCAGATTTCGTTCAGGGAAGCTCTACTACTTTATCAATTTCCACCGTGAAGCAGTAGTGCACTTTTATTACTGTCTTTCGGTTAGAATGGCAAGGGGGCCCGTGAAATTGCAGGCATATGAGACTTAACAAATTCATGTCTCAGGGTCGACAACGCATTGTCGATGCCCTGGTGTTGCATAGGCGGCGGTGAACACTTATCTTACTTGACTTAAAATGGCAAAAAGTATTAAATATTTTGTATATGTGGTATATCAGTAACTAATTCCCACAGTGCAAGCTCTGCTTAGTTTGCCGTGTGTAAATTATGTCTCAGGATATTTATTAACTTAATTGTTAACAGGCCGGACAGCATCCATACCCAGTGATATCATCAGTGCAGTCGCTACAACTTCAACAAACACAACAGCAGGTTAACACGGTATACATATCACTATCCATGTTGTAGTGTCCACGGGCATTGCATGCCTGCCCTTCATCAAATGAACGATGTTCAAAACTAGCTTACATCTTGCGGTTTCACCCACATTCAAGATCAAACTTATCTTAGAAAAGTTACCATCTCACCATGAAATCTCTTTCTTGAAATGCTTACCACACCTTTCATTTTACCATGGAATAAAGCATCCCGTGGCCTTATAGATGTCATTAATATATGTTTATATTTTTTCATATTATTAGTAACCTATTACATAATATTAACGACATGACCCTCGTTTCAGCAGCAGCCTCAGCAACTACAAGTTCAAACAATACAATTACACCCTCAACACCAGCCTATACAAATTCATGTAAGTAAGATTTTTGCAATTAAGATTGGCTACTAATGTAAACAATCATTTATAATAGTTTTGTAAAGCACCATCTTTGTAGAGAGATATTCTATGTTATTCGAGTAGTAGAGCTCTAAGTGCAGAGTTCGTCCGGGGAAGTACTACCCTTACCCATTTCTGCCGTGAAGCAGTAGTGCACTTGTGTTACTGTGTTTCGGTTAGAAAGGTAAGGGGGCCGGTGAAATTACAGGCACATGAGACTTAACAACTTCACGTCTCAGGGTCGACAACGCATTGGCGATGCCCCTAGTGTTGCAAATGTCCATAGGCGGCGGTGACCACTTACCATCAGGTGGACCGTCCGGTTGTTTGTCGGCCCATGTTGTATAAAAAAAAAAATTATATATTATGGCTGACTATCTTTCTCACCACTTTTACGTGATTCTGTTCATTGTTGAGGCACAAATAAGACAAGTTATAAGCTAAAAAACACCTGCATACGGAGGCCTAGGCTTTCCTAGTGATATATATATACATAATATCTGTACGGTGCAACCGCACATCCTTTCGGTCGGATCAGCACTTTTACGCGCCATGCCGCTTTTTATAATTTTACATTTTTTAGTTCGTCATAGGCACCCGCCGCGCGCACTCACCTTATATCAATATCATTATCATTCTTATTAGTTCTATGTATCAACATTATATCAATTCCTCTATGAACTTTAATTATACCTGATTCAATAATTGCACTTGCTTTTAATAATTTTTTTAGTGACATACCTATAGCCACAACCAGCTCCTTGGATTCTTCACCGGCAGATGCTGAGTCGTTGTTAAAAACTAACGTATCAGAGTGCAATGAATTGTTTAGGTTTAGGCATATCACACCTTTCGATGTCATCAAAACTTTCAAAAGTTTAAAAGTTAAACGGACTGGCGACTTATGGGGTATATCAGTAACAGTTTTGCAGGGTATAATTGATAATATTGCTCCCCATTTAGCTCTAATTTTTAACCGATGCGTAGATTTTGGTAAATTTCCGGATTTAATGAAACATAGCAAAGTTATACCTTTGTTCAAGGCCGGAGATCCTAGTGATCCAACCAATTATAGGCCCGTTTCTATCTTGCCAGCCCTAAGCAAAGTATTCGAAAAGATTATTTTAACGCAACTACTTGCTCACTTTAATTTAAATAAACTTTTACACAGTGAGCAGTACGGTTTTACTAAAGGTCGCTCCACTATTGATGCCGGGGTAGCACTCTTAAAACAAATTTTCAACGCTTGGGAAAAGTCGCAGAATGTTATTGGAGTGTTCTGTGATTTATCTAAAGCTTTTGATTGTGTTGACCATCAGACACTTACGCGTAAATTAGACCATTATGGAGTTAAGGGTGCAGCACTTAATTTGATGAAATCGTACCTTAGTGAGAGAACTCAAAGTGTTAATGTGAATGGAGTTAAATCATCTGGTTCTCCTGTGCATATGGGTGTACCCCAAGGCTCTATTCTAGGGCCTTTTCTATTTTTAGTATACATCAATGACCTACCATTTTACGTAAGAAATACCTGTGGAATTGTACTGTTTGCTGACGATACCTCACTGATTTTTGGTGTTGATAGACTGAAATACAATTATGACGATGTAAACGGTGCATTAGCCCAGGTATTAAATTGGTTTACTGTTAATAATCTTGTTTTAAATGCAAGAAAAACTAAATGTATTAAATTTGCATTACCCAATGTTAAAAAACTAGGCTGTAGTATAATGTTAGACAACGAAGCTCTTAGCCTTGTTGAGTCAACAGTTTTCTTAGGAATTACTTTAGACTCAAAACTTCAATGGGGGACACAAATATCATGTCTTGCGGGAAAACTTAGTTCAGCAGCTTACGCAGTTAGAAAAATCAGGCAGATTACAGATGTCGATACGGCTAGATTAGTTTATTTTAGCTACTTTCATAGTGTTATGACCTACGGCATTTTGCTTTGGGGTAAAGCTGCCGATATAGAAACCATTTTTATATTGCAAAAAAGAGCTGTTCGAGCCATTTATAATTTGAGTTCTCGAGCTTCCCTCAGAGAAAAGTTTAAACAAATTGATATCCTCACAGTTGCATCGCAGTATATTTATGCAAACATAATATTTGTACATCAAAATATTAGTCTTTATGTCAAAAAGAGTGATATGCACTCCATCAATACTAGAAATAAGGATAAACTTGTCACTTCTGCATATAGACTGCAAAAAGTGCAAGGCTCATTTTTAGGACTTAGTGCACGCATCTATAATAAAATCCCTACTGAAATTTTAAATTTGCCTTTACAAAAATTTAAGGAAAGAATTAAGACTGTTTTAGTACAAAAGGCTTTCTACAACACAAATGATTATTTTAATGACGACAATGCTTGGGTGTAGCGCTCGCTCCAGCAAGACACATCTTTATGTACAAAATCTTATTTTGAAAAGAGTAATTGCTGAGTTTATTGCCGGCTCTTCTCAGTAAAAGCAACCTTCCGAACCGGTGGTAGAGTCTGACCTTTCATAAGTGCCTGTGAAGGCCTATTTGAATAAAATATTTCATTTCATTTCATTTCATTTCATTTCATTTCATTAATCAAAGACTTTTATTCAATTAAAGTTGTACAGACCGTACATCTTTTTGGTCCTTCGAGCATCGTGCGGGACCTCGCGAGTGAACAATTTTGAATATCCGTCGGTAACGTGTACTATCAGAATTGTGCTTGTGAAGGTGGTTCCGTGAAGTTATCAGTGTTGGATTGCACAGACCATTAGATCGTGGACGTGTAATATCATCATACTATCAAACAGCAATATCAAGTAAGAACTTTCCAATTTTATTTATCGATATCACTTTGATAAGATGGAAGGTCCTTTGTCAAACAGCAAACTGAGTGATATGTTGCGTAAGCAATCGAGCAACTTCAAAGCGTTATCCAGAACAGTAGTAGGCATAAAGCTGGAATCTATATCAGAGAAGTGGGAGTTTGAGGATATATTGAAAACCCTACATAGCCGTTGGTCGGCCATAGACACTCTTCATTGGGATATCGACAGTGAGCTCAACGGAGAAAACTTATCATATGATCAAACATTCTCAGAGCATGAGAAAACATATATCAATATCAAACAGGCTATCAATAGAAAAATGTGGTCTGTCGTTCATAGAGAAAAGACCACACCGAAAATGGATATACCTTCATTTAGCGGTAACTATCAATATTGGACGTCGTTCAAAGATCTCTTTAATGAATCTATCCATGACAATCCAGCAATATCAAACGCGCAGAAAATGCAATTTCTGAAAGCGAAGGTAAAGGGCGAAGCGGAGAAGCTTATTCAGCATTTACCTATATCATCGGACAATTATCAAGTGTGTTGGGAGATTCTCAACCATCGGTATAATCATAAGAAATTAATATTTGCATCGCATATCAACGACCTTTTGAATATTCCCACAATGCAGCATCAATCATCAGGAGTTATTAAAAAACTTCACGACACCACTAATGAGTGTCTATATGCGATTAAAAACCTAGGTGTGGACATATCATCATGGGATCCGTTGCTTGTTCATTTATTGTCTCAAAAACTCGCCACCGAGACACATAACGACTACATTGAGTCGCTAAAAAATCAAAGAGAATTGCCCACGCTTAAAGAATTCATGGAATTTCTTGAAGGCAAATTTACTGCATTAGAATCATCTCGGCGTAAGCCAGATCCATCGAAACAATGTCAACATTTAGATGTAATATCAAACTTTAAGAAGCATAATTTCAACAAATCATTCAATCCTAAGAATTCATTTACGAAACCATATAATCACACATCGAACAAATTTTTCCACACCGCAACAGTAAAATGTCCACTTTGCGAAAACGAACATGGATTATTCCATTGCAAAGCCTTTCTAGAATTACAACCGGATGCCAAACGAAAAACAATTGCAAAACTAAACTTTTGCAAGAATTGTTTGTATAATCATCATGGAAAATATTGTATTTCTGACAAACGATGCCGACACTGCAATGGTAATCATAATTCGCTATTGCATGACGCGTTTGTGAATGTGCCGAAGCCATTTCCGGTGGGAAGCGAAAATATGAAACGCAATAGTAATACAAATATATCACAGGATAATTTATCAGAAACTCTCTTGGCAACTGCTGTTATCAAGGTCGAAGCGGCAGATGGATCATTTCATACATTGCGGGCACTCATTGATCAGGGATCTCAAGCATCTTTAATCACGGAAAACGCCGCTCAGCTGTTGGAGCTGCCTCGGAAACGAAGTAAAGGTGTTATCTTTGGAATTGGAGCTAAAGAAAGTAATTGCAAAGGGCTTATGAATATCGTATGTCATTCTATTCATAGCGACTACACCTTTAATTGTGATGTTTTTATCATGCGAAACCTTATCAACAATTTACCGAATCATACTATCAAAAAACCAGCATTGTCTTTCTTGGACAACATAAAGTTAGCAGACCCTGACTTTAATATCAGTCGATCGATAGATCTGCTACTGGGGGCAGACATCTACTCAACTATAATTTTGAGTGGAATTATCAAAGAAGATCAATCAATGCCAATTGCTCAACAGACTTCTATAGGTTGGATAATAAGCGGAAATGTTAAATCGTTTCAGTGTAATGTCATTCTCAACAACCTAGATGACATTCAGAGATTTTGGGCTATAGAAGACGTATCAGAAAAATCAAGCATATCAATTGAAGATAGTGAATGTGTGAAATTTTATGAATCAACAACCAAACGCCAAGCAGACGGGAGATACATAGTCCGATTGCCTATGCAGTCAGATTTCGAAGAAAAAATAGGAACATCAAGATCAAAAGCTGTGGCACAATTCAAACAGTTAGAAGGGAAATTTATGAAACAAGACAATCTAGCCAAGGATTATAAACAATTTATTCATGAATATATTGAATTGGGTCATATGCGTCAGAGCCTCAGCAACGAATCTCCAAACTATTATTTACCTCATCACTGCGTTCATAAGCCGGACTCTACTACAACGTCACTGCGCGTTGTATTTAATGCATCGGCGAAATCTCAATCTGGTCACAGTTTGAACGATCTAATGCATCGCGGTGCGAATCTACAGCAGGATCTTATGTGTTTAATATTAAAATGGCGTCAATATCAATATGCGTTCACTGCCGACATAGAAAAAATGTTTCGGCAAATTTTTATCAATGAAGAAGATCAACGTTATCAAAAAATCATATGGAGAGACTATTATTATCAACGTCTGAGTGAATATAAACTTACAACTGTAACATATGGCACTAAGGCAGCACCCTTCTTAGCCATGATGACCCTGAAACAATTAGCAAAAGATGAAGGTGTAGATACCTACGGACGCATCACAGTAACTTCCAACAAAGGGCACAGCTATCAAGCAAGTCAGGCGGCAAAAGCTTTAGAAAATGATTTTTATATGGATGACCTTGTGAGCGGGGTCCACAACATCGATTCAGTGAAGCAGTTGCAATCTGATCTAATGCAGTTATTGCAATCTGGAGGTTTCCATCTTCGTAAATGGGCTTCTAATAGGCCTGAATTATTAAAGTACACCAACAAGGACGAGCAAGATCAAAAACCATACGAATTTAAACAGCCTGAATCAACTAAAACATTGGGATTGCGGTGGAATCCACAACAAGATCAAATAACATTTCAGTTGAATACCACTATATCAGTATCAAATAAACTTACCAAGCGAACGCTACTTTCAGATATCTCGAAGATATTTGATCCACTTGGATGGCTCTCTCCGGTAACAGCCAAACTCAAACTTTTATTTCAGAAGGTTTGGCTATCAAACATGGATTGGGATGACAACCTTCCCAATGCAATTAACTCCGAATGGTTAAAGATCAGAGTTGATTTAAATAATATCAATCTAATAAAAATACAGCGGTGGATAGGTACATATGATAGTAGCAAGATCGAGTTACATGGCTTTTGTGACGCCTCGACTAAAGCTTACGCCGCCGTCATATACTGTAAAGTAAACAACGAAAAATCATCTGTAATATTATTAGCTGGAAAGGCGAGAATCGTACCAGTCAACAAGCAAACCACGTTGCCTAGATTGGAATTATGTGGTGCAATGATTTTATCAAAATTAATGATCAAAGTGAAACAATGTCTCATCGGTTACAATATTAAAATTTTCGGTTGGATTGACTCCATGGTTGTACTGGGTTGGCTTCAAGGAAACCCATCTCGATGGAAGCCGTTTGTAGCAAACCGGATAACGCAAATAAACGAAATCATGCCTTCCGATTGTTGGAGTTACGTGAAATCCTCAGAGAACCCGGCCGATTGCGCTAGTCGTGGCATGACCGTAACACAACTTATTGAACATAAGTGATGGTGGCATGGACCTACTTGGCTACCAACATATCAAGCAAAAGTAGATGCAAAGCAAAGAATCTACGAAACGAACATAGATATCAAAAAACCACTACACACAAATGTAACAATTCAGCAAGAAAATTATAGTATTATCAATGACCTGCTTTGCAAATGCAGCTCTTTTACACGAGTAGTTCATGTTTTAGCCTGGGTGAAGCGGTTTTTAGCATTAAAGAAGAAGGAAAGAACATCATATCTTACTTTGGAAGAATTAAAGCAATCAAAAATATCAATAATAAAGCAAGTACAGGAATCAGAATTTATAAGCGAAATGAAGATGTTGCAAGAAAATAAAAATGTACAACCTAAAAGCAAAATGTCGAAGACATGATCCTACATATCAATATCAAATCATGGGTGATTTGCCAAAAGCAAGAGCTAATCCTAGTCGTCCATTCTATCACACTGGAGTAGATTTTACTGGATATATCATGACAAAAGCAAGCAAAGGTCGCGGAATAAAATCCTGTAAAAGCTACGTAGCAGTTTTCGTTTGCATGGCCACAAAGGCCGTGCATTTCTAGTTAGTATCAGACCTCACTACGTCATCATTTCTAGCAGCCTTGCGTCGGATGGCAGCTAGACGAGGTACCCCTCGACACGTGTACTCCGATAATGGAACAAATTTCCTCGGAGCAAGTAGAGTATTACAAAAAGAATTTGAAGAACTTCAAAACGTGTTCAATGAAGAATTTATGAACGAAATATCAAGTATGGAAATACACTGGCACTTTAATGCTCCATCTTGGCCATCTGCAGGTGGCCTCTGGGAGGCGGCGGTCAAAAGTTTGAAGTATCATTTGATACGAACAATCGGAGAACAAATACTTACCTTCGAGGAACTATCAACAATATTATCACAATTAGAAGCTTGCCTAAACTCAAGGCCACTTTGCCAATTAACAGAAGATCCAGATGACCTTGATTATCTAACTCCATCACATTTTCTTGCCAGTGGACCAATATCAACTATCATACAGACAGAGCGCGATTTAAGAACCAGATGGCAGCTGTCGCAAAAAATATTCAACGATGTTTGGAAGAGATGGAGAAGTGAATATTTGGCACAATTATCAGCGAGGTCAAAATGGAAACAACAACAAAGCAATATCAAAATGAATGACATTGTACACATTCACGATGCTAACTTACCACCAGGGAAGTGGGCCACCGGACGGGTTGTCGAACTGCATCCTGGAGGCGACGGGTTTGTTAGAGTTGTTACACTGAAAACCAAAAATGGTTATATCAAACGTCCTATCATTAAATTATCAATCTTACCCGTTAATGAAGAAGGCACGAATATCAATGATGAGCTGCCTGAAAATAATTCAGCAACAGTTTCTTATAGCAAGCAGCGTCCAAAAAAGTGTAAAAAGGATTTCTTATCAATTATTACGTCATTACTTCTCTTTATGACGATGATATCAAGTTCATATTGTCATTACAACATAACAAATTTGCGACAAAATCAAACTCTATATTTCGATAAATTATCAAACATGCAACTTATCAGAGATGAATGGAAGCTCATAGTCTACTATAATTTGGAGCCTTATTGGCAAGGAAATATGGTATTTCATAAGTATATTAAATACCTCGATCAGATGTGTTCAACTATCAAAGATCAAGTTCATTGTGACGTTATCTTATTACAACTACGTCACGGGTTATCAGAACTAGAGTACTATAATCACATGTTACTCAGTCAGCATTTTAGCACGCGCACGAGACAGCGTCGCGGGCTTATAAACGGTATCGGTTACATTGCGGGCGACCTGTTTGGCGTATTAGATGAGAGATTCGCAGAAAAATATCAAAGAGACATTATGCTTATTAAAAACAATCAGAAACATCTCGCATTACTTTGGAAAAATCAAACATCCATAATAGAAGCAGAGTACAATCTTTTGAAGAGAGCAGAAGAAACGATGGATAAGCAGTACAAAATTATAAATCAACATTTAACCAGGATAGAAAACAAAATCAACACAGAAATCCAAAAAATATCAAATATCAATGAATTTACAGTTGGATCAGTAACAGCAAGTAATATATTACAAAGCCTAAAGAGCTTACAAAATACCTTATTGGATACCATCACTGACATATATCAAGGTAAATTCAGTCTTCATTTGTTAACACCAGAACAACTTCAAGATGAATTGAATATCATATCAGGTCAATTATCGAGAGAACTATCACTACCAATCGATAACATTCAATCAGAAATGTTAAAGATCTACCACTTATTAAAGGTGAAAACAAGAATGACAGACCACTATCTTATATTTGAAATCAGAATCCCACTAGTCAGCAGAGACAACTTTGACCTGTATAGAGTTATTCCAATACCTTATCAGTCTGGACAATCAGCGACCAACATAGTACCGGTAGCTGATCATATTGCAATGAATCTAAGGAAGGATGCATACTTACCGTTGAGTGAAAATGACATACAGCAATGCTTAAATCTGGACATGTCTACCTATCTTTGCTATCTACGTGGTCCGATTTATCAGTTGAAGTCAGATGAGAGTCTGTGTGTCAAGGATCAGATTAGTAACAGATGTAAAGCAGAAATTACCATATGCAAAAATAAGTGGATAGAATTGAGCAACATAAATACATTTTTATACTTCTGTTGCAGTCAGTGTGCACTACGTATTATGTGTGGGCTTCAAGTTACCGCTCCGCAACTAAGAGCGTCAGGTGTTATTGCCGTAGGTCAGGACTGCGTCCTTAAAGGCGACGACTTCACTATATACAGTCATAAAGGACCTACCAGTGAGATAAAAGCTCAAGAGATATATGATCAACCTGAAATTGCTCCTATCAATCACGTTATCAACATCCTTATGCCTACTACAGAGATCTATTCACTGGATGGAGATCAACAAATCAATAAGTCGCTGAAAGATATACATGATCAAATAGAACAAATGAAATCAGAAGAGGATGTAGTAGATAACGTATCATATCACGATGTCCACCACTACACGTTGATCTATTTACTGTTGGGAGCAGCAGGCGTCGCAGCTGCGGTCCTGTTGTGGCGGCGCGCGCGGCGTGCTCGGAGCGCCGCGCTGGCGCCTCCACCGCCGCGTCGACCTGACGGTGATAGTGCTAACAGTGTTCAGTGTTTGAGCCAACCTGGGCCTAGTGATATTGAATTGCCTTGTGTTATCAGTGAACGTAAACAAAATAGTGCTACGTCACCTATATTCCGTAAAACAATGTTCAGTGACTAAATAGTAATAAGTATCATTAATTTAAGTTTAAATTTTTTTTATTATTTAGAAAAAATGTTTCAATAGTGTATTTGTTTTTTGTTAATTTTAAAGTTTGTATCATAAAGTAAGGTCATTATCACTATCATTATTTTATATTAATTAATTATCATATCAGATATCATATCAGACCTTTGTATCATCTCATCTCTTGCGGTCGGGAGCATGTACGGTGCAACCGCACATCCTTTCGGTCGGATCAGCACTTTTACGCGCCATGCCGCTTTTTATAATTTTACATTTTTTAGTTCGTCATAGGCACCCGCCGCGCGCACTCACCTTATATCAATATCATTATCATTCTTATTAGTTCTATGTATCAACATTATATCAATTCCTCTATGAACTTTAATTATACCTGATTCAATAATCAAAGACTTTTATTCAATCAACGTAAAGTTGTACAGACCGTACAATATCCATTGTATATTACCATCTCAGGCTATAGTTGATTGGGAAATAAACACTTTATATTATGATTTGTTCCTCTGTATTAGTACCCACCATTCGTAATAAATATTGCGTGGAGCGCGTTGTTCTGTTTGTTTTGCATTCAATTTTAAATATTAGTCATTTTAAATGTTCAATGCTCAATGTGTTCAGTAAATAAAGTCTTTATAAATATTTCAATTGTTTTTCAGGCTGTTGGCGTCCAGCAAGTGCAGCAGCAACAGTTACACGTTGCAACCTCATCGTGTCAGACCATGTTGCCGAATATATTACAGGTACGATCATTCGTACAGATTGTTACTACTAGTACTACATAATTCACTTGCAATTATTACTGACATTTTTTTTTTATTTGTACAGCTGCAACCAGCGACTGTGGCGGTGTCTGGTCTGAGCCAGCAGGAGCTAAGCGGCGTCGCGCACCGCATCATCTTGCAGCCACAGCAGTCCGCGCCGCATCCCACCGCCGTCTACACCATACATCAACACCACTAGTCACCACCACCAGCGCCAGTGCCTTGCCTCAAATACGCTCTACCACTTTATCTGTAGATAAGGGCCGTTCGAAACGGCCGCAAATAAGGCGCTGTTTCGAAATACTTACGCATAATTTGACATGTTATATTGTAGTTATTTTCAGCACCATAATAGATTTTATGTTATACCTAGTTTTATTCAATAATTATTATTAATTTTATGTGTTAAATAAATAGAAGTTAGTGTTTTTTTGTTGTTATTTTTACACAGAATAAATTATGTTTTACATTCTGTTGTTATTTTATTATTAACTTCGGATGATTATTCCTATACGGTCTAAGTTAGTCAGGTAATCTAGTAAAAAAACAACACATTTTAATTAAAATTATTATATTATAAGAATTAAACCACCTAAGCGACATTATTATCAAAATCTTATCAATTAAACGTAATTCATAACACATAATAATGCTAAACTAATAGGTGAGTGGTCAGAAACGGCACGAGAGAAATAAATTTGACAGATCAAACAATATTTTTTGGCACATTCTATTGAACTATTTACAATATAAATAAAATGTTGACCACTGCACACATGTTCGCGTACCCGACACGAGTTTTGACATAGAAAAGTACAAAAATAACAGCAGAATGCTGTAAAAAACCACCCAATTATATGTAGACGCAAGTTATAAATACTCGTAAGAAAACATGACTGAAAACCACTTTAAGAGGAATTGATAATGAAGACGCTCTATGAATCATTCAAGATTGTGCAAGCTAGATTGCGGAAAGTATCGCAACAGCTGCGACAACAATAATTCGATAAGTATCAGAATTCAACTACAGTATGTCCAATATGGGAAACTATCTTGGGCAGACTATAAAGGCGTTCATCTATTTTCAATAGTCAAGATTTTGAAATATTTTGATTCATAATCATTCCTTCATAAAAATATAATTTTCTGCAATGGAATGGCTAGCAACGTTTTAAAAACATCTTAATAATTATTCTAGAATGTCCCTGCGACAACTACCTAAATCTCAATAATTAATTACGACACGCTTGATACAGTACCCGACCGTAAATTTACACATCACGATTTAGAAAGAGACAAGCCTACAATAGGCTGATTAGGACATTGGGCTTTGTAGAGCGTCGTCTCAGTAATTTATTGTTTCGTGCTACTGAGGCGACGTTCTAAATTCAATATGGCCGATTATCTCTTTTTAAATCACGATGTGTAACGGCTACTGTACATTGAAAACAACATTATGGAAGGCCACAAGTTACAAATATTTGTTAGGTTAATACCAGTCAGTCATACATAACTCCAATGTCATCAGATAAAGAAAATATTTCAGTAAACAGGAGCTATATTGTAGGTATCAACCAAGTTAGTGGTGACACAGTTATTTTTTGCTGAGGGTCGAAGGAAAGCGAGCAAGCAGTAAATATCACACGATATTGAACTCAAAGGCAGTTTGCTTGCGGCTTTGTCGACTGACTCTACATTCCATAATATATCATATAATATAGATCCCGCTTACTCAAACACTCTGTAAATATTATTTTTATTTCTAATTGTTTTTCAATCTCAGCACCATAGACAAACTCTATATGACAAAGAGATTTGAATCAGATACAATTAACTAAAATACGTTTGAAAGTATATGCAACACAAAAGCGTAAAATAGAGTTTCTGGACAAAAAAAGATGAACACACGACAAATAAGTATAAAAATAAAAATCTTCGATGTACTTATTATAAATAGGCTAATTGTTAAAGAATGTCGAACATTATCTAGAAATACAATGCTATCCCTAAACAAGATTGTGTAAATACTTTCAAATTAAACAAATAATCTATTTGGGAATATTTTAAAGGGAATTTCCTCATTATTATTTTATTGAACGATCTACGTCTTTTGCTGAAACGATTTGTGATACTCAAATACCCAATATCCCAGTTACAACTCACATCATCTCCATATTTCGCACAAAATCAGTTTTAACTAATAATTATTGCTATAATTGATTCATTTCAGTATTGGACAAAATTTATTATATATATATAATCTTTACCCTATAAAATAACAATACTCGCTTGTTTCCAGACTCCTACAATATGTGGACCTTCAAAGCGAAGTGTGAAATAAGAAAGTTTCAGAGAAAATACATATAGCTACTGGGAAATATTATAGCGAATGTGTCCATTAATATAGGTCAAGTGGAGAATAAATTATGTTTTCCTTTGATAAAAAAAGATCTAAAATATCCCTTTTTATATAATAAGTGGATGTGATATAATAGATATCCAAAATAATCTGATCTTCCCCTTCTAACAATCTACATTAGCCTTGCAGGTGGCTACTAAATTCAATTGTCAAGATCGTAAAAACTTGGAATTGATCTATCTGAAATACTACTGTAGCACCAATCTAAAACTTTGTCCAACACTGAAATTAATACACCTAAATCGTCCATTCCAATGAAATATACATGCCATGCTACACTAACAGTAGAAGACCAATCAGACCCTAAAATACGTTTTCTTTTGCCCTGTACAGCCATTAAGGTTTCAAAATCTCGTACCTTAAGGTAAAATCTAAATCGTTAGAAAAATTACAAAAATACTACCATTTGCAAGCTAGCATCGTTTTATCGCAACAGCCTTAGGTACTAGGCATCCCCAGTTCACTAAAGCAATGTATAATACTAACTGACGAAACCGGATGTCTGTTAGAATTTGAACAAAGTTAAATATTGACTGTTATCCTCGTTAGTAGAAACCTTACTCGGTATTGACGAGTATGACCATTACTGTGATCCTGTAATCCTTTCGTTCTCCCCTCAATTGTAAGTAAAAATGGCATTCTAAAAACGTGTTCTAACTAGAGGCGTAACTGACATCTGTATTTTATTGAAATGGACATAACATTAACAATAGTTTGACGAAGAACAGACTTTAGACGCTTTGTACGCTGTCTGTCTCCACGGGCTCGTAGTGTATGAAGGCGGGTTGCAGTGCGAGGCCAGCTGGAAGCTTGACGTCGCGGAAGTAGCGATGCCGGCGCGCCTCCTTCGCCGAGATGCGCTTCACTGGGTCGTACTCCAGCATCATCTGCAGCAGGTCCATGCCGTTCTCGTCCAAGTTTTGTACCTGGAATCGAATATATTATAAATGTGAATGTTTGGATGTTCGTAATGCAATCACGCTTCAAGAAACGAGCGAATTTTGGCACATATATAGACTATTTTCTTGATAACATCCATGTAATACTTTCTACTAGGGAAGACATGAAATATCTCATCTGAGTTTGTCTGTGTAACATGAATTGTAGAAAAAATAAATCCTTCATCTTTCTTCTACCTGTAGAAACCTCCTTAAGCGTATTGCGTAATGTTTTCAAAATTTATATTCACAATTGTCAATTACTAGTGCCTATAACGTTTATCTATAATTAACTACCATGTGCACATGCATAGCATTCTATTAGTGAAAGAATTTTTGAAATTGGATGAGTAGTTTCGGAAACCTCCTATCTTAAATCATACAAACTACTACTCTATAATATTAGTGAAGATTGTTATTTAAATAATAATTACATGATTGTGAAGGTTGAATGTGTTCCAGTTGGGGAATGTGGGCTTATAATCTGGCAGTGAAGACACTCCCGGCCATATCTCCTCTGTTGGTGTGCGCAGCATTCTGAAATCATGAATAACAAACTTAAATAACTAATATGTTTCTTACTCTTCACATTTCTAGATTTGTAAAAGAAAACATTTTTACATAGGGTCATGTAACGACATATTTTTTTTTGTTTTCATATACTACTAAGGTAGCAAACAAGCTGACGGCCCGTCTGATGGTAAACGGTCACCACAGCCTATGGACGCTTGCAACACCGTGGGTATTGCCGACGCGCGTTGCCGACCCTGCAAAAATCTCTTCACACCCTTCTTGAAGAACCCCATGCTGTACTCCCTTGGGAAAACCTCGGCATGGAGCTCATTCCACAGCTTAAGCGTGCGCGGCAGAAAGCTCCTTATGAATCGCACCGTGCGAAACCAGTTTGGTTCCAATGTGTGAGGATGAACTCCCCGAGAGTGCGATGGTAAAAAGTAGCCGTGGGCATCAAATCATTCCTCAGAACACAGTCCGTTGTACAAGCGGTAAAAAACACATAAGGAGGTCATGTCTCTCTTTAGAGTTAGGGGCTCTAAACCGCTTGTGAGCTCGGGATCGTTGACAATTCTGACGGCACGCTTTTGAACAGAGTCAAAAGGCCCAAGCTGGTATCCAGGTGCCCCCGCCCATAGATGACAGCAGTACTCCATATGGGGCCGGACTTGCGACTTATATAGTTGCAGTCTTAGCCCCCATGTGAAGTACCGCTTGGCTCTGTTGAGCACACCTAGCTTTTTGTCTTCCCGATATTGGTGAAAGCTAGTATATTATTAAAGTTGGGGAAAGTTATGGTCACAATAGTCAGTAATATGTAAAATCACCTGAAGATGCGGAAGAGTTGGTCGATTTCCGAGTCTCCCTGGAACAGAGGTTTCTTGGAAGACATCTCTGAAAATATGCATCCAACCGACCATATGTCGATGGGACAGGAGTATCTGCAAACAAAATACATCAGTGAACATGGTACCCCTTAGTATCCTATGTGAATTCTTAATTCTGTAAGTTCCACACCACATCAATAGTATTTTGTGTATTCTATTAAAGTCAATCATTGAAGGCTGATGCTTGGGGACAGAAATGTGTTAACTATTGAGAAAAACATGTAAGTTGTGGTTTAAAAGTAACAGATATGTAAGTTAGTGTCATTTAGGACGGTGTTGATTTATGTTGTAATGTTGACGGTTTTTAATTTTAGCTTCTAGTGTATTGAAATATCGTACTAAGGTGCCGATTCAATTACATTTAAAAAAGAAAAAGAATCTGAATAATAAAAAGAAACAAACCTCTGGCTACCCAGCAAAACTTCAGGCGCTCTGTACCAAAGCGTGACCACTTCGTGTGTGTATACCCTCACGGGCACACCAAATGCGCGTCCGAGACCAAAGTCAGCCACCTACAACAGAGAAAAAAATTACTTTGATAATAGAAATTTATGAATTTCCTGACAAACAGCCTGAATGCCTCCACTATCCGTTATTGACCCTGAGAAATGAAGTATTGTGTGCCTGTCCATTTGTGCGTCCGTGTCTGCACTTCCTACACTCTTATGTTACACAAACACTGTGTGCACAGTAATACAAGTGCAATAGTACTTCACAGCAGATATAGCTTACGGGATGAAGACCTTCAGTAAGAGTTCTAGTACTTCTAACATGACTTAAATAGTTCTTAAAGTATTCCATAAACTGATGAGCAGCAGGTTTGCTGCCTTTACATTATTTAATTTGTGAAAAGGGTTTCCAACGTTTGGTACGTACTAAAATTAAACATACAGTCTCCGATAAAATAAGAAATTAATTTGAAAGCATCATAAGTTACATTAATGCTCCTCAGAATATAATAATGACCTTGATAATTCCAGTCTTGTCAATGAGCAGGTTCTGGGGCTTTAGGTCACGGTGCAGGATGCGGCGCTGGTGGCAGTAAAGGATGGCGTTGTTGATCTGGTACAGATAGCTCTTAACCACTGCTGGGTCCATGAACTGAAAAATTATTAAGATATTTAATTTATTTGTATTTAACATGTTGTTGCTGATAATCCATAACTGAGTAGAGATGTGCGGAGTAGGCCATTTAATCACTGAAAAAATATTTGAGGCAGAAGTTAAGTAAGAGCACTCACACAGGAACTCGAATATGATTAAAAATAGGTGAGTACTCTATAAGACTAGTTAAGTTTCTAGATACTATTATCAGATTAAAACATAATCAATCTTAAATTTATGTAAATAAAAGAAAACTTATTCTATATACAAATGATTTTGTGTATGGCGGGGTGTGTTTGTGCGTATATGTGGAGTAGACGTGTGTGTGAGTGCATAGTGAATGTATGTGCTCTTTATGTACGTGTAGTATTTGTATGTGTAGTGAGTGTTTGCGTGTTAAAAAATGTATCTGTGTATTGTGTTTAGTACGTAAGTACTACTACAAGTTCTTTCAGAAAAAGAAATCCATCAGATTTTTTACAATATCTTCATAGTCAAAAGGTTTAAGCCAAGAAACGATTGCACTTTTTGAAGTTATACTTCTTTTGGCGCGATGGAGAAAAATGATGAGAGTGAATTTTTACGTTGCGCGCGCACACCGACACCTGAATTCTACATCGTAAAGTTAGTTCTAGGTGGCATGAAAAACGATAACTATGTTCATGTTGTATATTCTAGCTTGTACTTCTAAACCATATTGTGTAGGAATAAGGTTCAGTTTTGATTGATATTATTGAAGTACTTAACTCAATGTTAGATTTGAATTTAGAATCATATACAGAGATTCAAAGGAATATCATATCAATTTGATTATTAATTTACTATTATGTTAGTTGTTTTATGTGTAACTTATAAAACAATTGTAGACAAAAATAAGATATATGATGCTACTGGGCCATCGAGTATTGTTTATGCAAATTCTATATCGTCAGTACTCAATCAGGTGCATCTCTATAAATGAGTACAACATTTATACTAAGTAGGCACTTCATACCCGAATAAGCCTACCATGGAAATCAATACAATCAAACATTTTGAATTAGGGACATTCAACTGCATTAATATTTCAATATTGATATGCCCAATAAGACAAACCATATATTTCTGATAGCTTAACACATTGACTGTCCACACTATTTTGCTTACAGTCCTTGGTATATACTCGTACATTGGTATTATATGATAGCTTGTTCTGTTTTGAGTTGTATTAACATTGATGAATGCATTACATATAGTGCATGGATGTCACAGCTAGATCAAAAATGCACTACCTATATATAGTGCACAGACAGTGAAAATGTCACAAAATACATAATATTATATCTAAAGAGAAAAGACTGCTCTTTACAATATATATTAGGTTGGGGAAAAAGTCTTTTCGCATTATAGTATGTATGAACTTGTAATAAAATCTCTTTGGGTATACTATTTATATCTGGCTGGTTTTGGTATCATTGAAAGTTTAAATTTTAAAGAACATAATTCCAAATTCAAATTAGGAAAGTGTGTGATTTTCAATTGTTTTTTGTACCGTCAAGATGAGTGAATCTAATGAAGAAATTCGATACATTTTAAAATTTTACTACAAAAAAGGTAAAAATGCAACGCAAGCCGCGCAAAAAAAATTTGCGATGTTTATAGACCTAGTGCAGTGTCTGCGAGAGTAGCACAAATTTGGTTTAAGCGTTTTCAATCCGGAAATTTTGACGTCAAAGATGCACGTCGCTGTGGTCGCCCTATTACGGATAAAATGTATGCCATTTTTGAAAAAGTGGAGCAAGATCGGCATATCAGTAGTTACGACGTAGCTGAAGAACTGGGAATTGACCACAAAACAATATTGGCCCATTCGTAAAATACTGGGTACACAAAAATGCTAGGAATTTGGGTACCTCATGAGCTCATTGAAAGGGACCTAATGAACCGTGTACTCATTTGTGATTCTTTATTACGACGTAATGAAACAGAACCATTTTGAAGTAGCTGATAACTGGTAATGAGAAGTGGATCACGTACGACAAGAACGTGCAAAAAACGTCGTGGTCAAATGCCGGTCAGGCTTCACAGACTGTGGGGAAACCCGGGTTAACTCGTAACAAGGTCATGCTGTGTGTGTGGTGGGATTGGAAGGGCATTATTCATTATGAGCTGTAACCACCAGGCAGGAACATCGATTCTGAACTCTACTGCAAACAACTGATGAGATTAAAGCAAGAACTTGAGAGAAAGCGGCCGGAATTAATCAACAGAAGGGGTGTGGTTTTCATCATGATAATGCTAGACCTCACACATCTTTAGCCACTCAGCAAAAATTAAGAGAGTTTGGCTGGGAGGTATTAATGGATCCGCCGTATAGTTCAGACCTTGCACCTTCAGATCTCCATCTGTTTCGGTCTCTTCAGAATTCTTTAGGCAGAGTCAGGTTAACATCACGAGGGGACTGCCAAAACCACTTGTCGCGGTATTTTGTTCAGAAGTCCCAAAATTTCTATAGCAATAGGATCATGTCCCTACCTACAAGATGGAAAAAAGTTATTGAACAAAATGGTACCTACATACTTTAGTTAAATGTAAATAAACTATATTAAAAATGTTTTAAATTTTCTTAAAAAATGCGAAGGAACTTTTTCCCCAACCTATTATTATAGATATAATAGAAGATGCCTCTGTCCCAATTTTAATAATTTTGTTTAATATTAGAAAGCTTCTTAATCCAGAAGTAACATAAGCTATGTCTTTGGATACTTGGATTCTTTGAGAACCTGTTTGAAACCATGAGACTGAAGCTGGTATTCCATAATTATACTAAATGCAGTGTCAGTTTCTCTGTTGGTACCAGTTTAGGCTACAGAAGGGGGACTTATGGAGGTCTAAGCTACTGAAGTTATAGACCAGTCATGTACTGGTTGGGAAGACTGCTTTCAAGTAACAAAAACTGGCAAGAAACTCGGAAAGGTACCTGTTTATTATCTGATTTATTTGGCTATTTCTGTGTCAAATGTTTAACAATATAATTAAAAAGGGTTTATATTGATATAAAAGTGACAATAAATGACTACCCTATTATAATATATAGAAGGAAATAGTACTTACTTTTCCTGATCCAAGTGAGTCCATGTATTTCTTTAGGTCCATGGACAGAAACTCAAAAATTAAGTAAAGCCGTGACTCTTCCATGAGAACATCTTCAAGTTTCACAATATTAGGGTGGGTTAACTCTTTCAGAAGAGAGATTTCTCTGAAAAGTCAGTGATAGTTAATAATGATAAGCATTTAAAGGTTATGTTTTACTTTGTCAGTCAGTAAATTTTTTAGTACGTAAATATTCAAGAACATTATTGATGTAAATATGAAATAAATCATTCAAAGACGCCAACAAACCTTATAGCCGTGGATGGTATGCCTTCATCATCTGATTCCAATCGAATCTTTTTCATAGCAACAAACTGACCGGTAATTTTATTCTTCCCTTTGTACACTACACCATAAGTGCCTTCACCGATTTTCTCGATTTTCAGAAAATCATCCATGTTGTAGTGTGGAATTTTTATAATTTTCAGACAAAACGCGGTGAAAAATTATTTTCAACTTTAGAATTGGTAACCGCGTTGTCTCAATGAAACGTTACAAATACATTGATAATAAAGGGTTAAATATAAGTGTTCACGAGGCAGACGACTGTTTGTATTTGCAAATATAATCAATTTTTTGCAATAAATTGATAAACGTTCACGAATCACAGCTGTAACGACTTTCAAACGAAAAGTTTTCAAAATTCGGATTGTTTATACTTCATTTTCTCATATTGTTTATGGTAAAATTGTTACAGAGACTTGAAATTGAAAATCACTCAATTACAGCATAGACCATCAAGTTCTTCAATAAGATGATGGCCCTTATGTTGAAACTAGCGAACGCATAGTATTCATTGATCTGGAGCACACTTAATTGGTTCATAGACTATAGAAAGCTTTTATAAAGCTGGCACCGCACAGTATGTCAATTCAATGCGATTAAACATAGATTAAACACATGGATTATAAATATTATAAACGATTGAAAGCAATTATATCTGGGGCTGCAAGTTTAAAACTATTTAGCTATATTCAAGTTCTATTACAATAACGCGGGAGGAGTCATTTTGGTACCTACATAATATTTATTTACGGTGTAGAATTCATTCACAGATGATCTGGTTTATGTATTGTTTATTTTTTATTTATTTTTATTTATTTTATTTTTTGTTTATGTATCTATAATGATGTATTTTTACCGCAACCTCATTGTAGAATTCCATACCAAGACCTTCGCGTGCCTTTGTATCGTTTCTCAATCAAAATCTCCCTTATACTATTTTATTGCCAAGTTATGGAAGTTAGGAATGCATTATGCATGGGAGGAAAACCGGTTTTAGTCGCTCTAGGGCATAAAGTACCATCCACGGGAGGTCTCGGGCTATTACTAGGTGATATATTTCGATTTTTGGTCGAAAGCCACTTCAACTGAGTGAGGGGTACCTACTACTCTTCTAAACAGGATCATCGTTCTTACCCTGCTTTTTTTTTACTATGTATGGACTTGTGTTTTTACCACAATCTGACCATGGTAATGGTTGAAAGGGGCGGAGGTGGTAAGCACACATAGCCTCGAACATAACATAACAGAAGGGTGTGAAGAGATTTTTGCAGGGTCGGCAACACACGAGTGATACCCACGGTGTTGCAAGCGTCCATAGGCTGCGGTGACCGTTTACCATCAGACGGGCTGTCAGCTTGTTTGCTGCCTTAGTAGTATAAAAAAATAAAACATACCGGCAGTATTTGGTGACATATTTTCGACTTGAGGGTGGTAGTCAGCCAGACGGATATTACAAAGTACCCTACGATGGTATGGTTTCCTCACGATGTTTCCTTCGCTGAAGCTCAACTTTATTGTAGGACTCAAACCCACGACTCTCGTCACGGTATTCAACATCATTACTAACTGAGCTATCACTGACATCATCATCTGCCTGCATCCTACCCTGTTCCCAATCATTTGGGGTCGGTGCAATATGTATGGTTCCCTTTCGATGTATTACCTACGTATCTTATTGCTTGAGATTTGGCAGAGCTTTCCCCCTACCTGACCTCAACCGTCTTCGGGAATGCATTTATTGAGCACTTGGTGTAGGTACATGTGGACATCGGTATACTCTTTTAATTAATCGCCTCTTACATTACCCTGAGATGAGTTGGGGTTGTGATATTCGTCCGCTACCACACTGCACCGCTACCAGACAGCACGACCTACTAACTGAGCTAAATAGCCATAAAATGATATTGTAGAATCAGATGCTGACTGCATAGCTTCTTCATTTAATTGCTTTGGATGTTATCTTCTAATCTCCGTTTGATAAAAGTCGTGGTCCACTGAACTAGATAGTGCATCGTTGATAGAATGCGTTTTGCTGTGTCAGCGCCGCGGCGGCACGTACCTATCGTCGGCCAGTCACACACTACATATCACAGACACAAACTGACAGATTATCTAAATGATATGAGATTATGGAACCAATATTAAGGTCAGGGTTCGGAGGCTGTGGTCATTTGAGAGTTGAATCAATGTCGGCGCGCAGGGAAAATGTGGACTAGGACAGTATTCATTAGTTTAGTGATTTGTTTTGCGGTAAGTTTATTTGCGTGTACTTTGTTTTATTAATTAGTTTGCTTTTAGTATCCATGTTTATATTTATTAACATATATTATAAATTTACATGAAATACTAGGCATTGTAATTTCAAGAAACTTAGTTTGTCATTCTATAATTGCTCCACAGTTTAATTTATAATAATGTAATTTTGAGCATTAATAAATTTGTAAGACCACTAGCTGTCCCCGCGGATTTTTCCCGCATTCCCGAGGGATATCACATTTTCCCGGGATAACATATAGATAACCTATATAGATATAACCATATAGATAGCCTATATGGTATTCCAGGATATGCTCCATCTATGTGCCAAGTTTCATCCATATCCGTTTAGTTTTTGCGTGAAAGAGTAAAAAATATACTTGCATTCAAATCTTTCCTCTTTATAATATTATTAGTATAGAAAATGTGTTGAAAGGTACTAACGTAAGTACCTTCCATACCGGTAACCACCCTCAATTTGACATGCATCTAGAGGTTTATTTTTATTTAACAGAAGTCGACGTTGACCATAAGGAAAATGGTGGAGGAATTTTATCAATCATAGCTACTAATGAATACCACTTAATTTAAACATTATTCAAAAACCCTTCTACTTCCACAGACATCACAACCGACAACAGAAGAAAATGAACCCTCCAGGGTACCACGTCAGCTAGACTTTGGTGATTGCTGTCCCTGTTCTCATTTAAAGGCTAAAAACCCTGGTATCAGAGATCAGGATGCCTTGGCGGATACCACTGGCGACGGTGCCCGTTTTGTAGATGACTGCCCTTGTAGGCGAGACGCTGACTCCCATGGATCTTCGTCGATCCTGCTTCCGACTTCAATGCGTTCTGAACGTCCTATCTTAAGGTAAGATATATTATATAATTATATGTATATAAGGCATACATAAAGGTATACAAGGACATCTTATCCCAAACTAAGAAGAGTTTGTACTATGGAAACCAGATAACTGATATACTACATAGAGGTACTAGTTTTTAGATAGATGAACAAACAGACGTGTTCATACACACTAATGATCCTGGATGGGGATCGAACACACGACCTGCGGGCGTCATATATTATATTATATGAGATAGCTACCGTTCTGCGGTTTCACCCGTGTGTCCCAGTGATCTGATGCATCCAGGGACTATAACGTGGCCTATGTCACTCGGTAATAGAGTAACTTTATCAGTGAAAGAATTTTTGAGCCCATGAGTACCTGATGACACATGATCTCTTTAAAATTTTATTTGTATAGCTAAATTGGATATACTTAGATAAAAGGAATGTAACACTCAACACAAGTAAAAGTTGCTCAGTAATAACTGATGTTAAGTTTTAAAGATATGTTGCACCAACGTAACCATCCATCTATCTGATAAGTTACTTAATAAATAAATAAAATAAATAATCATGTGTCTCTTTGGGGTCTAATTACCAGACTCAGTGACTTTACGTTAAGTAATATTTTATGGAGTGGTGTCACTAGGATGAGTGACATCCGGTACAAGTAATCTCTTTTCTTTTTAATTAGTTTTTTACGCAAAATAAAGCAATAATCAATTTAATAAGATTTCGATTTTTTTTTATTTTTGACATAAAATAAAGCAACTCTAATTTATTACGCGTTAGGGTTGACATGTAATTATTTAAAACAACTTAACAATACGAGTAATGAGTTCATCATTCGCCCTTTCTAGCCTTAATCGAAGCAAATGACACCAAAATCTTTTTCGAAGGAATCGAAGTCGTTTTTTTTGCTTCGTGCTCGATGGTTAACTTGACGAAATTACTCAATTCAGTGTTTTTCAGCGAAGAGCGTAAATCAATCGAGTTTTTCTTTGCATTCGTCTTTTCTTCCAACTGTGAAATCAAACAAAACAAATTATAAAACTGAGTAATAACGGTACTTTGTTTCTAATTTCAGACCAGCGGATTCGAAAGATGATCCCAAGAACCTTCTACAACCTGAAGTAGGTCTCGCTAGTTCAGTATTGGAGACGTTACGTAAAGCTACCAGTGAGGAATATCAAGAGGCATTGGCAAGAGATGCTGCAAGGAGCGCCGCAAAATCTAATCAAGATGATACTTTTTTGAATGATGGTACGCCAGCGGAAAGTGGTAGAAATACAGTCACTATAATTCTTAACTCGAAGCACACTGATAGTAGTTTTGATGACGCTATGCCTGAAGCATCACATATAAAGGAGGCAAGGTGCATACATCCGGGACTAGGAAGCTACAGATCTAGCAATCTCGGTAAGATGAGAATGTCAGCACCTCAACCAACCCATTTAATGAAACAGATTTTAAGGTTTCCTAAAGCCAAACACCAACCAACTGGACTACTGCATAGGAACTTGTTAGACATGGATAGTTTTGTTGGTGCTAGTAACGTAGAAGAGCGTGTTGTTATGGACAATAATAGGTTAAGAAATAACCGTCCAATGCTTAAATCAAATTTTTATAATAATAATCTAGGAAAAGAACTTTCAGATAATTTATCAAAAGTGAGAACTAAAAGTGATTTTGAAGATTATAATATACGACATCCACTAGTCCCTAAAAAGAGGTTGGAGTCTAAAAATAATGATTTTGAGCGAACTTCTAGCGATAAACAGATGGACTTAATTGATGATATGCAATATGTTAAAGATGCTCCCAGTTTGCGATTAGCACCAACTGAAAATAAATTATTCCAAAGACCGGCAATTCTAAGAAATTTATTGAAACTTAAGGATGTTGAATTAATTCCCTCTAAGATTCCTGACGATAAATTTAAGTTCAAATTTCCAAAACTTCGATTGACCCCACTTAATAATCGCAAAGCAATCAATTTAGGCGATAGAGCCCTCGAAAGAAAGCCAACTGATTTCAGTGATTTAATTCGTGATGGTTTAAAATTCAATCTTAATAACCGTAAGCCTGTTGATTTCCGTGATCATGAAGAAAAATTGAATGCTGCTAATTCAAACACAAATATACAAATAATACCCCGTCCTAGAGAAGATATAGTTGATACAATTCCTAGTCCATCAAATACAAACGAACAGTTAGAAAGCAATGAAATATTGGATAAAGGCTGTAATAATGAAGAAACAGATAGTATAATTGAAAGAAACACTCAAAATATAGAAAATATTGTAATGGAGGATACAGAGCCAAGTCCTTCAGAGAATCACCCATTACTAGTTACTAGTGATGATAGAAGTAATGAAGCTTATGAATCTTGTGAAACTGATATAAATTTAAATAATAACATAGTACCTATCCCCGAACAAATTAAACTGACGGAACCCCAGGTATCACAAGTAGAGAGAGTACAAAACCAAGAATCTAACGAAATAGTTTCAAATGCTATTGCGAGCGAGGAAAAAGAAACAATAGAGGAAGAAAGATTAAATACTGCGAAAAGCTCAGAGGAGTGTTTAGATAAATTAAATAGTGGTGGTGACCATTTATCGACAGCCGAAACAAATAATATTGTAAAATATGTTTTACCTGACGAACAGAAAGCATCAGATAGCACTAGCGCTCCTTTGGAGCAAGAAATAGCTGATAGCGAAGAACCTTGTGAAGAAGATCTAAATACAAATGATCTTCCAAATGCTAAAGATCAGATCAAACCAACTGTAATGAAACCAATACCATTGAAAGAAGCATTAAACTCAATTAAAGAAAATGTATTTAAAACCCTGGATAGCTTAAAGAAAACATCGCCAATTATGAAACCAGACTTTTCAAAAGATGTAAAGTCTTACTCTTTGGATGAAAATGACAAAGAAGAAACTGAAGTTTCCCCATCTCCCAAAAATAAAGAAGACTGTGATAGTGACGACTCTGATATGGATGAAGCAGCAAGTACGCAGGTTTTGTATGAGAAAGTGGAAGATTCAACAGAAAACTCAGGTTCAGTTACGACACATGATTTGCAAAAGTTATCTGACTCTATATTGGAAGCGAGTACTAAGAAAGAAGAAGCTCTTGCTTCTACATCGGACCCATTATATGAAATAAGTGAGGAAGTTCAAAATACAACAGAAAAGTCAAATGAAGAAAATAAAAACCTGCTAGATCTACAAACATCAGCCACCTCACAGAACGATGTTTTCAGTTCAGATGTAAATAATGAAAATACAAATGCATGCATCAGCAACCTTGGTTCATCAAAAAATGCCATACAAAAAGAAGAAACACTACAATCTAGTTCTACTTTTGGCAATACTAAGAGAAAACATGATGAAATGACAGTTGAAGCTAGTAATTCCATTTTAGATTCAGTCATTCCAGATCCCTTAGGTTTATTTAAGGCTAATAATAATTTACGATCTTCACTTTTGCCAGATATTATAGCGCAGCCTTCACCCTTATTGAACGATGAATTGAATATATTTAAACAACCACATATGGATTTAAGCGATATATTTAACTTAAAAACAAGTTTACCAACACTTGACGACATAAAACTACAACTTTCAAGTATTTTTAACGCTAACGAAAGAGATGAAAGCGATGAAATGTCGTACGAAGTCCGCTATGACAGAGACAGGGCAACACCTGAAATGGCTACCGCAGCAAGTACTTCTAGTTTCCAATCTAAATTGCCAAGTTTAAAGCGCTTAGAAGATGTAAATTTAGATATTTTTGAAATGAAACCCCTAACTATGACTCATTCTGATCTAATTTCTAAAATACCAAGATTGAATTTAAATTCTTACAGAGCAAAATTGGCAGTACCGAAAACGTTGGACTTAAAGCCTATCAAACTGCAATCAGCCTTAGGGGACAAAGCAGGTATACTTGGGGCTACTTTGACCATAGTACCTGAAGAACTTAAAGTAAAGCCTTTACTTAAGTCCAATATTCAAAATAATCGCATGATCCCAGACTTACTAGGTAATTCTTTATCAATTCCATCTTTAGATGAGATGCACGAAACAATGAGATCGAATGTGCAAAGTTTACTAAATACTCCTATAGAAAAATCTCACGGAAATATATTAATAAATAACTTACGGTCGAGTTTACCTTTAGAAATTCCTGATAGCGTAAGAAACCATGCAGAAAATACAATCAAAGATATGCAAAGAACAATGAAAGCATTAAAAGCCAGACCACCAACCGGTATTAATAATTTAGCTGATACAATAAAGACACCAGAAGATTTAGTAGAACTGGCATCAAGAACACGTGAAGATGTAAGTGATAAATTAAAAGCACTACATTATGATCTGAATGATCGACTTACTACAATACGGGAAAGTTTTGACGAACCCAAATTTCCGTCATTTAATCCTCCAGTATTTTCGAGAAACAATCAAAAATTCAACTCGAGGCCAGAAAGTAATTTTAATCTGAGGAGTAAACCATCTACACCGAGAACTTTACATCGTAGCAATTCTCCTGGAAGACGAGAATCGCAAAATAAAATAACATCTCCTGACAGACGAAAATTTAGTGAGAGCAAAGCTAAAACTTTTAAAATGTCTCCTGCCGCAAGTGTTCCTGTACCAAAAAGCGTGGAAGTACCTAAGCTTAAATCAACAACCACTACATCATTATTACCTAACATGAGACGAGAACCTAATTTGAAATTAAAATTAAAAGATAATGAACCAATGAAAAGTAAGGCAGGTTTTTTAAGACAACCTGTAAAATCAGTATTTGATTTGAAAAAATCTCCCCTTAATAGTCCAGGTCCATTCCATAAAGACACGAAGGTTACAATATCTTTTACCACTACTCCGAAACCGACAGATACTACTCCAGAATTTGGATTTAAAAAAGGGTTTCCATCTAAAGTAGATACTAGTACATCAAATCGAGTAAACTCACTTGGTAATCCCAACAGAATCATAAAAGGATCTCCAAATGAACTGAGGTCATCTAGTAAATCGATTGGTACAGAAAGCGAGTATTCATTTAGACCAAAGAAACCGGCTTCTACCACGTCTAGACCTTTATTAAATAGAACAAAACCTAAGCCAACATTACTAAGACACTTATCGAAAGATAATTTACATTCTGAACCGACCAGATTGAAACCTAAATCTTCTATCTCGGATGGAAGTATTCCATCATTATTAAGAGGAAGCAAAAGTGGATCAGAAATATCAGCGTGGCCCAACGTTTCTGACAATGCCTTTTTATCAAAAGTAAGAGAGACAATGAGAGCTAGATTATCTAATTTCAAACCTGTATCACCTAGAGATAGGCCAGATAGTAATCGCTCTAATTTTGAAATGGATATGGCAAGATCTCCAACAGAAAATGTAGAAACTGTTCTAGAAGAACCATTGAAAGAAAACGTCTCGTACAAATGCAGAATGGTTTGCACCAAGGAGTAATATTTAAGCCTCATTAATTAAATGGAAATGTAAATAGAATATTTAGTATTTGTTTAGCTGTGATGTAAATAGGTATTTTTGTATGTTTTTATTGTAATAAAATCTTTAAAAAATTTACACGGCCCATATTTATAAAATTCCTTCTAATATTTTATGATCTTCATTTGATATCCACGTGAAAACTATCAATGGACTATAGAGCTAATTTTATCAAACAAACACTCATACTTACATTATTTTGTTATCCATTTCACCTTTATATTGTTGTCCTGGGTGGAACGGATGTCTAACTACCACGATTATATAAAATACTAGCTGTCCCTCACGGTTTCACCCGCGTTCCTGAGGGATGTAACATTTTCCCGGGATAAAAAGTATCCTATGTTACTTGTAATACCTCCAAGAATATGTGTACAAAGTTTCATGATGATCGGTAGAGTAGCTTTCGCGTGAAAGCGTAACAAACAAACTTTCATTCACATTTATAATATTAATACGATATGTATTTAATGATTATGGAATTATGGAGGAGCGAGGTATGAGACTCCTCCATTTAAAAGGGAAGATCTTCCGCCAGGCTAGGTGATCATGCCTGGGGACCGCGGTCCAACTGTTGATGTTTGGATGCTTGTATATATGTCAAATCCTGAGAGAATCTCGATAGTGCGATGTAGGATTTTCGCGTTTTTCTACTCGTTTATAGATCTCGCCACACCACTGTAGTGCGGGCGGTGAAGGATTGTAGGCGTGTTCATAGATGTCGCCACAGATTTTTAACATGGAATTTTTGTAATGGCTTTGTAGAGATTTTTTATTAAGTAGGTACTTGTGTAAAAACACGAAATGTGCAAGGCGTACATATTAGGTTGGGGAAAAAGTCTTTTCGCATTATAGTATGTATGAACTTGTAATAAAATCTCTTTGGCTATACTATTTGTATCAGGCTGGTTTTGGTATCATTGAAAGTTTAAATTTTAAAGAACATAATTCCAAATTCAAATTAGGAAATGTGTGATTTGCATTTGTTTTTCGTACCGCCAAGATGAGTGAATCTAATGAAGAAATTCGATTCATTTTAAAATTTTACTACAAAAAAGGTAAAAATGCAACGCAAGCCGCGAAAAAAATTTGCGATGTTTATGGACCTAGTGCAGTGTCTGTGAGAGGAGCACACATTTGGTTTAAACGTTTTCAATCCGGAAATTTTGATGTCAAAGATGACGTCGCTCTGGTCGCCCCATTACGGATAAAATGGATGCCATTTTTGAAAAAGTGGAGCATAGTCGGTATATCAGTAGTTACGACGTAGCTGAAGAACTGGGAATTGACCACAAACAGTTTTGGCGCATTTGAAAAAAACTGGGTACACAAAAAAGCTAGATATTTGGGTACCTCACGAGCTCACTGAAAGAAACCTAATGAACCGTGTACTCATTTGTGATTCTTTATTACGACGTCATGAAACCGAACCATTTTTGAAGAAGCTGATAACTGGTGATGAAAAGTGGATCACGTACGACAAGAACGTGCGAAAAAGGTCGTGGTCAAAGGCCGGTTAGGCTTCACAGACTGTGGCGAAACCCGGGTTAACTCGCAACAAGGTGATGCTGTGTGTGTGGTGGGATTGGAAGGGCATTATTCATTATGAGCTGTTACCACCAGGCAGGACCATCGATTCTGAACTCTACTGCGAACAACTGATGAGATTAAAGCAAGAAGTTAAGAGAAAGCGGCCGGAATTAATCAACAGAAGGGGTGTGGTTTTTCATCATGATAACGGCAGACCTCACACATCTTTAGCCACTCAGCAAAAATTAAGAGAGTTTGGCTGGGAGGTATTAATGCATCCGCCGTATAGTCCTGACCTTGCACCTAGAGATTTCCACCTGTTTCGGTCTCTTCAGAATTCTTTAGGCAGTCAGGTTAACATCACGAGAGGACTGTCAAAACCACTTGTCGCAGTATTTTGATCAGAAGTCCCAAAATTTCTATAGCAATGGGATCATGTCCCTACCTACAAGATGGCAATAAGTTATCGAACAAAATAGTACCTACATACTTTAGTTAAATGTAAATAAACTATATTAAAAATGTTTTGAATTTTCTTAAAAAATGCGAAGGAACTTTTTCCCCAACCTATTATTTACCACAATTTAATAAGCCATTGAATTTATTTCCGTGTATCGTTTAATCAGGTGGTGAAACTTTATTACATTGGTATCTCACTCAAAAATTCAATAAAACGAAGTATAATATTTGTTCACCCGATTTCATATAAATGGAGCAGAACTTTTTTAATTCATTGATGTCTTCACTCCGATAAAGACGTTGCAATGAAGTATTCAATTCGAATAATAATCTTTATATATATATTTTTTTTATTTATGAATAAATTTGTTTTTGGATATATACCAGGTGAGAAAAATAATCGCAATTTTTTTTTTTTATACCACGTGGGCCGACAAACAAGCGGACGGTCCACCTGATGGTAAGTGGTCACCGTCGCCTATGGACATTTGCAACACTAGGGGCATCGCCAATGCGTTGTCGACCCTGAGACGTAAAGTTGTTAAGTCTCATGTGCCTGTAATTTCACCGGCCCCCTTACCTTTCTAACCGAAACACAGTAATACAATTGCACTACTGCTTCACGGCGGAAATGGGTAAGGTACTTCCCGGACGAACTCTGTACTAAGAGCTCTACTACTCTAGAAATAATATTTAGAGGATCTTTCATTTTAGATATCTTTTCGGTATTATTATATACATACTGTAATATAGTAAATGTATCAGTTTAAGTTAATTAATTGATGTAAATAGTTTGTGAATTATATTCAATAGAAAGAAAACAATAGACCAATAGCAATACATCCGGTATCCCATCACCATTTGGTGGAAATCGGGCTAAACAGGATAAATCTTTTCATTGCAGATAAACCATGTAAAGCGAAGCATGTAAATGACTCAGTAGTGTGTGTATGTACTGCAGAATATTGTGACACAGTTACAAGAGAATATCCGCAAAGTGACACATACTTTGCTTACATTTCTTCTCAGGTAAGACCTTTAAAAGCTTAATATTCTGTTACTTAGACACAACAAAGTACAGAAACGCTTCTTAGTTTTCATGAGTGGTTTGGTAAAGACTGCTATGCGAAAAAAAGTTACTATGTCTGCTAAGCTAAGTAAATATCGACAAAAGCACAAACGCCTATCGCAAGCGTATCGTCATCGTATCGAGTGCGCCAAAAAAAAACTGCAATGGAAAATTGAACATCGCGCAACGTCACGGTATGCGCGGTGTTCCATTTTCTATACAACCAGTGGCGTAGCTACCGGAGGGCTAGACGGGGCAGTGCCCCCAAGCTCAGGGGCCCCACGGACTCTGACTTACAAATAGTGGCGTAGTTACTGGAGGGCTCGACGGGGCAGTCCCCTAAGCTCTGGAGGAGGGGGGGAACAAACGATTTTAAATAGTTTAGTTGGGGCCCTACTTAATTTTTTGCCCCAGGGCAATCCTTTGGTTATCCAGCTACGCCACTGTATACAACACAGCTTTTTGGCGCACTCGATACGATGGCGATACGCTTGCGATAGACGTTCGTGATTAGGCCTTATGTGAGACTATGATACTGGAAAGTATCGCTCAATCAGCAAATTGGAGGCATCATTTCGTAACGGTTCATGAATGCTTTATATTTTCAGGCAGGGTTGAGGTTCCATAAGGAGTCTGGACAACTTAAAACCTACAATGAATTGAGTGAGTTAAAAAGATGGAACAAAAAAGTCGAATCAAATTAGTTTCACTGAATTACTTACTTACTTAGCTTAGGATAGAAATACTTCAATTTCAGTGGGTCTATTATGTAGGTTAAGGTTTCAATTTGCAACCGGTAAATATAGCATTTTTCGAACTGAACAACTTTTCGTAATGTAACATTTCGATCAAAAGGTTGTTTCATTAAAACACTGATTGCAAATAAAATAGTACCGACTCCAAAATAGGTATTCACACTAAAAAGTAATGTACAACAAAATACCTAATATAGTAATTAGATCATAACATAATGTAATGTCGCATACATTACATTTAAAAAAAAAATACAATATATCTAGACAAATTTTTAACCTCCTTATTTGAAGAAGTTAAAAATCCTTGCGGCCTTTTAAACTAATACGAGTTTACGAGTATATAAAATATTAACAAAAAAATTGGTAGAAATATCAAAATCTTCACGATCCATAATGTTTTCAGATTTATGGTGTATTTACACATTAGAGGTGGACGTGAACACCCAGTACCAATGGGTCGAAGGTTTCGGTACAGCTGTCACAGACTCGGCTGGGGTGAACTACATGAACTTAAAGGATCCGATACTCAGGAGTCATTTAATAAAGTAAACATTCCTTTTAAACTATGAGTGATAATAATGTACATGACTGCCTGGTTGGCATGATGGTAGACCGCAGGTACTGGGTTCGATTCCCGAGTCGGGCAAGGTATTATGCTCGTACACAATGTCATATTGGGACTTACAATATATTCGGTGAAATGTGGGTCTCATTGCTCAGATATTGCGCAGATATAGGTATACTCGTATAACTTTTCGGTTCCTTACAGAACACTTTTTAAATAATGTGGGTATCTTTTTTAAATTTAGAATGTTCTTGCGTTTGGCCTTCGACTAACCCCAGAAGGAGTTATGACGTGGCCGAGTTTCACAGTTAACTCCCTGTTTCTCAGTTCATACTTTAGCCCGACTGGTATAGAGCTCAACATGATGCGTGTGCCCATCGGCGGCACTGACTTCTCATCTCACGGGTACACTTACAACGACTTGCCTGAAGATGACGCGACCCTGTCCAACTTCTCTCTTGCATTTGAAGATTTTGAGTACAAGGTAAAATGTCCATACCATATAGTTATTCTGTTCATTTTTGTACGATAATTATGATGTATCTTCAAATTAAACATACTACAGCCTAAATTATACAGAACTGAATATTTGTACAGTTGTAAAAAGCAACATTCGAATGAATTCAGTATAATTATCGACCAATTTTTTTAATGATTATTTCGTTCAATCCAAACAAAATATATATTCTTTAGCGACCGGCCCCGGCTTCGCCTGATTAGTATGATATTTACAGTTCACATTAACCTTTCAAAAGAAATACTCTAAAAGATGGTGAAGAAATCACATCGAAATCTATTGTTTGTTTAAAAGATAATAATGGACAAATATAAACAGTGACTATGGATGACATAAAATGAGTGTCATAAAATGTTAGGGACCCGGTGGTGTAGCGGCCTATAATTTAGCCTAATTTTAAAAAAAAATTTTGATATGACAGAAATGACTAAGGGTTTTAAATTTTTTTAGGCTTATTTTATTACTTATTAACAATACAAAAATGATGGTAAACACAAAAGTTTTTTTTTTAAATTCCAAAAGTGGCGCTGAAGTTCCCCTCTCAAAAAAAAAGGACCTGGCTGCTGAAGGAGGTTTTATCTCTCCCTTTGATCTGAAATTAAAAAATAAGACGGATTTTTAATCAGTATAAGTATAGTTATGGCGGGGACTAGAATAAAAAAAAAAATTGACAAAATGGCGCGTAATTCAAAGTACGAGTCTGAAAACGACTCTTTTTTGCATATTGCAATGTTTTTTTAATAAAAAAAATAGAAATACTTAACAGAAAATATTTTTTCTAGTCCCGGCGAGAGCCAGTACTATTTAGAATGACCTGTTAAAATTTCAGACGAATCGGTCGAACCGTTTTTTTTTTTATCTTCAGTAGATCAAAAAAAGTAGTTTCGAGAGAAACGCGTTTAAAGTTTTAAGTAACTATATTCTCAAGAAATTGTATTGAAATATGCACTTACGATTAATCGGCGATCCCAGCACCATAAAGGATTCCCTCTGTTCTCTCATAGTCTTCATTTTCTTGACTCTTGGATTTTTTACGAGCAGTTCTTGCCTCTTTGGAGTCACTTGTGCTTTGACGATCAGCCTTATAGATTCTTCGCTCATCACGATCTCGGGCTAGTTGATTGTATGGGCCGATTTTAATACCCATTACGTCCATCATCTTTAAAATAGCTTTAAAACCTTCGTTAAATGTACAAGCAGCACAACATGCAGCGATGTCCACAATTTTTGCACTGACATTGGACAGAAAGCTTGAACCCTAAACCACGTTGCGTATTGTTGCTAAAAACGATATCACCATTGCAGTCCTTACACTTAACTATCTGCTGTAATGTAACAAAACAGTGGTGAATTGAATTTTACAATAATTCATGCCTGGATCCATGTTATATTCTAATTCCTCAGTGGTTTTGATTTTTTTAGCTGAAGTGCTTGTATAATTATTATCATTCTCACTTGTATAACGATTACCTTTAAAATATCTTTTTTTGCCTTTTTGTCCAGGTCTTCTGCTACTAGTTTGGCCCTGCTTACGATCCATTGGTTTTATAAAATTATTTCACTCGATATCACTATAAAATGATTGATGTTATTATAAAATTATTTCTGTAATATTATTACACTCGATGTTGCTGTCGCTGAGGAACACGTTAAACTAACTGAACAACTCTTAAAACTAAAATATTTCCCGTTAAATTCATACAATAGTCTAAGTCAGGTATACGGACCCGAGCAGCTGCAATTAGCGAACAATGGAGCCCAACTCACCGATCGTCTACCTGACATTGTAATGGGTTTTAAATATAGAAATACTCGGAATTTTGTCACCAAATTTTAACAGTATATTTTTGAAATACTATACTTTCGAAATATGTAAAAAAAAAAACGATTTTTCGAAAATTCTAGACCACCGGGTCCCCTTAATTTTATCATCCTTGTTTTATCCTTAATTATGAACGAGTCTGTAGCAGCGCCATCTGTTGGCGAGTTAAAGTAAAATACGAAACATAAAAACTTTTTCATGAAAGAAGTGATTAGCAGACCCCGTAAGTAGAGCTCTTAGTGTAGAATTCGTTCGAGGAAGTACTCCCACCTTACCCATTTCCGCCGTGAAGCATTAGTGTACTTGTATTACTGTGTTTCGGTAAGAAAGGTAAGGGGGTTGGTGAATTTACAGACACATGAGACTTAACAACTTCACGTGTCAGGGACGAAAACGTATTGGTGATTCCTCTGGTGTTCCAAACGGTGTTAAAGTTAACTATCTCATACACAGAAATTTAATAATAAGGTTATTCCGTGATCTCAAATATTTCAAATCTGCATTTTGCTGTCGAACATGCACAATTTTCGACCAATAACATTACTTTACTTCCTAGATTCCAGTTATCAAGGAGGCCTTTAAAGTGTCCCCCGCTCCCATTCACATAGTATCCAGCACCTGGACTCCTCCTGCATGGATGAAAAACCACCACACATTGACAGGTATCAGTCGACTTAAGAAGAAGTACTTTCAAGCTTACGCAGACTATCATTACAGGTGATTCTTCTATAACCTAGCTGTCTGGCTCAATTGTGGACAATACTCATTCTTCTTATAAAGCACATAGAGTTATTTGCTGTTGGCAGCCTTTAAAAATGATTCCCGTTTTTAGATTCCTGGAGGAATATGACAAGCAGAATATTACAATTTGGGGCATCACCACAACCAATGAACCACTTAATGGAGTCATGAGCCTTGGAAAATTGAACAGGCTTGGATGGGTGGTAGAGGAAATGGTCAATATAATTATTCCCATCGTCTATTTATTTTGTTAGTTTTCCCGGATGTTGTCAGATTTAAATTTTTGAGTCATTAAAGAGTCCTTCTTCAACCTTACGGTTTAACGTTGCTGCTCTTTATAAATGGCATGGGAATGATGCAGCAATAAAGCCGATACTCTTAGATAAATGATATAATACGATACTTTGGAAAATGTGCGGAAAGGTTATTTAAATTAATGTTTATTTTAGGGTGACTGGATCGAAAATAACTTGGGACCATTGATTCGAAACTCTACTAAATTCAAGAATTTGAAGATTTTAGGCGTGGATGACCAGCGTTTCACAATACCAATTTGGTTTAATGTGGTAAGAAATGGTGTAAAAAACAACGGGTTGCACTCCAGGAGAGCAGGCAGAAGTAAAAACTTGAACATTAACGTTGTGCATTTTTACCGTCATACAAATTTTCGATCAAGTTACGTGTCCTGACGCGAGTTTAACAGTTTATACCCATCCCAAGGGAAGTGCTCAATGATGTTCTCGGAGTCGTGGTTGCAGTCAATTTACATTGACGGCGCTACGATTATTGGCCCACACTGGTCGCGAGCAGAACCGTCAATCTATAATGAAATCGGCTTTAGAATTGAATCCGATAAGGGTTGCAGGGACTATAGTGTGACCGTAGGCGCTGTTCTGCGTCTTTCGTAGATGTGCGACGAGACACGGGCAGAGGCGTCTCTAGCCCAAGCCTGGACATTACCATCATTTTGCCGATCCAAAGTTCGATTTTGTAGATTATGCTCTCCTTCCCCTACCATTTTAGTCACAGCTCCAGGCGTGGTACAATTCTCCTCACAATAAAGTACTTATGATTTCTCAAATTGCAAATAAACATCTGCCTTCACCAGCTGGTTAGCCAAAACCCTGGAGCATTGGAGTACATAGATGGTGTAGCGGTACACTTTTACTTCGATGACATTACTCCACCTTCATTGTTGACGGAGACAATGGCTAATTATCCTGACACATTTGTGATATCAACAGAGGCTTGCGCAGGTATCTTTACGACTTAATTTCTGTTTCATTGAGAACCCGCCGCTGCATGAAGATGAGATTTCAACATAAAACTGTTTCCAGGTCCCAATGCTGCAGACGATGAAAAAGTTATTTTGGGATCTTGGGCAAGATTTGAACAATACGCAAAAGATATTATGGAGGTAGATATTTGGACATTTCTTTCGAATCATAGTAAAATACGATTGCACCAACCACGCAAATACTATATTCTATTACATTTATTGAACGCAATGATCCCAAAGACAATATGTACCATAAAAAGTCTTATAAAGTAAGCGCTATCTTCCTGTCCTGCTCTGAATTATTCGGGGTTGGCACAACGTGTATACTTTCTTGATACAAGATGTGAAGTACTCGTGGTTAGTGGTATACTCTTCCGCCTCTCGTGTCACCCTTGAGTTATGTGGCAGTAAACGTCATTGCTTCTATATCCATGTTAATGTTCCAGGATCTAAACTACAATGTAGTGGGATGGATAGACTGGAACATGTGTCTGAACGAGGCCGGTGGACCAAGTTGGGTCGACAACAGAGTCGATTCACCCATCATAGTATCAGCAGATAAACAGGAGTTCTACAAGCAACCTATGTTCTATGCACTAGGTCACTTCTCGAAGTTCATACCGAGGGAATCACGAAGGGTTGAAGTCACTGTGAAGTACGACTGTGACGTGGATGTCGAGAATGTGGCTTTTATTACTCCTGATGAAACTCTTGTGGTTGTTCTTTATAATGAGTAAGTTAATGCTTGTCTTACTATGTCAGTTACCCATGTTAGGTGGGTACTTTGTGGTAAACCCTTAGCTGGCACCTACCTGTGTGTTCCAGCAGTTGGTTTTGCATGAGAGCCAGTTGGCTAAAAGGCTTTTTATTGGTCGGCTATACATTGCTAATTCCTCATTGAAGACGTCGGTCGGTGAACAATTGTTACGGCCGTGAAGTAAGGGAACCTATTAAAGGCACATGAGACTTAATAACTTCATGCCTCAGGATGGACCACGCAATGGTGATGACCACGGTATTGAGAATGTCCATAAGTTCAGCAAATCACGTTCCATCCGATGGACCATCAAGCTGTAACCTTAATCATAAAAAAACCGTTTTCCACAGGTTTATTCATAATTTATCAGCAGTACCTGCAAGGTAGGAATAGAATATAAACATATTTTTTCATAGTCAAAGAGATATCAAATTCGTTTCCATGGATACGTACTTCTGCCCCTGGAAGAAGTACATGTGAATAACAACCTTGCCTTGATTGCTGTATAGGATACATTGGTTTCTCTTTCACAGATTCGAATCTAAAACAATCAGGATCAAGGTGGGCGATCAACAAGCTACAATATTCCTAGAAGCGAAGTCTATTACTACAGTAGAGCTGGCATTGGAATGATTCAAATTTTAACCCTTATAACAAATAGAATATAAGTCCTTATCACCTCTTATTGTGAATAAACTTGACATAAACTATTTTATTTTCTGTCAAACATCATTCCAATTGGCTTGGTGGTTAGCGACCCTGACTACCAAGTCGAAGGTCGCGGGTTCGATTCCCACTCAGGACAAACATTTGTGTGCATGAACATGTCTGTTTGTTCTGTGTCTGGGTGTAAATATATATATATATATATATATATGTATTTAGAAAAATAAAAAATAGTATATGTAGTATATCAGTTATCTGGTTTCCATAGTACAAGCTCTGCTTAGTTTGGGATCAGGTGGCCGTGTGTAAAAGAATGTCCCGGGATATTTATTTATTATTATTCCATATTTAGCACCCTCAGTACGATAAGGGCTTAATTTTGCGAAATGGAGTTACGATCATAGAGAAACTTAACAAAAATAATCAACGGTGAATTCACGCAGTGACTATTGCCAGTCTGTCGCTACTCCCCAATTAGAGTATTAGCGTGTTTACCTTAACGACCGTTCGGCGAGTTTCGCTTCGTGAATAGCATTGCAGCTTAGAATATACCTATATATAGCAATAATTATTGATTAGTTCGATATCCATCTCATAGTAAGTACAAAGAAGGAAATAACTTTTCGAGTAGTAGAGCTCTTAGTGCAGAGTTCGTCCGGGGAAGTACTCACCTTACCCATTTCCGCCGTGAAGCAGTAGTGCACTTGTATTACTGTGTTTCGGTTGGAAAGGTAAGGGGGCCGGTGAAATTACAGGCACTTGAGACTTAACAACTTCACGTCTCAGGGTCGACAACGCATTGACGATGCACCTAGTGTTGCAAATGTCCATAGGCGGCGGTGACCACTTACCATCAGGTGCCATCAGGACCGTCCGCTTGTTAGTCGGCACATGTGGTATAAAAAAAAGTAAATAATATAAAGAAAAGAAAGACAAGCTCGTGCCGCATGTGACTAGATCAACTTAAACAACAAACACCGCGGCGTGCTTAGAGAGTATATTATCCACATTTCACTTATTTTTAGAGAAATTTTGATCAATAATTAAGCACCTGATTTTATTATATCATTTTAACGAGAATCGAGTACCGAGTACTCTCCATAAGTATCGAGGTATCTCACCAGTCACCCTGTATAATGTCTGAATAGCCCATTAATCTGATCTGTTCAGAATAATTTTGGATTTCCGTATAATTACCTCCTACATAATGTGAGAGCATTGTGAATTTTATTTTGGGTGCTAGGGTTCAACCTAAAACTATATCTAAAAACCAAATTTATTTAAGTAGCTACCTTATTAAGTGCAATAAGTGTTTCCTATACAATATTTATTTCAATAAAGTTATTATAATTATTCTATTTGTCTCTTCGATTTGTATTTTCGGAAATTATTACCTTAGGAATACGTCACATTATTCATTGACTCTACTAATGTCTCATAGAAATCATATCCTTCTTTTACACCTAAACTAATAATACAATTATTTAACCTCATTCATTAGTTTGTTTAGGACAACTCTAGCAATCTATACCGATCAAGCTGAAATTTTGCTTTTTTTTATACTACTAGTTATGACATTTTAAATCCATTATGGCGAAAGTGATAAGATCGTACGTTATTAATTCATAAGCCAATTTTTTTTATAGATTAAACTTGTTTTAAAAAACGTTTTTTAACTGAATGTATATATGTAACAGAATCAGATTTTTTAAAATTATTAATAATTTTTTATTGATGTTTTTTAACCTTCGCTTTAATTATAAGAATTGAAAATTTTAACCTGAACATTATTTTGTGCACTGTGCCAAAAAAATAGTTAAAGGTAGATATTCGATGAAGCGGCAATCTATTAAATAAATTATAGCAAAATAAAAACAAAACTATGATAATTTTACAGTAGGTAGTGGGATGATAATGTGACCCCAGATGCCACGATCAGCATCATATGTTAATAATAAACATTCTCTATTGATGATAGGACGACTTTTAATAAAGTTTATTTATTAATTACATGAAATATTAACGATTCGCCGCGAAGCAATGTATTACTTGCATTACTTGTATTACTGTGCTTCGGTTAGAAACATGAGACTTAACAACTTCACGTTTTAGGGTCAACAACGCATTGGCGATGCCCCTGATGTTGCATATGTCCATAGGTGGCCACTTATCAGGTGGATCATACCGGCAGATGTGGGATAAAAAAAAATATACAAATGCATATGAAATACTCTTATTTTTCATTCCATCTATTCGAAAAGGATGACTTGGTTCGCCTTTCAGTGCACCCAAAGGTGGTGTTTTCTATAAGATACTTTTTTTAGCGGGCAGTAATGAGTGTTTCGCAATTTTTGAATTTGTAACACCTAGTGTTGAGCGCCTAAGAAATCGAACGCAAATATTGTTTGAATAAAGACTGGCTGGTACGACGGCCCATAGTCGCGCCGCCGCCGCGCCGTTTGAATAAAAAATAATCTATAATCCTAATAAAACTGTAACAATAAATCTAAATTGCGAAAATGTGTCAAACGTAAATACATTTTTTTTGTTGTTTTATTATTAGGTACTATTTAATTTCAATTTAGTTTTCAATATTAAATATCCTGGGACATTATTTTACACACGGCCATCTGATACCAAACTGAGCACAAGCTCTGCTTAGTTTGTGTACTATGGAAACCAGATAACTGATATACTACATAATACTACTTTTTATTTTTCTAAATAAATACATGTATAGATATTTACACCCAGACACAGAACAAACAGACATGTTCATGCACACAAATGTTTGTCCTGGGTGGGGATCGAACCCGCGACCTTGGACTTAACAGTCAGGGTAGCTAACCGCCAAGCCAATAGGTCTGTCGTTGTTACTCTATGTTTTATTAAATAATAATATTACAATAAAATATGAGGCACCTTTTATTTTCTCATAGATGGTGATGAAAAGTAGGGTTTATCACTCGGGTGCAAAATATATTTTTGACTCGGGTGACGTACTTTGAATCCCTCGCTACGTTCAGGATTCAACTAAATAATCCGTCACTTAGCTCTGGATTAAAAAAAAATCCCTCGCCGTCAGAATATTATTTTGCTCCCTATGATACAATTTACTATTATATAGGTTTACAGCTTAACGTAAAATTGTACAATTATGAATTGTGTGAGAATAAATAATTAATAACACCTATATTTATCTACTCATTTACTAAATACATACAAATTTATAATAACACCTGTGAATATAGGTATTATCTTGTATTTGTTCAGGACATACATGGTATAAGTAATCTGCCATGAAAGATGGAGAAAGTGGAAAAAGTAAACTAGGTTAAGGCTAAACTAAGCTAAATAATACGTACGTAAAAACATCGTTTTAATTACTTATTTAAATTAACAAGACCTAGATAGCTCTTAGCATAATTTTGATACCTCATGAGCCGACAAACAAGATGGTCCACCTGATTGTAAGTGGTCACCGCCGGCTATGGAAATTTGCAACAATAAGTGCATCGCCAATGCGATGTCGACCTTGAGACGTAAAATTGTTAACTCTCATGTGCCTGTAATTTCACCGGCCCCCTTACCTTTCTAACCGAAACTCAGTAATACAAGTGCACTACTGCTTCATCACGGAAATGGGTGAGGTGGTAGTACTGCCTCGGTCGAAAAACCCTCTACTACCTCTGTCTTTCATTTTTATATTTACAACATTTTTTTCATCATACAATTAATCAAATCCGAAATTCTTTAGTTCAAGGCTACTGCATTCACGAATCTGGAGATGACAGCGAATTCCTAATTTGTCATATATAGGTATCATTGTAATTTATCATTCATGGAGAGATAGGCCAATCGAGATTGAATCATAGTCTTAAGGTTATAGAGTTAAATTCGCAACATCTGCTGAAGTTTCTGCAAGGGTAATCAAATACAGGATGCAAGCAATACATCTCGCATAAGTCTTCGCACGTCAATACAGAATTGGTTCGTAGAGTAAGGTCCCACTGCAACATCTGCCGGTAACAATGAGTGACATAAATTTAAACGTAAACTGTAGAGCTGTTAGATCAGCTTTGACAAGTTAGCGAAGAGAGGGATGTAAAATAACGTGCTACATTTTGTGTCCCACTCTAACGTTTATCCTCTTAAGTAGACGGGTCATGTTATCGGTGTGTTATTATTATTTCTGTCAGTCACCAGTTGTGTTGTGGTCTAACTAAGCGAATACTTGTTTTTGCAACTTGCCCTAAAGTTAGGTGTATTTTAAATATAAAGCTATGCGAAGAAACTGTGTCAGTATTATATTACTGTGCAGATGCTGATTTATTTAAAGTCGGTTTTAAAATGAAGTTCTCGATGTGTATACCAAAAACACTGATTGCTTGCGTGTTTTTAATATGTTTAGCAATCGTTGAAGGTAATTTCTTATTATTATAATTATATCGCAAATATTTTTGCACGATTAAATCTGTAAAATTTTTAATAATGGATCTCCTAACAAATTAATTGTCTTATCTAAAATGATAACTTGACTTATAAAGCTGGAATGTTTATATAAAAATTGCGGCTAAAACGATTTTGCTGGCCTGTTATCGCGTTGTGTTTTTTGTTGTTCATACTTTCGGCTAAACCACGGCGTTTATTTTATATAATGTGGCGAATTTAAGAAGGTATATAACTCAGGTATTCACCATATACGCGAATTAATAACAGTAACACCATAGATCAATATTCTTTGATATTACATATTAGGCCAATCTGTGTTAGAGGATGATAGACGAAAGCTGGATTAAAATTGGTACAGAAAGGAACCCAGTTACCGAAATGGACGGGAGATAAAAAAAGAGGTAGAGATCCAATATCATAGAGCTGGCATAAACTAGATGAAACAGCAAGAGGCTGATCACATTGGTTCAAGTAGGAGGAGGCCTATTCGCAGAAATAGGGTACTTAACTGACGTCAAAAGAAAATACTATTAATTTATTTCATAAAATCCTCAGATCCTAAATCTAATAAAGAGTATATATATATACTACTGGCCCTTACATCCAATTACGGATTTACTATATAATGATACATATTAAACAGCCTATAAACAGATGATGATGATGATGATGATGATCCTATGATGCTACCTAGGACTTAGAAATAGGGTATGCCCATTCATAAATGTAGGCCCATTTTAATGAAAAATATTTAATTTCATCTAGGTACCAATGCTCTTTGGTCAATGTACCATAAATCTTATCGCATGTTATTTTAATTAGTTTTATTACTAGTTCTTACTTTTAGTTTCATAAAGCTTCCTTTGTAATTAGCATTTACTGACAGTTTAATCTTGTCTTTACTGAATGAAAATAAACGCGAGTTTTGAATAACAATACCAGGTATCGATACCACTTAATGATGCCGATATAAGATACCATGTCGTATTGAAAACATAAGCCGATGCCTTCCAGTTGTAATTAGCATCACTGGTGGTTATGAATATGCGCATCGAAATCGACGTCATATTGATAACGCATTGTAGTGTAGAGTAACAACTATTTTCGGCACAGAAAATAATATTAGTAAGTAGGTATCTGCTTATCGGAGAAAAATCGACAAAGCACAAAATATCTTTTTCTAAATATCGCATTTAAGCTTAAATAATTTAATCGCTAACGGTGTCGTTTTATTTGCGGTGAACAATAATTCAAATATCATTATGAACATTGAGATTAGTAGCCATCGGTACCAAAAATAGCGATAGATACCGCATTGAGATTAGAAAACATTGGTACCAAAAATAGCGATTGATACCGCATTGAGATTAGTAGCCATCGGTAGCAAAAATAGTGATAGATACCTCATTGAGATTAGAAAACATCGGTACCAAAAATAGCGATAGACCGCATTGAGATTAGAAAGCATTGCTACCAAAAATAGCGATAGATACAGCATTGAGATTAGTAGCCATAGGTACCAAAAATAGCGATAGATACCGCATTGAGATTAGAAAGCATTGCTACCAAAAATAGCGATAGATACAGCATTGAGATTAGTAGCCATTGGTACCAAAAATAGCGATAGATACCGCATTGAGATTAGAAGGCATCGGTACCAAAAACAGCGATAGGTGCCGACATCAAATCATTGATAGGTACCGATAACCAAAATATCTAAAACTGCCCATGTCTGGAACAAAAATTAAATGTTTAAAACCTCTTTCAGGTCAATACAACTGTGTAGCGAGGAAGGTGGCTGGAAGGTCCGTTTTGTGTATGTGCAATGAAACTGACTGTGATTCTCTAAGAAGGTTTCCACCTCAAAAAGAACAAGTTGTTATGTATACTTCGTCTGAGGTAAGTCCCCCCTATGTTTACAAATTTACTAAACAATGTAACTTATCTATTTATCTGTTAATACCGTTAAACGAGCAATTCTTGTATATTATATAGGATCTCGGAAACGACTCCAACGATTTACATGAAATTTAGTATAAAGGTGGTTTCGGGGACGTTGAATCGATCTAGCTAGGATTCATTTTCAGAAAATGTCGTTTTATCCGTGTTTTTAGGCAATGAAAACTGCTGCAATGTCATTACAAGGTAAGGTTTTCAAGTTACATCTTTTGTGAGAAATACTGTTATTGGGAGCCCTTTATTATCGCATCTAATTCGGATCTAGGTATGACAATGATGAATGAAAGACGTAATGACAGTGCTTTAAAAAAAAGAATACAGTAGAAGACACGTTAGTAAAGAAATCCAGAGCAATGCTCGGCCATCCGGGTACTCTATCCATAATATAGAAAGTAAATAATATTTTGAATGTACGTGTCTGCAAAGACCTATATAATTACATTTCTATATCATAGATGTGTACTCACAGGTGTTTTATAAATTCGGCTCAGTGCCCTTATTCAGCTAATACAAACTTCGTCGGCAAGCCGCTTCACGGAGGCCTCGGACAGCTTATCTCTCACTTGATTAGTAGTATTAGCGTAGTAAGAGATAGAGATAGAGCATAGAGGGCGCGACGAAACATTCTTTATTTCTTTAAACCGAGGCATCGATATTGACTTGGTGACGTAGAATAATGCTGGATTAGAAGCACTCTTTAGTGTACCAACCAGGAGCTGAATTCTTGGTGGAATTATAGCAAGAAAACGAAGCCATTTGATTTGGTACAAGACAATCAGCTTGTGACTGAACTGGGTACCGCTCAAGAAGCTCTGAATAAACCTCGGCTACGATTCTGTATGGAAAACAGCCCTAGTTATTTTCACGCGATGTTTAGTCGCGGCCTCTATGCTCTGTCTCTTACGCTAACGTACTCAGGTGAGAGGTAAGCTCTCGGAGGCCTCATCGACGAAGCTTGTATTAACTGAATAGGGGGCCTGATCATCTTTACAGTCACCAGCATAAATATAACCATGGACAGTTCATACACACATAATTCAACAGCACTTTGAGTACACAGCGACAGACTTGTTGTAATAGTTGAGCCGTCTACATATGAAAGAAGAGAAATAAATGGTCGACTCATGAAATCAGATATTATCTCAGAACTGTCCATTGTTCAATATTTACAGTCATGACTGTACAGTCCGAATCTAACTTACTTACCTATATTTTAGAGTCCAGATTCGAGAGCCGTGTTTTCTATTTTATTTGAGAGAACCTCATTTAGAATCGGTAGCAAACTCTTCGATGTTATTGGACCAATTATCCTATTGTTAATTAAATATGTAGGTAAAATAAAAATAGCATTTATTTCTACTACATTTACAATGTTTAAATATAGGTATCGAGCGGTAATTCATTATTTATTGTAATTTTTTGTACTTTCAGAGTGGGTTTCGCTTTTTTACAACGACTGATAAATTACAAAATGATACATGTAAGTTGAATAAAAATCATTGTTAATTTTGATTAGATATGCAGTACTTAAACATTGGCTGCTTTTTAGTACCCCTACAGGCATTGTGTACCCTTTGGCCACTCTGTAGCATTCCACGGTGAGATAATGGTCAGGCACAAACCTGGGTAATAGAAAGTTGCAACATTGTTGTTTTTTTTCCCACTTGGGGGTCCACTAACAGGCAGACGGTCCACCTGATGGTAAGTGGTCAAAGCCGTCTATGGCGATTTGCGACAGGGTTTTCGCCAAAGCGTTGTCGTCCCTGAGACATGCAGTTGTTGATACTCATGTGCCTGTAATTTCACCGGCCCACTACTTTTGTAACCGAAACACAGTAATACAAGTGCACTACTGCTTCACGGCGGAAATGGGTAAGTTGGTAGTACTTCCCTCGACGGACTCGGCTCTACTACTCTAAAAACTCTATGTTATATCTGGTGTACTCGCATTTAAAACGTTTTTTAAATTTAGGATTAAATTTTCAATTTCAGTTCATTGTTGTCAAATATCGTTACAACTAGATCCGAATATTCTGTACCAGAAAATTCAAGGTTTCGGTGCCGCCGCCACTGATGCTGCAGGCATCAACTGGAAGAGCTTATCAGAACCTTTGCAGAAAATATTGGTCGAGTAAGTAATTTGATCTTTTAATACATAACATGACTAGAGACTTTATGTAATATAGCTGTCCCCCGCGGTTTTTCTCACGTTCCCGAGATAAATTTTCACGGGATAAAAAGTAAAAGCCTATACGTTATTCCAGGATATGCTCTATCTATGTGCCAAGTTTCATCCATATCCGTTTAGTAGTTTTTGCGTAAAAGAGTAACAAACATACTTACATACAAATCATTCCTCTTTATAATATTAGTATAGATTAGTATTAGTATATTAGTATAGTTATCACTGCAGTAGTTCCACTATACTGCAGAATCAGCTCTTTGCATGTTGCTATCATGGAGAGCAAAGAGGAATAATGGTTGTAAAAAAAACATGCGCTTTAGAGACTTGTGTTATACGACTTATTGTTGCAATTGCACATCCCTATTGTTCTTGTCTTCGACAAATTTAAATCAACATCTCTATTATAAGTCCACTAGTCCACTCCGCAGTCCCAGAGCTGGTAAACTCATTCTATATTCTTTTACGTAAGAACTTTTTACATTTTCATTCACAGCTCATACTTCGGGGAACAAGGTCTGAAATACAACATGATACGGGTCCCAATTGGTGGCACTGACTTCTCCACACATCCGTACGCTTACAATGAGCTGCCTGAAAATGACATAGGTCTCTCTAACTTCACACTTACGGAAGAAGATCATAAATATAAGGTAGTTTTATTAAATCATTGAAGTAATAAAAATAAAGCATTAGCACACTATCCACCTTACCCATTTCCACCGTGAATCAGTAGTGGACTCGCCTTACTGTGTTTCGGTTAGAAAGGTAAGGGCGAGTAAGGGCCGGGGAAACTACAGGTACATGAAACTTGAGTAGTAGAGTTCTTAGTGCAGAGTTCGTCCGGGGAAGTACTACCACCTTATCCGTTTCCGCCGTGAAGCAGTATTGCACTTGTATTACTGTGTTTCGGTTAGAAAGGTAAGACCAACTTCATGTCTCAGTGTCGACAACGCATTGGCATGCAAATGTCCATAGGTGATGGTGACCACTTACCATCAGCTGGACCACCTACTTGTTTGTCGGCCAATGTGGTAAAAAAACCCATCCTACACATTGTTAATGCCGTCCTAAAATCAATGGATGATGCAGAGTTGAATACCATAGTTTTTACTGAAATTTCAATACAGCTATTGTTAAAACTTTACGTAACATTCTAGAGTGCTCTTTTCATTATTTTAAACATACTGTTGCTGTCAGCGTAGAAGTACTGTCTCCAGGTATTTCACAATGCAGTGCGATTCAATATAATAAATCCAAATTAATCTGTGAACAGATCCCTCTAATCAAAGCGAGCAAGGAAGCAACGAATACTACGATCCACATTGTAGCGACGACCTGGTCTCCTCCAGCTTGGATGAAGAGCAACCGCAACTTGACGGGGCTCAGCCGCCTCAAGAAGGAATACTACCAGACATACGCTGATTATCACGTGAAGTAAGGACTCTTCATTATATGTATACCAATTACAGTGGCGTAGCTAGATAACTAGCTAGCTTGGGGGCCCGGGGCACTGCCCCGTCTAGCTCTCCAGTAGCTACGCCACTGTTTGTAAGTCAGACTCCGAGGGGCCCCCTGAGCTTGGGGGCCCCGGGGCACTGCTATGTCTAGCCCTCCGGTAGCTACGCCACTGACTAATAATCGAAGTACATCTCTGAATGTGATGTATCGACTTGATATTTTGCTTGACATCCCCAATCTCACAAAATAATGAATATGCATGTTTAATGCTTCAACGGCAAAAAGGAATACAATTAACCCTACCAAGCCACGACTGCCAAGTCGCAGGTTGCGGGTTCGATTCCCATGCAGGATAAACATTCGTGTGCATCAACATCTATAAAAGTATGCTTTTAGAAAAAAATATTATATGTATTACAAGCTGTGCTTAGTTTGGGATCAGATGGTGATGTAGTGAATGTCACAGGATATTTATTTTCATATGTAAATAAATGCATGTTGCTGACTATAGCGCACTTAAAAATCCACTTCCAAGTTGTAAATAATTTTATTATAGATTTTTAGAGAAGTATGCAGCTGAAAATATTACAATATGGGGCATAACTACCACGAATGAGCCGTCTGATGGAATACTACCTTTAACTAAATTTAACAGCCTCGGATGGACACCATCGGACATGGTAAGAATTAAAAAAAAACATTTTAGTTAGTAGCATAAATGTAGGGCAGATGTTTGGATATTTGTGTATCAAATACGAATAAAATAAATGGATTTGGATGAACTTTAGCATACAAAAACAATATGTTCTGGATAAGCACATGTCACAATCATAAAAATGCCAGAATCATTAATTGGAGATGATCAAATGAACACTAAAATTTATGTAAAAGATTCTCTCTCTTATTTTGATGCAAGTTTGCTAATATTCTGGTTTCTCTTTCTCTATCAGGGAAAATGGATCGTGACAAATTTGGGACCGACAATACGTAATTCGACATTCAAGAATGTGAAGATTCTGACAGTCGATGATCAGAGAATAATGATACCACTTTGGTTCAATTTGGTGAGTAGTAAGAGTTGCAAAAGTGAAAACTGACATGAATATACACAAAATATGTTTATATTCATATAGGTATATCAATTTATTTCAACCCAAACTCAACTCACGTATAATGTTGTAATGTATGTTGAAAATAAATAAAATTCGATATTCTAGGATACCTAAATAACTTCACACTAGATTGATGAAACTTTTGTTTTTTTTAAAGTGGCGCCTAGTTTGTCGTTACTACCTAGGTACATAGTTAGTTAGTTATACTGGGCTTCCTCCGCACATAGGACATAGGACATAGGCTGACGCACAATGCCTCTTGAATATTCATTCAAGAGGCATTGTGCGTCAGCCTCTTACTCCAGCCAACCCAGGTTGTCCCAGAAAGCTAGCAACCTTTTCAGGTTGCTGCAGACTCCCGGGAGCGATGCTGGGGATTGAAGTATCTGTGCCCGTTGATCTGCCACGCTGGAGCACTCTATAAGCAGAATCAGAATTTCCGAAATCTGATTCTGATTCTATAAGCACGTGTTGTGGCGTTTCTTCCTCCATGCACCTTCTGCATAGAGGGCTGTCCGTCACACCTATGGTACATAGGTGTTTGTTTAGGGACAGAGGCCGGTTAATATGCCAATGACCTTGCGGATCTTGTCCCTTGTTAGTCTGGTGAGGTTGCGGGTGAGTCTGTTTGATGCCATCGGAACTGCATTCTTTGTTTGCCTACATCCTTCACTGTTTCTGCATACTGATAGATGAGTTTCTTCTGTTAACTTTCCCAGCCATGTATTAATTTGGGCCTGAGGTATGGGCAGGAGGGGTTCCGGTCCATATACTATATTTTAGTGTGCCTTTGATTCTCTTTTGGCCACTTCATCTGCTGCGTCGTTACCGTACCTTGTTACCTAGGTACATAACAACAATTTATGTCGACTCCGCTTGTTCATATCGGCCCCTTATCTAAAGGGAAAGACAATAATCACAAATATTTTTATAAACAGATGTTACGCGATCACCCAAAAGCCCTGGATTACATAGACGGCATAGCAGTGCACTACTACGCTGACTTCATTACTCCTGGATCTTTAATTACTGAAGCAATCAAAGCTCATCCGAATAAATTCGTTTTAGCCACTGAAGCTTGTGAAGGTATTAACCATCTTATATTTTATTTATTTATAAGAGGAAGATCTACAGCTAATTTAATAAACTAGAATTTTTACATAGATAACAGAAAGCCATTAACAGATCCTCACGGTTAGATAACAAGATAGTATTAAGTGTGAGTGAAATAACTGGTAAGGCAACTAGTAAATAGTATTAAACAGGAATAACAATTGACTTTGACTTTTGACTTGTATTAAATCAGTTAGGTGGTAGAGTGGTAAAATATTAGGTGACCATCCATGGGACCAGGAAGGACCGACATCAGAGGAACCGTCCATATTCCAGGGTAAGGTGATATTACTTCACTAATTAGAAATTTCCTGTAACTCGAGATTGGTGGTCGTGCCCAAGAGACGGCAACAATGATGGAACTTGAACGACCACATGTCACATTGACATAATATCTGCGATGGAATGATGGTCTCATTGAGACCTGATCGTGAAAAATAAAGGTTTTAGCACTAAGACTATAACTGAAATAGACTTTTCAAAACACAGTTTGGAAGAATCAAAGTTATTACAGTACTAAAGCTCATAGTGTAGAGTTCATTCGGGGAAGTACTACCACCTTACCCATTTCTGCCGTGAAGCAGTAGTGCACGTGTATTACTGTGTTTCGGTTAGAAAGGTAAGGGCCGGTGAAATTACAGGCACATGAGACTTAACAACTTCACGTCTCAGGGTCAACAACGTATTGTCGATGCCCCTAGTGTTGCAAAATTCCATAGGCGGCTGTGACCACTTACCATCAGGTGGACCGTCTGCTTGTTTGTCGGCCCAAGTGGTATAAAAAAAAATACTTTGCTATCAAAAAAAATAATACTTACTTGATTACAGGAAGTTTTCCGTGGCAAACTGAGAAAGTGGAGCTTGGATCATGGCAGAGAGCTCTTAATTACGCACGTGATATTATCGATGTAAGTACAATCGTATTTGAAAGTCAACGAGATATTGGGTAACTTAGTAATTTGTAGAAATAATCAAGAGACATAGGATTGTTTCGGTATGCTACATACAGCAAAAAAAAAAAAAAAAAATTATAATAGACATCCAAAATTCATATTTTATGTATTTTCTGACAAATTTAATACAGATAATTTCTAAGATATTAGTTCCAAATAATAGATCGGAATCAAATATGCAACTAAAATTTATGAGTAGAGTTGCACCGATATTGATTATTAGGTAGTTTTGTAATAAACGTCACAAAAAAGCCAAAAAACAATGGTATGGTATACTATTGTAAGAATTCTCCAATATACTTTAAATAAACTCAAAGGTCTGTAAGACTGTTTTTCTAGACTTCATCATCACTTACCACGTTGAGTTATGGTCTGACACAATTTATGGTCACGAGCCATCAGCACTAGTCTAGCCTGTAAGTGGTATAATTTTCTTTTCAGGACTTTAACCACAATGTAGTTGGCTGGCTGGATTGGAACATGTGCCTGAATGCACAAGGAGGGCCAAATTGGGCCAAGAACTTTGTCGATTCTCCAATAATAGTGTTTCCAGAGGAGAAGGCGTTTGCCAAACAGCCCATGTACTATGCTATAGCACATTTCTCCAGGTTCATTCCGAGAGGTTCCCGTAGGATCCAAGTGAAGCAAACCAAGCCTTTGTTCTGGACCTCAATTGAGAATGTTGCGTTTTTGACGCCGTATAATACTATCGTTGTTGTGTTATATAATCCGTAAGTGTTAATAGACATATTTTTACCAGGGACAGATTAAAATAATATCTGAGGGGCTTAATTACGTAACCATTTCCACCCCGCCTTTTTGTTTTTGTTTGCGTTTCGATCGTTTTGGATAAAATGAATGGTCTGACACCCTTCACATAAATCAACAGCAATACAACTACTTACAGCGACAGAGTTGTTGTAATAGTTAAAACAGATATTGTCGCGGAGCTCTTCATGGTTGTACAAAAATTATGCTTAAGGGTGTGCCTAGCTTGAAATAAAAAAGACAATAAATGAAAGGGCTGTGACATAGCGATTGTCGTCCAAGGGGACAATATAAATATGCGAAACATCAATGGAATCCATCGATATCACCTTCGATTTGCAGGCGATCTGCAGGACTATCGTGAAGGAAATTGTTATACGAGTATACCACCTTGATTTCTTGACTCTTTCTATTTGCCGCCATCCTAAACCTCAAGAGACCATAATATAGGATAAAGAATGATTATTCTTTGAAATTTATAACCATATATTAATATGGACAACAAATAAGTTTTTAATCAATTCTCAAATTCATTATTTCTTTTCAGTGGGGCAGAAGTGAATATAGATATAAGATTGGGAACAAAGCGAGCCAGCTTACAAATGGGGTCGAAGTATCTAACTACACTAGAATTTCTGTATGAAACAACTGAAGATTAATTAAGATTTGTTAAAATAGTAATTTACTGTAATATTATATGATATTTTTTTAATATTTTATATTTATTCAACGCTGTGTCTTGCATATTGCCTTGCATTAGTAATGAATCTACCAGTGGTGATATTATAATTGCAAAACACAGTTTGGATGTTTTTTTTTTCATAACATCCTCTTCGGCATGCGCCGCGCGCGCTGTAGCGACAGTGGTGGATGCGCGACTTAATGGAAATAGGTCAATTACCATCATTTTGCGTTGCCATTTCTGAGCGGGGCCAAGGCATATATAGTAAACTATATATAATTGTTTCTACTTCTTTCTTTATTCTATACTAATATGATTAAGAAAATAGTTATAAGTGTGTATATTACATGTCGGCGTGGCTTCACGAAATCGATGGTTTGGGTTTATGTTGCAGGAAAAATCCAACAGAGTAACACACCAGAATTACTAATAAGCACTTTATTACTTTCAGTAGAGATGTTAACTCAACAAAAGATATCGAAGAACTCAACCTTAAACAGAATAGCAACCGCATTTTATACAAAAATCACGTGACCAACAATATTAACAAATTAACAACTTTTCGTCACAAAATGCATTAAATATGTTTTTAAATCACAAAATATTTCAAAACTATGTTTATAATGAATAAATAGATCAATATTGTAGGATACGGGTTTAACTGTTTTAAAAATAACGGTACCGGAAATTGTCAAGAAGGCGTTGACATTACACTTGACTTCAAACAAAATGACATGTATCAAAATATCAATTATTATTATAATTATTATTCTAAATTCGGTTAAAAATAAAATCAGCGCCCATATACACTATCCAGGAGTGATATAGGCTATTTTATATTATATCCCGGGATTTTTAAATACTATAAACGAGATACTGAGTTGGGAGCTTGTTTTTAACCGACTTCAAAAAAAGGAGGAGGTTCTCAATTCGAAAGTATGTTTGTTACGCGATTACTCCGCTAATTATGAATTGATTCTTACGATTTTCATTTGGTAGGTTGTACTTCAGACGTCTTTTTTAGTGTAAGATTCCACCAGATACTCAAAGTCGTCTATGTGCCTATACCACGCTTTTGAAAATAAAAAAAAAGTACTTATACAAAAAGGTGGTATAGGTACATAGACCACTTTGAGTATCTGGTAGAATCTTACACTAAAAAAGACATAAATAAATAAAACTTTTTATCAAAAATAAAACCGACTTCAAAACCGTACTTTGGAATCGGGGTCGGATGTTTGAAATACTCGTATAGCACGCAACTTCAAAGAACCTAACAAAATATTTTTTGTCACTTTTTAATTCAAATTCAAATATTTTTATTCAAATGGGCCTTTACAAGCACTTATGAATAGTCAGACTCTAATACCGGTTCGGAAGGTTGTTTTTTACTGAGAAGAGCCGGCAATAAACTCAGCAATTACTCTTTTTAAAAACAATCTTAGATTTATTACAAAATATTTATTTAGTCTCACTGACAAAACCTGTGTTGTATTGCAAAAGTAAAGAATTATTAAACAATAATAATATGAATATCTAATAATAAAAAAAAAATACAAACATACTAAAGCTGTCCAGCCCCCACAAGCAGCACCTGTTCACAAGCATGACGCATGTGGCAGCCATCGCCCTCCTCGCCATACTGTAGGAAAGTGAGCGACCCGCCACACAACGCCGCCGCAAGCAAAGGCATTTAAGTGAGCATGAGTAACTTAAGCTTGTTAACATCAAAATAGGAATATTGAATTTTAAAATACACACAAAGTGTTATCACTGTGACTATAACATGTTCATAAAAGTAATAGCCTACGTATTAGGTACATTAGAATAGAATATAAATGTATATATTTATAAATTCACTAATAAAAATACTTAAATGGGCAGCTTGTCAGGCGAACAATTCATTGCCAAAGATTATTATCTTCTAAATAATCAGATATACCATAAAATCCCTTTTGATATAAAGTATTCTTTACCACCTTTTTAAATTTATGCACGGGTAACTCTTGTATATTTTTAGGTAGTTTATGAAAGAAACGTATACATTGCCCTTTAAAAGATTTTTTTACTTTGTTTCTAGTGTTAATTCTATGAGTGTCACTAATTTTGGAAAATAGGTTTATATTTTTACGAACATACATTAAATTCTCATAAATGAATTGTGACGGCACTGTCAGAATATTAATTTTCTTAAATTTATCTCTAAGAGAGTTTAGTTTTGAAGTCGGTTTTATTGTTGTTAAAAAGTTTTATTAGATAAACCGCGCCGTACTGCGTCTTCTCTCACAGGATAAGTCTATTAAGCGGTATCTACGTCAACCACAAATCGAGTTAAACGGCTTTATTATTACATAAGTGCTACCACTAGTGACCACACGTAGAGTTATTCTTGGAATATGATAATTCTTTAGTTTGTACTATGTAGACAAAAGATTTATATGAGAGCTTAGGTCTGAGTGCAGAGATTTTAATAATTATGATTTTAATTATTTATCCAGTAAGTAGGTACCTACGACCATCAATAAAGAAAAACAAATGCTTAAATAGTGTAACGAAAAAACCACACGATAGATGTGAAATATATGAATTACTGGGTAACATTTTAATTATTCATCAATCACTTTTGAAAAGCATAGTTTATTTATCATTCATTTATTTTACGACACTCAAAAAGGTTGGGGATCAGAATTTAAAATAAAATAAAACTATTTTCCAATCGAACGCAAAAAATCGTCCGTCAAACATCTAAAAAGATACAATTGCAGTTTAGAAATACCTTCTGCTCGAAACACAGAAACAACGCTATTTAGTGGTAACTATCTACCTATCACTTTGGGAAGTACCTCCGAAATGTTAGGTGAAATAATACCTTTTTTATCTAGCTTTCACGCGGCGTCATCCACGTTTATAATCTGTGGACTTAAATAATGGCGTTCCTGATGTTGTTTCGGGTGTTATAGCAATCATCTATACATTTATATGATATGGTCAGTGGCGGGTTTATCACGACGCAAGAGTAGCAATTGCTACGGGGGCTTGCACTTGCCCCGCCCAAAAGGGGGCTCCGCGTGTCTAAGGCAGCCCACCCCCGCTTGAGAGTAATGTTTTGAGTGAAACTTATTAGGATGTTATATTGAATTTTACCTTGCACAAGTTCTACAAAAAGTCATATTTAGGCGTGATAGTAGACCCGACCTATAGGAGGCTAAAGGGCCCTCATTAGAGTCTGCTACAGGCCCTACGGTTGTTTAATGCGGCACAGGATATGGTATAATTAGTAAGTCATTTTATTATTTCCTCATTAGCTCACAAACAGTCTGACAGAAATGGTAAGTATGGTATAAACCATACTATTTAGGAATAACATAATGTATCATTTTCTAAGAGCTGTAATCTATACTAATATTATAAAGCAGAAGAGTTTGTTTGTTTGAACGCGCTAATCTCAGGAACCACTGGTCCGATTTGAAAAATTGTTTCAGTATTAGATAGTGCATTTATCGAGGAACGCTATATTATAATTTCAAGAAAAAATTGGGATCCTTACTAAAAGTCCAATAATGTACCCCAAAGTGTAAAAAAATTACCCGAAAAAATATACACATACAAATTATACACACAAATTATACACACATATTACAAATATAAACATATTTAAATGTCTACAAAAAATAATATTATAAATGTGAATGTAAGTTTGTTTGTTACGCTTTCACATGAAAACGACTTAACCGATCATCATGAAACTTTGTACACATATTCTTGGAGGTATTAGAAGTAACATAGTATATTTTTTGGTCTGGGAGAATGTTACATCTCTCGGGAACGGGGTTAAAACCGCGGGGGACAGCTATGTATCTATATAAGGAAAATAGGGTTCCTTAGAGGTCCAAAACTACTGAACATATCCTTATGTGCCGAGAAATCATAGGCGTATATAGAGGGGGAGCCAGGTGGGCCGTACCCACCCCAGTATGGTCTAGTGTCCACCCCAGGATGTTGGACTGATTCGAAATTCTAGAATATGTAAATAACCTCACACATAAATGACAGGAGGCACCCGCTTTACAATTATACCTCTGGACCTGAATAGCTTTATAAAGAACGCTACACCAATTACTGACAGTGCCTCTAGCTGAGGTGGTAGTCCCTCAACAGAAACTTTTGTTTTTTTAATGTGAGGCATAGTTTGTCGTCCATAACAACAATTTATGTCGACTCTGCTTGATCACTTGATCAGGCCTCCCCAGAAAAATGACCCCGGATACGTCAATGCGACAAGTAGGGGAGACTGGGTACGGTTGAAACATTTTAGCGTTTATCGTCCATTGCATTGAGATTAGTTAAGCTAGCTATGGCGGAAATATATTGAACAAAAGACCATACATCTGTCTACTAATGGGCAAGTTATTTGAGATCACTGTATTGTATTTTATGTATAAAATCAAATTTAAAAAGAAATGTAATTTGTTTCAACCGTCCCAATGCCAGGGTCGGTTGAAACAGTGCCTGGGGTCAATTGAAACACATGCAAATAATACAAAATATAATAAAGGAACTTTTTTATTTATCGTCTAATAACATTTCAAGTCTCGTAATGGCACAGTTGAACATCACAAATATTTTTTTTATTAATATTTAAGTCTTTAACGATACTTATAATCTAACATTTTTTTAATCAGCCTTCAAAGTTTATATTGAGTACAATTATATAGTAATCAGATAGATGTTGGTGACGATTCTCAATAGCATTAATTATTATAAACTAGATTTTAGCACAAATAATTATTATAAACATCTGCATTTTGATGCATAGATAAACAAATGACAATCAAATCTTCAAGTAAAATTCAACAGTTTTAAAAAACGCTTTGGCACTTCAACTATAAAATAAACTTCTTATTTCTATAAAATCAAAATTTTATACATAAATCCTTAAGTGGTTACGAGATCATTCGGAATCACAATTGTGGCAAACATAGCTAAAACTACCTTCCGTACATTCTTCGTGCGCCCACATCTTACTGTGCATTGTATCCATTTTTCCCTCGGTCTGCTTTCTGAATATGCTGACATACAAACAAGGCGGTAGCACTCATCTTCTTCTGATGATGATGATTCATGTTGGGTGTTAGTTTTTTTCCTGTTTGTAACATTTCTTTTAGTCTTTCGTCCATCTAATCTCTTCTTAACTTGCTTAGCTTTGGTTCGTTTCGATCTGTTTTCATGTTCTCTTCTTATCTCTTCTTCTTCAGGTGTATCAGTGTTAATTGTAGATTTCCTGGTTTTTCGCCCCCTGTTTGCTAATTTCCTTGGAAGAGCTTTTGGTAGTGGTCGTACTGCTTCCAGCGAAAACATAAGTGGTGTACCTCAGTTCGCGATATTTTCTGTTTGATTTCTTAAAACAGGAATAGATTAAGAACTTGTAGAAGGGTTGAGTGAAATTTGCTGAACTTAACTACTGCTTTGATGTCCGGGTGAAAGCTCCTCCAAATCTTCTCATTTGGCGTACCCTTGGCATCTAAGAAACAAGAAAATTAAATGAATAAAGTGTTTCAACTGTACCCACAAAAAATGTTTCAACTGTCCCCAACCCCCCTTCTAGGTATAAAACGGTACACAGTAAGAATGATAACTAATTTGCATAAAAACTAATCATACAGCCATATTCTACAAACTTCAATTAAAACGATATAAAACTCTCAATACACTTACTTCAATAAAACCATAATAATCACAAAAAATTATGAACACAAAATACTTACTTTTCCATCAAAAAAAACAATGGGGCCTTCTACACACAAGAACAGCACGCGAAGAGCGACGCAACACTAATATTCGTGTTTCGACTTGTCGCCCGCTTCGTTCTTCCCTTGTAACCCTCACCTTACCATGCATGGGTGTCCAGATATTCGCTTTGTTTCAACCGTCCACCGTTTCAACCGTACCCAGTCTACCCTACATACATAGACATAATTGGACGGCAAATAATAAATAAAATTTCATTGTATTTTTATATTGACTAGTAACTGAACTTTAACCTCAATATATACGTAGTATCTACTCACCTAAGATTAGTGTTTCTGAGTCACGGAAACGGTGAGTATGGTTGCCCTACATTCTAAGGCTTCGTGACAATGACTCACTAGACAACTTTCAATCACAAGAATAAAGAATATACCGGTATATTGTCTGAAGAGTAACGAAAAACAATGAATACATAAGTACATTGTGTTCTGGATCTTTTATGCTTTTTGATTCTTTTGAATAAATGGTTTTGTAAATAATAGACAAATAGCTAAAATAACACAGCCCTACAAAATTTTTTTTTCTTGCCCTGGATATCATCGCAAATTTTAACGTTTTTAAGTGCCCAATTTACGAATACATTCATGAAAGTTCTCAATGTGCTCGTATTTTTATGATTTTTGCATATCATATATTATTAAAATGTAAAATCAGAGCTAATCATAAAATATCATTGATAGTTTCATGAATTGTGTCCATAAATAGACCCAAAGTCATTTTCATATCTAGGGCAACAAAACCACTGTAGACCAGTGTAATAAAACGGATATATTATTGTATGTATTATAAAAAAATATGCTACCTACACTATTCCTGAGTGACTTAGCTATGTTTAAATTCATCAAACACGAATGAAGCCGCAAAACTGTGCTAGTATCACGCCTTCACAAAAAATCACTCGAAGCTTAACATAAGTAATTACATAGTAACATTAATTAACACTTATGTTAATTCTTTTAAAATAAGGTTTTTAATTATAGTACAAAGAAGTAATAATGCTTATACACTGTTAGGCTCAGGGGCTCGATTATGTAAGGAAAATAACACTAACTCGAGGATGTTTCGTCGCGGCCTCCGTGCTGTCTCTTTCGCTAAAGACGCTAATACTACTAATCATGTGAGAGGTAAGCTCTCCGAGGCCTTCGTTAATCGGCTCGCCGACGAAGTTTGTATTAGCTGCATAAGGGGGCAGTTTATCTCATACTATTGAGGAAATATGACGCAGCGCGGCCATTCGTATAAGTGTACTTTAGAACCTTTGTTTAGTTCAAATGATTCATATTTTTTGCGAAGTATTTGCAGAGTAAACAGTATGTGTTAACGCAAATTATTTAATAATAAGGGTTCGTACCTACATTAATTACCTTTATTAAAAAAAAGCAATGTAATCTTGCAGTTTCTTGCCAGTTGTTCTCAGTTGAAGGCTGACTTCCGATGCGGTAGTAGCTTCAGCTTTAAATTTGACCTTCATAAGTGCCTTCCGTGGGCCTAAACTGAATAAATGGTTTTCAATTTTGAAATTTGAGATCTCTGCATTACTCTTAGGGGATAGGAGGCGTGAGGATATGTAATGTTATGTTTATTTTTTGCAAAATGTATTTTTTTGTTGTTTGTTGTCTTATTGCACAAGTATTTTAATTTGGTTTAACTAATAAAAATATAAGTAAATTAATATATAAAATAAAAGTAATATTAGATTAAATTTAGTAGAATTTAAAGGACATGAGCTAGATACTAGAGGAGTTGAACGCCATGACTTGTCGTGGGTATAAATGAAACAGGAACCTAGTCGTGAAAAATAATGCTCCTAATGAAAGCAGTTCGAGGGACCACATAAAGACTAAACATTACTAAGTTTGTCGATTGAAGCAGGAGAATAAAGAAGTAATATTTTTCATACTGAAGCTGGAACCTAGTCGTGAAAAATAATGCTCCTGATGAAATTAGTTCAAGTGACCACATAAAGACTGAAAAGAGCTAAGTTTGTCGATTGAAGCAGGAGAATAAAGAAGTAATATTTTTCATACTGAAGCTGGAACCTAGTCGTGAAAAATAATGCTCCTGATGAAATTAGTTCAAGTGACCACATAAAGAGTGAAAAGAGCTAAGTTTGTCGATTGAAGCAGGAGAATAAAGAAGTAATATTTTTCATACTGAAGCTGGAACCTAGTCGTGAAAAATACTGCTCCTGATGAAATTAGTTCAAGTGACCACATAAAGACTGAAAAGAGCTAAGTTTGTCGATTGAAGCAGGAGAATAAAGAAGTAATATTTTTCATACTGAAGCTGGAACCTAGTCGTGAAAAATAATGCTCCTGATGAAATTAGTTCAAGTGACCACATAAAGAGTGAAAAGAGCTAAGTTTGTCGATTGAAGCAGGAGAATAAAGAAGTAATATTTTTCATACTGAAGCTGGAACCTAGTCGTGAAAAATAATGCTCCTGATGAAATCAGATCAAGACAGCTGCCACAGAATGAACAGAAAAAGAGCTGGGTTACTCAATTTAAGCAGTACAATAAAGAAGTAATATTGTTTTACTGAAGCTGGAACCTAGTTGTGAAAATGAATGCTCCTGATGAAAGTAGATCAAGATAGGTGCGTTGGAGGAACAGAAAAAGAGCTGGGTTACTCGATTTAAGCAGTACCATAAAGAAGTAATATTGTTTTACTGAAGCTGGAACCTAGTTGTGAAAATGAATGCTCCTGATGAAAGTAGATCAAGATAGGTGCCACAGATGGAACAGAAAAAGAGCTGGGTTACTCGATTTAAGCAGTACAATAAAGAAGTAATATTGTTTTACTGAAGCTGGAACCTTGTTGTGAAAATCAATGCTCCTGATGAAAGTAGATCAAGATAGGTGCCACAGAAGGAACAGAAAAAGAGCTGGGTTATTCGATTTAAGCAGTACAACAAAGAAGTAATATTGTTTTGCTGAAGATGTGACTAGACGAAGCATAATATAAATTGATAAGTGGGTAAGGATTTAGTTAGGGTAAAGACGACGCCCCACCGGATGCCCGTGAAGTGAAGTAATTGAACAATTCATGTTAGTATGTAGACAATAGGTTGACGTTTGTGGACTCTGCAACTACTTAGTAATATCTTTGTCATCTTCGAGTGAAATGATCATCTCATCTAGGAAAATTGGGCTGTTTTATCAAATAAATAAAACATTGTCAAAAAAACTTTAACGGATCTTCCATTTGGCTGACCGGTTGAAAAACATATTATTATCCGCGTAAGGGTGTAAAGGCCATCTGCAACTAGCACCTGGAAAATATTTGAATCTGTTAAAAGAAAATTCTTCCAGACAATACGAGTTTATCAAAGGGCACTCACTACCTATAAATTTTAAAGACTGTATTCATTTTAGTAATTTAGATGGGTCTATTTTTGAAATCATCATCATATCTGCCCAGGGATGTCCACTGCTGAACATAGGCATCCCCCATTAGATTTCCACATTGTAATGTTAATACTTAATTATATTAAAATTGTTTATTCACATTACTTAGCTTTTGAAAGCCTCTTCCTTGCCAATCAAAACAATATTAATTATTTTCCTCATAAACTATAAAATTATTAAGTTTTCGGTATAGATAACTCGTTATAATGAATTAATTACAAATGACTCGCCAGTTTACTTAAAAGAGCCAACCATTTCTGAGAATAGTATATCTCACACGATGTTTGACTTGTTTTAAATTGATGCGAAGCGACGAACAATTCAGTTTTGCCGACGCCGTTGGTCAGAGAAGACGCGTTAAGTAGTGTTGTGACGTAACGAAGTTCAAAATGTATCAATTGCCGGTGTTTGGCGTGTTGATGGCGTTGTGTGGGGGTGCTATCTCTCACTCGTATCACTTGGGTGCTTGTCCCGTGGTGGAACCAATGCCTGGATTCCAAATGAATGGCGTAAGTTAATCAACCTTTTTTCTGTAACAAATAATTTTTATTTTTTTGTTTCATATCTGGGAACTCATCTAGTTAAGGTCGCGACATGAGCAAGGGTTACAAAAATAACAATTGTTTATCAATACAAATACGAAAAGACTATAAATATGTATGGTACCGTTAATCGAGGCAATAGCTCGGATAGTAGTGATGTCGAATGCCGTGAAAAGAGTCATGGCTTCGTTCACTCCTCAATCCTTGAATGAACTTGAGAATTCGGTGAAAGAAAACATCTACTTAATACTTTATAATACCATGGCTGGCTAACATCGTCAAGTTGAAAATAAATCGGCAAGTAACTTGCCATCGGTGTATTCAGACAGCTGCACTTGGGAACTAGTTCATCTAGGCTTTATGTCCTTACCACATACGGTCAGATCATCACACCATGGTGAGATTGTGGTCAAATACTAGCGTTAACAACGTACAAATAAGTGGTTACTTTATTACATCCTACTAATATTATAAATGCGAAAGTTTGTATGTATGGTTGTTTGTTACTCTGACGCAAAAACTACCAAACAGATTGAGATGCAACTTGCCACATATATAGAGCATATCCTGGAATAACATATAGGCTACCACCAGGAAAGTGACATCCCTCGGGAACGCGGGTAAAACCACAGGGGGCTAGTTATTAATAATTTTAAACCATCTTTTCTATAAATAACTACAACTGTAACGGTCCCTGTTATTTTATTTAAATAACTCTTAAGCGTTAACCTCACTCATGTTAATTTCCACTTTATTTCTAATTGTTCATGTTGTTCAATATATAAGGGGAAGACACTGTAGCCTGTATGTAACACATCTATTGAATAACTAGCACAAAATGCAAGGCCATTCAGTTCCATTGTAAAATTCGTTCTTTTTTTTATTTTTAACAAAAATGTTATTATTATTTTATACAAGATGTCTCCCGCCTAGCCTATATGTTATTCTAGGACATGTTCTATCTATGTGTAAAGTTTCATCAAAATTCGTCTGGTAGTTTTTGCGTGAAAGAGTAACAAACCTCCATAAATACACATTTTCGCATTCACAATATTATTAGGATTTCGAACTGATCCCTCCCAGGTTGTTACTCTATAGTTGTATTAAATAGCATGATGTCATGTCATATAATGTATCAAAGGCCAATTTTTGCGTTGTACTCCATTATTGGATTGTGACCAGCGAGCATGACATCCACATATAAGCCTTAGTCTTCACAATGACAAAAGTTTAAACCAACCGATGGTATATACATACTTACCTATTTAATACACAACCAATATCTATTCTCGTCACAGTCGTCTCGTCGTATACAGATAGTCAGATAGCATCTCACATACAACAGTAAAATTTACGACGCAAAATGACCCCTACTGTCAGCATCCGATAACAATACATCGTCATAATGTATCAACAAACAGAGACATTCAATGCGTAAATACTCAAATACTTTCTTACGTGTTGTGTTATATAAATTAGAACGTTGATACGAAGCGAGTGAGTCGAGTTGAGCCATTGTTGTTACAAAAAGCCTTTGTTCTGAACTCTTTATTCATTCATTCATTCCATTAATACCTACACATATTTTGATGATGCTGATTGATAATGAATGAAGTACTTTCACTCACTTATGTTTGAATTGACCTTAATATGTGCCTTTAGAAATAACAGCATAGTCTCTTTTAAGGGGTTATTCTAATCAGCCTGTAACTTTTGATTTCTTTCTTTTTTTTAAATCTATTCTTCAAACATTGATAAATATGAAAAAAATTATGGCTACAAGAAATATTGTTTGGTTTTTTTAATTGAACCTGAAAATATCTAAAATCATCATGCCTCTAGACTAGAATTCCCTATTAAGTAGGATTTTTAACGACATTTTATTCAAATAGGCATTTATTGATTTGTCTATATTCTAATGTCCGATACGGAAGGTTGATTTCGCCGGCAATAAACTATATTTTCTTCCAATAGTAATTTCTTTAGAGCATCTTCATCTAGTATAATAACCAATCGTCGAAAGAAAATTGCTTTTAATGTTTTATAGACGCACCCAAAAACGTATTTTGTCGTATACTTAAGGTTCATTATAATAATGGTAATTACAAACATTAGTGGCCCAATGATTAATTATAATGATTATTTAAAAAAACATTTACAGATAATCGGTTTCACTATTTTGTTCTTTATTGCTTTTGACATAAAGTTCATTATAATAATACTAATTGCAATCATTAGGGGTCCAATGATTTATTGTATTGAGTATGGATAATTTTTTTGGCCTATGGTCGGTTCTACAAAACTATTTTGTTGTTTACTGCTTTTGAAATAAGGTTTATTATAATATAATTATAATAATTTAATATCTCCAATGATTTGTTGTGATGATTATTGTTAAAATTTTTGGCTTTATAATTCCAAAAGTATTTTGATATTTACTGCATTTGAAATAAGATTCATTATAATATAATTACAATAATAGGTAACATAGTTCAATGATTAATTGCATGATGCACCTGAGATTTTCCAATGATATTCTTAAACCTCAAAAAATAAATTTGTAATTTTATAGAACTACCACCTTACCCGTTTCCGCCGTGAAGCAGTAGTGGACTTGTATTACTGTGTTTCGGTTAGAAAGGTAAGGGGGCCGGTGAAATTACAGGCACATGAGACTTAACAACTTCACGTCTCAGGGTCGACAACGCATTGGCGATGCCCCTAGTGTTACAAATGTCCTTAGGCGGCGGTGACCACTTACCATCATGTGAAAAGTCCGCTTGTTTGTCGTTTTTATAAAAAATTTCGAAACTGATTTTTCAGTTACTGGGAGTCTGGTACGTTATTCAGAAGACATCTACAGCGTCGCACTGTATCACGTATAACTTCACATCAACTTCTGAGCCGGGTCAATATCAGCTGGAACAGGTGTCCCAGCACTTCATACTTGGACTTACACCGCTGAAACATGATTACAGGTTTGTTAACTTCAATTTGTGAATTAAGTTTGCAATTATTAGCTTTTCTGGTTATTTCATGGTACTTACTTATAGGAACTTCTCGGGAATTTTATGATCGCTTTCTAAGGCTTCTTAAAAAAGTTATAATAATTATTTATCTTTAAGAGCTGTGGATTATGTTATAAATAAATATATTATCAGCCCACTCTAAGGCAATGGCCTCACCTTTATTTTGTCCAAACCTCTCGATTCAGAGCTTTACTGGACCAATATGTTAACTAGCCTATTTAGTTGATAACCTAGGAACCTTAAAGAATCGCAAAAGAATGAAGATCATAGCTACTGAAAAAGCCACAGGTTCGGAAGTCAGCCTACAACTATGAAGAAACGGTAAGAGTGGTCTAGTTCGTACCGCCACCTTCGCCTGATAAGAATCTTGGTTATGTTTTGTGGGACTCAGTTAGTCATTATTTTGGCCGTTCTCTTAATCGGAATTATAAATTATGCCTTATCTACAGGTACACAGGTGTTCTGACAGTACCAGACCCAGCTGTTCCTGCACGTATGAAAGTGCGCTTCCCTCTAAGTAAGTATTATTTATGTCTTTCTTTTGTATTAAAATTTCCCCTCTGTGTTCGTGCGGCAAAAAGTTCGGATTAGAGACCGCGGAGGGCTTGTCTTCGATTCCCAAGTGATTATATGTAGCCTGGAATTGATAAGGTGCCCGAGAGACTACGATAATGCTGTGCCACATGTCACGTTTGGGACTAAGAATATCTGCACTTGAATGAAGGTCTCTGTACTCTCAGCACTACCCCGTTGATAATATAACAAGAAAAAAAAACATGAATGAATTATTGGGTACATTCCTATTCTCTCGTGCTATTTTAGATAACGATAATATTATACTCTGCCCCGATTGCATTAAGGTTTTCTCTTTGGTCTACTCACCTTCTTCAATTAATATAATGATTAATTCTAGGCGTAGCCGGTTCAGCGAGCTACACGGTGCTTGCGACAGACTATACCACATACGCCGCTATCTTCACCTGTCAGAAGCTCGCCTTCGCCCACAGAAGATCTGCCACAATTCTCTCGCGTTCGAAGGTGCTCGACAGGATGTATGTAGACAAGGTAAGCATTCAGGGCCGATTTAGGTATACCGACTTGGGCTTTTTTTTTGCCCAATAAATATAATATTGCTTCGTGCTTTTCCAATATAACAGCTGTGCACGTTACAGCTGTCCTGCTCTGCTAAAGAAACGTCAAGCATTTGTTGTCTGCTGTTTCTTTTCATCAATAATTACACGCGAGTGACACATTATAACGTCACGGGATGTCGTTGAAAATTAATAAATGTTACTTACCGACTTCATAGTTCTATACTTTTGAATTGTGACGATATAAATATGAGCTGTTACTTATACTTAAAAAATCTTAATATAACTTATCAATACATTGAAACATTATTGAACTTGCACCTAGTAACAGCTTATTATTGCCTCAACAGATGCGTACAAGGCTGTCATCTTTCGGCGTTGACCCGTACGACCTGTCCATCATCTCCCAGAATGATTGTCCACAACACCCTAACGGCTCCACCGAAGGCGTCAATATCAACATTGATCCGCAGACATTCTCCTCCCACAACATCGGGCAGGCTGTCAGAAAGACTGGCGGAGTAATCGGTAAAACTTTTGACTATGCTTTCTGAAGACAAATAAATTGGTGTGGCAACTTTTTACTTCACCAGTTTCCTATTTTACCTCTTATGTCGTATTGATTAGGATTAATCCATGATGAATACGAATTTTAGTAAGCCCCCGTTGCCCCTTTCCTAAATCCGGCCCTGGTTGCAAGTTTTTCTTGATGATTGTAAAACTTTATTTATATCTTGTTCACAGCCGACGGTGTAGAATACGTAGTGGAAGCGGGCAAGAACGTATACCACAAGGTGGCAAGCAGTAAGGAGGACCTCACTGAGACACCTGTCAGAGGTGGAAGCCGTGCCATCGAAAATGACGCAGAGTGGTTGCCTTGAAGACAATGTCGAATACTGCTAGATAATTTAACTTTATATAGGACATAGGTAGAGGCTATCCATTTGACAGACGATTCTTACAAGGTCTTGGAAGGGTAAAATCAGGTATTGAAAGTGAATCTCACTTCTAATATGAAAAAATTTACTTGAATTCTTACCAAAAATTACAAGCAAAGATCGCTTCACTTGAACTGTCTGCCAATAGTATATAACTCATCAGAAAAACATAGACGCTGTGTCTTTAACTCAATTCCTTTCTCAATCACGTTTTATTTAAAAAAAAATTACTGGTTCCCAATCGTATTTTACTGTTAGTGTTCACATTGTCTTATGAACTATTTAACTTAAAAAAGAATTCCCTGTGTAGCATAGATTTGTTGCATTTATAACTCAGTTGAGTAGATTTCGTTTTTTTAATACTTACAAGAGAAAAGAGGTTGGTAGAACAACCGTCTTTATCATAGTTACCCATTTTATTGATCGGTATTATTTTTTGATGTCCTGTTTTCAATAAAAAGTACTAAACTAGTCTTGGCAATGAATAGGTTAGGTTTTATACCAAAAGAGATTAATGCCATTTGTTTTATATCAATGCATTTTTATTTTAACACCTGTAAATGTAAGCTATTGTAGTTTCAATTCCGAAGTTTCTTTCTGCCATATGCCGTTTTGTTAACGTTAGAAGGAGATAGTGAGATACCGTTCAACAGAAGAAAAGAAGCTAATTTAAGTTTAGTTCATAAATTTTACAAATAAAGGATTTAAAATATAAACTATTTTATTCAGCAAAAATAATAATACCAAAGTGACAACATAAGCAGCAATCATTTATTCAACAATAAATTATACACATTAGTATATATATTAATATTCGATTTATTATATATATACTGAAAATATATTTTCTTGGAATGTAAACATTCCTAATCTATTGTAAATGCGGTGTTATATTTTTCCTAGGAACAATACTAACAAAGCTATGTTAGCTGGATATATTTTAAACAATTGAATCGCTCAAATTTTTGAATAAATTAAGAAGATATTAAAAAAAAAAAAATTATTGATATGAACAGTATATCGAAGTAATGAGCATATATTTAACAAGACAAGCTTCATATACAATTCAATTTCATTAGTCTTTTTATGGCAACATTCCAACAACGATGAAGCTCAGATAAATTTATGGTACATATTGAAAAAGTTGCCCTATTAAAAAAATCTTATAAAATTAAGAATCAACTTAAATAACTATATAATAATTATGCGCGCAATGAAAACGATGTTTATAACATTACAATGGTTCTGTTATTTGTTTAGGGTGTGCAGCGTTCCAAGAAGCGAGGGTAGAGGCATACGTCGCGGATGTGGTACCTTTAAGTGTAAAGACATGGGTTATTGATACTGTTCATGAATAATATTTGCACTACAGATGTCCGTCTATGCATAGTCTTTTTTTATTTTTGACAGAATTACGATTGACCTCAATCTCACCTGATTGTAAGTTACGATGAGGCGGAAGATGGAGCTCGCTTTCCCATAGCCTATTCACTCCTTTCTTAAAGAGCCCTAAGGTGCCTTTTCAGTTGGGCACGTGGGGTAAGGGCCCTAGACCCCAGTTTTTAAGAGGCCCCTTAGTTCCTGACAGATCACCTACCGATTACTGATAAAACGGAAGGAATAGATGGCGCTGGGTGCCCATTGGTCCCCACGTTACAGATCGGATGGATGTGTCGTGCTTTTTCAGATATTACTGTTATATGATAGTCATAGGGGCTCAATTTTCCTAAAATGCTCTCAAAGACGACTCTGGTTATTAGTATAACAAATATTCTATTATGTTTTCCACCCCAGACAAACATTTGTGTGCATGAACAAATATGTTCCTTTGTGTAAATATCTGTTTACCCTTCCATTGTATGTTTTTAGAACGAAAATGGTCAGTTATCTGGTTTGTATAGTACAAGCTCTTAATTTGGAATTATATTTATATGTCAATGTTGTCACACCAATAAAAAAAACATTTAATTCAGTTAAGATCCTAAAGACACTATTAAAGGTCTTGAGAATCGTACTCATACCACTCATGACAGTCAGGGCCGTTTTTAAACTATTGGAGGGCCTGGGCATTATCATAATGGGGCCCCTAAACTATGCTATGAGAATTGGGTTCGCGACACACCGATCCGATTTGACGACACGATCTCTCGCATGCATTCTCTGTAACCCCTGGCCGGCCAACGGCTTCCATTCCTTCTGCATTAGGAGGCCCCATAGATCGGCCCTAGGCACATGGCCAGAGTGCCCAATGCAAAAGAAGGCCCTAATGACAGTGACGAGTATTTAACCACCACGCCAAAATGAGTAAATGTACAGTATACCTGTCAAGTAGCCAGCATAGGAACCTCTCGAGTCCGAGCCCGTAGCCGCCGTGTGGGACGGCGCCGAACTTGCGCTGGTCAGTGTACCAGTAGTACGGGGTCGGGTCGATGCCCTCGCGTTTGTACCCTATAAATATACATGAAACTAGATTAGGCCGTAAATTAAATTAGTAGGTTTCAAATACATAAAACATGAGCCTTATATGGTTAGGAAATCATTATAAAACACTAGTTGTCTCCCGCCGTTTTACCGGCGTTCCCGAGGGATGTAACATTTTCTCGGGCCAAAAAGTATTATATGTGCTATTCCAGGGCATTTTCAATATATGTGCCAAGTTTCATCCAAATCCGGTTGGTAAGTTTTACGTGAAAGAGTAACAAAGATCCATACATACAAACTTTCGCATTTATAATATTAGTAGGATGCGAGTTGTTGAAGCAAAAATGTTACATTTGTTTAAATTTTATCACTAAGTAGTCTTTCCTTACTGACATATAATACAAATAAAAAAATGTATAAAAAATGATTTAAAGAAAGCTTTAACACTAAACAGACCATAACCGGGTCAAATGACCCATTTTGAACTTTGCATTGAAAATGCACGTATCATCTTATTGCTTTTGCACATTTGACTTCATGACTTTTTCTTACTAATTAATATACAGTTATACTATTTATTTCCCTTCCTAACAATCATATTTCATACATTCAAGCAGGTAACATAAAGTCACATTTGACCCGCTATGGTAGAAATAGGTACCTAGTAAGTGTTGGTATGATTAGTGTTAAATTAACTAATAAATAGAACAGATACAACTTCCTAGTGTTTAGGGAAAATATGTATTTCTGTTCCTGACTAAAATTGAAAAATTACAACAATACAGCATTTATTATATAACCAGTTGCACCCGCGTTCCCGAGGGAAGTTCCCGGTATAAAAAGTAGCCTATATGTTAATACAGAATATGCTATATCTATGAGCCAAGTTGCCGTAGTCTGTTTGATAAGTTCTGCCTGAAAGAGTAACAAACATCCGTACATAGAAACTTTTGCATCTATAATATTAGTAGGAATTTGACTAAACTGGGGCTTCCAAGTGTCAATGTATCCTTCTTAAATACTAAAACCTTTTTGTATATATATAAAAATGCAAACAAAAGAGTTCCTACAACTTTTATTTGTGTAACTACTTAATAAATTCACGCCAGTACGTAAGTCTCGACGAGTGCATAATATTACTTAAATTAAATAGCAAAAAACGTAACCTTCTGTTCAGAGAATGCATTAAAACTTAATTTATTTTCTTAGGTGTCAATACCCCTAATTATTTACAATCCATCAATACACTGCGTGATTAACAATCATGCATAATTAATTGAGAACTCACTTTGATCTATTTTTGTCTATTATCGTTGTCATTGCAATCAGCAATCTGTATATAAGGAAAATAGGATTCCTTTGACGCACCATCACCTCAAAACTACTAATACATATTTTTTCTAGAGTGTTATATTTGATGTATAAACGTGGGTGCACCCGCGGGGGTCAGCTAGTTTGGATAACGGGCAAATCTTACTAATATTATAAATCCGAGTTTGTGCGAAGATATTCTGGTCCAACGTGAAAACTGTGTTGCTGTACGGATGCGAGACGTGGAAGGTCACTAAAGACATCATGCGCCGGCTCCAGGTCTTCACCAACCGCTGTCTCCGCCGAACTCTCGGTGAATACTGGCCCGAGAAAATCAACCGGCAGATCAAACGCAACGAGTGGAACTTGATCGGCCATACGCTCCGAAGGGACCCTGATCACATTCCAAGGTAAGCCCTAGACTGGAATCCCCAAGGAAAGCGGAAACGTGGCCGCCCTAAGCAGACCTGGCGGCGGACGAACACTGCAGAAGCGAAGGCGATAGGAATGACCTGGAGCGAAGTAAAGCGCGAAGCTCATAAGTTTCGGGATGGCGACGTACTGTAGACGCCCTCTGCCCCATCCAGGGGACATATTCAAAGATGTCCAGGGTCTGACTGCGACGGGTGACACGACAAGTGCAGAGATATAATGCTTTCTCACCTTCCAGGAGCTCATCGTGGTCCCATATCCTCATGGAGCCGCCGACGATCTCGCCGACGCCGGGCATGAGCACGTCGACCGACTCGGTGAGGCGGCGGTCGTCTTCGCAGCGCGACATGTAGAAGGACTTGATCTCGGCGGGGAACTTGCACAGTAGGATCGGGACTCCGATCGCATCTGTCATCTTGCGTTCGGGCATCTCCGGGATGTCCTATTGGAACATACGACTTAATTATTAAAAAAATATATATTACTAGCTGTCCCCCGCGGTTTTACCCGCGTTCCCGTGGGATGTCACATGTATTATACATAAAAACCTTCCTCTTCAATCACTATATCTATTAAAAAAACCGCATCAAAATCCGTTGCGTAGTTTTAAAGATTTAAGCATACATAGGGATATAGGGACAGAGAAAGCGACTTTGTTTTATGCTATGTAGTGATAATGCCCTAACTTAACCAATTATTAGAGTATACCAGGAATTAGAGTCAGACTATTTTCATAAGTGCTTGTAAAGGCCTATTTAAATAAAAAATATTAGGCGATGCTTACGCATTTAAAAATAACTGTTTTAATACAAATTAAAAAAAATTGAGATGTCCCCTAAGTGAAGCATTTGTTTGTTTTGGACATTACTATTCCTTGAATATGGGTTTGTTAGAAATCCGTTTTGACGTTTGAGATAAATTAAATTTGCATTAAAATATGGTAATCTGTATTATGGTACAATACACCTGTAGTTTAAACTTATTACGAAGCAATATAATATCTCAAAAATGACATTTTGTTACAGAATGACAGAGTATTCTGCATCTCGTCATTATTTTATAATTATTCGAAGCAAAAATAATGATAAATGCAACATACCTCTCCAAATTCATAAAACGAGCCGTCTTCCTTGGTGATGTTGTTGGTGCGCAAGTATTCGATAGCTTCAGTGTAGGCCATGCGCTTGAACGGCTTTTGTGGTTTCTGTAAAGGAAAATCAAGAACTTTTAGAGATGATCAATAATTGCTGAAATCAACAATTATTTTTTTCGAGCGAATTCTAGGATTGTTTTCTCTTCATACCCATACTACTTATATAAATATTTAGACAGAAGCACAGGACAAACAGACATTTTCGTGGACACAAAATGTTTGTCCTAGGTGGGAATCGAACCCACAACCAGCGGCGTGGCTGTTAGGGTCTCTTACTACCAACCCAACTGGCCCATAGAATAAATATAGATAAATACAAAGAAGTCCTAGCTCCTAAACTCACACATCATGAGAATTTACGAGAGGATACTTCCTAAATATATGATTACTATAGATGTTTTTTACCCCATGTTATTCAATATATTTCGATACTAAACTAATAAAAACCAAAATATTAATAAACAAAGATTTTTAGTGAAAACATTGTACAATTATTTTAAAATTAATTACCTTGAAGTTAGGGTTGAGTTCATAAACAAGATGCCCCTCAGGAGAAGCCAGCACCCTATCCACCACATCTACTACCAAGTCCTCCAACCTCTCCAGTAACTCTTCAAAGGTGATGAATGGACATTCTGCTTCAACATGACTGTATCTGTTGTACAAGATAAATATAAATTTTAAAATATGGTATGATAAATTAATTGATTTTGCATTTATCATTTGTTTCTCGTAAGTGGGAATGGAACCTAAAAAAATTAGGTTCTTTCCAATGCGTACTTTGGGTACTTTTAGGGGTTCCGAACCGCAAAAGAAAGGCACCGTTACAGGATCACTTTGTTATCGATCTGTCTGTCTGTCAAGACCCTTTTTTCATGAACGATGGGAGGTGTCAATATGAAATAAATATTAAACATATAAGTCAACGGAATCGAAAGATAAGTCCGTTTATACCACATATTTTGACACTCGTAAGGGAATCATGAAATAAAGGGAAAAAACCGAAAACTGTAAGTTCTTCAACTGTAAGGGCTTCAACTCATATGGTAGGTACCCAATATCATTACTTCTGGAACATTCCTAGCGCATTAAAACGTATTCCAACTGTTGACTTATCTACTTGTAACGTTGCTTAAGTTTTGTTTAGTTGAAGTTAAACGCAAACATACATTTTTATCATAGAATTAAAATTGGTGGTCAACGAAGTAGTACTCACTCGGCGAGATGTCTCCTGGTGCGCGACTGCTCGGCGCGGTAGGACTGCGCGATGCAGTACACGTCCCCGAGCGCCGCCAGGCACGTCTCCAGGTACAGCTGCGAGCTTTGCGTCAGGTACGCCTCCTCGCTGGAAATGTACACAGTTCAACAATAATTTGGAGTAAGTTATTATGCACCTGAACAAATAATTTAATGTTTTTATTCAAATAGGCCATCACATCAAGAGAGCCGGACTACCAAAGCGATCGGAAATCACGGATTTGTGCGGCTAGAGCTGGGGAGTAGGTACCAGAGTTTATGCTCTAGAATTCTTGAGAAATTTGTCTTTAGTCAAGACAATAAATTCAACAAATTACTCGGCTGAAGTATAGTTTGTTTAATTAAATGTGTGTTGATGATTTGTTAATGAATAAGTGCAATTTAGGGGAACTAAACATGATTTAAAAGGATAACATTTAATAACATCGCATAATCGATATCTCTCGAGATATTTTGATCAAGAATTCTCGTGCCTCGAGAAATGAAAAAAGGTCGAGAAACCAGAAACCCTAGTACCAGCTGAACTAGTGGGAAATTTCTTGATAGAACAATTTCATTACAACATATCTGGGACTCGATTCTGTAAGGAAAATGACACTAACTCGAGGATGTCTCTTCGCGGCCTCTATGCTCTGTCTCTTTCGCTTAATACTCTCCGAGCCCTCCGTGAAGCGGCTCGCCAACGAAGTTTGTATTACTTATAATGGGGCTGCTTATAGTTGTTAGACTGATCGCAGATAAAATAGCCCATCAGAAGCTGACTAATACTGGTGCGGAAGGTTGTTTTTTTTTTCAAAAGCATAGAATTATTACATACAATTTCTCCCATACCATTTACTTTACGTAACACTTATACAATAAAAGTAATGGAGATAATGAATTGTATACACAATTGCACACACACACACACACGCACGCACGCACGCACGAACGCACGCACGCACGAACGCACGCACGCACGCACGAACGCACGCACGCACGAACGCACGCACGCACGCACGCACGCACGCACGCACGCACGCACGCACGCACGCACGCACGCACGAACGCACGCACGCACGCACGCACGCACACACGCACGCACGCACACACCTTTGTAGTTTTAATAGTTTTTGATAATATTATAAGCAACATTTTTGTATCTAATTTTACTTACCTGTACCATGTGTTAACCTTATATTATGGGTATTGAAGAGCGGGGTCTTCTGACACAAGTATTGCTGTACTTAAAAGAAGGTCCCAGCCTTAACTTTTTTGGATACAGAAATAAACATTACATTTTTTTTTTATTTATTATTATTATTATGTATATAACTAGTCTCACCCAAAATAGCTGAACTTGAAGAGTGTGCTGCCGCCCTCGCACTGCGTCTGCACGAGCGTGGGCGGCGTGACCTCGGTGTAGCGGCGCGCGGCGAAGTGCTCGCGGAAGGCGCGGGCTACGGCGGCGCGCGCGCGGAGCACCTTCGACGTGTTCTCGCCGCGGATCATTATGTGCCTGCGGGGTGACATTGATTCATCATTTTGGAACGATCTAAATCCTACAATTGTATCCTGCGGTAACATTGGCGTATCTAGGGTTATTTTTCGGGCCCTGGCCCCTGAGATGCCATGGCCGATGGGATTAAGCAGAGTCGACATAAATTTAGAATAATGTTTTGTATGTTCAAAATCGTATATGTAAATGTTGGATATACGTCCAGAGTACACTTTTTTATACTCTACTTAAATTGTATAAAGGCCAGTTGGCTTGGTAGTTAGCAACTCTGACTGCCAAACCGAAAGTCGCGGGTTCGATTTCCACCCAGGACAAACATTTGTGTGCATGAACATGTCTGTTTGTAGTTAGAAAAAGAAAAAAAAGTAGTATATGTATGTAGTATATCAGTTATTTGGTTTCCATAGTACAAGCTCTGCTTAGTTTGGGATCAGATTGCCGTGTGTAAACAGAATGTCCCGGGATATTTATTTATTATTTATTTAAGACGCAGTGTTACTTTTCTTAAGTGATAGATAAATGGAAAATATACCTGTTATCCAACTGTACGTCAGGGAGAGCCTCCTCGTTGAGAATGGCATCGGCGCCTCCGGGTGGGGCCAGCCCTATCAGCTCCCAGTAATCCGCTGTGAGCTCGTGCCCACCTGGCGCCTGAATAACATACATACATTTATATTTATTATGTTGCAAAGTCAATGTACATTATTATTATCATGATAGTATATTATCAGTATAGAACCTACTGGGCTTGACTTGTTGAAGTATTTTACAATACAAAAAAAAAAACTAAATAGTACTTAAAAAAATACGAATTTGAAAGTACTGACTAGTAGTTCTAATCATGAGAGAACTGCATGTTTAGTAACTGAGAAGTAATATTCAAGTAAATATTAAGTCTAGCATGATGCTTGAACGGCCTTAAACTCCATCTAGTTATTGGGGAATCTTGAAGCCCTACTTAAAAGTTTATTTTCTCACCGTCTTTCCCTCAGGCACAACTTCCAAGCTACCATACACAACAATAGCTGATTCAGTAGACAACACAAGAGCATTGTAAGTCTGGCAGAGCTGACCGTGGAGTACACACTGAAGGAAGCCAGTTCCATCACGCAGTGTGATGAAGATAAGAGCTCTGCCTTGACGGCGCATTCGGTGCACCCAACCGCGGATACAGATTCGTTCACCACGGCTTTCGGCAGCTGAAATTAGTTAAGCATAATTTTATTTGATTATTTGGATCACTATTTATGCAAACATTATATTTGTACATCAAAATATTAGTCAATATGTCAAAAAGAGTGATATGCAATCCATCAATACTAGAAATAAGGATAAACTTGTCACTTCTGTATATAGACTGCAAAAAGTGCAAGGCTCATTTTTAGGCCTTAGTGCACGCATCTATAATAAAATCCCTGCTGAAAATTTTAAATCTGCCTTTACAAAAATTTAAGGAAAGAATTAAGACTGTTTTAGTACAAAAGGCTTTCTACAACACAAATGATTATTTTAATGACGACAATCCTTGGGCGTAGCTATCGCTCCAGCAGGACACATCTGATGTACAAAATCTGATTTTGAAAAGAGTAATTACTGAGTTTATTGCCGGCTCTCCTGTCCCGCCTTTACTGATAAAAGCAATATTTCGAACCGGTGTGAGAGTCTGACAATTCATAAGTGCTTGTGAAGGCCTATTTGAATAAACATTTCATTTCACCAGATTGCTTAGGTGATTGTGGTTTAGCTCCTCAGCTGAATAAAATAATATAGCTGTTTCTTTGTTTAGATATTATAGCTTCTATTGTAATTGGAAAAGTGTCCAAAGGACGGTGGCAATATGACATATTAGAAGTAATACTATATTCAAAGGAATGTGGGTCTTATTAGTGAGACATCTGCCTAACTCTAAGGGCAAATAGCTGTTAAGCTATATGTTTGTTTAGATTGTAAACCTGAATATTATTTATTATTGAATATACAGCCTATTACTGAATTTTAAATCCTGAAATACTTTTGTTATATAAAGTATTTATAAAAAAATAAGATTGTCAGTTTTCCTATATTATATATATTAAGTTCGGCTGCTTTTGCTGTTAGGAAAATTAAACAATTGACGAATGTTGAGACGGCCAAATTAGTTTATTTTGCATATTTTCATAGCCTCTTGTCCTATGGTATTTTGTTTTGGGGAGCAGCAGCGGATATAGAATCAATATTTATTATACAAAAAAGAGCAATTCGTGCAATTTACAGTATGGGTCCCCGTGAATCATTAAGAGATTTATTTAGGGAAATAAATATAATGACATTACCTTCACTATATATTTATGAAAATATAATGTTTATACGTAGAAACATAGGAATGTTTGAGTCAAAATTAGATATTCATAGTATAAATACAAGACAAAGGGAGAAGTTAGTTGTTCCATACTTTAGACTAACTAAAGTTAACAAGTCATTTCTTGGTAATTGTGTTCGATTTTATAATAAGATACCGCTTTCAATAACCAAAATGTCTGATCATAAATTTAAAAATTATATTAGGAAAGTTTTGAAAGAAAAAGCGTATTACAAGGTAGTTCATTATATTGAAGATAAAAATGTATGGAAATAGCTGCTCTCTGCACAGTGCACCTCTAAATCTCTTGTTTAAGTTGTAAGTACCTAATTATTGTTATTTTCTATTTTGTAGTCTTGTCATATTTTTTTTTTGTTGTTTTGTTTTTATTAATGTTACCTATAATAAGTATTTTGTAATTGTTAAATATAAAATTATGTAAAATTGAAATTATAAAATAGCCAAAAAGTCAGAATAGATAAAAATTTATATAACAAATAAAAAAGAATGTAACCTTGTTGAGTTTCTTGCCGGTTCTTCTCAGTTGAAGGCTGACTTCCGAACCGGTTGTAGCTTCAGTAACTTTAAATTTGACCTTCATAAGTGCCCTCCGAAGGCCTAAACTGAATAAATGGTTTTGAATTTTGAATTTTTTGAATTTTATTTTATTTATACATTTACTATTATTACTTATTTACTAATAAGTGATTGAAAAGAACTTAGCAAATCTTCTTACACTTGGTTAACCTATCATGTAAAACTTGAGAACTATGATTGGTTTATATGCAACATAAGTTCAATATTGCATCACTTTGTCTTATCACAACTGTAGTGGTATTGTTATGTTATAATAATAATCACTACATAGTATAAAACAAAGTTGCTTTATCTGTCCCTATATTCCTATGTATGCTTAAATCCTTAAAACTATGCAATGGATTTTGATGGGGTTTTTTTAACAGATACAAGTGATTGAAGAGGAAGGTTTTTATGCATAATACATGTGACATCCCACAGGAATGCGGGTAAAACCGCGGGGGACAGCTAGTAATATATAAATGAATCAACATTGATGCAAATATTTGTAAATAAACATTGTATACTAAGTTATATAATTGCAATAATAAATTAAAAGCAAGAAATATTCATTGAGATATTGGAATTATGTGAATCAATGATATAATGTTGCATCATCACTCTACAATATCAACAAGGTGTATCTGTCTTGAAAACCTTGCAGGGGATTCCCCATTCTTGAGGGGGAATAGCAGTATGTAGCATACTTATGAATCATCCTTTCAAAGTACTCCTACTAAGCCTACTTGTGGGCTCCATATTGCTTCAGAATAATCAAAGGGCTGTGTAAATAAATGTTGACCTTTCTATTTTGAAAATTAGCATTTTAGAATCTATCTAGGTTTTAAATTATCTGTAGAAGTAAGAACTAGTTTTCCATGTATCCAAGATAAAACATGTCAAATATAGCTGTTATTTTGCTTCCGTGCATTATTTTCACAAATAAATGAAAACATTTTTTTTGAGATCTAATAGGTCTATATGAACCATTGGATCAATAGGTGGTAAATGGCTCTTACTGACAAGGCAATAAAATAACACTTTCAAAATGAGCCTTATAGATCAAGACAACTTTAATGATTTTTTGAACCCACTGCCCTATAACATGTGTTGATCACTTTCTGCATTGATTTGAGACTGTATTTAATTTCACATTTGACTGTATAAAAAAAAGGCTGAATGAATAATTTAATTTTCTTTTTAGTCATACTCAGGGTACATTTTACACATAAAGCCCTCTCTGTTAGTCCTCAATTATTATACCATATTAAAATAATAATATGTTACATAGCCCTTTATAATTCTAAATAAGAATAGATCAACAAATAAGTAATTTATACCCAAACATATGATCACTCTGATGAAAATAAAGACATATTAGGTAACTTACTCTGACTAATTTTGATTGTTTTCGCTTTGGGCAAACTAGGATCTGCTTTGATGACAACTTTCTTTGCTTCCTCCAGGTTCTGTTGCCTCTTGTCTGAGCTCTCCTCATCTGCTTTTGCTTTATCCACAGCCTTGTGGTTCTCCCGCACCCAGATCTTCTGTATTTTCTTTAACTGAGACTTGGCAGCTACGTCATAGTCTTTACCTTCTTCTTTTGCATCAACGTAAATAGTAGGGAAGGGTTCCTTGCCGGCATGTCGCATCGCCTGAAGAATGGTCTTATAAGGCTTCAGTTGAGTTCCATCTCCACTTTCATCACTGCCTTTTTTATCTGAAGTGTATATCTCACCTAGAAGTATTAAATATTTTGTTTGAAACATTGCCTACGTGTTCCACGAGGTTATACAGAAAAATAAATACATTACTTACTCAGAGAAAGGTTTTCAATTCCAGCCATCTTGCCGTGCAGCAGTTGTTTCTAAATTCACCAACAGTATGTACTTCAAATATTTTTTATTACTTTTTAACTGCGTAAAGTTAAAGTGCATAAAATCCACCGCATTGCACAAAATATTTCAAATGAATGAATGGTAATTCGATTTGTACATGACATAAATAGCCAACTGACACTGACAGTCCGTTGGAATGAATGAATGAGTGCTGCCAGACACATTTTTAAGAAATCGGTAAAGTGAACCTGAAATTCCTGTAGATTGGATACAGACATTTCCATATTTCCTACATAAATGTTATTCAGTAAAGAATATACCGAGTTTTTCTGGTTGTTTTACCGGTTTGCCTTAGTTAAAAGCTGAATTCCAAACCTGTGGTAATCGTTTCCTTTTATCTCAGTGTCTTTAGTTCTGTTCTGACAAATAGGTGCTGCAAAAAGTAATCTATACAAATAATAGACACGTTATTCACCAAAACCACGGCTCTCAAAAACTGAATAAATACAAAATAGCTTACTTATATGTGCGAAGAAAGGGGGAAAAAAACTGATGTTGGACAGAGATGAATATATGTACAGCCGCTGTACTATAGCGTTATTATATAAAAAATAAGAGCTACATCTCGCACCGTTGCGACAGTGTTTGGTGCGTTACTAAATCGGATATGGTCAATTACCAGTATTTTTAACCGACTTCAAAAAAGGAGGAGGTTTTCAATTCGTCTGTGTTTTATGTTACCGTTTCTGAGCGCGGACTACGTATTTATAGAATGCGTAGAATATGGAATATTTAATATTAAAATCATCGATACATATCTGTAGATCTCTGTATATTTTTGTTAGTTTGGTTACCCTCGAATGAATGAAATGTAATGGAACTGAGATAGGAATAAATGTAGGTGCAGTAATTTCGTTTGAAATGTCAAACAGTTTCAAAGGTTTTCCCCCGAAGTTTTGAAGTTTTTCCTGATCCTAATCTATAAATTGTAGGTTTATCTTCAAAGTTGCCGTTTTGTATTGACCGTTTCAAATGTAATGTATCTATGGTTTAAGGGGAAATTAAATTACAAGTGAATTTTATTTAAAAAGCATGGAATTTTGTAGTTACCTATTGTTTTTTGTATTTGCTAATTTATTAGTGTTATACTTTTTAAACGGAAATAAAATAAATAATAAAATAGTATAAAAGTAGTAATAAAGTTTTTTGAAAGTACCTCGTTTGCATTTAGTATTTAAAATACAAACAGCAATACCATTTATATTTTGGATTTGCTACTAAATCAAAAAGTATTTGCATTTTGTATTTAATTGCTTTTCTTAAACCATTTTGTACATCTTTGGTCGAGGGGCTAATAGGCTAGAGATGGGACAACGCGACAAGACAATTTACCGTGGCTGAGCGCATTACTACACGCAGAAAGATTGATACATAGCTGTACATCTCACAGCTCAACGGATACAATGAATACGATAATGTGCGTTAATTCACTTAATCACTATTCAGGCTAAAATATATGTATATCTATCTGAATATATATTTTTCTCTGTTCATGTGTATACGAGCTTTGTTTTCAAAATTCAAAACCATTTATTCAGTTTAGGCCCTCGGAAGGCACTTATGAAGGTCAAATTTAAAGTTTGTCTTCGAATTGTCACTGAAATTGTAAATCAATGAAGCACCAGCTTGTAATATCGCCAAAAACAGCGCAATAGCGAAGATTCTACAGGAATGCAAATTAATATTTCGGAAATGAAAGGAAATGTATTTTGGCTCGCAAGAAGTTACTGGAGGCACTAGGCAGAACGTTGGAAGGTCTTTGTGATAATTATACATTTTTAGTGGTGCCATGAATCTGTTGTCCGGCTTTTTTTAAGTGACCAAGGTTATCCTCTGGTGTCTCTTACACCCTTACTGTTGTCCGGCGATTTTCGTTAGACTCTTCCAATTATTCTCCGATCAATTGAGCTGATGAACTAATCGCGAGCTAAAAATCTTCAAATCTTTTTACGTGAAGATCAAAGTGCGAATATGTTTTCGAAGGAACTTATAAGACATTGGAAATAAGAAAGTTAACACCTCGACCGGACTCGTCAAATTACCAAAAGATTTCTGTTACTTTAAAAACCCGAAAGAGGAGCTTACTCAGCGGGATTTTCCAGCCATAGCGCAACAATTCAAAAATACAAATTGTCTGCACATGCGCACAATTGCGACAGAGCGTAACAACTGGCTTACAGCAGTGAAGAAAACGCAAATCTTAGCAGGCAACATCCTAAATAACTTGCCCACCGAGACTGCAACAGGACGAGTTTATATTCGAGAAGCCCTAACTAAACACACTAAGTATCTCTTATTTGAAGCTAAGCAACGCCTAAGAGATTCCTATGCATTTGTGTGGTGTAAGGCAGGGAGAATCTATGCCAAGAAGAATATAGATAGCCAACGTGTCACCGTCATTCGCTCTGTTTCGGATATTGAGTCACTCTGTAAGATTGCAACACCGGTATCGTAAATTACTTAAATATTTCTCTTTTAATACAAATTAGCCTTAATACTCAAGTAATATCATGCTTAACTCTCTATCGGAAAGCGAACTGTTCAACTGTACCACAGTCAATTCTTTCTTAAAAAAAATACCATTTAACAAAACTAAATTTCTTTGCATACATGTTAACATAAGATCTATTATTAAAAACTTCCCTAAATTACTAGTTATGGTTCACTCTTCTATTACGCAGCTTGATATGATAATTGTCACAGAAGTGGGTATATCAGCTGCCACTAATAAATTTCTTTTTCAAATTCCTGGCTACAGAATGCATATACGGTTACGAGCTGATAAAAAGGAGGTGGAATAATAATTTGTGTTAGAAACTATTACAAATTTACCATCCAAGAAAAACCAACGTTAAGCTTTGAGAATCTAATAGGGACTAGATAACTACCAGATAATCACTCAGTAGCTGTGTGTGCAATCTATAGACCGCCTTCAAAGAATATAGCTAGTTTCATAACAGAATTATCCACTATCATATCTCAAATTCACTCCACTAATATAATAATACTTGGTGATATGAATATTGATCTAAAAACTAATTCGCCCCACACAACTTCATACTTAAATATGCTCTCCGAACATGGATTTATTTGTGGTATAACAGATTATACACGAATAGAAAAAAGATTAGACATTATAGTTAAATCATGTATCGACCACATATTTACGCGCCTTGCCACAACTAATCCATACACAGCGGTGGTCGACACAGTTCTGGCGGACCATCGCGTAGTAGCTATCGCTTGCGATGCCACAACGGACGCTTTAAAGATACAGGATGCTCCCAAAAAACGGTTGGTACGATACGGATATGGCGGTAAAACACTAGCGGCGGAATTATGTAATGTAGACTGTTCACAAACAAACATCATGAATTGTCCTCATAAAATACATGACTTTATAAAGTCAAAATTTGGAAACGCCTACATTAAATCCCAATCAAGCCATATTAGTAAATTGGTTACTTCTAAAATTCCTTGGATAAATAAAGATATCCTCAATTTAAGCAATGAGAGGGGTACACATTTTAAACATATCCCGACGACCTTAAAAAAGGAAGCGTACGTCCGGTGCTTAAGAAGGGCAGACATGATTCTGTATCAAACTACCGTCCTATAACATTACTATCGTCCATTGACAAAATTGTAGAAAAATTCCTTAGCAAGCAAATTCTTGGTTTCTACAACAATCATAATATTATAAGTGACAGTCAATTTGGGTTTCAACCAGCTAAAAGCACTACATCCCTTTTGTCACAGTTGACAGATGAAATTGATACTAAACTTAACACTAAAAAACACTTCTAGCACTTTTAATAGATTTTTCACGTGCTTTTGACACCTTAATCCACTCAAAACTCGTGAAAAAATTAGAAAACACCGGGATCCGTGGTCCTCTATTGAAATGGTGTGACAATTACCTCCAAAACCAGTCATATACAGTTAAAATCAATAATGTCAATAGTGAAGTGATGGCTGTGTCTGAGGGCACAGCGCAAGGATCTGTGCTAGGACCTCTCCATTTTATAGCGTACATGAATAACGTCCTTTCCCACTGCACCTCATACCAGTATGCTGACGACACCTGCCTGTTAATTGCAGATAAGGATGTCAGTAGTACCGTGGCAAAACTGCAATCAGATTTTGATAACATCAATAAGTGGTGCCATGATAATGGCTTGGTACTGAATGCTGCTAAGACTAAACTCATACATATTCGATCACCATACGCTAAATATTGTCCTAATATCGATGACACGCTCATTGCACATGAGCACTCGTGTCTCCATAAAGCTATAACCTCATGTGTATGCCCCAGAATAGAAAGCACCAATCAACACAAATACTTAGGTTTAATTATAGACAGTAAATTCGGTTGGTCTTCACACATTAACGACATTTGCAACAAACTAAGAGCTTCCTTAGCCAACTTATACATCATCAAGGGCTTTCAAAGTCAGAATTATGTTGTATAACGCACTTGCTGATTCCTTAATAACTTATGGGATTACCAGTTACGGGAGGACATTTAAAACTAAGCTCGATGATATTTTTAACCTACAATTAAAAATCATTAAACAAATAGTTCCACTTAATATTAAAATTAAATGCAAGGATAACGTTTTTGAACTGTGTAAATACTGTAATATCCTTCAAATACACACCAAAGTAAATTACAGCCTATTAAAAGATCAATTTTTCAACGCCAAATTAAAAATAAATATTTCTCACAATATACAAACAAGACAACAGACAAATAAGAGACTTCAAACTAATATTGCCACCAATTATTATGGGAAAAGAACAACTTCTTATTTGATCCCAAGATTAATTAACATATTGAGCCCACCCTTCAGAGATACTATCTCGGAACACAATATTAAGTCTAAGTATTATTATCTTATTTTATGAAAATATAATGTTTATACGTAGAAACATAGGAATGTTTGAGGCAAAATTAGATATTCATAGTATAAATACAAGACAAAGGGAGAAGTTAGTTGTTCCATACTTTAGACTAACTAAAGTTAACAAGTCATTTCTTGGTAATTGTGTTCGATTTTATAATAAGATACCGCTTTCAATAACCAAAATGTCTGATCATAAATTTAAAAATTATATTAGGAAAGTTTTGAAAGAAAAAGCGTATTACAAGGTAGTTCATTATATTGAAGATAAAAATGTATGGAAATAGCTGCTCTCTGCACAGTGCACCTCTAAATCTCTTGTTTAAGTTGTAAGTACCTAATTATTGTTATTTTCTATTTTGTAGTCTTGTCATATTTTTTTTTGTTTTGTTTTTATTAATGTTACCTATAATAAGTATTTTGTAATTGTTAAATATAAAATTATGTAAAATTGAAATTATAAAATAGCCAAAAAGTCAGAATAGATAAAAAATTATATAACAAATAAAAAAGAATGTAACCTTGCTGAGTTTCTTGCCGGTTCTTCTCAGTTGAAGGCTGACTTCCGAACCGGTTGTAGCTTCAGTAACTTTAAATTTGACCTTCATAAGTGCCCTCCGAAGGCCTAAACTGAATAAATGGTTTTGAATTTTGAATTTTGAATTTGTCCAAAATTTGTTAAACACTAAAATTATACATTAAAGGTACGAGGAAAGTTCATTATATTGAATATAAAAATGTATGGAAATAGGTACTCTCTGCACAGTGCATTTTCTATTTTGTAGTCTTGATATTTGTATTTTCTTCTTTTTGAATGTTACCTATATTAAGCATTTTGTAATTGTTAAATATACAAAATTGATATTATAAAATAGCCAAATAGTCAGAATAGATACAATTTATATAAAAAATTATTTAATAAAAATAAACAAAAATGTAACCTTGCTGAATTTTTTGCCGGTTCTTCTCAATTGAAGGCTGACTTCAGAACCGGTAGAAGCTTCAGTATCTTTAAATTTGACCTTCATAAGTGCCTTCCGAGGGCCTAAACTGAATAAATGGTTTTGAATTTTGTATCCCCTTATTATGTCGAAATGAAGATAAACCATTGTGAAATCTTATAAAACACCATGTGTCACTCAACACTACTTTGCCCTAGTGTTGCAAACGTCCATAGGCGGCGTTGACCACTTATCATCAGGTGGACTGTGTGCCTGTTTTTCGACGCTGTGGTAAAAGAAATAAAAACCTGCCACCTAACAATTTGGTATTAAATTAATATGATGTTGCGTAGTATTAATCAATTGTAGAATGAGAACCATTCAGAAGTCCTTTGCTTTGTACCGTATTCTCAGAAATAAATAAACAATTATAAATTATAACCTATGTTATTTATCATGTTTGCCGAAGCAAGCATCAACGTTCTACCATGGCCTACTCATTCGCGAGTCTTAAGCACCTATGATATATGATAAGAAAATCTCTCCAAAGTATTATATATCAATCTATAGTAATATAATATATAAAGAGGAAAGATTTGTATGTAAGTATGTTTGTTACTCTTTCACGCAAAAACTACTAAACGGATATGGATGAACTTGGCACATAGACAGAGCATATCCTACAGATACAGGCTACTTTTTATCCAGGGAAAATGTGATATCCCTCGGGAACGCGGGTAATACCGCGGGGGACAGCTAGTATAAATATAAATATCCTGGGACATTCTTTACACTCGGCCATGTGATCCCAAACTAAGCAGAGCTTGTACTATGGAAACCAGATAACTGATATACTACATATACTACTTTTTTTTCTAAATACATGCTTATATAGATACTTAGATGGCAAGACACAGAACAAACTTCCCGATTTATACAATCCAGGAGTCTTTAAGGCAAGAGTTAATAGGCATAACTTGAGTCCGCGTGTACCATCCTCGACTGCATCGTCACTTTCATCACCATCAGGTGAGATCCAGTCAAATGCGCTCAAAAAAATAAAAAATAAACAGACATGTTCATGCACACAGATGTTTGTCCTAGGTGGGAATCGAACCTGCGACCTTCGGTTTGGCAGTCACAGTCGTTAACCACCAAACCAACTGGCCTGTCGCCATAATGGAAACCATACATAAACCATTTTCACTGACTGTCGACGGCTATAGAAAGTAATTTATATAAAAGACTGATTGAGTTGAAAGTATCTACTACACTATACTCGTATTTTATACTCTGACTGAAGAGGCTAAACGTGTCGAACCGGTATAATTGTGTAGCATAAATTATCGCGAGAAATACAGACTACCTATTGTTTGTTCATTTTACGCAATAAAACCTTTCATGTCATTTGATTATCACTATTAAAACCCAGACAGTAGAATCTATTTATTTGCTTCAATTTACAAAATAGATAAGTCTTTACTAATACCAAATCAATGGTAGGTACTTCGTAGGGAGTTTATTATCCTTATAAATATTTATAGATATATTCTTGTGGGTTCAAATCCTTCAGTTCGTTGATCTTTTGGTGAAGCAAAATATCTGTATGTAGTTCTGACTAGCTACCATATTGTACTATTGTACTGGTAGTTGCAATTGAGAGGGAGTGCCTCCAGGCCTCGTATTCAAAGGCGATGGTGTGTTGTATCATCAGGAAGACCGGCAGCATGCTTGTCTCATGGGTAGATCTATATATGGGCTTTTTGGACTGCAACCCATGGCGCCGTCGATAAAAATAGGGGCTTCCAGCCAGCCTTTTGTCATATTTTTGATGCCACATGAGCCGACAAATAAGCACACGATCTACCTGGTGGTAAGTGGCCACCGCCGCCTATTGATATTTGCAACACCAGAGCTTCGCCAATACGTTGTCGAATCTGAGACGAGAACTTGCTAAGTCTCATGTGATTGTAATTTGCATCGGCTCCCTTACCTTTCTAACCGAAACACAGTAATACAAGTGCACTACTGTTTCACGGCTGAAATGGGTAAGGTGGTAGTACTTCTCCGGACGAACTCTGCACTTATAGCTCTACTACTCACTTTAGTAAAAATTCAAAATTCAAAACCATTTATTCAGTTTAGGCCCTCAGAAGGCACTTATGAAGGTCAAATTTAAAGTTACTGAAGCTACTATAGTATTTAAGACAATGGACATTATCGTAAATGAAAAATAATGACAGTTCCAAAAATTCTTATTCTAAGGTTGGCAACCCTGAGATCCATTAAACCGTGTCTATTGAAGGTTAAACCGGGGATTACCCATTGCTTGTTTAAGTTGTATTTCCTTGCGTCTATTACGGGGGATTCCTCGCAGCTTGTTTTTGAGACATTTCCGTGGATTTCGATATCTAAGATAATCGTGGTAGATACAACACATATCGCACCCTCAGTACGATAAGGGCTTAAGTCGAAATTTTGCGAAATGGAGGTACGATCATAGAGAGACTAAACAAAGTACGCTCTATCCTATAAATAGTAAAACATAGTCAATTTAATAATAGAATAAGCATACCGATACTTCAGCCTCTTTAACACCGGGACCCACCCTCCCCGCTCAGTGCAAAAGTGACCCAATCAGAGAACTGCCAAAAGTGATATTTTGAGTTAAGCCCCTATCGTTCTGAGGGTGCGATACGTTCTTTAAAATAATATTTATCCAACGATGCAGGATTGATTGAATGTATTTGCAAGTGAAAAGTTACAAATTTTTAAATGAAAGTAGTTTCTATAAAAAATCTATCTTTGTCGCCATTGTTAGATAGCTGTCTTTCAGAAAATAACTTGCAGAGGAATCATGCCCGTCAACGAGGATTATGAATAAGTGGCTTATTGGCTCATATCTTTACTTTTATATAGTTACATCACAAAAAACATAAATAAACATAAATGTTTCTTAGCGCCAAGGTGATGTCACCCCAAGTACTCAAGTCACTCCAAGTAGTATTAGCCCAGTATCACATTCATTATATCGTTAGAAAATAACCTAGTTAACCTTAAATCAAATTGAACAGGTACACAAAGACCACTGATTTATAAATCATATAACAGGTACATAGTTGTCATAAAAGGTATGGGATATTGATGTCTATAGAACAGTTGCTTTGTGCAACTAGTTTAGGCATCAATGGTCAAAATGTGCTACTAACTTATGTATACTGAATAAGAGCAAACATGTATAATTTTACTACCTTGTTGAGTCAAAATAAACGATTATTATTATTATACTTACGGAAATAATTTTGGAAAAGAAGAAATAATTTAAAAGTATTCCCGTAGCTTAATATTCCACACAACCTCGCCCTTGGCTCGTCAGCATTCATAACATAGATAGCATAATTATGATCAAATGCCAATCCATATACTTATATGATACTTATATAAGCAGATGGATACTACACTATTAGAGTAGTAGAGCTCTTAGTGCAGAGTTCGTCCGGGGAAGTACTAACACCTTACCCATTTCTGCCGTGAAGCAGTAGTGCACCTGTATTACTGTGTTTCAGTTAGAAAGGTAAGGGAGCAGTGAAATTACAGGCACATAAGATTTAACTTCACGTCTCAGGGTCGACAATGCATTAGCGATGCCCCTAGTGTTGCAAATGTCCATAGGCGGCGATGACCACTTACCATCATGTGGACCGTTTGCTTGTTTGTCGGCCCAAGTGGTATAAAAAATATATATAAAAATCAATATAAGTATTGTCCTCTATGCACGCCTAAACTATTGTTCAAAGTACAACGGCTAAGGTTCCAGAAAAAAAAGAAAGTCACGAGTAAGGAACCACTTATCATATTTTTAATAAAAGTACTTACATCCACTAAGTACCTACGTCATCTACCTTTACCTAGAGTGAAGAGGCTACAAACGGGAAAGCGAGATCCATCTTCAGCCTCATCTTCACTTACCAGGGTGAAATTGAGGTCAATCGACGAGAGTTTAACATTTTATACCCATCCCAAGAAAAGTACTCAACGCCGCTAAAGAAGTTTTCACTTCACAAAAAATACTAAGCCTAAAGTCGGATTAGACAAAATGTATAAGAAAATTATTAAAAAATTCAGCGTTGCTGACTTTCTTCCCGGCTCTTCTCAATTGAAGGTCGACTTCCGAACTGGTGGTAGCTTCAGTACCATTGACCTTCACTGAAGACAAAACTGAAGAACTGGTTTTGTTTTAGATTATTTTTAAAATTGTATTCCGTTAAAATTAAAGTAATTATATCCTAGAACATTTTCTTTCGTAGCATAAGTACATACTAATGTATGAGGTCATACACCCAGACGCATAACAAACTGATATTTTTAAGCACACAATTGGTGCAATTGATGTAAATAAAGATAACAAAAAAGCGGACGAGTTTGTGTCTGAATAGTGAACAGAGGGTTTCGTACAAGCTTGTATGTATTCAACAGATTTGTGTCCGGTCGTTAAACATGTATATCTCTAGATACGGATAAGTATCATTGGTATCTAGATTTGCGATAAAATGTTCGCCGATACATCGTTATACACTCGAAGTCACATAAATCGCACCGCAGAGTTATGGAACTCGTTGCCGACTCACGTATTCCCCTCTTCCTATGATCCCGGGTTTTTCAAACGGAGCGTGAAATAGAATATCTGCAGGCCGACAAGGTGAGGCTGATTCGCGTTGTGACTTCGGTACCTCGCCGATGGGTCTCATGTTTGGAAAAAAAAAACATGAAAATCTCCTTCAAAATACTTTTTATTATTTATTTTTATCGGTAAGAGTATGACTATAGAACATCATTTGAATGGCAAATTATTTGGCTTTTAGAAAAGGTAAAACCGACTTAAAAAAAAACCACAGCACTTTAAAGGGAATAAAAATAATAAAACCTACTTATAAAAAAAATCATCGGCACTAAAAAGCAAAAATATTAACTCTGAGAGATAAGCTCTCCGAGGCCTCCGTGATGCGGCTCGCCGACGAAGTTTGTATTAGCTGAATAAGGGGACTGTTTGAAGTCTAATACGATGATAAGTTTAACACATATTTGTTTAGGTATATGTGCAAGCTTAGATTTAAACGAAAAATGATTCTAATTGAATCACTACAAAGACCAATAACTACAAAAACCGTAATATACTTATTTTATTACGGAAAACAAACAATTACACAAGCTAATTACTTTGTAGGTCTTATATCTAAATACAATATAGGTACAAATGCACTCACTACGTTATCCACATATTTAATGATAAAATCTTAGTTTTATTCAAAGAAAAGAAATTTACAAATGTGCAATTTAAAAATCGCACCGCGCGTGGCGCATTGCAAATTTTGTCTAGGGGCCTTTGCACTGCTATAGGTTCTTAAGTAGAAAGTGGTAAAAGAAACAAACGGAGGTGGGCTACCTTCAACACGCGGGCTCCTTTTGCGCGGGGCCTGTAGCAATTGCTACTCTTGCTACGTGGTTAATCCGGCACTGCCTATTTGGCTTGATACCGACTTCAAACAGATCAGGGGCTCGATTCTGTAAGGAAAATTATACTAACTCGAGGATGTGTCGTCGCGGCCTCTATGCTCTGTCTCTGTCGCTTATCACGCTAATACTACTAATCACGTGAGAGGTAAGCTCTCCGAGGCCTCCGTGAAGCGGCTCGCCGACGGAGTTTGTATTAGCTGAATAAGGGGGCAGTAGGTAGTTATTTTTTTGCTTTCTTTATTTACTAAGGCACAAAACAGGTTTGACTTAAATAAAGAAGAATAATTGTAACATAAAACAATAACAAATACTTTTTATTAAATGCAATACAATTTTTAGGTACACCGACATCGAGATATGGCAGGCCAATTGGTTTGGTGGTTAGCGGCCCAGACTGCCAAGTCGAAGGTCGCGGGTTCGATTCCCACCCAGGACAAACATGAGTGTTCATGAACATGTCTGTTTGTTCTGTGTCTGGGTGTAAGTAATACATACATATATAGATAATATATGTATGTATTTAGAAAAAAAAAGTAGTATATCAGTTATCTGGTTTCCATAGTACAAGCTCTGCTTAGTTTGGGATCACATGGCCGTGTGTAAAAGAATGTCCCGGGATAAAAAAAATAAAAATATCCTTTATAATTGATTCCTAAAAACAGTATTAAAAATTCACTTACACAATTTTAATGAGATGATAATCTATTTGATCATAGGTTAGGTTCAATGTCAATTAATTGATATGCACTTGATTGTTAATTAATTTTGCAGTTCTATAAATACTATAAATAGAAAAATTTACATCTCACTTTGCACCAGTTCTTCTACACCTAGGAGTCTTGATACAAGCCACACTCTACACAGCAAAAGTGAAATTAATGTGTTTGTGAAGTAACTTGTAAGTATTAAAAAGCGTATTTCTTGCATCATGTTTTTTTAAATATCTTAGTTTCGGTCTACTTCAAAAAACTCCTGGTGAGTTGCGTATTAAGTAAAATTATAAAATAATCATCATCATCATCAGCCTATCTCCGTCCACTTTTTTTTTTTCTCTTTTTTTCTGCTACATGGCAATCTGTCTTAGGACAAAAGGCCACTGAGTTGACTAACTTTAAGTCTGTTGGTTTGGGTTTATTTATGGAGAGGGCTTCCTAGTTGCAGAGCTCTCTTCTCTCTATACAAATCTGTTACTGAGGCTGGAGATGTCACTTCTCTTTAGTCTCGCATGTTGTTGTCCTCCTGTTCCACTCAATGATAGTGCCAGCTCATTTGAGTGTTGTGCAAGTCTTTTCTGGTATCTTTGGCTATGCTGACTTATTTCTTGCTTAACGGTAGGTATGTTGAGGTCGAGATAAATGTATTTATTACTTATACACTTAGGTATATTAAACATGGTTATCTCCGTCCACTAGTGGACAAAGGCTTCACCTATGGCACTGAGCTCGATCTTCAGCTCTTTGTTTCCAACCGCAGCCAGCCAGCTTGCGTATATCATCGCTCCATCTAGCTGGAGGGCGCCCTACGTTTACCGAGCCGTGGTCTTCACTCTAGAATAAAATAATATTTATTTTATATTAAAGATTTATGTAATAACATCTGTGATCAATATACATTAAATATCCTAGTTATTATACAGCATATCCAGGGAAACATTAAGCCAATCAAATGAAAGCAATGCAGAGTACTAGAGAGAGACTATGTATTATACTAGTGACCTACCAGCCTCCTAGCCTGGGATCTAACCCTCCATTTCTGCCAAGACGTAGGTCACAAGTTCGATTTCCACCCAGGACAAACATTTGTGTACAGGAAAATGTCTGTTTTTTCTGTGTCTGGGCGTAAATATCTATACATGTAGGTATTAAAAATCAATATATTATATATGTGGTATATCAGTTATCTGGTTTCTATAGTACAAGCTCTGCTTGTTTGGGATCAGATGGCCGTGTGTAAAAACAATGTCCCAAGATATTTATTTATTTATTATTTCTATATCTACTAACCTGCATCCCTTATTTAGATTTTTTTATAGCATATATTTACATAGACATGTCCAGTGGTTTAAACTCTGCCTTGATCTGTAGGCAGTACATGCTTTTTATATTTCTCATTTAATTTTTAAATATATACTATACTATGTTTATGAGATAATTACAGCCAGACAGAAAAATATAGACGGCGTAGGTGGAAATCCAAACCACGACCTGCCGCGTGGTAGTAAGAGTACCTAATCCCACCAAAAAATATTTAAGACATAAACTAATTTACTAATAGACGACGAAAACTAGAAATGCATAGTCATTTTTTTATATAATTTTCTCATAGATAGTTCCTTTAGATACTCATCATGGCACCGGTAAGTCAAGACATAACTTCATCTGCCGTTGAAGCCGATAACCAGCTTGATGGCGAGAGAGTCGTCATTTCCGGAATGGCGGGCATCTTTCCGGAGTCGCATCACGTCAAAGACTTGTCCGATATACTATACAATAAGGTAGCTAACTATATATATATATATATATTAAAAATGTTATGTTGGTTTGTGTACGCTTCAAAAACTCCAAAAGTTCTGAACCGATCGAGCTGAAATTTTAGCTTGATAAATAATCCGCAACAAGGACTGTTTTTATCTATATTTTGCATCAGTCACATATCCGCGACCGTCATTGTTTTGTTTCTCATTTCTCAACCATTGAATCACAATGTGCCCCAGCGAAGCGTGGCAGGGTACAGCTAGTGTTTTATTAAATGCTTAAGAAACTTCATTTAATTGAAAAATAACTAACTATAGTACATAACATTCAAAATTCAACTGACAATGAAATTCAACATTGTTCAAAAATACTACTTCGATATTATTATCACAGTTGCTATTTAAGGTGAAATAATCATTAAAAATATTTCTGCCATGTTCTTAGTATAAATTTCGGAACCAATATTAATATAGAATGCGTGAGGATTGAAGGTCGCTCGTGATCAGGAATCTATCAGCTACAAAACTAGTTACGAGGCCTTTTTTAGGGCCCCGCGACCACTAATGGTTCACGCCGACCATTACGCACCGCCACCAGTGGCAGCTACTAGTACTCGATGCACCCTCCAGTGCCAGACCCAAACACTCCATTTCACCTGTCGTGGCTCGCGAGAGGGAGAGAGCTAGAGCGTGGTCGACTTCCACAGCTTGTGCTTGATGCTATACAAAATGTATGGAGAAACGCGGCCGCAAGTTGTGGCAGCCACTAGTCGTTCTAATGTGGTCGCCACTAGTGGCTTAATGTGCCCTTATCGTCGCTACAACCAATTGACGAAATGAGTTTTTTTTTACCAAGATTTATTAAATAATCTCCAGATAAACCCTGTATCTGCTGAGAATCTTCGATGGAACTTCACTCACCCGGAGGTGGTCCAAAGTACGGGCAAGGTCCCGGATTTGGACCGTTTCGACGCCCAATTCTTTAAGGTTCATTATCGACTTGGCAACAACATGGATTCAATGGCACGCAGGATCTTGGAGCAAGCTTATCAGGCAATTTATGACGCTGGTTAGTTAGTGGTTATATTTTAATCGTTAAGATATGCACTGACTGCATAACAGTATACTACTATGTGATACAGAATAGATACATTAACATTACATAGGTTACATTTTACAGTTTAAAAAATAAAAAATACACGCTTGTATAGAAATTCCAACTAAAAAAGAGAAAATAAATTTTGAATTAAGAATAGTGTAAATAAGAATATATGTATTTTATTGTAAAAAACGTGGGGTGTCAATATTAAAAATATTTTATTGACAGATATTAATAGAGGGATTATCAGTTTGATGATATCTTAAAAAGCTTTTTTTTACAATAAAATACATATTTTTCTTATTTACACTATTCTTATTCAAATTTATTTTCTTTTTTTAGTTGGATTTTCTATAAAAACATGTTAATTGGTTTTTTAAACTATTATTTAATTATGTTTTATTTGATGATTATTCTAGTAAGGATAACAGGACAACTGTTAAAAATATTTTCCAATAGATACATAAATAATTATCTATATATATTAATCTGCAAAAATAAGTTTAACATTTAACAGATTTCGAAGATGCAAAACATTGTATTATCTATGCAATAATAGACACATTATGTATGTAGAAATTACAGTGCTTTAAATCAAATATATTCAAACATAACATTACATTCGTGCAACAGAATAATTAATGTAAATTTATTTTCTAGACAAAGATACTCTTATTACCCGAGTAGCTCTTTACATAAAGATTTAATGAGTGTACATTGTTACAGGTGTAAGTCCAAATCACCTTTCTGGGAAAAAAATTGGCGTTTACATCGGGACCTGCTTTTCGGAGACGGAAAAAGCTTGCTTTTATGTGGCTTCTACAAAAACTGGATTCGGTATCGCAGGGTAAGTAACGAATATGATGGATCAGTTGGTACTGACGTTCGAAGCCGTGCGGTCAAATCCTACAATTAGCATGAGCTTTTGGTGAAGGAAAATATTGTTAGCAAATCAAAGCATGGTGGTACTTTTTGTACCCGCCTGGCTGACTGCCGCTCTCAAGAAGAAAACCCGTTGCCAAGCACCTACTGGTGTGTTCCGGCTTCTCCACTTAAGAGTCAGCTCTCTTGTAGGCTTTGTGTGGTTACACACACAGATACACACACACACACAAACACAGATACACACGCACACCAACAGAGATACACACATACACACACACATATTTTTGTATTTGTGTAATTTTATATGATATACTGAATACAGTAAGGATGTAACTGCTATAAATCAAACTATGTTAAAAAAATATCCGTAATTGGCCGTATACACATCAATGTAAAATTTTTGTGAATATGAGCTGTGGATTTTGTAGGAATATAAAAAAAAATACCACTTTCGCCCACTTCATCACTTACCACGGTGATATTTGGTTTAACAACAAGTCCAACATAGTAAAAATAAAGAAAATAAGTATAGAACTGGTGGTCAATGAAAACATTAACTTTATTCTGTAGATGCAGTAAGTCTATGATTGCGAATCGTATTTCGTACTGGCTGAACGCAAAAGGACCTTCGCTGTCAATAGACGATGCATGCTGCAGTTCTATCGCTGCTCTTGAGCAAGCTTACTTGGCAATGAGTCGTGGTGACTGTGAAGCTGCTATAATTGGTGGTGCCAATTTGTGTCTACATCCTCAATCATCAGTACACGGTAACAGAATTATGAAACTGTGCCGGGATGGTAAAACAAAGTCTTTCGATCGAGATGCCGATGGTTGTGCCAAGTCAGAAGCAGTCAATGTCTTGTTTCTTCAAAAAGCGAAAGATGCTCTAAGGTATTAAAATGTTCATCAGATCATTTAAGTAGCATGTATGTATTGTATAATTGTTTTGTTTTTTATTTGTTGTAACAGAATCTATGCCGATGTGATTCACGTGAAGACAGCATTCATTACTAAAACACCAGGAGATACTGATTTTAATAATGGATTCTATCGTGACCCAGATAACATGGCTAATTTCATTCAGGAATTTTATAATGAAGCTCGGATCCCACCACAATATGTAGAATATGTTGAAGCTTTTGGTTCTGGTACGAATTTCTTTTTAGATTTGAAGTTTTACTACTTATTTGTATTTTAATAACGTTTCGTCGTACAAAATAGTCATAGATAAGTCAAAACTTTGATCCGAGTCAAACTCATGTTTCAGCTGTTCCTAACGCCGATCGATCTGAACTAGAAGCCATTGAGAAGGTGTTTTGTAATAACCGAGACGAACCACTGTTAGTTGGTAGTGTTATGTCTAACATCGGATATAGTGAAGCTGCTGCGGGGATTTCCGCTATAACTAAGGTATAGAATACTGCCGTAGGTAATGCTTGTTGTATTTATTTGCGTATAATGATTCGTTAGAAAATGAAATCTCTTGGGTACAGGTGTTGCTGGGCTACCAACGAGGTAAGCTGGCAGGGAACTTGCACTGCACAACTCCTCGACAAGACATCGCAGCGCTGCGCGACGGGCGCATGCGCATCGTCACCGACCACCAGCCCTTCGGACGCACCTACACCGCCGTCAACGCCATGTCTGTTACAGGAGTTAATGGTCATGTGTTATTGCACGGACATTATAAGCCGAAGGTGAGCTAGATTTTCAACTGTTAATCGTCATTGGTCAATTGAACTGTAAACTGCCATCGTTCTCATCTTCATCTTTTAGTTATCGGTTCAATAAATGAAATTACCAGAGGTGTCGCGAACTACGTCGCGAAATGTACCATAAATTGTAAATAACTAAAACGTCAAACCTTGTTAATATAAAAAACTGGCAACCCAAAAAGCCCTGTCACCGGCATTGACACATTTCCCGCGACTGCTACCCACGAAACTTAAAAACTCAACGTTTCATCAATTCATAAAGTGTGAACAAAGCAAATAACTAACTATCCAGGCAGAGATTGAGAGATGTGAGTGTGGCAACCTGGATGCATATCATTTGGGTGGACTCAGACGGACGTTGGTAAGGACATGATCGTTGGATCATGCACAGATACTCAGCTATTCGTATTACTAAGACAGAGACATAAATTTGTAAGGAGATGATCGTTGGATTATGCTCCGATGCTCAGCTATTCATGTTATTAAGACTCAGACATACATTGGTAAGGAGATGATCGTTGGATTATGCTCCGATGCTCAGCTATTCATGTTATATAGACTCAGACAGACATTGGTAAGGAGATGATCGTTGGATTATGCTCCGATGCTCAGCTATTCATGTTACTAAGTCTCAGACAGACATTGGTAAGGAGATGATCGTTGGATCATGCTCGATACTCAGCCAGTCATATTACTCAGACAGCTATCACTCAGGTAAACTCAGATGGACATGAGAGGAAAGGGGTCGCTATAAGGGGTGGCGGAGGCGACTTAAAAATAGTCCATAAACTATTAACTCAGGCCATTGCTCAGAAGTGTCTCAGTATAGTAAAATGAAGGTTATACCCTCAACACAGTTTGCTCTCAGACAATCAGCACTCTGCATGCATATTATTTGTCAGTTCAGATATGATGCATCAATTCCTGTATAAAATAAGGAATTGATTTCTACTGCATCTGCGTTGTTAGAAATATAGATTCTCCAGAAACCAGGCTGGAATTATTTACTATCTATAGGTACATTTACTAACCTTCAAATATCATTAATAATTCCTATATTTATCAGCTATTCGCTAGACCTATTTTACTTATTAGTACAAGTTTGTATGTCCTGATACACGTTATTTCGTTGTAATTTTAAGAACAGTTGTTGTATAAACTTGTGTGGAATAGCTATCCAAGGTTTATTCATCACTTGAATAATCGGCATTAAATCGAAGTAATCGAATTTATCTTTATCGAAAAAATAACTTAAGTTTATACTATTTTTCAGGATCTCACATGTTACAAATCCAATATCCCACATCTTGTAACTATATCCGGTAGACAAGAATCAGCAGTTAGCAGAATAATTGATGACCTGAAATCACGTCCCATAGATCCCGAAGAGCTGGCGTTGCTGCATAATATTCATGAAACAAGGATTTCTGGTCATATAGGAAGGGGTTTTATTGTTCTTGGTATGTGGAGACCGAATAAGAATTATTAATATAAATGCAAACAAAAGGCTCATAAGAATCCTGAATTTTGAAGGTTTAGGTGTATATTTATATTATCCTACTCAGGCGAAGATGGAAGGGTTGCTAGTAATATATAATTTATAATGAAACAGCATGTAAACAAGTGCAAGGTTTGGGCAAGTCATAAGTCTAAAAATAATCTCAAAATTGAATATGTTTTTATAAAACGAAACCAAATATATATAGATGATATAGCGAAATATTTTGAATTGAACCTCAAATGATGATGTCTTTTTACAGATACAAAAGCAGACAACCAAACCGTAAGCGTTACAGAAAAAGTAAGTTATTTCGATGACGCGATGAAACCTCTGTGCTTCGTGTACAGCGGCATGGGCTCGCAGTGGGCCGGGATGGGCGCTCAACTCATGCGCATTCCAATTTTCGCTGCTGCTATTGAACGGTACGCAATAATTATAATGTTTTATGAGGAATCTGTGGCTAAATCTTCTTTAAATAGGATAATTAAATTCCCTATTTATTTTCTAGCTTAGCGTTTAGTTCTTTTGAACTCCGCAAAAGATTGTGATGCGGTTTTCACCATCATTTAGAGACTAGTGGTGAACTGGAGCACAGACGAGCCGGGGCGGGTCAAGGTTTAATTTGACACAAAATCAGACAAAAAAATAGGCTCTCTGGAATATCTTTGTAGAAAGATAATTGTGATTCTTTAATATTTCTTATTTATGTTACAGCTGTAGAAGAGTTTTAGAGCCGAAAGGAATCGACATCGTACATATTTTAACGTCAAATGAAAAAAGTACTTTTGACAACATTCTACATTCTTTTGTGGGAATTGCGGCCACTCAGATTGGACTAACTGATATTCTTTTAAATTTGGGACTTGTACCTGACAAAATTATTGGTAAATTTACTTTGTATAATTAAAAAAATTTGTTTTGGCTCGTGTTTTACCACAATGTCTTTATGAGGCCTAATGTATAAAAGTTTTTAGAGAAAATACACAGACTTTATAAAAGTAATATGTTTATGAGCGACGTTTCATTATTCAATTATGTGTGTGTCGTTCAATCATTCTAAATCATCATCATTCTATTGTACGGTATTACAGGTCACAGTGTCGGTGAGCTTGGATGTGGGTACGCAGATGGGTGTTTCACGACAGAGGAAATGATACTGTCGGCATACAGCCGAGGGTTGGTTTCATTGCAAACTGAATTTATCAAAGGCTCCATGGCTGCCGTTGGATTGGGCTACGAACAGGTTTGTATTCACAATATTCATTAAATCCTAAAGAGGTATTACTCAGGCCATCTTTGTGCAAATCATCGACTACTGTGTACGTCAATCGAGGGGGATATTAGGTTTCCAAATCGTGATACTCAGAAGTAACAGGAAGAATAAAATACGAAACGATTTTTACAGATTTCACCTTTATGTCCACCTGAAATTGAGGTAGCCTGTCATAATAGTCCAGGCTCTTGCACTATTTCCGGACCAGCAGATAAGATGCGGGAATTTGTCGCAGAATTGACTAGTAAGAAAATCTTCGCAAAGGAAGTTCCTTGCTCCAACATCGCCTATCACTCAAGATACATCGCTGGAGCTGGTAGGTTATTTGAACTCTATCTCGATACAATAGTGACAAAGTGAAGATATCTAATTAAATTTATTTGTCTTATTTTTTAGGATCACAATCAACCAGCATACCATTTCTACAAGCCAATCCATTATTTTTGCACCAAGTTATACAATTTTTATTGCATCTGTGTTTTCAATGCATAAGTGTGTCTTGTTTTTGATTATATACAAAACATTACGTTATGCAAAGCAAAGCAACTTTGTAATAATGCTCGAAACCTACATAAAATATGCAATCTATATCAAATTCCACTGATTTATGAATAAGATATTTAAAGTCTGAATATTTTTTTTATTACCATCTAAGGTCCGGGATTACTTAAGTACTTGAAGGAAGTCATCAAGACACCGAAGCCTCGCAGTGAACGCTGGATATCGACATCTGTGCCACAGGATAAATGGAATGAGCCTGCCGCTAAATACAGTTCTGCAGAGTACCATACCAATAACTTATTGGTAAGTGAATCTATGTCGCATTCTGTGTTAAAGGTTTTCAAGACGCTACGATGCGAATTATATGCACACTTTTGAAAAATGTAATCCTGGTTTTCACTTTACCGAACTAACACCCATATTCTAAGACGTTTCCTCATAAATTCCTCGACTCCACTCAACCTCACTCCAAAATATTAGTATTTATAGTTGGAAAAATTACCTCCAATCTACGGGTTCCCTCACTCGAGGTGAGGAAACAACTGTCAACTTCAAGGTACGACGAGACCAACCTTAAGGAAGATAAGGAAGCAAAACTAGGGTTGGGCTGCGTCACGAACCGTTACTCAGGTTCTTGGCACATGCTGAATATTTTGGCATAAAATTATGCTATTTAATATTTAAACTGGACTTCTACATTTGTCATATATTATACTAATTATAAGCATAACATACAGAATCCGGTGCTATTCGAAGAGATATTGGGTCTGATACCATCAAATGCTGTGGTCGTCGAAGTGGCACCTCACGGTTTATTGCAAGCCATACTGAAGCGCTCGCTACCAGCTAGCTGCTGCAATATAGCATTAACTAGACGAGGAGATGCTGATAATGTGCACATGGTACTCAATGCTGTTGGCAAGTTAGTATTATTACTTTTATAATGTAAACGAGGGATAGTACAGTGAAATAAAATCTTGTAAAGGTATGAAACAACTAAGCGTTCAATCAAGAATCATCTTCAGACAAATCTGGAAGTGTAATCGTTAGTTACTTTTGCGCGTATTTGTGTTCAGTTTAAATAAGTTATTTCTCAAAAGAACATTACATAGTTCACTTAATATGAGAAATTTGAGTAGTAGAGCTCTTAGTGCAGAGTTCGTCCGGGGAAGTACTACCACCTTACCCATTTCTGCCGTGAAGCAGTAGTGCACTTGTATTTCTGTGGTTTGGTTATAAAGGTAAGGGGGCCGCTGAAATTACAGGCACATGAGACTTAACTGAAGTTGTTAAGTCTCAGGGTCGACAACGCATTGGCGATGCCCCTGGTGTTGCAAATGTCCATAGGCAGCGGTGACCACTTACCATCAGGTGGACTGTCTGCTTGTTTGTCGGCCCAAGTGGTATAAAAAAAAAAAAAACTAGCAATTGTAAATTACATTTGCTATTCGATCTGTCGGTTTTATGGTAAAAAGTTATTATTGTTTAAAATCTACATCTTTAATTTAGTTTTAAATTTAAGGTTTCAACCTCAACAATTTTAAGTAATTTGTTAAACAGCTCGTTCGCAAAAAAGATTCATCGGAGAAAACATCACACTAAAAAAAATTTACATTGCAAATTTTTGCATGATCCATGCAGAATTAAGAAGAACAATTATATTTTTCAGGTTATACATGGAAGGGTATAATCCAAAAGTAAAAGTGCTGTACCCAACAGTTCAATTCCCGGTTTCTTCTGGAACTCCACTTCTGTCTCATTTAGTTGAATGGGCGCATAATGAAATATGGTACGTGAATATTTTGCCATATTTCTACTGAAATAAAAATTCTACCCAGACTAATGACTTGAATATTTTCAGGAGTTTACCGTTATACGTGTCCGTCAGGAGTAAAGTAGCTGCTGCTTGTAAACACCGTATTTCTATACATGATGACGAGCATTCCTATTTACAAGGACACATAATAAAAGGTACAGTCCGGTCGCGGATCAGAAAGTATTACGCACATTAATCTGTTATGAAATTCTGTCTGCTCCGCGATCAGACTTTAGTCAATATATTTTATAACGCTTTTTTTAGCTTCATACGTTTAGTATGTAACGGAATCTTTGAACAAGATTTTGACCCCCTTTAAGACGTTGGATTAACTCGAATTTTGGCATGCTTATTAAGGACCGATGACAATTCAATATTTTAAATAGTTTGACCCGTTATCCTTACTAAGATAAACAGGATTAGCGGTTTAACTAAAAAAAAAATATAAGTAATAGTTTAAAAAAACTAAAAAACACGCTTTTATGGAAAATCTAATTTAAATTAAGAATAGTGTAAATAAGAAAAAAATATATTTTATTGTAAAAAAGCGTGGGATGCTTTTTAAGATATTATCAAAAGATAATCCTTCTACTCATATCTCAATAAAATATTTATAACTATTGTCACCTGCATGGTGTCCCCACGCTTTTTTTTACAATATATGTTTTTCCTTATTTACCTACACTATTCTTAATTTAAATTTATTTTCTTTTTTTCAGTTGGATTTTTAAACTAATAAATACGCTTCTATAATTATAATTCTATAATTTGGAATTGCATCAAATACTTTATACACATAGCAGGTTTTGCGATAAAGTAGTCCTAGAAATTTTGCCTTAAATCAATCTTCCCGAATTTCAACTATTTCTCAGGAAAATATCTCCATTAAAAGAAAGTGGATTTCTTTTTTCCAAAAATCGCAAGCTCAACGATATAAATACATGCAGGGAAGAGGTAGGATTTCAAAGTTTTCAAATGCTCGTTTACAGGATTCGTAAGAGGGTATTCCAACCATCACACGAATACATTTCTTTTGAACAAGAAAAGCTCTATTCAAGTCACTTGAGTTTCCACATACCAGTAGCCCATAATTGAGAATGGAGGCTACATAACCATAATAAGCCATTAATAGATTTTTACTTATGGTACCTAATTACTTCAGGTAAAACACTATACCCATTCTCTGCGGCCCTGATCGCCGTATGGGATACATTAGCTATGACACTAGGAGTAGCAAAGAAAAATTTATCCGTGGAGTTTCAAGACATACATCTATACTCGCAGCCAGTGTTGCATGACCAGCGTCAGCTTGAACTGAGTGTAGCTCTGCATAGGGGAACAGGACTCTTTGAGGTAATACATGGTAACACCTTAATGTTTGTGATTTGCCTCGCTACGCTACACATTTATGTGCACGAACATGTCTCTTTGTTCTGCGTCTATTTGAAGGTATCTATTTTGAGAGACAGCCGTGTGTTGGATTGCCCCTTGAAGGATTTACACCCAGACACAAGAACAAGTAGACATGTTCATGTACACAGATTAATGCACTCGGTGAAAATCAATACCTCGTCCTGCCAGTCGAGACGAGCCAACAGGCTAGTCAATCCTTTAGAACTCTCTACTGATCATTAACAAGCCTTTATTACTAGGTCCTGGATGACATTTCAAAAGTAGCAACAGGTATCATTTTTGCCATGCAAGTTAAAGAGGAGAATTCTGACACCGAAGAACCACAAAAGTCATCAAAAGATATGAATCTTAATTCTGATGATGTTTACCATTTGCTCAGTGACAGGGACTATGCATACAGGTTAGTTTTGTCCACGTCTTATAAAAATGGCTTTAGTTGTAGAATAGGTTTCTTGCATACTTCGCTGTCCACTACATACAGCTACTCTATACAACGTGTTACAAAATACCCCGTAAAAATATAATTAATTATCAAAGCCTATTAATTATCAGCCCTAGTAAGCTGTCATGTCAGGGAACCAGATTATTTAACAGCCCTATTATATTATAATAAAGACCTACGCACCTATTTTACTTAAAAATTTCCTACTTTAATAGTTTTTCTATTTTTCATTCATAAAAATTATACTATTTTTTTTGGGGTATGTAGTTACACAGCGTTTTGTAACAGCCTGTATATCTTGAAGAACTATAACTTCTTTTTGCTGTTACATGCATAACATTATAAAATAAAATAAACTATGTAATTAATCAATCATTTTCTTGTGGTTTATTCTAACACTTCACAATTTTTTCTCAGGGGTGATTTCCGTAGCATCCATAAAGTCGATCGTTCAATGACTGATGCTCAAATTGTTTGGTCAAATAATTGGGTCACCTTCATGGACGGTTTACTACAACTTAATATGCTGAAGCAAGCACATGACGCATTGTCCCTGCCCACTGACATTAGACGGCTGTGTATCAATGTAATTAAACATACTTCAAGTAATGCAATCCAATTGGATGGCATTTCTGTTCTTGAAGCAAGTGTTAATGAAGTCCACGATAGTACCAGGTTTGAAAATGTTCAACATTCTTTTATACCTTTTAAAATACAAATAACTGTACAGTAAGATTGTGAATTATTACAGCTGCGGAGGAGTTTTATTGGAGAATATAAACATTCGCAACTTGACGGTAGAAAGTGAAGTCAAAATTTCACTCCAAGCTCTAAAATTAATCCCACGTTTTCAAAAAAAATCTAATGTGAGTGATCTCTTTTTATGATTGACATTAATTTAAAAAAGCACAACTTATTTCTCTTTTGTAATTTCTTCAGGTGGTTACTGCTTTACATTCATATTTGCAAATAGTAGCAGAAAATATAAACAAAACGACTATAAAAGTAGTCGAATTAATGAAATTTAAAGTAGCTTCACCAATCTTCGATGATATTGAAGAAATTCTCAAAAATATTTCGGGGATTAAAGTCGAATATGAAATATTGGATCAAGAAGCAACACAAGGTCAAAACAATATTTTAAATGGCGTTGATATGGTGCTAGTACGAAACTTATCTAAGGATGACAATGTAAGTTTTAAAAACCAAACTAAGTATTAGTTTTCGGAAAAAGAATCGGGTCACTGGTTGCACTCGCTTCCGTCACTCAACATGGTACCTAACCCTTTTAGACGCGACGGTGCTCCGTATCGCCATATGTCTTCGCTTAGGCACTAAAATTTCAGAGCCCTACACCTGCCGCGGTTGTTGATGCCATGTCAATGAGCTAGGGCACCATGGCCTATCTTGTACAAAAAGTGCAGGCGGCATATACCGCCATGCCACACTTAAACGATATAATCCGCCGGGCTCTTGCCACCGCCGCTGTTCCAGCAAAACTGGAGCCTTGTGGCCTTTCCAAAGATGATGGCAAGAGACCGGATGGTATGACATTAGTGCCCTGGCGACTAGGTCGTGCCCTGGTGTGGGACGTTACTCGTGTAGATACACTGGCACCCTCTAACATCTCAAGTACGCGTCACGGGGCAGGAGCAGCTGCGGAAAATGCGCAGACCCTCAAGCGTCACAAATACTCACGTCTATCGGATGACTATGAATTTGCGGCGCTTGCGGTAGAAACCATGGGCCCATGGTCAACCGACACAAAATGTGCCTTTGAGGATATAGGCAAGCGTTTGGTCTTAGCCTCTGGGGACTTGAGAGCCAGGGACTTTTTTGCCCAGAGACTAAGCTTAACCATCCAACGGGGCAACGCCGCTAGTATCATGGGTACCATGGAGCATTTAGAGGACCTTTTGTTTTAGCTATATTTTCGGTTTTATTTTATTAGTGTACTTAATATAGTAACTAATGTAATTTTAAGTGCTTTTGTATTTTTATTGTATATATTTGATTATGTTAATATGTATAGTGTGTTCTATTGGAGTGTTAAGTATTACGTATATATAATATGTTAAATAAATGATGAATTAATTTGTTTTCAACAGTTATGTCAAATTCTGTATCGATTATTGCAACGCGACACATTCATAGTAAGCGAGGCAATGCTTGGCGAAGGTCCAGAAGCTGATCGGCCAAGAGCTTTATTTCATGTAGTGTCATCACACAGTGACTCTAATAAGCGGCTGGATCTAGCGCTGTGGAGGCCTACGGCTTCCCAAGCTATCACATCTGTATATACTGTGCGAACGGAATCAGATTTTGCACTTCTAGCTACACAACGTAGCAAACTGTCACCACGACACAAGATGCTTTTGCTAGCTACTTATCCACCATTACCAGGACTTATTGACCTCGTCAAGAAATGGAGAAGAGAGGCAGGGTGCAACCAAATCTTCCTCATCATGGTAAACCATAAGATAGAAGAGATTCAAAACTTGGAACAAATGCCAAATGTGGACCTTGCTTTTAATATTTTAGATCACGTATGTATTTTTATTGTTTTGTTATAAATTGAAAAATAAAACTCTATCAATTGCCAGTTGGAGTCGCGCAAGAAGACAGGTCAGCAGATATAGCATTGCACTCGTATATGTAAGCAGAATTACAGCCGGTATAAGCTTACCAACAGTCGTTCCCGTTTGGAATCCTAACTAATAATACTCGTATATTTAACACATTACAGGTGTCTGTTTATGGACAGAATGTATAAAATTTGCATTACCAAATGAAAAATATTTAATAGGCTTTGATATAGTGTTAAATAATGAAGCTCTCAATCTAGTTGAATCTATAGTATTCTTAGAAATTACTTTGGACTCAAAACTTTAATAGGCACCCAAATATTATCTCTTGCGGAAAAGCTCAGTCCAGCAGCTTACGCAGTGAGAAAAGTTTGACAGCTAATAGATACAGCACTATTTGTATATTTTAGCTATTCATAGTGACCTACGGCATTTTGCTCTGGGGCAAAGCTGTAGAATCTAAATTTATTTTGCAAAAGTGAGCGGTGCGAGCTATTCATAATTGGGTTTCTCGATCTTCCCTCACTTGTTTTATTCTTTATAGGGTATTTGGGGAGGTGAGTACTACGTGCCGATAGAAAATGTATCAGTGGAAGGTGGAATGATGCTCCAAAGTACACGAAACAGTGATCTTGAATCCTTACAATGGGTGGAGGTTCCAGAGTCTACTGAGCCTGGAATTTCAGTAAACGTATGTATTGGGTAGCTAGGAATCTATCAATAAAGTTATTATGGGACACGCAAAATCTTTATGGAATTGGTTCTTCCAGGTACATTATGCTGGACTCAATACCGTCGATGTTCAGAGAGCTATAGGAGTTTCTACATTTGAAAATACAAGAAAATATGGAATGGATTTCAGTGGTGTCACAGACTGGTACAGATTTATTGCGATTGTTGATTTTTTTATGAATTTAATAAGGTATTGCTCTAAAATACAGCAGCTGATTGAATTTTTCATGAAGCAAACAATTCAAATAAGTGACAAAATCTCGATCGATGGTAGTGTTATTATGTGGACTTTTTGTTACCTTCTCACGACAAAGAGGCTGAATATTTCCGTGAAAGATGTTACTTTAGGTCAGAGGAAATCGCAGGACGGAAGCCATAATTCTTACACGTCGCTTATTATTTATTCAAGCATAATATAATCAGTTTGCTTTTTAAATGTACACCTGGGATAAATATTGGTATGTTGTGTGCGCAGCGGGTCGCGCGTGATGGGCATCGTGCGCGGCGGCGCGTGCAGCCGGCGCGTGCGCGCGCGCCCGGAGCTGCTGTGGCCGGTGCCGGCGCACTGGTCGCTCGAGGACGCCGCCACCGTGCCGCTCGCCTACGCGCTCACCTTCTACTGCCTCGTCAGTTACATTATTTGTCAATGCTCTATATAAAATTGTGAAAAAATAGATACTTTATCTTGCTTAGATTAAAAAAGTACTTTATTTATACGGGATAATCATATGACATTAATATCTGCTCAGGGGTGTTTATTCCGCCACATTTCCAGCTACATGAATGCTTAACATCGGAATAAATTTGACCGTTTTTCTTATGAATGTGTGAACTTCCGTATAGTAGCAGTTTTATAATTGAATTTAGAAAAGGATGCTTCGATTAACTGCGAATGTGGCATAATAATACCTTTCTTTAAACTATTTTAGGAGGTGTAATTTGCTTCACGTATATACATATTTAATAAATTCTCTGACTGTCAAACCGAAGGTCGCGGGTTTGAATCCCACCCAGGACAAACATTTGTGTGCTTCATGTCTGTTTGTTCTGTGTCTGGGTGTAAATATCTTCATAAGTATGTATTTAGAAAAAAAAGTAGTATATGTTGCATATCAGTTATCTGGTTTCCATAGTACAAGCTCTGCTTAGTTTGGGATTAGATGGCTGTGTGTGAATGTCCCAGGATATTTATTTATTTATTTCTAATTCACAGAATATCAAACTCCGTTGTTTAAAAATATATGCCGATACTAAAAGCATTCTCGTGCATGGAGGTGCCGGTGCACTAGGTCAAGCCTTCATATCTGTCGCACTTGCATCTGGATTTCAAGTGTTCACGACTGTTGGGGATGTTCGCAAGAAGCGTTTTCTTTGCAAATTGTTTCCTGAACTAAAAGGTAAAATAAAAATACTTATTATCCGTTACATGTAACCCATTTATTAAGTCTTATAAAGTTTCTTCATCATTCATGGTTCATTTGACTGTGATCCTCATCCCAAAGCAATTTTTCTATGATATTCTTCTGTAAAAATTCGATTCTTTCACATTGTCAACTTCTGATTAGTTTAGGCAAAGTATAAGAAGTGTTTGGTACACATAGTAGTGCAATTGTATTACTGTGTTTCGGTTGGAGAGGTAAGGGGGCCGGTGAAATTACAGGCACATGAGACTTAACAACTTCACGTCTCAGGGTCGACAACGCATCGGCGATGCTCCTAGTGTTGCAAATGTCCATAGGCGGCGGTGACCACTTACCATCAGGTGGACCGTCTGCTTGTTTGTCGGCCCGAATGGCATTAAAAAAATGGATATTTGTTATTTTTTCTTTATATTTGTGTTAATTATTTAATGTTTTAATTCCAGAGGACCACATTGGCAATTCACGAGATGATTCTTTCGCTGACATGGTTTTAAATGGTACAAATGGAACTGGGTGTAACATCGTCATATGTTGTTCGAAAGGAAATTTAAAGAACGTACGTTTTTTTTAAGTCTTGTAGTTATCAGTGTCCGACTTAGATTCTATTGTCAATGTCAACGGTTTTGTTTCAAGGTATATGATTATGTTATAATATGTTACATAGCCAATATATTGCATATGTGGCGACATCTATGAACACGCCTACAATCCTTCATCGCCCGCACTACAGTGATGTGGCGACATCTATGAACGAGTAGAAACACGCGAGTATCCTACATCGCACTATCAAGATTCTCTCAGGATTTGATATATATACAAGCATCCAACATCAACTGTTGGACCGCGGTCCCCAGGCATGATCACCTAGCCTGGCGGAAGATCTTCCCTTTTAAATGGAAGAGTCTGATACCTCGCTCCTCTATACATATAAAAAATAATTTATCTATTAAATATACTTATTGAATAGAAGTTCAAATAATAAAAACATTGTTAATACTTTTAAACAAGCAATGGTTAGTGCAGCCTAAAGCTATAGGAGCATGAGCTACATAATTATGGACAGTGAGATATTAAGATATACTATGAACGTGGCATTACCATACGTACACATGGCTGCAGTCACGGCATTGCTAGCGATCGCTTTACAGACGTAAAGTCGTAGCGGTTGGGTTCTAACGATATTTAGCAGTCGAAGCTATCGATTATTATCGCAAATTTTACAATGTCTCGTAAAGCTTCGAAAATAATGCGACATCTGGGGTCCAATTCCACTAAATGCAACGTTCGAGTAGCACGTTTGGTTCGGCAATGGTATGGTTACGATTAATGTCAAATTGAAGTTTGACATTTCATAAATATGGTATTCCTACGCACTACAACCGAAACAAACACACATTTTGACGTAATCTTTCGAACGAATGTGAACCGTTACCGAAACACAACCGCAGTTCAATAGTTGGTGTATTTAGTACAATACGATTACAAATTTGACGTTTGGTTGTGATATGGTAATGGTATGGTGCATAATATGTTAGTGGAATTGCCCTCCAGATAGCTGTCAATAAAAGATTCTCAATTTAAATCCAATAAAGGCATCGGTGGTAATCCGTGAATCTTAGTTTCTAGGCAGAATTTTATTGAAATGCCTTTATTTCAGACCTCCTTTAAATGTTGTTCAGCAACCGGCATCACTTTGGATATGGTACAACTTCCGACTCATGAGAACTTCACATATGGAATGCATAATCTTAAAAACGACAAATGTTATATGCCCGTCGACTTTGCCTCTATTTTTGTCAATGAAAATATTGATGACATGAAAGTAAGTACGATTTTCTTAATTTACAGTTATAGTGGTATATAATATACTAGCTGTGCCCCGCGCTCCAGAGGGAAATAAGCGTCCGAGCGTTTTGTAAATTTTGATTTACCGTAAATACTATGCGTCAAAATAGTATGATATAAACGGCAATAATTATCAACATAGAGTTACCTTGGTGGATAGCATGATTTATTTTCATAAGTGTCATAATCTAAAGAATACTTCATTCTTTTAAGCCCTTACTTTGCGTATTTCAGGGATGCTTTTGCATACATGTTGAAACACATAATTATTATTTTGTCACCAAAAGCCTACACATCAAATTTCAGATCACCCACATGAGGAATTAAGTATTGCCTTTACCAACTTCTGAACCCTATTTCACCCCCTTCAAATTTATTTTTGAGACATAAATTGCGTATGTGCCTTTCCCAGGTTATAATCGACCTTCTGGTCTCAGGTTATAAAGATCAGATCAGCGATTTACATGATGACATACACTCCTTTACAATTACGAATTACGCTAATTACAAAACTTGTATGAGTAAGGCGTTTGCATATCGTGTTTCTCCAGTTGCTGCAAGCGCTAGTGAGCGAGGGCGTGGCGCGCGGGTGGGTGCGTCCGCTGTCGCGCGTCACGTACGCGCCGCGCGACGCGCCGCGCGCCTTCCGCCTGCTCGCCGCCGGCCAGCACCGCGGCCGGGTGCTGCTCAACCTCGCCGACACCCACGCCGACTCCGACACACAAACACGCACCATTCCAACACCCATACAGCCCAAGTAAGTGTCATATATCTTTACATTCACAGTATTTAAATACAGAATAATATTTACTTAGATTTGCACTGATTACGCACTCCCAGAGGAGATTAGAAACCCATTGTTATGTAGCCAGCTACCGACACTTCCCTGAATATGGCTTGAATGGAGTTATAATGAATCGGAAAATGTAGAATGCTTACTATGGGCTTGAAATATGTTCTTTTTACTGTTGCAGACTTATCTGTAATCCAAATTGTTCGTATGTGGTTGTAAGCAGCGATGGTATCCTCGGTCTGCAATTTGCTAATAGACTTATAGAGCAAGGCGCTAGAAAACTAGTTCTGCACTGTGAGAAACAGTGGCCTCATTTCTTTTTAAAAATCAGGTAAGTCGATATTTGTTTACTATTTTTTACGAAATGGTTGGTTTGAGGTTATTTATATTGATGAAAAACTTGGAACTTCCTAACCTGTATGAATAGTTACATAGATTACGTAGAGAAGCTCTGCCTAATTAGGGATCAGATGAGCGTGTGTAAAGAAAGTCCTGGGATATTTATTTATTAATTCATACTTGTTGATTTATGTTAAAGGGCATGGCAAAATTCTGGAGTTGAAATAGCACTTCCAACAGAAGACCTAGCTAGTCGCAAAAATGTAAATAGACTGCTTGAAAACACTATGCGGTCAGGTCCTATCGAGGGTATCTACTTGATAGCTACAGCTATTAATAATACTACAAACGAGCCTGAAGTTTCAGCTGCATTGGCTAATTTGGATATTGTTTCGAGAAAACTTTGTCCCTCTATAAGGTTATTATACCCGTCTTTACATTCTGCTTTAATTATTATTATATTTACGCAGTCTGTATAATTATGATTGTGGTTCCAGATACTTTGGAATAATAAGCACTAATGAGTCTATTGGAATGCAAACTTATTTGACTAGATTGGTGGACCGCTTACCAGTTACTAAAGTAACCTTGCCATACCAAAAAGTAAGTTGTTTTTTAACTGTTTTCCAATTAACAACACCGCCGTCAGTTCAGTTTATTTAATGAAAAAACGGTAATGATTTAAATATCTCTTGACTACGTCTTCGGTCTTCCCCTTGATCTTCAGAGATAGTCAATATCGATTAATACATTTCGTCTGTTAGGAAGGGTACGATGCTACAACAAGTTACGTTGCTTGGAGAAGATTCGCAGTGGATGCGACGGAGTGTGCGTTGCGAAGCGCACATACAATATTGCGAGCACAGCCACGAGAAAAACTAGTACCAACGCTATTGCAACAACTGGCTACGATTTCAGGTAAGGGTATTCTAATTATACTTTTATTATTATGTCTGAAATTAATTTGTACCAGCTGTAGTATTTGAATCCAATCTCATAAAGATACCGCCCAAAGAGTAGCTATTTATGTTTCGCCTTGTGTTAAATTAATTTAAATATTTATAAAAAAAATTAAGGCTTTTTGGAACTAATGAGGTTCCATTTAATTAGAACTAGTGTGAATATTATACTTTTTAACAAGATAATGATTTATTCAGCCTAAAAGTCTGGAACGAATCTTGTTTTATATTATTATTTTCAATTATAGATATCACAATACCCGAAGATGTCGCAGATACCGCTACTCTAGAAGATTTAGGCATCGGGAATGAAAAATCACAATGTATCGAAGTTTTTCTACGAGACAAGCACAATCTTTGCTTGTCGGAAGAGCAAATTTTAAAGCTTAGAATTGAAAAGTGAGTACAAGTTTGAGAAAAATTGTAGTCTTGGTCTGGAATAGTTTACAGTTATTCAAGAAACTTTACCAATTTACAGAATAAAGGAATTGCAGAAGACAGTTACTGAATGTGACTTAGAGGATGTCAAAGGTTTACATACGTTCTTCTCCTATGTGGGCTCGGATGAACTACTCTCTACAACTGAAATGGTGTTCTTGCCAACTCTTACTAGCAGCGCTACAATGGTATGTAGATTTAAATGAGCATCGACATAACATTGTAATTATCCATAGCTTGTTGTCATTTTGGACAATAAGATAAGTTTTAATTATACTGAGCAACATTGCGTAATGCAAAATACATTTAGTTCTTCTTGCATTTAAACAAGATTATTGACAGTGAACCTATTTAACCTGAGCTAATGCACCGTTTACCTAGTTTTTTTGTGATTTGACCATCACTTGATTTGAGGGTGAAACATTTAGTTCTCATTAGGAGATTTTTTTCTCAATATGAGATGTCTCATCAAATTCCACGTTTAAATATTTTTGTTTAGAATATGACAAATCATCAAGGTATATTACGATAAAAAAAGTTTACATGTTAATTTTGAAATCTTTCTTTTTATAATTATATATTTAAAATATATCATAAAGAGTAAAACATAAATAAATGGAATAATATTCTTATATACTCGTATGTATAAATCATTGTTACAGAAAGATGATGAATTCGACGTCAATGAAACCTATCTATGTATAGTACCTGGAATGGACGGCCACCATTACAGGTTCAAAACCATGTGTGAGCTTCTCAAGTTGCCCGCACTTGTGCTGCAACCAGGTTTTGACAGACTTCACGAGACCGTCAAGGAAACTGCTGAAAGATTTGCTGAGGTAGAGGATTCATTGGCCCTTATAAAATATTCTAGGTTACTTTAGGTTCTAGGTGGACTACCGCCCGGCGGTAAGTGGTCACTGATGCCTTTGGACAACTGAAATATCAATAAAAAAATTGCTGAGGTGTTGTTGAACTTATGGAGCTATTTTGAAAAGCCTCCTGTTAAAGCACGGTGGAAAGCTATATGTAGCTTAATTCTATACTCTCATGGTCCGCCAAAATCACGCCTGACTAAATCGTGGATAATCCCGAACTCACTTCTACGACCTGATATTCCAATTGAAATTTTAATTAAGAAAATTAATTGAGGCATAACTTTACAGGTACTTTTGAGAAAGGCTGGATTGAAAAACAACTTTTACATCTTAGGCTATGAGAGTGGAGTCCTAGTAGCTTTAGAATTAGTGGCTATACTGGAACAACATGGTAAGAATTCACAGGAATTATTATATAAAAATAAGAAGAAGGTTTATTGTATCAAATAAATCATCACATTTTTTGTTCCAGGTCTGACAGGCACCCTATTCTGTATCGGCAATGGTCCTGATGAATTCCATGCTGTACTTGAAGATCAGCTTAGCGAGTACGGATCAGAGGAGCATCTACAAGACGCAGTGGCGCGGCATATGTTTGCGTTAATAGCGGAAGGCAAAACGACAGACTTAGAACGCGCATTGCACAGTGCGACCACTTGGGAGCAGAAAGTGGAAGTATGTGTTAGGCCACTTCTCGGCCACGTAGCACACTCAGCGCAATACGCACGACAACTCATAGAAGGAGCTTACACAAGAATTATGCAAACAAGGAGCTACACTGTGCAGCCACTGTCACTAAGGTCACGACTGGTGTTAATCCAGGCTGCGGGATCTCAAAAAACTTCAATAGCCATGTTGCAGCGTTACTCACAGCAGCCAGTCTTCGTGCATCAATTGCGAGCGCCCCTCGCCAACGCCATGAAGGACTTGCGCTGCGCTGCGGCCATTAACCACCACATACAGCCTGAGATACTTGCGGAGTTCAAAAAGAAGAATCTCTGCGAAACCTACCTCGTTAACAGAGACATTTTTATGACAAAAACAGATTATAGTTAAAAAAATATTGAGTATATTTAGTAACTATTCTTACAATATAAAAAATGCAGAACTGAAAGGAAAAATACTTTCTTCATTCGGTACTTTCAAGTAATTAACGGGAAAAGGACAAATTATTTATTGAACATGTTAATGAATTAAACTTATTTATTATGGTAGTACTGATATTGGTTTGATTTGAAGACCTGCCCCCTTATTCAGCTGAAACAAACTTCTTCGGCGAGCCGCTTCACGGAGGCTTCGGTTATCTCTCACATGATAAGTCGTATTAGCGTAGTTAGCGAAAGAGACAGAGCACGGATGCCGCGACGATACATCCTCGAGTTAGTATCATTTTCCTTACAGAATCGAGCCCCTGAAATTCTTCTTCCAATGAACTGATATTTACATATAACCGTACAAGAAACAACATTTCGTTTCTTGACTCTTCATCTTTTTAATATAGTTTTCACGTAATAATTTACTTAATAATGAGCTGTACCTCCTTCTATTTCCATGCGTTGCTTGTATAATCATAGAAGTTAAACCCTTTAAGATGATACAAAAAACTAATATCTAGTAACTAATTCCGCTGGATCTCCTTCGAAGGTGAAATCATAATATTAATGATAGCTGACTCACATTTACATCCAGGGAATGTGTCCTCACTCCTGGTTATTATAATCGATAATTTGTTATTTACTTTGTTCACACTATGAATTGATGATACCTATAATTTTGAAGTACCTAAACCGGGAAGAAGAGTCAAGAGGACTCTTGGTATTTATCAGCAACTACACAAATTACACCTTTGTGTTCTATAGGATATATTTACTCCCTAGATATTATACATTTTTTTTTTATGACACATGGGCCGACAAACTAGCGGGCGGTCCACCTGATGGTAAGTGATCACCGCCGCCTACGGACATTTGCAACACTAAGGGCATCGCCAATGCGTCGTCGACCCTGAGACGTGAAGTTGTTAAGTCTCAAGTGCCTGTAATTTCACCGGCCCCCTTACCTTTCTAACCGAAACACAGTAACACAAGTGCACTACTGCTTCACGGCAGAAATGGGTAAGGTGGTAGTACTTCCCCGGACGAACTCTGCACTAAGAGCTCTACTACTAGGACCTCATTAATGTATGTGTATTTGTACTTAATCAGATGCATTTGCATAAATAACAGTAATGTATGTGTGGAAACCCCTAATTGATTTCATAATCAGTTACATAAATATTACCTTATGACTTTGACTTGGATTATTATGGCTCTCTAGTGAATTCTACAGCCAATACAGTCTACTTGGTTATTTGTGTATTTTATGGCCAGCACCTCATCTCACACTAATCAAGAACCATTACTTCGGTCTTGTGGGCATTGTTCAACGTATTATATGACTAGCACCTCGTCTCACACTATTCAAGAACCATTACTTCGGTCTTGTGTGCAATGGTCGTTGATTATACGATCAGCAACTCGTCTCACACTATTCAAGAACCATTACTTCCGTCTTGTGTGCATTGTTTGATGTATTATATGACCAGCACACCTTGTCTCACACTAATCAAGAACCATTACTTCGGTCTTGTGTGCAATGGTCGTTGATTATACGATCAGCACCTCGTCTCACACTATTCAAGTAGGTACCATTACTTCGGTCTTGTGGGCATTGTTCGACATATCAAACGACCAGCACCTCGTCTTACACTATTCTAAAACCATTACTTCGGTCTTGTGTGCAATGGTCGACGTATTATACGATCAGCACCACGACTCACACTATTCAAGAACCATTACTTTGGCCTTGTGTGCATTGTTCGATGTATTATATAACCAACACCTCATCTCACACTAATCAAGAACCATTACTTCGGTCTTGTGTGCAATGGTCGACGTATTATACGATCAGCATCTCGTCTCATATATATCAAATACCCACGACTCGTTTTAAGATTCGTGCGTCGCAGTAGCGGGAAACTGTAATAGCCGGTTGCGGGGCTTGTACGGTTTCCAATGTTTTATATTAACAAGGTTTTAGTTATATACCCTTTATGGTACTTTCATGACGTAAGTCGTGACATATGGAGAGGATATTGATTTAATACAGTAAGGAAGGATTTTACTAAAATCGTTCATCATAAAGAGTTTATGATGATCGAACCCAAAGATATGTGCTCGGGGGTGGAATCTATGTAGAATTTCAATAGGTCAACATAAAAAATGGTAGTGTGTGTTCCTTTCGTCTCGTATTGAATCATAATGGTTGATGTTGAAATTAATAAGACCTTTCATCCCTTGTCGGATCCTAGCATCAAAATACTCGTAAGCATATCAATATGCCAAACCTGATACTCCTAAATTAAAATGTGATTTTAGCCCCATTGAAGCTAATAAAATGTAACAATACAAACAGAATACACTCCGTGGGATTTTCTTTTACACACATCGCCCTATATATGTCATTGTGTTGGTCTTACAGCATTAGAAACGTAATAACTATTTTAGTATACTAAATCTACTTTCACACCTATTACCTATAACGATCTTCATTTGTGTACAATAGATAGCTTGATACTGACGTCAAATCTTATATTAGGGGCTAATAACGAAAATAACACTTTCTAGGGCCACTATTTTATTTACATGTAATAAACTTTTCTGCGTCAGTTGTTATACGAAATAAATGTCACACAGGTTTTTCTTTTCAAAATGATCAAGGGTGTCAGGTCGCAAATGTCGGTTGATGATGGCAGTGCAGCGCAGGTCCCTAGTGATATACGCTAGAGGCACATGAAGCTCGTGGACGACGAGCGGTTGTTGCGAGTAGCGCTGCAGCGAGGACGAGCTGGATGCAGCGGGCGGCGAGTGTGTCCCTGCAGCGCGCAGCAGCACGATCTGTGAGCGCAGCGGCTGCGGCTGTCCGCTGTAGCGCCGCACTTGCACGATGCGAGCGTACGCGGCTTCGATGATGCCTCGCGTGTACTGCGACGAGTGTGTCACGCGCGGTGCTAAGATCCTCATGCAACTATCCACTTTTTCCTCCCAACTTGAACAATCATGCATTGACGTCTCTAATTCCTCTACGCCGCTGCCTGCCATTATCGTGAACATATGTTTTATCACTGCATCTTGTAGTTGTTCTTCAGACTCGAATTCTTCCAACATTGTTTGGAATACAGTTTGGAATTCTTCAGGTGGATATCCAATACAGAATACTGTACCACTGATACCTGAAACTATAGTTTAGCTATTATAAAAACACTAGCCGGTTTAAATTGAAATTAAATAGGACATACTTTCACTAGAACCTAACAAAACCTACCATGGTTTTCCAATATAGCCGCTGTCTCCAAAGCAACAGTTGCACCACTTTCATAGCCTACAAGGTAGAAATAATTTGCTGTTCCCAATTTTTCCAAAATTATCTGTTGAAAAAATGTTAGAGTTAATCAAAATTTACGTAGGAGCATAAATAGTGGAGATATACAAAATAAATAAAGCAATATTCTGAGACATTCGTAAGTAGAGCTGGTACACCAAGCCGCAAAACAAACGAACAAACTAATACTACCAAGCATGTGAGAGATAAGCTCTCCGAGGCCTCCGTGAAGCGGCTCGCCGACGATGTTTGTATTAGCTGAATAAGGGGGTTGATTAGCAGTCTAGACGATTAGTCTGATTTGTAAGATTAAATTCGTGATATTCAAAAGAAATATAACTGTTATTTTAAAATTATGAAATTTTATTAACCTTAGCATATCTCTCAGCGGTATCTTGCAGAGTCTCGTGGATATTGTCGAGCCCTGGTTGGAGTACAAGGGCCGGTACCTTGAGCAGCTTACAAAGATTTCGGAATTTCTCATGATGACCTTCAAGCCCTGGTACTATGAACAACTGTTGAGTTTGTTCGTCACAAAATTCTATGGTACTCTGAAAGTAGTAGAAAAGTAGATCATTAGTAGTAGATACCTACTTACAAAATTAAACAAACATGAAAGAACACACACAATCAACAACACAAAGAACACAAGACAATAAACTCTATAGTACAGGTAATTAAATTTTCTACAACTCACATCGTTCAGTGCCAGAGATGGTAGTGGCACCAAGTCGATGGTACCTAGAAGTTCATCAGTGTCAACAAAAGTGAAGAAAGTTTCTAAGCTGCTTATTTTCCTATAGCCCAATTGAGTTATAGTATTGTTCAGTTCTATTACTCTGTAATATCAAATAAAAAACGAATTAAATATAATTACAAAAGATTTGTGTAGCGGAATTCAATGCTAAATTATAAATGTATTATTTACTCTTTTAACTGCATCTCCGACAATTCATCTTCTCTCAGTGCTCTTCCACAGGTGTCACGCAAAAATATACAAACTTCTTTAAGTTTTTCTCGATTAACCCCCATTTCATGAAGTGAAGTGTGTGTGTCGATAAAATTACGACCTGTAAATTTTGTAAATGTTGTTAATAAATTATTACAATTCTTTATTCACAACTTAAAAATAAGAAATTTGAACATTAGGATGCCAGCAGATGCATAGGTAGGTTTCATGTTTGTATATTTTACCTAATAATAAAAGTAATAGAAGTCAGTTCACACACCCCTCAAACTAGGATTGGGTGTGCAAAGTGTAGCGGGCAGGTCATCTATCATAATTTACCGAGAGTACCTACATACACTGTTGTGTATTGTGCATGTACATACCATGTTTCATATAATTCGTCAATGGTATATGCGTTGTTTGCATTGTATACGCTTGGACCATGGGAGTTGTAGGCGCGTAAATTAAACAAAGATTTATCGAGGTGCCTCATTAAGTGATTCCGGTGACCAGAGACTCGTATTTTGGCCGGAGAATAAGCGTATCTATTCAAAAAGACAACGTAACCAGCCAGTTTTGGGGACATTACATATAGACAGCTTTAACTATTAAAATCTAGTTTTTATAGGGTCTATTCATTTCATAGTGTTATTCTAAGGGGGAGCCCTATCTTCAGCAATGGACATCCCTGGGCTGATATGCTGATAGTGTTATTCTGGATAAAGTACATGAATAAAAGGGGATCAAACTAGACCAAATTTTATACATGGAAAAATGAATATAACAACTCAATAATTATTATTTTGAGTGCTTTTTGACTGACCGTTGTGTTTGTGCTACAAGCGTGGTATTTTATTTATTTGAATGGTAATGACGTGTGATGACACTACACACACAACAATCAAACACACTAAAAGTAATGGATCATCATCATCAGCCTATCTCAGTCCACTGCTGGACATAGGCCTCACCTATGGCACGCCACTGATCTTCAGCTCTTTGTTTCCAACCGCTGCCAGACAGCTTGCGTATATCATCGCTCCATCTAGCTGGTGTAATTGTCCGTCTATTTGTTTGCGATATACAAATCGTGGGCGCGAGGAGTGGAATTTGCAAACGTCTATACGCGGCAGCGCCATCAAACAAATTGATTGTTGCGGGCGCCGCGCCGCGCCGTCTCGCAGAGGTCAGGTGACGCGCTTGAGTTCGTTGAATCGTTTGCGCGTGTGTGTGACAGCACGATTATAGGGCTAGGAACAGGCGGGCTGCGTTTTAATACGGGTGGTTTACACTGACCGATTTCCGTAAATAACAAAACATTAAAAAGAAAACGTACCTATTTTATAATCCATTTGGATCGAGAATCATCCTACTACTATTATAAAGGCGAAAGTTTGTAAGTATGGATGTATGTATGGATGTTTGTTACTCTTTCACGTAAAAACTACTGAATGGATTTGAATGAAACTTTACCACAATATAGCTTATACATCAGAATAACACATAGGCTACAATTTTTGAGGTTTCTAATGTGAGGTCGTAAAAAAACACATTTTTTGCGCTTACATTGCAAACGCTGACTGAATCCTACAAGATAGATCAAAACAATGTACTACAGTATTGTACAACTTAAAAAGGTCTACAAAAAAGTCCATGATGGTAAATGTTTATCTCTTAGGAATAACCCACAATAACCATTTTTTATCCTTTACTTTGTACAAGAAATAATGGCTTATTTACGAAGCGATTTTAAGCAATACAGTATTAATCCTTATCCAATTAAGTATCTTAAATACATTGTGCATTTAATAAAGATCAATATGGCTTTTTACAGCATGTAAATTAAATAAATATTTTCGAAGATATCACAGATTTAAAATGCAGAGTCATAGCAATTTCGGCGATAAATACCGTTTCGGTGATAAATACCGGCAGCGGTGCCAGGCGAACGGGGCGTGGAGGGAGCGGGGTAGGTGCGGTGGGGAAGAAGTGGCTCATCGCTGAGTGCGCGACCCGAACGCGGGCAGACGCGTGAGGGCAGACGTCGTTGACGGTTGTGTCCGTTTTGCGAATTTTCAAGGCACTAGCGATTTGATAAAAACGTATGGTCGCCTACTTTAAGTAATATAGGCCTAAGGTTAGTTATTGCCAGGTTTCTTTTTGGTTAGGAGTTACACGTACAAAAAGATACTTCATTTTTCAAATTACTTCATTGATAATTCAATTACTATATAGATAGGTTACTTACAGTTAATTATAACAAATTATATAAATAGGTTAATTATAACGAATTACTTCATTGATAATTGAATTACTATATAGATAGGTTACTTACCGTTAATTATAACAAATTATATAAATAGTTTAATTATAACGAATTACTTCATTGATAATTCAATTACTATATAGATAGGTTAATTAAATAGGCAAGGATTGCATTAAAGTACAATCATAACAATAACTACCGTACTGTATTTTTTGGAAGTATAGAAACAACACGTACTTAAGAATTATGCCGCGAAAGCGTAAGTCTAATCTTTCCCAAAGCTGTAATAAAGCTCGAACTATGAAAGTAGCTAGACTTAACGAGACGTTTCCACAAGCCGAACTGCGAAGGCTTAAACAAGCAGAGCGTGAGGCAGCTCAAAACCTGAAGTCCACGCGAACGAAGTCGCGGGCAAAAGCTAGTATAGAATAATGAGGAAAGATTTGTATGTATGTATGTTTGTTACTCTTTCACGCAAAAACTACTTAGCGGATATGGATGAAACTTGACATATAGATAGAGCATATCCTGGAATAACATATAGGCTACTTTATATCCTGGGAAAATGTGATATCCCTCGGGAACGCGGGTAAAACCGCGGGGGACAGCTAGTTAGTATATATACCTCTTTGAATTTGACCAGGATGCAAAACTGCACCTGTATAATGCATTGTTTTGTAAGTGCAATATTATTTGAAAATTCACCATACTTTCAAAATTATTTGTGTAGTTATCGAAAGTATTGATCAATCTGTATAAAAAAAATGCATGTTGCTCATTGGCAAGTGTAGGTATTAATTAAGGAGAGCAAGACAGAATCGGCATTTTTTTATGTTCCCAATAGTTCGTATAAGATTTGTAAGGTAATAGAACAACCTTATAAAACAAAAGTTTTAACATTTTCTTTAGGTAAGTACATAATATTGTCTGTAGTAGGTATTGGGCATAAAAGTATCTATTTTAGTTTTTTCTTGGTCGATAATGTTAGGTCTAATTTGGTCTCCTTTCGTTTGACAATCCAAGACACAACAATATATCCATAAATTTTATGTAAAATAATATGTAAAGTAAATTTGTTTTTCTGTAAATTTCTAATTATATGATTCATTATATACTAGCTGTCCCCCGCGGTTTCACCCGCGTTTAGTTTGAAGTTGCTCAGACCAACAAAACACGTTGTACCGTACAAACTTTGCACCCCCGTTTTACCCCCCTATGGGTTGAATTATCAAAAATCCTTTCATAGTGCTCTCCTACGTTATAAAAGGAACCCCTGTGCAAAATGAAAAGTTTCTAACCCTTATAGTGTAGGCCCTGTGTTGATATGTCTGTCAGTTAGTTTCTCCTTTTATACATATACAGGATGACTGGTGAGATACCTTCGATACTTATGGAGAGTACTCGGTACTCATACTGCACGTGTTCAAGGCAATTAAGGATAACAAAAGCTAGACCGACCTCGGATGTTTCGGAGCTTCAAAGTCTTTTGTTACCTGATAACATAACATAAACAATAATACCGATAATAAATATTTACTGTCTAAAAATATGAACACATTTCTTCGTAATTCTTCGTAATAGAGAATGGCGTATCGCTATAAAGAGTGTTTCAATATGTGGGTTTTAACGCAAACCAACCAACTTGGGCTCACTTCAACGTTATAGGGAGTTTATCGTTATAAAGGATAACGTTATAAAGAGTTTACACTGTAATAATTATATATACATACTGGGTGTCAGGGAAACGCTCCCGAAGCCAGGAGGTAATTAATATACTACCTAAACTTAAATGAATACAAATAAAAATTTTCTCCGCAAATGTGTTTTTAAAGATGTGATATTTCATTAACACGCAATGAAAAGCGGACAACTCTCGCGGTCAATGACACGGCACGAGCGAACACATTCAGTGGTAGGTTAGGTACGTACGTACGGCAATACGGCATCCTATATCCTATTGCACGGGCCGGCTGCACTAGGCACGCACGCGTGCGGCCCGCAAAAATGTGCATGACGATTAGGTAGTACTTTCGGCAAGCAGCAAGCGGGCGGTGGCGGCTTCCTTTGTGTGCGCCATAGATCAATTAGGATAGGCGACATTTTGAATTGTGCCTACGCATTAGCTTTCAATGACAAATTATTTTCTACTTGGTTCAAAATTACGTCAAATGTTACTCGCGACTTAGTATTTAATTCAATAAAATGTTACCGAAGATTCTTCGAAAGAATCTTCTTATTGAATTAAATACTATGTCTCGAGTAACATTTACGTAATTTATATATTAGTTATACGTAATTACGAAAATAATTTGTCATTGAAAGCTAATGCGTAGGCACAATTCAAAACTCCAGAGAGTTGACACCTCTGTTCACACTTATCACATGCCCGGTGAAAGAGATAAAGATAGTCCTCTCTTTCATACATTGCATTCGCCCGCACTGTGACGTCAAAGCTGTTCGGCCGGGGCAGTGCGCTGGAGTTCAATAACCGCCCGTCAGCTGATTAGTAATGCGTTTTACATTGCTTTTTTTTAGAAAAAGTTTAAATTACGTGTTTAACATAAAATAATCGTTTCATTAAATTGTTCTGATACATTTTTCTGTAAATAATGCAAGAAAAAATCCAAAAATTTACAAAAAAAAATCGTTTTTTTTTTCATGGATTTGTATTCACAATCAGCAACCTTATCACCTGTTTTCGTTTTCGGAAGCGTTTCCCTGACACCCAGTATAGTTAATGATGAGAGTATGTTCCTATCACAAAGTAATACTCACTGGAGTTTGGGACACATCAACCTCAATTCGGTATCCAGCGTATTGGCCAAGGATGTCATATATTCATTATTGTCATCTTTTCCTTTCGTATTAAATACATAGACTCCTTCAATAGGTCCACATTGCTGTACCTTGGATAACAAGTTACCAACTGCTTTGGGTTCATTTAGATTTTCAGACAATGTATTTACTTCAATACCCTGTTTTCGCCAGAATCTGATTTTTGAAAGAATCTATTAGTACATTAGAATCAGGATTTTAAAAACAAAGCAAGCTACCATATAATAAATAACTTACTGTATTTTTAGGCGGTAGTACATGCTTAAGTTTGGGTTGTGTATGCATATTTTTCTGGCACCGCGGCTAATCAATATGTCCACTAATCGTAATGCAAATGTGTCGCCATCACAGATTAGAAGCTGGTTAAAATCTGGGGTGAATGTTATCCTAAAGACAAGCAATACACAGAATATGATAAAATATAGAATATCAATGGTCTGTTAGGTATTCTGTACCTAACAACAAAACTACCTACTAACCAAAATATTAGTTACTAAAATATAAAACGCTATATAATGGTAGGTATCTTTATTATTCAAGAAGGTAGAGGTCCTAGGCATATACTTATTTGTCTCACTGTGTTACCTGTCGGTCGATGTCAGAGCAGTGTGCGTCCCGGCGTGGGTGTCGGCGAGGTCGAGCAGCACGCGGCCGCGGTGCTGGCCGGCGGCGAGCAGGCGGAAGGCGCGCGGCGCGTCGCGCGGCGCGTACGTGACGCGCGACAGCGGACGCACCCACCCGCGCGCCACGCCCTCGCCCACCAGCGCTTGCACCAACTGCAGAAACACGACACACCTTACTCGCGCACCGCACACAGCGAATATACCTTCGTACCTACTCCCAATGGGTCGAGCGCATATACCTCTCTTTCCTTTTCGTTGGTTTCAGCAAAAATTGAAGAAAAATCGACTGTTACGTAGGACTGACATTCAAACAAATGATACATTCCGAAAGTGAACTTTTCGCGTCTTTTGATTTGATTCGTATCTAATAGGTAGCCATATCTCGCACAACAGCTTAAAGATGTCTGAAAAAACCAAAGCGAGTCATAAAAACAATCCTGGAACATTATCAATACTTGTATTAGAAAAATGCTTACATTTTTGTACTTTTGATTTAAGGAATTGATGATAATGTCACAACCCCTTCCCTTTGTAGTAGAGTGAACCATGTCTCCAAAACTATTATCACGGGAATTTCCAATAAAATCATCTGAAATAATAAAAAGTAGCAACACATCATTAGCATATCAGCATTCTCATATAAATAAAGTAGTCAAGTATCATCAGCGAATAATCAGATCGAGTAAATTGTGTTATGTAAATTAAAAGAAAGAAAGGTCATAAAATAAAGCAACTTTCCATTTATATCAACTGTGGTAAGAATTTTTATGACTAGGTGCTTAAACTATACCAGTGAGGTAATCTTCTGATTTACAGCTCGACAATTAGCCTTGGACAAATCATAAAAAACTACTGAACAAAATTTATATAGAATAAGACCTCGGTCAACGTTCTGCATTATGACAGATTTATTAATTATCGAAGTACCTTTTAACTGAGGAAATAGTTTGAGCAAGAAGTGTTTCTTGTGGATGTCACTAACAGTCGTGAAGACCTTACAGCCGTAGGCCAAGGCTATTGATATCGCAGCTTGGCCCAATGCTCCAGCTCCGCCGTGCACCAGTACTGTCATGCCAGGTGTTAGTTCACTCTTTATGACCTATCGATTTAGTTAAACCTGAGATTAGTATTAAACAGTAGCATGGTTGTATTCGATGTAATCCTAAAATAATCTCCAGCACATCCGATGCATCGGTAGGAAAAATCACAAAAGAAACGAATTTATATGAAGCGTATTCTAAATTTTACTATCAGTTTTGAATGTAACCTACATTTATTATCAAACTATTCAATACTAGCAAAGAAGTCGCTGCCGATATTTAGAGACTAGACTGCTATTGCTCCTAAAAGGTAAAAGATAAGTGTAAGTGGTACCACATAAAGCCGAAAAGGAAGCTCAGTTTAGCGTTTGGGGCTAAGTAAATTAGGTGCTTCATTTAGAGGAGAAATAGGCTAAAGTCAATTGCCATTTTTAGGATCTGGCTCTATAGAATGTCTTTGAATAATAGACATTTGTAACAACTCTGTTAAAATGATTGTTCCCACCTCTCCGTAACTCCACTGAAGTCCATCCCGAAAGAATTGTTATCTTGACAACCTTCACTCTTGAAAGCTGCATCTCCACTGGCTCTTCCAACGTCATAGTAATTTAACCCAGCGTATTGAACCTATATAAAGTATATAAACACATTATAATTAGGCATGTTGTTCGATGCTTGTAGTAGCTTAACATATTTTAATGTTTTAAACAGTAACCTGACTAATGGCGGTATTCGCCAACCCTCTGGTCGCGGGAAGCGTCGACCAGGCGCTTAGAAATATCATGAAAGACGCGACGAGCCTCCTGTCCCCCACGGGTCTAATGTCTCTACCCCAAATAGCTCAAATATGTAACCCACATAAAAGTTACAATATTGAAATTATATCATGTAATGGAAAAGTAGATCACTTTTTAAATGTATATATTGGGCTCACCGTTACTGTGACACCAGGTCCAATGGGCTCGGGTGCGTCCTCCCAGTGCAAAGAGTCAAAATTCCCAACAGATACGATCTGCAACTTCTGATTATGTACTACCGACGAATCTGTATTCTGAAACACAATCAAAACAAAAAAAATTAAGTGAAAAATAAAAATAAAAAACACATATAAAACAAGTGTGGTTCGCACGCGGTCAAATTCAAATATTTTTATTCAAATAGGCCTTTTCAAGCACTTATGAATAGTCAGACTCTAATACCGCTTCGGAAGGTTCTTTTTTACTGAGAAAATCCGGCAATAAACGCAGCAATTACTCTCTTTAAAACGATCTTAGATTTATTACAAAATATTGATTTTGTCTCACTGACAAAACATGTGTGTTTTCGCAAAAATGAACAACTAATGAATATCTAATAATAAAAATATACAAACAAACTAAAGCTGACCAGCCCCCACAAGCTGCACCTGTTCACAAGTATGATGCATGTGGCAGCCATACAACGCCGCCGCAAGCAAAGGCATTTATGTGAGCATGACTACCTTAAGCTTGAATTTTGAATTTTAAAATACACACAAAGTGTTATCACTGTGACAATAACATGTTCATAAAAGCTTACGTAATAGCCTGGTAAAAATGAAACCTTAAGAAAACTATGTTACTAGCTACCTATCTCAATCTCTCGCAGGTTTAATCTATGGAGGACCGAGGTATGAGACTCCTCCATTTAAAAGGGAAGCTTGTATACAGGGTGTTACAAAACTACCCGTAAAGCCGAGTGTTAAACACCAAAATTTTATGTACATAACCGTGTTGGATATTATTTTTAAGTAACTTTTATTTACATTGCTTGTTAATGAGATTTTCGCTTTTACTTTAAAAATAAATTCAGTAACTTTAAATTAGACCTCCATAAATGCTCTCCGTGGGTCCAAACTGAATATGGTTTTGAATTAAAAAAAAATGTTTTTCTTTCAATAAATATATTTCATAGTAACGTGATAAGCGTCCTACCCTAAAATTTAATTGGCTTGTTTATTTTTTTGTTGCGCAACCCATATTGTTTCATTACCTAATACTATAGTTGTACCAAAAGTTGTCCCTTTTTTATGTTATGTTGCCCGGCACTCAGGCAGGGTCTCCATGATATAAAATAGTCGGTAAATAATATGTTATACCTACCTACCAATACCGGCAAAACCATTAATAAAAAGTAATTAACGAATACTCACAGCACACCTTTTTAGTAGCTTTGTTACTTCCAACACTTCACAGTCTTTTGCTACTGCTGGAATATCACGAAATTTAATTCCTTTTACATACACGCCGCGGCAACTAGAAACATTTTGTTTAAAATTAATGCTGATGATGTGGTAGTCGGAGATTTGTTTATACAGTGGGTAACATTAAAAAAACATTCGATTTTATATGAGCGAATCATTTGCCCACTCGAGCAGCTCCGAATAACCCCGAATGCCATGAGATAACAAAGACGTACTGACTGTGTTGCCAACTCAATTAAATCGAAGGTTTCATAAAAAAAACGTGCAACGTGAATTGGACTCCTGCACGGAGGTGCTGTACATAGCATACAATTGTACGTTTTTACATAATTACGGGATTGATGTAGGCAAACAAGTTCTATGAGCGTAAAAAAATGATTTTGGAAAAGACAGCAGTGACTAATAGGCATACACTGTAGTGTCACAAAAAGGTTCCCTTTTACCATTTGCTACGGAGCCCCCAGAGCCAGTGGCGTAGCTACCGGAGGGCTAGACGGGGCAGTGCCCCGGGGCCCCCAAGCTCTGAGAGCCCCTCGGACTCTGACATACAAACAGTGGCGTAACTACTGGAGGGCTAGACGGGCAGTACCCCGGGCCCCCAAGCTCTGGAAGAGGGCGGGATCAAACGATTGTTGGGGCCCTACTGAATTTTTTGCCCCAGGGCCTTTGGTTATCTAGCTACGCCACTGCCCAAAGCCAATGATTTGGTACTAAAATAATCAGCTCAATAAAAGGCGCCGCCAATGTATTAGAACATCGATATCAACGATTCAGAGAGCATTTTACAATCACCATACATATGCCGAATTATTTACTCTTACCTTGTTCTCTGTGTCGACTCTTGAACGTTAACTTTTACAACGGTTTTGTTGTCTATGCTGAGTAATTCCAATAAATGGGATTTGTTATCTATTTCGATACTTTCAATGTAAGTAGGAATCGAGAGTCCGTCGTGCTGTTGTCTCAGCACGTTGAGCTGCAGAAAGCTGTCCAGGAACGTTACCCAGTTATTTTGCCATAACAAGTATGCCTCAGATAGAGCTTCGTTAGTACGGTCGATGCCACGGAATGCGCCTCTGCAAACAGTCAATTAATGTATATTTTCCAAATACAATATTATTTTCGACTTTTCTAGCTTCATATAACATCTACTTCACTTACAATTCTGAAATATTTTCCGTTCATACAAATATTCAATGCCTACGAGACATTAATATATTTCTATTTTGGTCTCATCCGAGAGTAGAAACAATTTATCTTTACTTCTTCATCCATCTAGCTAATAAATGATATGCTAAACTAGCTGCCCCCGCGGTTTCACCCGCGGTCCCGAGCGATGTTACATTTTCGCAGGATAAAAAGTATCCTATTTGTTATTCGAGGATATATTCAATCTATGTGCCAAGTTTAAGTCAAATTCGTCAGATAATTTTAGCAGAACTGTCATTGATGCAAAAAATAAAAGTTCTGTTGTTCCGATCGCTATCAAATTTCCCAGGAAATATCATGGAAATCAGTTCAATCGTTTTGGAGTCTATGGGGAACATACATACACAAATCAACTCCTATATATCGCTCACCTAGTAATATATTATATTAGCACATCTTCAAAAATATCAAAATTGAGTTTTTACGGTCTAGGTATTCGAAAGTGCATCATTTATTAGTAAACAAACCTATAAAATCGACAGATATGATATGTTGCTCGGGTCAACCTAAAGGCAAAAAGGAACTTACTTATAGGAATAACCTCGATCAAGTAACAATTGGTACACGGTGTCAGAATCAACATTCATAGCTCGATAACTACGTTCTTCGAAATCATCTAACATTTTCGATTGCGTCTTAGACGTTAATAGTTTTACCAAGTCTATAACTCCTGAGATTATCCTTTCGTTATTGTGATTTATGACCTGGAAAGTATAAAAGGAAGATACAAACAGTTAGATTAATTGATTGCCGATCTTCATACTTGGTTTGGTACATTTGAATGTTAAAAGGTAATAAGTGATTAACAGTCCCCTTATTCAGCTAATACGAACTTCATCGGCGAGCCGCGTCACGGAGGCCTCGGAGAGCTTATCTCTCACGTGATTAGTAGTATTAGCGTAGTTAGCGAAAGAGACAGCACGGAGGCCGCGACGAAGCATCCTCGAGTTATTATCATTTTCGTCACAGAATCGAGACGCAGATCCAAAATTCGATTCGTTAGATCGACGCTATAATATCGATTCGGATTCGGGATACATTTTGGATAATATTTACGATTCATAAAAATTAAGGTATAAGAAAAATATTTTTTGGTTATTGTCAATAGGCAAAATTATAGAATAGTTTTCGAATTTGTCCCGTAAAAAGTTCGATCATATACGGTTTACGAATAATTCGAAGAAAACTACCGAGAAAAAAAAATACAAATATTTACTTGCTTTTTATAAAGATCTAAAGACTCTTTTAGAAAATTTATTTTCCGTCTGATGGAAGTCTGTACAATGAGTTTTAGTGGCGATATCGTCGAAAAAGTCCATTTTTGCTTTGATAATCAGTAACTCCAGAAATAATGGTCGAACAGAAACAATAGTGAAGTAAAAATACATTTTTGCTTTCATCGATGATATCACCGCGACAAATCATCGCACAGACTTAAAATTTAGATGTTTTTTCTTATCTTATAATTTTTATGTCCTTTCCCTTAGTCTTTAAGTAACTAGTGTATACTATTATATAATAGCAAATAATTTGCTTTTAGTTTTGTGCACCTATTTGTGAGTCATTGAATTTATATACAGGCTGGTGAGTTACCTTCGATATTTATGGAGAGTACTCGGTAATATATAATAATAAAATTAGGTGCTTAATTTTTGACCAAAAGTTCTCTAAAAATAAGTGAAATGTGGATATTATACTCTCTTTGTTGTTTAAGTTGATCTAGTCACGAGCGACACGAGCTAGTCCGTCCCCCCCCCCCCCCCCTCACCCCCGCCCACAACCCCACTTCCTGTTGCATCACCGCACCGACTCATTAGTGTAAGCGCAAACGCCGACAGGTTCACATGTCCGTATTCCCGCTTCCTGCCTCGCCCCGCGATCGTAGATATTTAGTTTAATTAAATTCAATCTTAGTACATACGTATCAGAGGCTTAAAGAGCGCTGGTGCAGTGCACTCCCACTAAAATTGCATAATCCTATACATGTATTCTTTCTACTATGCGTATTCAATACAGTCTTAACTTAAAAGCAGACAACGTTTCAGCTTTACTAGAAACATAGAAACTATTTCCTACGCGTATATTTGGCGTCAAGTTGTAACGTGTGGAGTGCCAGCGATTGCGCTCCTATGAAACAAAGTTCAGTACGATTTCTAGCACTGTATACAATGAGTGCGAAAGAGAAACATCGACACAGTCCGACACGTGAAACAAAAGATTTTATATGAGAAATTAGCCTAATCTGGAGCACCGCTCACAGTTACTTTACGAATAGATTATCCGTTTTTCTTCTAAATAAGTATTAAAAAATAGTTTGTGCGCGACCATTGTGTTAAAAGGGAACAATACAGTGTATCTTTTATTAGGAATTGTGAAAACACTCTCGAAATGCGTCTCGAACTGAAGGCTATGCGGCCACCACGTCCCGAAATTGATTTACTCAAAAATGTGTTACGAAAAATAAATCTTTTACGTGTGTTTTTAAATCTGAACAATATTTCAAAACACCTTGTTGTTGTGTGAATGAGAAAAAAGCAAGAAATAAAATAATTTGTAAGCTCTAGTTTGACGTTGGTTTTAGTGAACCCCCACAAATAAATGTCACGAGCCGCCTCTGATACGTATGATTCCATTTTTTTTATACGCCGAAAATACCAAGGTTCTTGAACTTTTCAGTGGCTCTGTAGATTTAACCTTGTCTCAAATTCTATTGTCACATTCTACACTTTATTTAGTTAACATATTAGTGATTACCTAGGTATTTTTGCCTGTCCTAAGCCAGGATTAAAGTATGAAGGGAAAACGGATCATACATGGGGAGAGGTCTTGATGTAGGTAGGCAACAGCTGTACAGTGTAGGTACATATGTGTTCTGTGTTGATAGCGCGCTGCGCGTATCCATGTATTTCGCAGGTAAATACGGGACTCTCGGTGTACTGTTTACTAAGTTTACTAAGAAGTAATTTAATATTTATTTTTAATGTTTTTTTTTTTCAACATATATGATCGCCAATTATCACGTCCTCAAATATTGAAGGTATCTTCTCACCAGTCACCCTGTATATGTTTTGGATCCTTATTAATGCATGCCGTCATCACCTATGAATAAGGTGATACAATTTATTTAGATTATAAAGTGTACATTTATTTTTAAATGTGTACCACATTTGTTGGTGATCCTATTTTGATAAATAAAAACAAAATATTACTACGGGAGAAACTTCCATATGGGATTTTCTTAGCATTTTATGTCTCCCATATAACCACCGCACATGCACTGGTATGCGCAAAGCATTTCCCCTCGTAAAAAAACTGCGTGGCAGTCGGGTCTTTAACGACTAAGTTAACTGGCCGATCATTTAATGTTTATTGTGTCTGTTATCGCATATAACCATATTACAGATGCATTTACTCGTATGTTGTGACTATGCGCTTAAATAAGGGTAAACAGTTATGATTGAATGTAGATACTCACTTCAAAGCATTTACTGCCTCTTTGTATAGACACAGACAGTTTGAGTTGACGTTGCTCGTGCAACATCGGCTGTGAGAACAAATATACGTTATGGAATTTCACTGATTGCTGCTTCTTGGGGAGTCCCATCGACATCGCCAATGTATCCCACACAGCGACAAGCGCAGCCGCATATGGAAACATTACATTTCCTGGGAAAAGCATAAGAGGATGAGAATGGATGCAGTAAAGTAGAAATGTGGTAGAATATGATTTTGATGAGATATCCCACATCACGGGAATCTCTTTATAGTAATATTTTAGTAGTGTGACATTGAATCTACCTTCAATAACATTTCCTTGCAAGTAGTCGTCATCATAAAGAGATGTCACGAATTTACATGAAGCAGCCAATGCTGTCTCCGTATTTATATAAACTGGCAGATACCTTTAATTATAAAAATAAATTATTTTGTGTCACTGGTAATACCTGTTATCGCAGAAGTGAAGAATTATTAAACAATAACATTATGTATATCCAATAAAAAATAAATCCAAACAAACTAAAGCTGACCAGCCCCCACAAGCAGAACCTGTTCACAAGTATGTGGCAGCCATCGCCCTCCTCCCCATATTGTAGGGAAGTAAGGTAGTACATAATAATTAATATGTAATTATATATACAAATACATATTGTGCATATTAGTTGTTATTGGTATGCGTTGCAATGCGACTTTGAATCGGGGGTTCATACAAGTATCCCATAGAGATAAGCACTATCATCTTTTTTCTAGATTTTCTATCCCTAAAAACTAGAGATAGAGTGACCCCCCTCACGGTTGTGACTCCAGAACACTGTGTCTTGTTTGTTATTCATAATTGATGCACGAATAGTTCACCCAAATCATTAGTAAGTAAGAACAATAATTATTATGTAACTATATTTGACGCAGCCACGTTACACATAACTATTGTTTTTGTAAAATATACATACACTAGCTGCCCGGACAGACGTCGTTCTGTCGAAATAAGTCCATACAAAAATGCAGGAATTCGCTCGCAGCGCCACCTACCGGGTCCAATTGTGAATCTAAACCATCCAGGGCACCACCCAAACGCAAACAAAAAAAAACATTCCAATCGGTCCAGCCGTATTAAAAAAGAAGAAATAATTGAATTTCACGGTATTTCGTTTACTACAAAATAAATTTAATTTATACATTAGCCTCAATAACACGTGGTAATCATGATATTGAATTGTAGCTTATATGACACGTTCGTAGATTTACCATAGCAGCGCCATCTATTGATGACTTACTCAACCCAGTCGAAAGGTATCGACATCTCTTAGAATCATTTGGAGTTAACAGATAATTGTGACTGTCAAATAATAACAGACAAATAATTAGCAATAAATTAAAATTGCGACTATAATTTGAGATTTAAACTATCCTATCTCTCAAGTTGGATCGAACTGCACATGGTGTGCGAATTTTATTATAATCGGTTAAGTGGTTTAGGAGTCCATTGAGGACAAACATTGTGACACGAGATTTATATATATTAAGATATAACGAAGATTAATAATAATAATTAATTATTTATTCATTAATAAAGCGGTTCGGACGTTTAGGCTTTTCGGGTGACAGACTATCTTACAAACACAGCTAGTGAGAGTTACAATCCTTCCTTAATACTTTTGTAGAGTAAGAAATATCTTAACGACAATATCTTATGCATATTCCCCACTAACATATTTTTATTTATTTACTACTTACCATTTATGATTGTGAACCCACTCTACTAAGTGTGAGAGCAGAGGGGTTCCAGTCGATACTGGGAACTCCACTTTAGGGTACAAATTCTGAACTTTGGGAGTGAATCCGTTTATATATAATCTGAAAACCGTATTTCGTCACTATTTGCACACACGTTTAGTTTTTTAGAGTAATGTTTGGTAGACAGAGATGCACATCGACACTCACTTGCCGATAGCATGTAGCAGGAACACGGCGTTGTCGGCGTGTCCTCGCTTTGTGAGCGGCACGTGGTGGCAGTCGTGGGGCAGTGAGCGCTTGAGAATGGCCTGCAGCAGCCCGTGCGGTGCTATCTCCAATACCACTGCAATCGAAGGTATAAGCTTGGATGTCTCTTCGAACAGCACTGGACTCTGTACAACGAATTAAAATTATCATAATTTTGTTAAGAACGTTGCTAATTCCCAATCAAGCCGTTGCTAATTCACAATCAAGCCATTGCCAAATCCAGCAAATAGCGCTTATAGGACGATACGAATTTCGGGACTTTTGGGGCAGTCGACAAGGAACTCTTAAAGTTTCACCATGTACATCTGGGTAATCATCTATGTTGGGTAACAGGCATTTGAAAGATAATATATGAGGGCTATAAAAGCAAAGCCGGTTGAGTCCAATATTATCATTTTTTAAACTAGGTACACCAAATTGTAGTGCACAAAAGCCACAGTCTTTTCATTTAAACATTAAAGTGTAAATTCACGTCAATACAATACAAAAGTCACTTAAAAAGTAGCAGTGGCGTGTAAAACCATATCGATCCAAAATTTGTTCCGAGTAAACCCGCCTCGATCTCAATCGATCGATCAGAAGCCACCATTTGAAAATTATAAAAAAGGTGGCGGATCGGTTACTTTTCATAGTAAGTCACATGTCACATGTCACAACAGCGTCCAATATTTTTATGTTTTAGAAAACGTGTTAGAAATGAAAGTAAATGGCAATTTTATATCTAATATACAATATGTAACAAAAACCAAAGAAAAAAAAAATGTGACTCGTAAAAATCAAAAGTTATTGATTTTTAATTTTTAATCCATGCGAAATTTAACACTATAATGAATATGGCAAATTTTCATAAGTTGACAACACTCCACCCGGTGGCAAAATCATTTTATTTTTATTTCAAAGAACACCGCCCTACACTACCGCGTTGTAACTTTTAACTAGTCGCCGACTCTTTGATGTCGCCGACTATGCCTAGCGGAGCGCTATTTGTTGCCAGTATTTCGTGGAGATCTCTCTTTCGATCGGACGTCCGAACGTATCACGCGCTATCGTTTCGCGAACAATGTCGTATTCCAATCAGGAATATTGGAACGAAGTTCGTTATCGCGCGTTGTGAAAGGAAAAAACGGAAAAAAATCATACGGAAAGTTGTAACGACACTTTTTTTCATATTGTTACGTTCTAAATTTAAATGATATTTTACTATGGTTTATTATTATTTGGTTTTTTTTTTTTATAATTTATTTAAAGGCTACATACAACATGTTTAAAATTCTGTTCCATTTATAAATTAGTATAATAAGTAATTATTATAAGAAAAGGAATAAGTTAAAAGTAAATTTTGAATCGCACTGAATTGAAAGAAGCATGTATTATGTCAATGAACTAAGTAAAATATTTTTTTTAGGAAACAATATTACTTATTTCGAATGCAATTCAAAATTTATTTTATGTGTTTAGTGTTTTATGTGGAGTAACTGACGGACTGACGGACTGCCGGACTGACGGACTGACGGACTGACGGACTGACGGACTGACGGACTGATGGACTAATCGACAGACGGCAAGGATGAAGATGTTAGGGTAAATTAATTTGCCACGTAACTACGGAACCGAAAATCTTTGCTTCTTTTGTTACTACTAAGGTGGCAAACAAGTTGACAGCCCGTTTGATGGTAAACGGTCACCGCAGCCATGTTTCATTTAAATGAAACTTTCTCATATTATTAATATTAAGGAACTTCGTTCCTATCTGGTGTCCCACGACACCACTTTGTTTTAACATGTTAAACAAATAGTTTATAAAAGAGAGTGCGATTCAGAAATCGAAGTCAGAACTCGGATTGTGGCAGCTTTCGACTCACTTAAATCGGACACAAATGCGCTGCAAAGAGTACGTGCAAATTTAATGAAATTAATGTAATTAAACGAATGTGTATTAGTGTTGGAGGTGGACATGTGGAGTACGATCGTCGAAGTATACAACAACAACAAGTGAACGTTTTTATAAACCGATACCTGCAGTCGGTTAGTACATTGCCCAAAGCACATCACATTAAAAAAGAAAGCCCTTATCAGGGCTACATTTAGTTCGATTAATTGTTTCTTAATAAACAGAATTATGTCTGAAACTCAAAATACAGAGAGTGTGTCTGAAATCCGGATTACTATGCCTACAAAACAATATCAGCTGATACCTACACGTAGGCAGGTATGACGTAGCGGCGTAGGTTTGTTTTTTCAAAAAAATTCAAAATTCAAAACCATTTATTCAGTTTAGGCCTTCGGAGGGCACTTATGAAGGTCAAATTTAAAGTTACTGAAGCTACAACCGGTTCGGAAGTCAGCCTGCAACTGAGAAGAACCGGCAAGAAACTCAGCAAGGTTACATTCTTTTTTATTTGTTATATAAATTTTTATCTATTCTGACTTTTTGGCTATTTTATAATTTAAATTTTACATAATTTTATATTTAACAATTACAAAATACTTATTATAGGTAACATTAAAAAACAAAACAAAAAAAAAAAATAACAAGACTACAAAATAGAAAATAACAATAATTAGGTACTTACAACTTAAAAAAGAGATTTAGAGGTGCACTGTGCAGAGAGCAGCTATTTCCATACATTTTTATCTTCAATATAATGAACTACCTTGTAATACGCTTTCTCTTTCAAAACTTTCCTAATATAATTTTTAAATTTATGATCAGACATTTTGGTTACTGACAGCGGTATCTTATTATAAAATCTAACACAATTACCAAGAAATGACTTGTTTACTTTAGTTAATCTAAAGTATGGAACAACTAACTTCTCCCTTTGTCTTGTATTTATACTATGAGTATCTAATTTTGACTCAAACATTCCTATGTTTCTACGTATAAACATTATATTTTCATAAATATATAGTGAAGGTAATGTCATTATATTTATTTCCCTAAATAAATCTCTTAATGATTCACGGGGACCCATACTGTAAATTGCACGAATTGCTCTTTTTTGTATAATAAATATTGATTCTATATCCGCTGCTGCTCCCCAAAACAAAATGCCATAGGATAAGAGGCTATGAAAATATGCAAAATAAACTAATTTGGCCGTCTCAACATTCGTCAATTGTTTAATTTTCCTAACAGCAAATGCAGCCGAACTTAATTTAGCAGCTAGAGTATCAACCTGGGGTCCCCATTGCAATTTATTGTCTAATGTAAGACCCAAAAATACAGTTTTATTTACAAGATCAATATGGCTCCCATCTATTATTATTTGGCTATATACTTGTGCTACATTTGGTAAAGAAAACCTTAAGCATTCAGTTTTCTTTGAATTTAGTAATAGATTATTTGTAGCAAACCACCCACAGACAATTGACATAGTATGATTAACTTTAGTTAGATCCTTGTCTTTTCTATTAACTTTAAAAATTAATGATGTATCATCAGCAAACAAGACAATATCTGTGAGGTCATTTACAACATATGGCAAATCATTTATATATACTAAGAACAAAAATGGACCTAAAATTGAACCCTGGGGTACCCCCATTTCGACTAAAAAGCCCTTGGATGTTGTGCCGGTAATCCCTACCTTTTGCTGGCGATTTGATAAATAAGATAAAACAAGATCATGAGCAGTTCCACGAATTCCGTAGTAGTCAAGTTTTAGTAGTAGCGTACGGTGGCCAGCCTTGGACAGATCACAAAAAATGCCAATCGCATCCTGTGAATCCTCCCATGCGCCATAAATGTGCCTCAGCAATGTTGCTGCCGCATCGGATGTAGATCTTCCCTTCGTGAAACCGAACTGATGACCATGCAATACCTTATGCTTAGTAAAGTGACTTGACATTTGATTAAGCAGCAATTTTTCAAAGATTTTACTAAGTGCTGGCAGAACGGAAACTGGTCTGTAATCAGATGGATTCTCCCTACAACCGGACTTGAAAATAGGTACTATTTTACTATATTTCATTAAATCAGGAAAACAACCCTGATCAATGCATTCATTAAAAATATTTGACAAAACAGGTGCAATCACTGTTATTATTGATTTTACGATTGTTACTGATAAGCCCCATAAATCTTCAGTACTTTTCATATTGAGAGAATTAAAAGTTATTATGATATCGCTAGCATTAATATGGTCAAATTTAAAACTTGGAAATGTATTATGAATATGCTGCTTGAGTAAAGATTCCGCTGCTATAGGACATGATTTAAGGCTTTTAGTAGTTTTACCAGGTATACTCGTGAAGAAGTTTTCAAAAGCACAGGCTACATCTAAATTATTTGTTAGAATTTTTTCATTAATTTTAAGAGTTACCTGTTCATTATTATTTCTAATTTTACCAGTTTCCGTATTAATAACATTCCAGACTGTCTTTATTTTGTTATTAGCATTACCTATTTTATTACATATAAAGTAAGATTTAGCTTGATTACACACTAACTTGAAAGTTTTTGAAAAGTTTCTAACATATTTATGAAATTCCTCGTTCTGAGTTAGAGATTTTAAATGATAAACTTCATACAACCTATCCCTGCTCTTACGAATACCTTTTGTAGCCCAGTCACTAAATCCCATTTTACTATTTACCTTCACTATTTTAGTAGGACAGGCTCTATTAAAATTATCGCAAATCCCAGACAATAAACCTTCATACAAGACATTGGGCTCAACACTATGATATATTGTATTACAGAGTTTCAGTTCTAAATTATTTTTAAAGGTATCTAATCTTGCCTTAGTAGTAGGTCTAATTATTTTCGATACTTTAAATACTTGTCTTTTAAATGGCAATTCTATTAATTGAGCCTTATGATCCGAGCGAACACCACTAATAATCGATTTCCCCAGTATACTACTATTAGTTAATATATTATCAATACAAGTAGCCGAAGTGGCAGTAGATCTTGTTGACTCACTAAACAATAAATCTAAGTTGAATGATTTGAATAAGGCAATAAAATTCCGACTTTCAGATGAATTACTAAGAGTATCTACATTAAAGTCGCCACATACAACTATTGACTTGTTAGAATTATTAAATATCTTACGAAGAATCTCTTCCATTATAGACGTAAACAATAAAAAATTGGATGCCGGTGGCCTATAAACACAAACAATAATATAGTTTTGCAACTCTGCACAAGACACCTCACAAACACGATCAACAGAGAGGCTACAAATATCTTTCCGATCCTTGAATTTAATATTATTATTTATAAGAATTATTGTGCCGCCACCTTCTGCAGATAATCTATTGAATATACTGGCAACTGTAAAGTTTTTAATATTAAAAAGCATAGTGCCCGGTTTCAACCATGTCTCTGTAAAACATAATATATCTATATTTATTTTTATTTTTTCGTTATAAGTTTGTTTGGCGGCACGCGACAAAGCGGGTTAATGACACGGGATCATACAAACCGTCTCGGTCAGTGCTCAGGCGGCTTCTTTAACAAAAAACTGTAGGTCGTAACACGTGAACTTTGTCGAGCGATCAGTGTTCCCGTTGATCAGTTTTAATTTTTAATTTTAATTTAATTACAGTGTAAACTCTTTATAACGTTATCCTTTATAACGATAAACTCCCTATAACGTTGAAGTGAGCCCAAGTTGGTTGGTTTGTTCACTTTGTTTTGTTTTTTTTTGTTCACTCCATATAACGATAACTCTCTATAACGACAAAAAATGCTCAGTCCCTTGAGTTTCGTTATAAAAAGTTTACACTGTATATTAACTGGGGTAAAATAACAATCTCAAATTCATTAAATGGATACGTATTATGTGTACGCAGTACGATGCCGAATAATACTCTTAAGGATCGGAAAGGGATTTTGGTACATGCTATATAAAATTCTCGTGTCACAATGTTAGATACCATACTCCTCCGAAATGGCTTGACCGATTCTCATGAAATTTTGTGTGCATATTGGGTAGGTCTGAGAATAGGACAACATCTATTTTTCATTACCCTAAATGTAAAGGGTAGTCCATCCCAAAAATATATTCTTAAAATTTTTAGGTAATTTTTTTTATTATACAGCATCGAAAAATACATACAACCCTGAATTTTCAACCCTCTACGATTAACCCCTATTTTTTACTTGTAAATTATAAATTTTAGTTTTTTTGGCAAGACTTTTATTCTTATTTTGTCATGACTTAGAATAAAAAAAATTATATTACTCTTAATTTTCCACCTCTCTGCGATCAACCCTTATTTTTCCATCGCGATTTTTACTTTTTTTTAATTTATGAATATCCTTTAATCATGATTTTTTTCTCAATTCAATTTGATTTTCGATAATTGATCGATTGATAGTTGACCGTTGTCACCTCTCATCTCCAGCAAACATCAAAGAGAAGGGATGAGAACGAAGTCGGTCTCCTGTCTTACTTACTATACACATTTTCTCTGATTTTGTAGTTCTGAGATAAACGGGATTTAGTGTTTTTTTTCAGTTAATGTACATTTGTAAAAAAATGTAAGACAATTTTAGTGTCGGTAATTATATATTTTGTGGGCCTGATTACCTTTTATATTATGCTTTAACAAACCGAACTCTACATTTAACTATAACTAAATAAAACATAAAAAACCAAGTTATTTAATTTAGCCACAACTATTTTTTATACCGTAACTACAATTAGCTACTTATTTTGGCTATTTATTTAATTTTCCTGCAACCGAAATCCATTTGGTAGAGTAAAGTAACGTGAAATAAATGCAGTTATTGAATTTATCAAACATGAAATATTTTTTTATTTAAAAGTTAGAGGTTTTAATATTAATGTACATTAACTGAAGAAAAAAAACCACTAAATTGCGTTTATCTCAGAACTACAAAATCAGAGCCTTTTTATTTTCCAACTACGGGGATGATTTATAAATTAATGTTCGTTTTAACAGAATTCTGAATACCAGAATTCAATAAATAGAGATATTTAGTTTTCCTAGAATTTATTTAACATTTAACTTATCCTTGACCGCAGTTAGTGATTTATTTATTTTTCCTAGAATTTATTTAACATTTAACTTATCCTTGACCGCAGTTATTGATTTATTTATTTTTCCTTCGGTAAATTAGGGATAGTTTGAAGATGTTTATTATTCCATCTGTACGAAAAAAATGGCTTTATTTTTGGAACGGAATAAGATAATCCCTGTAAGGCTCAAACATGCGTCATGTTTTGGGTGTTTTAAAAATAGGGAAAAGTCAATATCGCTAAAATCGCTTATTTAACTTTCCAACTACGGGGACCGATATATTGTACTTAAAATTTGTTTCGAAATAGCTATAAATCAAAACGAAAACGTGTACGTGTTTAATAAATATACCTGTTTTATTATTGTGAAAGGTAAGTCAAATATTATTATCTTAATATATATAAATCTCGTGTCACAATGTTTGTCCTCAATGGACTCCTAAACCACTTAACCGATTATAATAAAATTCGCACACCATGTGCAGTTCGATCCAACTTGAGAGATAGGATAGTTTAAATCTCAAATTATAGTCGCAATTTTAATTTATTGCTAATTATTTGTCTGTTATTATTTGACAGTCACAATTATCTGTTAACTCCAAATGATTCTAAGAGATGTCGATACCTTTCGACTGGGTTGAGTAAGTCATCAATAGATGGCGCTGCTATGGTAAATCTACGAACGTGTCATATAAGCTACAATTCAATATCATGATTACCACGTGTTATTGAGGCTAATGTATAAATTAAATTTATTTTGTAGTAAACGAAATACCGTGAAATTCAATTATTTCTTCTTTTTTAATACGGCTGGACCGATTGGAATGTTTTTTTTTGTTTGCGTTTGGGTGGTGCCCTGGATGGTTTAGATTCACAATTGGACCCGGTAGGTGGCGCTGCGAGCGAATTCCTGCATTTTTGTATGGACTTATTTCGACAGAACGACGTCTGTCCGGGCAGCTAGTGTATTATATATTATGTTACTGTTTTTTACCAATACACGGATGAAATAAGGATTTATTAACTATTAATAATTTCATTTATTTGAAAACAATTTTAATAAATATTTTTTTTACATTCAATGAATATTTACTTGGGAATAAAGTACATTTATTAATAGTTAATAAGTATTTATTAATAGTTAACAAATATTTATGTTAGAAATATTTATTTAATATATAAAATTCTACGGGCCGCGGTGTTTGTAACCAAACTCCTCCGAAACGGCTGTACTGATTTGTATTAAATTTTGTGTGCATATCGGGTAGGTGTGAGAATCGGTCAACATCTATTTTTCATACCCCTAAATGATAAGGGTGACCCACCCTTTCACCCTTCTACAATCAACCTCTGTTTTTTAATCGCGATTTTTATATTATTCTGTTCCATTCACAGACCCCAATAGGGTTGCAAGATGACAATCGAATATAATAATTGTAGTACGATCAATTTTCATGTATAGTTTATAATAAAGTAAATATGGCAAAACAACGTTTGCCGGGTCAGCTAGTCTTATATAAAATTCGATCAATATCAAACTAATTGAAAATATTAGTAACAAGCAAGGTTTTATAATTATTACTCACCAACAGATTATTGGTATGGTACTCAGCTGAGCAATACTGAGCTGAGACTTGATCCCATTTCTCTTGAGGTACCGAAGTGGACACCCAGCGACTACTGCGGGGCCTTGGATTTACAATAACTTCTTTAAGATATTTTAATAATGCTGGTCCTGTGAAATAAATGCATCACATATTTCTTTTGTATTTTGTGTGTCGTATCTGTCTATCGTTTTGACTGAAACAAAATGGAACATACCAGCCTTTGCAATGTATCTAGAGTGGAAGGCTATATTGGAACATGGCACTTCTTTAGCAAATATACTTTTGGCAGTTAACTCAGCGACAAACTCTCGCATAGGATCAGCTGGTCCTGAAATGGTGCATGAATCTGGTCCATTGTGACATGCCACTTCGATTTCAGGCGGACATAATTTTGATATCTGTAAAATGCCAAAAATATTTACCAGTTATAAAAGGTCCGTCAAATGACTACTATTACTTAATTCGATTTATCGAGAAATAAACCCTTGAACTATTTGTTACATGATTTGACCACTATCCCTTCGTAGTTAGCGCAAAAGTCGGTGTAGCTACCTTCTTTCCATTTTGTTTTAAGCGTAATCTTATAGGCAAGGCTTGGGAGTAATCTATATTATTATATTTAATATTAATCAGTACACATACTTCACTATATCCCTTGCCAATGGCAGCCATAGAACCGTGAATAAAAGTCGTTTCTGATGACACCAACCCTCGGCTGTATGCTGACAGGATCATCTCCTCAGCTGTGAAGCAACCATCCGCATACCCGCACCTGAGCTCGCCCACGCTGTGACCTGAGACAAGGTTCAATATTACAGCATTGTGGTGATAACATCGACATATATCTTCTTTGTTGGAACTTACCGATTATTCCATCGGGTATCAGTCCTAGCTCCCGCAGAATATCTGTGAGGCCGATCTGGATAGCAGCGATGCCAACGAATGAGTGGAGAATGTTATCAAATGTGGTCTTCTCGGTGGAAGTTATAATGTCCACTATATCGAGCCCTTTTGGTGACAATACTCGTCGGCATCTGCCGAGTAAATTATTTGTGATTATAGACGAATGATAAGTAAAGACAAACGTGTCATAAAGAGAACATCCACAATATTACCGTTCAATGGCAGCTGCGAATACGGGAATGCGCATGAGTTGCGCTCCCATGCCGACCCACTGCGAGCCCATCCCGCTGTACACGAACCACAATGGTCGCTTCGCTTCATTTAAATAATCGATTCCTTCCCCGAGGCACACGGTGCTCTGTTCCTCATTTGTATCTGAGGGATATGTTATGAGTATAAGATTCTCTAATAATTAAATGCAAGAGATAATTATAATATAATATTATTATTAATTCTAATATGTTCATATAGAGAGAGATTTATACAAGAAAATTAAATTGAACTGAGAAAAGCTAATTAGATTTTTTTTTCTATTATTATAGTTTGAATGTTGCGATTCCGCAATTGTGAAATCCGAGCGATTTTAAAGTTTAAAGGTCTAATAGTAGGTACTTATGTTTCATTAATCGATCCTTTTTTCGATTTGAAAATACTTGGACTAACCTTATAAATAGGAAAAGTTAGTTTCCGTACAGAAAGACAAATAATGATTAATTCTTTAAAGCCTAGTCATTAAAATAACAAAATCTCTCTTTACCTAAAATCACATATCCTCGACCTAGATGACCAGCAACGTTCGTTGTGTGTATGTTATGTAGTAACGCTATTTCCTCAGGATCAACAGGTCGCGATTTGAGATCTTCAATTATTTTCGTGACACTCGACTCCATTCGCCCGGATAACGCCACCAGACGTGGTATACTGGCCTTGTACCTGGCAGGATCCTGTAATTTTTAAAAGACAATGTACATTGTTTTCTTGCCCATGTGATATATTTATGATTTGAGCAGACCAGAGAGCCAAGTAGCGGGACTGGATAGTGAGGTCGCAAGCACCTTGGGCTTATAATAGCCTTGCAGCAGTACGTGCGCGTCGATGCCTGTGATGGACATGGCGTTGACGGCGGTGTAGGTGCGTCGGAAGGGCTGGTGCTCGGTGACGATGCGCATGCGCCCGTCGCGCAGCGCCGCGATGTCTTGTCGCGGAATGTCGCAGTGCAGGTTCCCCGCCAGCTCGCCTCGATGGTAACCTAGTAACACCTGGGTGTACAAACATTTTAATTGAGTATTCATCATAATAAGTAATATTTATGTAAGCCTGGATTTATATGTGGGTTATTTTCTGTAACTGATGTCTCAGTTCTTACCTTTGTTATTGCTGTAAGGCCAGAAGCAGCTCCAGTATAACCAATGTTGGATATAACGCTGCCAACATAAAGAGGTTCTTCTCTATTTTGACAGAATACTTTCTCGAGCACTTCCAATTCATGTCCGTCAGCTTCTTTATTGGCTGTATAAAATTGTTTTAAATATAATGTACAGAAATTCGGGCAGTCGGGGTTCCGTTCTATGTCGTAAGTAAATAGCTTATAGTTCACAATAGTAATTTTTCCAACAGCAAGATGAGTTTGTAATCCTTTACAATGAGACTGATATAATATCCTCATGATGATACTATCAAATACAAAGTTAAATTTTGTGGTTGTTAAACACATACTGAAATTAAGAATTTGTATAATTTTCAAATATTTCACGACATTAGAAGAGCACATCTCTCAAAATAGGGAGTTTAATATAATAGATATGTACTGTGCACATCCTCTGTGTCAATTTGGCTACAGGAGCGGCAGCCTAATTTTAAAATGAAACAGAAATGAAGTGAAATGAATGAGAAATTAATGTAAAATCACCAATAAACAGCATTTGATACAGTACTAATTAAATGTCTTGGGGCATTTTTTCACCTACGCCCATTTGGTCCCAATTTAAGCTGAGTTTTTCCAACTTCCTTAACTTTTTTTAGTATAAAGTTGTATACTTACTTAATGTATTTGTGTTTTGATAAATATATTTGGTATCAAACGCAATATAACTCACCTGAACCAAAAGCTTCTACGTACTCAACAGCGCTAGGCGACACTCCAGCGTGTTCATAAAACTTTTTAATAAACGGCGTGACATATTCGGGGTCACGTTGGTACCCAAACCGTCCCACATCATTGTCAAACTTTGATGAGAATTTCGTTTTTATATATTTCAGTTCAGCATGTATCCTGATTTGAATAATATAATATTATGTTTATATATAAAAAACATAAATAAACACAAAATTATTGACGGATAATGAATGAAGGCTTTTAGAATTAACAAATTCCATGGATTACAAGGACACTTTGGGTTATGGGCAATATTTGCTTTAATAGTCAGTGTAAAGGTAATTGATTCAAAGCCTTTGATCCTTATAAATAGGAGACTTAATTAATTAAATTTGTGTGTGAAAAGTGCCTACGATTAGCTGTCGCCTAAGATCCATCATTAATTTTCAAATAACAAAACATTATTTAGTAGTCTTTAATAAGGTACCGCAGATTTGAGGTTTTTATTTAATAAAAATCTTAAAATAATACAATTAATTTAATAAAAATGTATAAAGAAGAAATATTTTTTTACATTTTAATGGTCCGATGGAAAAAAAAGAAAATTTTTGTGTGCAAAATGTAGAAAAACTACAATATCCGTACATAAACTACAAATAATATTGATTAAAAAAAAGTTTATGAATTAATATCTCTTTGAAGTTGATATTTGTATTTCCTTTACCTCAGCGCATCTTTAGCTTTTTGAAGAAATACGACATTGATTGCATCAGAAACAGCGTATCCGTCAGCGTTTTGCGAAAACGATTTGCTTTTACCATCTGCTGCCATATCGATAATTCTGTAACATTAAGCAAAGGTTAGGTTTTGTATTTACTAAACAACAAGCCCCACCTGACTGATTTATTTGAAGCCACGGTAATTAAATAGCAGGGGCATTAAAGAATGAGACACAGCTTGCGAGCTTCAAAATTCAGGTTAAACCCGTGGTGGGGAAATATTCACGTTACCTATAATAAAGGTAGATCGTGCTTTACATTATGAAACATTACCAAATGTGTTAGGTAACCTAATAAATCTTATTTTTCGTAAAATATTGATGTGTAATCTATTATTAAGCCAGAGCTGCCAACAAATACAAGAATTAAATATAATAATTGATTGCATGTCACCTTTTAAAATGTATAGTCGCATGTGGAAGCAGCCATAAATTTGTTCCGCCAACAATGGCAGCGTCGCATACTCCAGTCCGTATAGCTTGGTACGCTTGCTCTAGAGCGGAGAGAGAGCTGCAGCACGACTCGTCGACGGACATCGATGGTCCTTTCAAATCTAGCCAGTACGAGATACGGTTCGCGAACATCGTCTTACTATACCTGGTTATAAAATGATAACGTCGATTGATTTTATGTCAATAAGAGCGTGGAAGTTTCGGTTTTAATCATAACTTACCTATATAATAAAGAGGAAAATTAAGTGGGTAATCTCTGGAACTGTGTTCCGATTATGAAACTTCATTCACTGATTGAAAGCGACATTTGAATAGTGATATAAATAAATAAATTTCCTGGTGTTTTCATAAAAAAAGAAAAGATAAGTAACTGTCGCCAGTCTGAGTGCACCGTTATTTAATCGATAAGGCAAATAATAAAGGCATCACATCTTATCGATATAACCACGATTGGGCAATCTCATAACTATGTCCGTTAAAAACTAGAGAATGTCACAAAGGAAGACAGATTATAATTACTAGTATTTTTTATCCCTCTGATGATTAGTATGGACACTGATATCATTAATAGACCATAATCATAAAATTCAAAATTCTTTTAATAATCGTCAAGAGCTACTAAATGAAATTGATTGACAAACAATAGAGAAAATTATTCACAACTATTTTGTTTTTGCTTGTTTATGCATAGATTTTTGAGGACGAGGTGATACTAACCCTGATATGGTGAAGCCTAACTTTTCCCTTGATCTGTAAAACCCTAGTTCCCCCTCGGAAAAGGCATTTCCTACGTATACCGCAACCTTTTTACCCTTCAATTGTTGAGGGTTCAATCCTGAAATAAATCAATAGGGTAAGTTTTACTACAACTACTTAAATGTCAAAAGGGCTATCGTAGTACGCTATTTTGATAGAACTTTCCGCCGTGGTTTTCCCAAGTGAGTAGAGCATGGGGTTGTTCAAGAATGGTGCAATGAGATTTTTGCAGGGTTGGAAATTGGGGAGTGATACCCACTGTGTTCCAAGCGTCAATAGGCTGGGGTGGCCGTTTAACATCGTCGTTTGCCGCCAGCTTGTTTGCTACTTTAGTAGTATAAAATATATATATGTATATACAATTATACATATAATATAATTTTTATAGTACTTATAATGCTTGAACACAGACTTTGGATAGCGACCTTCCTGGGTTACGCGGTCCCTTCAATTTCATTATATCCGGTTTTCACATTTTTTTATACCACCCCGGCCCACAGACAAGCACCTTAACCTTCTTAACACTGTACTACCTAAAAAATAATAGAAAGCGGTAAAGAAAAGCAATCCGCAGTGCTTTTTTTTACCGCTTCTTATATTTTTTATTTTTTATACCGCATGGACCGACAAATAAACAGACGGTCCACCAGATGGTAAGCGGCCACCGCCACCTTGCATTTGCAACAGTAGGGTCATCGCCAATGCCCAATGACCCTGAGACGTGAAGTTGTCAGGTCTCATGTGCCTGTAATTTCACCCGCCCCCTTACCTTTCTAACTGAAACACAGTAATACATGTGCACTACTGCTTCACGGCGAAATGGGTAAGGCTACTTTCCCGGACGAACTATGCACTGAAAGTTCTACTACTCAAACATATTCAAAGTTGCTACTTACCAGAATCATAAATTGCCTGGTACGTTTGTTCGAGAATTTTTCGTGCCATTGGATCCATGCATTCGCTTTGATGATGGTGCACTTTGAAGAACTGAGAATCAAAATCTGTTAGATTATGTACTTTGCCTGTATACTTTGCAGCGTCCGGGGTCTTCAAATCCCAACGATTGTTTTCTAATGTTACAGGGTTGACCTGAAAAATATATGAAACATTGTTATAAGGAAATCAAGTGGCTGTATTTGTTTATTTTTATTCACTTCAGTAACTCAAATAGGTAGGTTTTGCTGCCTGAAGCGATTTTGCTCACTGAGTGAGACAATAGTTATTTGTGCAAAATAACTATTGTCTCACTCAGTGAGCAAAGTCATTTTTTGCTGCGAGTGTTGATTTTTGCCACACTCAGGATTCAACATTGAACCCTTCGCTTGCTCACGATGCAAAAAACTTTGCTCTCGTGTAATGCATATGACTTTTTACTTCAGCAGCGAGAACACTTTAGGAGATAAAATAATAAACAGGAACTTGTTGTTTTAACTCTTCCGGTGTTCTCGTCGCTAGTTTCACTCATATTTTACGATTATTTTAATATTTTTTAACTTATTCAACTCTTTACGCCAGCCACTGAAATTTTATTCCGCTCTTTTATTTAACTTAAGGCGTGTTCGGAAATAGCATTCATGATATTTTATTATTCAAAATATATTATGTAACATTATTGAAACTAGAAATAAATATTTACAGGTTAAATATCAGTTGTATTTGCAGTTAATACTTATTTTCGTTTAAATACAACAATAAGTTAAACATTCAATAAATTACATTAAAAGTCATATTTATCGTTTTGCAAAATTTATTTAGTTAGTACGAAATTCCGAACGTGTTTGTCATTGAGGTCAAAAATTAAAAAGTTACTTTGTCTCACCTACATGTTTGAGCTACTGAAGTGAAAAGTAACTTTTTAATTTTTGTTTCCAGAAAGCCGCGAATATCTTATTCAGCCTTGGGTTAATCATACAATTCGAAACATTCACACTCTATCTCTTTCCCGTCATTAGTACGAGAGAGAAACAAAGACCAGCCCTTTCGAAGTTCCGATTTTGAATTCGACCTCAAAGACAAACACGTTCGGAATTTCGTACTTACTAAAGAAATTTTGTCTTTTAATGTAATTTATTGAATTTTTAACTTATTGTTGTATGTAAACGAAAGTAAGCATTTACTGCAAATAAAACTGATATTGAACCTGTAAATTGACACATCAAGTGACGTCCTCACACGTTATCGATTCGATTTGAATTCATTATCAATTTTATTTAAGAGCAACTTTTAATCGATTTACACATACATATTTTTTAGAACAAATATTAATTTAAATTATATATGAAATAAATAAATAATAAAATTATAATATTTATACATATAAAAAAAGTATAAGCGCATTATAAACAGGTCATCACCAGCAATACCATAACGCAACGCATCGTTGACATCGGCGACGCCATATTGTTGCCACTTGCTACCAGTGCTTGCCACGCGACGCTTGTGTTACATTCACTGTATTTCGGTTCGTTGTGTATTTTTTTACTATATCATAAGTTGAGTTGAGTATTTATAATCCTCCTTATCAATACGGATTCAGTTGAGCATAAATAAGCTATCAATATGCCGAAACGAACTGTGTTAAAAGGACAATCAAGGGAGTTTGTGAGACGTCATCAAGATTACTTTGAGAAGGAATTTCGTAATGGTGCACGGATACTACCACTGTCGCAGGTTCGAAACCGTTTTGCCGCCGCCTTAGGAATCAGTGTTCCTACAGTTACAAAAATTGCCAAAGAAGCCTACGGCAGCAGTGGTATGGAGAATAATAAGCTGCCTACACCGAAGAAAAAACGCCAGCCTTTACAAAATTACTCGCATTGACGATTTCGACGCCGATGCTATTCGTCGTCATATATGAGAGTCAGATATGAGTACTACCAACGGAAATAAATTGCGACTCTAAGAAGATTGGTAATTTCACTGAAGTATAGTGGTTTGTTCCGTGGCCAAAAATCGTCGCTTGCTAAAGTGCTAAGACAATTTGGACTTTGTTTCAAAAAATCTGATTAGAGAAAAATCTTAATGGAACGCCACGACATAGCGCTGGCTCGATATGACTTCCTAAGGAAAGCCAAATAAATTGAAGATTGGTCAAATGTGGTTTTCACCGATGAGACTTGGCTTAATGCCAATAATACCTTGATGAAATCGTGGGCTGACGACACTGCAGCATCAACTTTGGCTGTGCCTATAGGAAAGGGCGAACGCCTTATAATTTGCCACGCGGGAACTGCAACAGGATTTGTATCAGACGCTCTACTCGCTTTCAAATCAAAAAAATCAGGTGACAATCACGATGAAATGAATGCACAAGTTTATGAAAATTGGTTCAGGGAAATATTGACATTACTTGAAGAACCTTCAATTATAGTTATAGATAACGCGCCCACCAAGCGAACACCAAGCATGAAATTATTAACTGGCTTCGGGATAATAGCGAGAATGTGGATAACACATTGCTGAAAGCAGAATTAATAAGAATTTTAAATTCAAACGTCAACCGAAGAGATACGTCGTCGATGAAATGGCAGCGGAATATGGACATTATGTAATTAGAATCCCACCATATCATTGTCAATACAATGCCATTGAATTAATATGGGCACAAGTCAAAGGGAAGGCAGCAAGAAACAACACAACGCTGCCGTTTACAGCTACTAAAATGTTGACATTGTTAAATAATGCGTGTGATGATGTGACACCTGAAAACTGGGCGAGTGTCGTGGAGAAGAAAAATAATATTGTCTGATTGGGATCGGGACGTTGCAATTGACAACATAATTGAAGAAGAATTAGATTATTCATGGAACAGAGGACTCAACTGACGAGTCTAGTGTAAATTATGAAGAAGAGTCTGATGAGTCACAGTAATAAATAATATTAATAATATACTTGTTTAATTTGTATACCCAATTACCTAGCTAGTTTGTTTTCAAGAATTAGACTTAATTTCTTGCAAATATTTAACCATAAAGTCTACTACTACTAGTCTACTACATAAGATACTATTATTATCTTTAAACTAAATTTACAGAAACAAAACTTAAAGTCGATTTATTTTTGGTTATGATCGATTTATCTTATTCCAAGACCTGTTTTATAGTCTGTGGTTGTTTGTTATGCACAGGGCACTTCACTAAGTGGGCGTTACCCGTCAATAAAGTACGACATTACCATATAACATTTTTATGAAACTAAAAACGGTAATTCATAGGCATGAGCTGTCAAAAATAAAATAAACGAATGGACAAAGTATAGTTTCAATAATGTTACGTAGTATATTTTGAATAATAAAGTATCATGGGTGCTGTTTCCGAACACGCCTTAATTTAAATAAAAGCGCGGGAATAAAATTTCGTGACTGGCGTAAGGAGTTGAATAAGTTAAAAACTATTAAAATAATCGTAAAATATGAGTGAACCCGGACACCGGAAGAGTTAAAACAGCAAGTTCCTATTTATTATTTTATCTCCTAAAGTGTTCTCGCTGCTGAAGTGAAAAGTTATGTGTGTTACATGAGAGTAAAGTTTTTTTGCATCTGGTGCCTTTGAATCCCTCGCCACACTCAGGATTCAAAATCAGCACTCGCAGCAAAAAACGACTTTGCTCTCTTGTTGCACAAATAACTATTATAAATGTTGTTAATTATAGAACTAGTAGCACTTCATACGTATAGACAGAAGAATAAATAACATATTGCGCGCAATGTATAACTCGATATATTTTAAGGCACTTATCCCGCTTTCGAGATCGGAACCGTTTGTCATATTTTCTGTCAGACCTCCATATACATATCGCACCCTCAGAATGATAGGGGCTTAACTCAAAAAATCACTTTTGGCACATCTCTGATTGGGTCACTTTCACACTGAGCGGGGAGGTCCCGGTGTTAAAGATGCTGAAGTATCGGTATGCTTATTCTATCATTAAATTGACTATGTTTTACTATTCATCGGATAGAGCGTACTTTGTTTAGTCTCTCTATGATCGTAACTCCATTACGCATAATTTTGAGTCAAGCCCTTATCGTACTTAGGGTGCGATATATCCTATTAATCAATTCTTGCATAGTCATACCATATTTTATCAAGTTTATTGTAGAATTTTACTAGAATGTTATCATAATTCAAAGCAGTTGTTTAGACCTGAAGACTTATGAAAGTCAAACAATCTAAAGTTTCTAACGGTTTAGAAGTCAGCCTTCAACTATGAAGAACCGGTAAGAAACACAACAAAGTTACAATTTCAATATATTTTTTAAAAAATTTACTAAGTTTCTGACTGGGCCTTTGCACACTGGCGGTACTATCATATGTATTCATTATTTCTATCTATACTATAATATAAATCTGTACGATCTGTCTGTACATAATTTTTATTGTCAAAATTTGTTATATATCTCCAAAATTGATAAGCTTGTTGAACTTCCCCGGACGAACTCTGCGATAAGAGCTCTACTACTTCAAAAAAAAAAATATTTTGCAGGTTACCTTGTTATAGAGTATATCAGATAATTCCTTGACGCTGTTCGCGTCCGGGTAGAGTCCGGACATGCCGCTGATGACGACTCGTTCGCCGTCCGGCGCGCCGCAGTCGGGCTCCATTGCCAGCAGAGGGTCCTGGGGTGTCGGCGTCATTGCTGCTGAAATAGCTGCCCATCGGAGAATAGATTTCAAACCCATTATGCATTTTTAATATAACGGTGTAGTACCTACACCGATCATAATGATGAAAACATGTACAATATTAATACTAATAATAGTGAACACACGAACACACTCATAAAAACTAATTATTATAATAATAACCTCAAGGGTCATTTTATAAACTCAAATTAGGGGAGGTTATTGAATTTTACCCGGTTTTAACTTGTTAACCGATTTTAATAAAACTTCTTGTATGAACACATGTTCGCTCTTCAATTTAGATAAAAAAAAAATTACAGTATGGTAACTAGAGCTGAAATGACAGAGAGTCGAAGGACAATCCTCATCGCGCTACAGCAGCTACCTCTTGTTTGCACTCATATGTTTAGTTTTGATAATGACTTCCATCTTGGATTGTACCGACGAGGCCATGAACACAGCCGAAGCAGCAGCGAAGCCAGTAAGAACGATTAAAAGCAAGGAACTGTCAATTGTTTTCGGTACTGCTCCGCTAGATGTTGGAAGCATGATGTAGACCCGTCATTACCGTTGGTATTGGATTAAATATTTAATTGATAATTTGAACGTATACTCTAAATACGGGATGCCTCAATGATGAAACGCAAGACTGCGCGGTTGAAACATTTAGTTAAATACAATACAATCGATACTATAATTAATCATTAATAATATGCCGTTTGAAACACGGAAATCTCAATGTTTTTTAACCATTAATTAAAAAATTAGAATACATTTCAATTAGGTATGCGATGTAAATTATTTAATAATGATCTACGTACGATAAGTAGAATTAATTTGACATTGTTTTAATTCAGTGAAAAAAACAGCCTATTAATGAAGTAGGTCTATAAAAAAATGGAATTCGATTGTGATCAACGTAAATTTTTGGGGCTTATTTTCCAGACAATATATTTTTTGTAGCTCTTTTTTCTTATAAACTTATCGTATGCCGCGGGTTCGCCGTTGTTCACGAGTCATTTAATGTATCCCGAAATAATAAGATACTAGCTGTCCCCCGCGGTTTTACCCGCGTTCCCGAGGGATATCACGTTTTCCCGGGGTAAATTGTAGCCTATATGCTATTCCAGGATATGCTCTATTTATGTGCCAAGTTGCATCTAAATCCATTTGGTAGTACTTGCGTGAAAGAGTAACAAGCATTCAAACTTTCTTATACAATTCTAGCTGTCCCCCGCGGTTTCAGCCGCGTTACCGAGGGATGTTTCCCGACACAAAAAGTATTCTATGTTACTTCTAATACCTCCAATAATATGTGTACAAAGTTTAAAACAATCATTAATGATGATCGGTTAAGTAGTTTTAGCATGAAAGCGTAACAAACAAATTTACATTCACATTTATAATATTAGAAGGATGTCAATTCGAAAAATTATACCTTTCAAATGATGAAATAATATTTAGAATTGGTGTCGAGGTATACATACGAACTCACAAAAACCATTCTCTGTCTTCACAATATTAGTATGGATTATACCTACAGAATGTTACAAAACTAACCGTAAAGCCGAAATGAGGTTAAATGGGGTCTTATAACGAGTCTATTCACAATATTTAAGAACCGTAGTAACGCTGTATAATAAATATACCCCAAAAAAAAAACATTTTTATGAATGAAAAATAGAAAAACTATTAAAGTAAACAATTATTAGATAAAATAGGTACGAAGGGCTTTCTGCTGACTTTTTGTCTGACATGACAGCTTACTAGGGTTGTTGGCTTTGATAATTAATTATATTTTTACATGGTATTTTGTAACACGTTGTATACAATAGACTTAACTACGTAGAAATTATCAATGATGTATTGTCTGCATATTTGTTTCTTTACTTAGCTCTCTCGATTAGTTGAAAGATAACATTACGCGAAGCAAACGATTTTTACTACTACACATAATTTTAAAGAAATAACTTGTTTCTAAGCCAGATCCAAATATATATTTATTATTATTATAATAATTATCTATAATTAATTATATATCTATAATAATATTATCTTTTGGTGAAATAGCTATCATTTTTAATTACTAGAATGAAAACCGGCTAAGTGCGTGAAGTAGGTTAGATTCCGTAGTTGTATAAATTGGTCGAAAATAACACGTTAACTTGTGAAGCCTTCTTAGCTGTTTTCGTTTTGCTATATTATTTACTACTGAGAATGTTTTCATCACGGAATATAAAATACAAGGGTTGTCACATATCCTAAAGCAACGGTTTAGCTTGTAAGGATTGACTGTAACAAAAGTGGATATACCAGCAATATTCGTTAACGACTAATCTAACGAAGCCACTTTCCATTCGAGAGACGAGAAAAAAATCAGCACCACTTTACGTGTAGTCAGGTAGCCTACAAAAAGCCTTTACTACTAAAAGTCTCTGAGCAAAGCAGCCTGTTGTTCATACCTACCTTTTTGGTGATTTACCTATATTTAAATAAAATATTTAAACTTTATTTCTTCATTTATTCGGAAGACCAAAAGCACACATTTTTCTTTTTAGGTGTTTTATCTTCTTATGATTCTTTTTTATTTAAAAAAAAATTATGCAGTGGGTAGGCTACTTAATATCACCTAATGCAATTCAATTCAAAACCATTTATTCAGTTAAGGCTTTCGGAAGGCACTTATGAAGGTCAAATTTAAAGTTACTAAAGCTACTACCGGTTCGAAAGTCAGCTTTCAACTGAGAAGAACCGGCTAGAAACTCAGCAAGGTTACATTGTTTTTTTTTTAAATGTGAAAATAAGAATTTATATTCAATATATAAGTGGTTTGAAAAGTTTTTTATATACTTATCTAAAATAAACATAAGTTCTTACGATATGGGCTGCAGAAACTATGTTTTGAATAAACACTTATGATTGAACACGACCATTGACTATGGCTAGAAAATATTAAAATATATTTTTTATTTTAAAATATATTAAAACAATACACCTCAGTTACTTGGCTTTTTATTAACGCAAATGAAAACCTTGTTCTGAATACTTAGAATCAAAGCAGGTTCGGATACCAACTGGTACGTGTACGATAGTGCTCTCATATTTATAATTGCGCAATTCCATTTCAAATGAATACTAAGTACATGCAGATTTCATAAAAAGAATAGGTCCATCAAATTTACATTATTTTTAATTGTTAAAATTAAGTTATATAGGTTTTACCCCTTTTATATTCATTTATGTACATTTTGGCACGTACATAAACTATATATATTATTTTCTTTTAGGTGGGCCCGCTTCCTAAACGTAACAGTCTCAGCAGCCTGAGTCCGGCATCGGTCATCATCATATGAAATCATTAGTACAGGGGTCATCTTGGTGGGTACCATGATTTTTTTGCCGTTTTCAAAGCTAAAGTAAGTACTGAAATGATTTGCATAGCACTTAATTTTTATTTTTATGAGAGTCTCTAGTCCTGCCCCCTTATTCAGCTAATACAAACTTCGTCGGCAAGACGCTTCACGGAGGCCTCGGAGAGGTTATCTCTCACGTGATTAGTAGTATTAGCGTAGTTAGCGACAGAGACAGAACATAGAGGTCCCGACGAAACACCCTCGAGTTAGTGTCATTTTCCTTACAGAATCGAGCCCCTCGGCATGTCACTCGGAAATAATGAAAATAACAGGGGAGACAACACAGAGCCCTGAGGGAACACCGGCGTGAACTAAAGGGGTGATGACTGTACTGTCACTTCCACTAGGTAGCGAATGTGATGATTATACAAAAAGTCTCGTAATATGACCACCAGACTTGGTGGCACACACATACTCAAAACCTTAAAAAAATTGCCACCGTGCCACATTTTGTCGATGGTTCCTGTTATTAGATCGCTTTGGAAAAGATGAGAGAGATGTGCTTAACGATGCTATGGACTTGTCGTGGAAACTAAAAACCAATCTGCTCGTTACAAATGAGTTTATTAGCATCGGCAAATAGTTTTATCGAATGTATCGGTGCGCACATCGCCAGCGTAGTAATGTTATTTTTCAACACACTCTCCATCAATTAGCTCATAAAATGGCTCTAACTTCACCGTAATTAGGCACATAATGACACCTGTAATCAAACTGTGACTTTTTCATTGCTATTATTCACAAGTGAGTAAAAGGGTTCTTTTTTATTTTAATGGTTGAGTTGCTTTGTTCTTAAAAAAGTTTCGATACATAAAAACAAAAAAGATCGTGTTCAATAGTACATTATGGTCATCATCAATACCATCAGCCTATCTCCGTCCACTGCTGGACATAGGCCTCACCTATGGCACGCCACTGAGCTCTATCTTCAGCTCATTTCAGAAAAAAAAATCGCAATGGCGGGAAAAAATTATCAGTTTTTCTATGCGCACACATCTAACAATGGTGATCGGCCATAGCCTAAAAAAATGAGGTTTCTTTTTTTTTTTGCTTTTCGCGGATAGCGTTTTAGCCACGTACAAAATGGGGAATTCAAAGTTTTCTTTATTACAGAGAAAACAAAAGTTATATTTGAGTAAAAGTTTTATTTATTAAAACATACAAGTTGAAATTATCTATTACAATACGAAGTTGCATAAAATGAGCAAGAAATATGTAGGTACAGTCCGTTTGGTCTAAGCTGAGCTTTGCATTTGTGTGAGTGATCTCCAAAAGTAAAGTCAGACAAAAAGCTTTTAAAAATAAATTTTATAATGTTTTAGGTAGGTACATAATACTACTTAGGTTTCTAGCTTAGGTTCTAGGACATCCTAGTTTAAAAATAAAATAAAACGAAATAAGCAAAAATTTGGTAAAATAACGGCCAGCTATGATATGTAAGAGTATGTGTACATATGTAAGTGTGTCTGAGAAGTAAAAAAAATCTAAATTCAAAACCATTTATTCAGTTTAGGCCCGCGGAGGGCACTTATGGAGGTCAAATTTAAAGTTACTGAAGCTACCACCGGTTCGGAAGTCAGCCTTCAACTGAGAAGAACCGGCAAGAAACTCAGCAAGCTTAAATTTTTTCGAGCAGAAGAAGAGATGAGATCAATAAGTAAAATACAAATATAAAAAAAATAAAACAATTATTCTATATCGGACATTGTATCTTCATCACTTTAACACACAGATAAGCCCACGAGGCTTCCGTGAAGGCTCTCATAATTATGTATTGTATTTTTTATATGGTTAATAAATATATATATATATAAAAAAAAACTCTCGTCTGATGTCTGATGAACGCTATTGTGTTTTAAATTTGAAACTAATTGCGTTTGTAACCATTTCGTGTAGTTTTCTGTATTCATATTGTTGTGGTAGTCACCACTTTTTTGATTTGCTTTGAATATTAGCAATGCATTTGGTATGAAACCGTCGTCAGCGCCGGCATGAACTATTAATAAACGATTTCCTTTAGAAATTGGTTTCTTCAAAACAGAAGTGCTGCCATCTGAATAAGATGTCGAAGAAGCGTGAGTCGTGTCTATATATGTTTCGTCGGTATAAACGACTGGTCGGCCCGGAATGCGATATTCGGAAATTTTATTCAAGAAATTTATACTTAGATAACGTTTCTCATGTTTTTCCATTAGAATTTTTCTATTATCTTCTGTCCTTTTACTTTTTTACGGAATGACCAAATTGAAGCTGGATAGTTTATTTCTGTCTTCAACTTTTCATGTATTCACTTTGCACCTCTTTATGAGTAATGGGAAAGTTGTGAATAGTTCGTCGGATTACCGCTTCATAAAAATCGTCAATGATAATTATATTTTTCCTGCATCTGATCTTTTTTGGAGATTTAAATTTGCTTCCGTCTTCCAAAAGACGTTTACCTTCCAATAAAACTCTTTTGACAGTGGACACCGGAATTCCCGTTGATGTTGCTACCAATTGGGCTGATGTAGTGACACTTGACATGTCTTTATCGTTCATATCATTAAAATAACTATTTAAATTACAAAAAAATTCTTTTACTTGGCTATTTAAAGGTTTTCGTATTCTTCGTTTATTTGTGTTGGCAGCCATTTCACAAATCGAACACAAACACAAAATATTAAGAATTAAACACGTCACTCTGCTATCAGTACAAGAGGTGAAGTGTGGAAGATGCGCGGCGAAGTTTCGTCGCGCGAAGGACGCATCGCGCCTCAGGCCGGTTGCCAATATGCAGTATAAACCGGTTTAAACCAAGCAAAGGACGCAACGCGCTTTAGGCCTACGACACACCTACGCTATCTATGAGCACTCACATAATAGACCAGGGTCGAAAATTTTTAAAACCAAAAAAAATAATAGTAGGATGAAATCCACTAGAAAAGAAGGGGAATATTATAAAAATGAAAGGAAAAATAATTAACGGGCGATCTGATGTCGGGAAGGGGATGGGGGTGAGTTTTTAAGGTTAAAAATGGGGTTTTCTCAATTTCCGGCAAAACTAAAAGTCCTATGGAAAAAAGTCAAATGGCAAAGTTGTAGGTAATAAAAAGATCTAAAACTTTTGTATTTACTAACCTAACCTCAAAATTTATGTGAAAAATTAAAAAAAAACAAGTTTTTGGTTTTTTATTTTAATCTCCCAAATACGCTGTAATTTATTTGATTAGAAATATTTATTTTTTCTCCTTATTTTGAATTAATATCGAAAAAGCACCCTCATTTTCAATCGAAAATTCACTCGTCAAAATATCAGCTTTTTCAAAAAGTTGATATGTTTTCTGTTCGTGGAAATCTGTACTTTCCGATGGTAAAAAAAATATGTTTCTATAGTAAATCTTCTCAGAAAATGCAAAGAATGGAAGAGATAATGAATAAATATTTGCGCTATGTAGAAAAACATTACGCAGCATCGAATTCTGGAATATTGTCTGAGGTTTTTCTACGACTACGTTCTCCTCTTTTAGTTGAAGAAGCTGCGCTGCTGGTACTGTTGTGACACTAACTGATTTTTTAATTTCGGGATACCCATTAAAGACAATATAGCTGCTTGCTGCGTAATGTTTTTCTACATAGCGAAAATATTTATTCATTATCTCTTCCATTCTTTGCATTTTCTGAGAAGATTTACTATAGAAACATATTTTTTTTTCACCATCGGAAAGTAGAGATTTCAACGAACAGAAAGCATACCATAAACTTTTTGAAAAAAAAAAAATGATATTTTGACGGGTGAATTTTCGATTGAAAATTAGGGTGCTATTTCGATATTAATTCAAAATAAGGTGAAAAAATAAATATTTGGAATCAAATAAATTACAGCATTACATTATTGGGATATAAAAAGGTAAGTTTTCACCAAATTACGTGAAAAAAAATGTAAAAGATAAAAATTAAAAACCAAAAACACGTTATTTTGAATTTTTCACATAAATTTTGAGGTTATGTGATAAAAGTGTGAATACAAAAGTTTTAGATCTTTTTATTACCTACAACTTTGCCATTTGACTTTTTTCCATAGGACTTTAGCTGCGCCGGATATTGAGAAAAAACATTTTTTACCCTTAAAAACTCACCCCCATCCCCTTCCCGACCTCAGATCGAGCGTAAATTATTTTTCCTTTAATTTTTATAACATTCCCCTCCTTTTCTAATGGGTTTCATCCTACTTTTAGTTTTTTTCACTTTTTAATATTTTTAAAGGCTTCTTCTACCCTGGTCTACAAATGCAAATCTCAGCTTAGGCCTCGCGGACTGTACATTAATTTATTTGTACTATTGAACACAATCTTTTTTGTTTTTTTGTATCGAAACTTTTTTAAGAACAAAGCAACTCCATCAATAAAATAAAAAAAAAAAAACCCTATAACTCACTAGTGAATAATAGTAATGAAAAAGTCACAGTTTGATTACAGGTGTCATTATGTGCCTAATTACGGTGAAATTAGAGCCATTTTATGAGCAAGTGTGTTGAAAATAAATTAATGTACCTACCTATTGCTTGCTCATTTCATGCAACTTCGAATTTAAATAGATAATTTATTTTGTATGTTTTAATAAATAAAACTTTCACTCAAATATAACTTTTGTTTTCTCTTTAATAAAGAAAACTCGTAATTCCCTATTTTGTACGTGGCTAAAACGCTATCAGCGTAAAGCCAAAAAAACCTCATTCTTTTAGTCTATGGTCGATCACCATTGTTAGATGCGCGCGCATAAAAAACTGATTAAAATTTTCCCGCCATTGCAAAAATTTTTCACCTCGTTTTCACTGTTGAAATTATTGTTACTTAGTTATTAAAATATCTACAAGTACTAGTTATGAAGAAAATGATTTATGTTCTACACCGCCTGATAAAAGATGATAAGCCTTTAACGTTATGGAAAGTTTTCTACCTGAAAACTCCATGGACAAATATCTATTAGCGTACCAAAATTTCATACAATGGCAAAACAACAAGAATACGCAGTCTTTTCCAGAAAATGTGTTCATTGCGTACGTTCTTATAAGTATAAACCTAGCTCACGCAGTATCTTGTGTCACAGTAGCGAACATACACACACACCCTTCTACAATCACACTCACCCACACACATACACACTCACACACACAGTAGTACCATGCCAAAGTTATTTTAAATTTCTAATTTTTTCTGCTCTTTTTAACCCAGTTTTCTTTTTTTTTGTTTTACACAAAATTTAAAAGTTTTTGTTTTTAAGCAAATAATAACAACATTGTGTGTTCACACTTTCCGCTTTATGCAAAAAAATATGAAAATCTTAATTGTTAAGTCAGAACAAATCGATTCTGGTGAATCGCATTCCCTGGGCCCCAAAATACAAGCTCTGCTTAGCTTCGGACTCGCTGCTAAACTGTTTTAGTTGTAAGGATATCTTGTGCTCTGTACTATCTTTTTGTGTTATTTTAATAAAATTTTCTGGCAATAAAAAGTTATTATTATTATTATTCATATATCATATTATTAATGATTATTGTTTTGGCTTTTTGGGTATACTTTGGTGTTTAGACTAGGCCGTACCAGCTTATCCTGGGGTGTGCGTATTTATATTAGGATCAACTAGTATGGCTTAGCCCAAACTCGTTTATCCTATCGGGCTTAGGATGAACCAGTTTGGACTAGGCTATACTAGTTAATTCTATCGCGTATACAAGTTCAGCCTAGGCAAAACTAGTTTGTCCTGAAATCGGGTTTGGCCGGTAACAATCTTCATCAGCAGCATCATGGTGGATGGCGATCTAACAATGTAGCAGAATCATACGTAGGAGATTCCATACAAAACAAGAAAGAAATTTGTGCAAAAATCACAGAAAGAATTAGACTTGATTCTGAAGCGCGTCCTACTGGCAAAACACCAAGTATATCCAATGATTGGATTTCACCTACCTACACGAATAATGAACCATCTCAAATAACGATACAACATGAAAGTATTCCAGTAAATAATCTATCTGAAGAGACCACTATGCCATAAAAAAACAGTTAATTACAATAATAATTAAATAAACTTTTTATCTACTAAATAATAGGACATTATGGTACAAGTGTGTAATGTTGGTGATTACCGCTGAGGCGCCATTGAGGACGGTAATCATCAATACACACGTGTGTCATACGACATTTTTCAACACACTTGTGAAGATTGGTGAAATAATACATTTTAATTACTAAATAACCATAATTTCAACTGTGATAACGAGATGTGAAAATGTTTTCAAAAAGAAGTTATATTATCCGTTTTCGTATGCGCGCGCATCTAACAATGGTGATCGGCCATAGACTAAAAGTATGAATTTCTTTTTTTTTTTTGGCTTTTTTGGATAGGTATTTATCCACGTACAAAATGAGGAATTCAAAGTTTTCTTTATTACAGAGAAAACAGAAGTTATATTTCAGTCAAAGTTTTATTTATTAAAAACGTACAAGTTGAAATTATCTATTTAAATACGAAGTTGCATGAAATGAGCAAGCAATAGGTAGGTACATTATTTATTTGTACTATTGAACACAATCTTTTTTGTTTTTTTGTATCAAAAATTTATTAAGAACAAAAAAAAATAACCTTATAACTCACTTGTGAATAATAGTAATGAAAAAGTCACAGTTTGATTAAGGTGTCATTGTGTGCCTAATTACGGTGTTGAAAAATGATTTTTTAGTATTGTTTTCATCACAAGTGTGTTGAAAAACGTCGTATGATAGGTACACGTGTGTATTGATGATTACCGTCCTCGGCTTAAGAGAGCCAATGGCGCCACAGCGGTAATCACCAACATTACACACTTGTACCATAATGTACTATATCCATTAAGAAATAATTGTAGTAGTGATTTAAAATATTAATTATTATAATATTTAAAAAGTTAAAGCAAATGTTAGAGATTATTTTGACATTAGCATTACATCAAAATGATAAAAATATCCGGAGATATTCACACTTATTCTGGTGCTTTTTAAGTCGTAAATTTATTGATGAATGGTAAAGATTTTTTAGGTATATAAAAAGCAGATAGCGTATTAACTTCATTATAATTAAAGTAAAGGTTATTACATTTTTCTATTTTATTTATTTATTTAGAAAAGGCTTACTCTCTAAATAAATACTAAACATTGTTATTGGACATGGAAAAAGAGTTATTTTATATAATATATATTATGACTCAATTTAAAGGTATGCACAATATTTATAACAAGAATTTAGAAACTAAATAGAAATAACAATAGAAAATTATAAAAAGTATACTAACTTTCCAAGGCATTTTCTCTTAAACATACCAATTTTATATATAACAGAAAATATCAACCTCACTTTTTTGGAAAATGGCGTTGCAGATTTTAATTGATGTACAAATTGGAAAGTTACTGCAGTAATGATTATCGTAACCAATAAAATAACATGTTTTTGAATTAAATTATACGAAAAAATTATTTTGATAGATTATTATACCTATGACAGAATCTGCAAATTAGACTTCCCAAATCATGTCTCCATGAGTTTTTGTCGACACATGCATATGTGTGTATTCATTTACAAATTTACTTCGAAAAAACTATCTATGTCTATGTCGTCACTATGGTGCCTTCAAAAATTACAATGATGCATGCAAGCGTCACAAGCCTGCGGCACTTTAGAACCGTCGTGTACTGTATGATATGTTACTACTACATGGTATCTGCAATGGATATATCAACTATCCTGAATTAACTTCTAGAGTGTTGCGCTTTTGTTGTCAAACAAGGCATACAGGGTTATTCGCGGTAGCACAAGCAAAAACTATTTATGCTCAGTGTTCATTGGTGAACAGGATACATCGAACATACAATGAAAAAAAATCATACCATTGATATATTTCATGATAAGAAAAATGGTTTTAAGGATAAAACTTTAAAAGGTTTATGTGATTGAGTTGGTAGACCCATCATCTTAGCTGATCTACAAAACACACTCAATGTTACATTATGGCAAACACACATATGTACATACATACACGAATAACACACACAGCACACATACCCACCCACACCCACCCACACCCACACACAAACATACACAAACACACACAAACACACACACACACACACACACACACACACATACACACACACACACACACACACACACACACACACACACACACACCGTTCCCTATATAACACACATATATTCTTGTTTTTATATAATTTTGTATGATATAATTAAGTAGTGAATACAGTATGGATGTGACTGCATTAAATAAAACTTGGATAAAAAATCACAATTTAAATCCATTGGCTGTAAGTATACATACGAGGTGTGTTCAAAAAATAAGGTGACTTTGTATTTTTAAGAAAAAAATATTTATTTATTTATCAATATTTATGTGGTCCCCTTCAAAGTAATCCCCCTCAGATACAATACACTTATGCCAACGGTTTTTCCAATCCTCAAAGCACTTCTCATAAGCACTTTTCGGTATAGCCTTGAGCTCTTCCAGCGATACAGTCTTTATCTCTTCAATCGTTGCAAATCTCCGTCCTTTCATAGGTATCTTTAGTTTTGGGTACAAGAAAAAGTCACATGACCCTTTTGAGTAAATCTGGGTCGTCGTTGACGTCATTCAACAGTTCTTGAGCGATGCTCATGCGACGGTTCTTTTGGTAAAAATTTAGCAATTTCGGAACAAACTTCGCTGACACACGTCTCATGCCCAAAACGTTAGAAAAAATTTCGTGGCATGAGCCAAGCGATATACCAACATCCTCAGCAACTTCTCTGATAGTGATTCGACGATTTTCCAAAACTTTCTTCACTGCTTGAACGTTTTCATCAGTTGTTGACGTGCTTGGGCGTCCAGAGCGAGGCTCGTCATTGGCATCTTCCCGGCCATCTTGGAAGAGTTTGTACCACTTGCAAACATTTTTTTTACTTAGAACAGTTTCACCGTATGCCACTGTCAACATTTCAAGTGTTTCGGAGCACTTTATTATATTTTTTACGCAAAATTTGATGCAAATCCTTTGATCCATATTTTTCGATAGCAAGATCGCCGAGCACGCAAAACACTTATAACCTTTACGCCTCTCACAACCAAACAAAAAATGCTATATACTTTAAACTTGGTAGAGATGTTCGGGAAGAGTGTACCAACATAACAAAATAAAAAAATCGATAATCGAAAGTACGCTGCCCGCGAAATTTTAAAAGTCATCTTACTTTTTGAACACACCTCGTATGTAAAATTTTAGTGACTAAGAGATGTGGATTTTGTTGTTGAATTAAATAAATAAATTAATTAAACGCATGGTAGTGTGTGTATATTTTATTTTAATTAATTTAATGTCTTTTTAATGCTTTTTATATAAAACATGTATGCACTTCTTCTGCATATAAACTTTAGCTGTGTCAAATTTACGGTCATCCATTTGTGCAATTTTTTTATAAAAACGATTTAAAATTTTCTGGTGGTCGCCTAGCGATTGAAATTCGATCGTAATTCTATATATATTTTATGTTTGAACTTTATTGAGGTTTTTTTTTTCCGAGTATATGGCCTTTATGATGATTGCATATAACTATTTTAAATTTTCTTGGAGCGTTTCACAAATACGGTATTATGTGTTTAATATTGGCTGTATGAACCTAAGCCATTTATATTGTAAAGGATGTGCGTGTATCAAACGTATGGTTGTGTGTGTTATGCTTATTTTAATTTATTTAATGTATTTCTAATGCCTTTATATATTAATATAAGCTTTCTACACTCCTTTTCCATATAAACTATAGCTATGTCAAATCTCACACTCCTCCCCCGCATACTTAGTCCGCGCTTTTCTCTTAAAAACAGGTCTAAAGTTTTCGCTTCACCATTCGTTTGCCACACACACATATTTCACAATTTAAATAGCTTACGTTTTTACATCCAATGTCAACCACATAATGAGGTGTTTGTGACACACGTTAAGCGGACGTAAAAGAAAAAAAAATCTAAAAGTTATATGTATATCTGACAAAAAAAACTCAATAAATTTCATTCTTAAAATATGTAAAGAATTAAGGTTCAATTTTGATCGCTAGGCGACCACTCGTTTAAATAAATAGCGTTCATTATTATTGGATATGTTTTATTAAACAATATTCATATGTAAGCTATTTTATAGACGAGTATGTCGAAGGAAGTCGGTTGAAAAACTAAATTATAAATTAATTATATTTATTTATTCCAAATACAATGTTCCATAAAGTGCTTGATTATTTAGTATTATATCTAAGTTAAAAATTTACTATGTCACGCTTAAAAAAGAATATAAGTTCGTGGTTATCTTTATTATGGTTATTAAGATAAGCAATTTATTAAAACTGTTTTTTATACCACATGAGCCGACAGACAAGCACACGGTCTACCTGATGGTAAGTGGTCACCGCCGGCTATAGACATCTGCAACACCAGAGTATGGCCAATGCGTTGACGACCCTGAGTCGTGAAGTTGTTAAGTCTCATGTGCCTGTAATTTCACCGACTTCCTTACCTTTCTTGGTACAGTTTTTATATTGACGCACGAGGACTCTGATCTAACCGCTGGAAGCCTTAGCCAATTCAAACTAAAGTTACAAATAATCATTTATTAAATTCGAAGAAAACTAAATGCATAAGGTTCTCTTTACCGATAGTAGCACAAGTAGAGAGGCAAATAATAATAGATGATCAAAATTGATCATGTTAATGAAACTGTGTTTTTGGGTCTTACATTAGACAACAAATTACAGTGGGGCCCTCATGATACTCTAACTGCATAAGTTCTGTTGCATTTGCTTTGCTGTAAGGAAAATTAAACAATTGACGAATGTTGAATATTTTCATAGCCTCTTGTTTTATGATTTTTATTTTTGAGGAGCACCAGCAGATATAGAAACATTAAAAAAAAAACAAAAAGAGCAATTCGAGCAATTTACAATTTGGGTCCGCGTGAATCACCGTGTTTATTTTAGGAAATAATTAATAGGTCCTAACATATGAAATTGGCGTTTTGTCAAACGGGCCACTTTGTTCTCAAATATTTGGTTTGGAACTCCAAATTCAAATTTATTAAAAAAGGTTTGTGTATTTGTGTTTCGAATTCCTTACTTAACCATCACGATAACGAGGGGATTTTGAATCGTATCGTTAGGTACTTGTGAAGAAAAATGGATTCTGTACGATAATCGGAAACGCTTAATACAGTGGCTGAATTCAATATCAACAATTGCAAACCACGATGGAAAAGATAGCCGCTAAACAACCGAGATTAGTCAATTGCTCTAGCCCACTGCTGCTTCAGGACAACGCTACGCACACTATTCACTGTGACATTGTAATGAACGGGAAATGGCCGAGCGGAACGGTGCAAAATAGTCTTGCCTTCCACTAAGAAATAGTTTTACGGAAAACTGTTTTTTGACTTCCATTGCTAGCGGATTTTGCGGAGTGAGCTAGGCGGAAAATGACATGGGACAGATGAGCCAGATGTTTGCTACCTTTGTCCCGTTTCTAGTGTGCATGGGACATATTTCTAGTTCAGTTCAGCTGGCTTGGTTTAGCTTCGGTACAAATTAGATTTCGGTCTACAACCCGTTTAATGGTGAGTCTGCCGAGATGGTCACACTCAATACTTCAGGAAAAATAAACTCAACCTTTAAACGGACTTTATTATATGAGATCCTTTTGGGTTTTATATGAAAATACCTTGGACATAGGTATTAGAGAGTGATGTAAATGTCTAGTCTGTTGTTGAAAAATAAATAAAAACATAATTATTTTATAAACCATAAATACCATAAATTTGACAATAATCTAAATTTCATCGGTCATTTTCTGACGCTAAACTTGTTAAAATAAATGTCACAAAGGCCTTTCTTTTCAAATTCATCAAGGGTGTCAGGTCGCAAATGTCGGTTGATGATGGCAGTGCAGCGCAGGTCCCTAGTGATATACGCTAGAGGCACATGAAGCTCGTGGACGACGAGCGGTTGTTGCGAGTAGCGCTGCAGCGAGGACGAGCTGGATGCAGCGGGCGGCGAGTGTGTCCCTGCAGCGCGCAGCAGCACGATCTGTGAGCGCAGCGGCTGCCGCTGTCCGCTGTAGCGCCGCACTTGCACGATGCGAGCGTACGCGGCTTCGATGATGCCTCGCGTGTACTGCGACGAGTGCGTCACGCGCGGTGCTAAGATCCTCATGGAACTATCCACTTTTTCCTCCCAACTTGAACAATCATGCATTGACGTCTCTAATTCCTCTACGCCGCTGCCTGCCATTATCGTGAACATATGTTTTATCACTGCATCTTGTAGTTGTTCTTCAGACTCAAATTCCCCCAATTTTGTTTGGAATACTGTTTGGAATTCTTCGGGTAAATATCCAATGACAAATACTGTACCACTCATACCTGAAAATACAATTTTGCCATTACAACTAACACTAGCTGGTTTAAACTATAAGTAGATTTAAGTGTAGGCAGTATATATTACCCTGTTTTTCCAAAATAGTTGCTATCTCCAAAGCAATTATTACACCACTTTCATAACCCAAAAGGTAGAAATCTTTTGAAATTCCCTGTCTTTGCAGAATTATCTGTTGAATTTTAATGTGTTTATTAGACATTTTTTGCATTAGTTCTGCGTAAATCAAAACTATCATTGGAGTAGAATTCGAGGGGATCCAAAATATCGGTAGATCAAAGAGAATTCGTGTACATAGCGCACATACGTGTCAACGAGTTCATAAAAGACTTTTATATTAGTAATAATATTCCAATAACCTTAGCATGTCTTTCAGCAATTTGTTGCAGTGACTCGTGAGTATTGTCGAGCCCTGGTTGGAGAACAAGGGCCGATAATTTGAGCCGCTCACATAGAATTTGGAATTTCTCATGATGACCCTCAAGTCCTGGTATTATAAACAGTTCGGTTTGTTTGTCATAAAATTCTATGCATCTCTGAAAAAAATTAGGTAAAATAAGTAAAGACTTACAAAATAAACAAATATGTAGCAAAAAACAAGAAACTATTAAAGCGGAGATAACTTAATTTTAAATAACTCACACTTTTAAGTGCCAGAGATGGTAATGGCACCAAGTCGACGGTAGCTAGAAGTTCATCAGTGTCAACAAAGGAGAAGAATGTTTCTAAACTGCTTACTTTCTTAAAGCCTAATTCTGTTATAGCATCTTTCAGTTCTATAATTCTGTAAAAATATAATAAAAAGTGAATATTTATAGTTACTAAAGATTCGTGTTGAGAAATTGGATGGCAAATGATTAATTTGTTATTTACTCTTCTATCCGCATCTTCGACACTTCATCTTCTGTCAGTGATATATCATAGGTATCTCGCAAATATATACAAATAGCTTTGAGATTTTCTCGGTCGACCCCCATTTCTTGAAGGGAGGTGTTTTTCTGTAGTTCATTAAAATTACTGCCTGAAAAAGGAATATAAATATTATTTGCAGGTAGCTCGCTACTGTACATACGACTTTTTCCAGTTTGCTTATATGAACACTATTTGGAAGGTCAAAATATGATATTACCTGTAATGCTTGTGAGCAGCGCGGTTAGGGGGTCGCTGCTCTGCACGCGCTCCGCCGCACTCACTGACACCGCGCTCCACGCCATCTGAGTTACACGTTTTGTTAGTGCGCTACAAAATTATACACCCTGACAAGATCTCAATCTGAAATGTAACTTACACGTTGACTGTTATCAGGTAGACTTATCATCGTGGCTGGGAGATTGCTCTGTGCTCGAGTGACACACGTCTGCTGACCGAGCGTGGTTCCAGCATTTATGATTCCAAAGTATCTAAAAATTATGTTTAATGATCGTACGATCGAACGATGCGACTTCACCGCATGACGAGATTCAATACACACATTTGTTTAGAGTGAACAAAATTTTGTTTTTTGTGGTCTACGTCTTCATATTTTCAACGTACTTGCAATTTTCAAAGCAATATTGCTCGACAGTAAAAGCCATGCATTTCTGCAAACAGCCATGGTTGACATGACACCGTTGCGGTTAGCGCGGCGGCATGCACATCGCGCGACGAAATCGCATCGTTTCCTCATACGATTGTTAGCCAATAAGGACGACGACTAATAATAAAAGAAGTCCCTATGTTCATTTTTGTAAAAAATAGGTAGGTACCTATTACGAAGTATATACTCACTGGAGTTTAGGACACAGCAACCTTGATTCGGTATCCAAGGTATTGAACAAGGATGTAATATATTCATTATTTTCATCTTTTCCTTTTGTATTAAATAAATAAACTCCTTCAATAGGTCCACGTTGCTGTACCACGGATAACAAATTAGCAACTGCTTTGTGTTCGTCTAGATTTTCAGAAAATGTATTTATTTCGATACCCTGGTTTCGCCAGAATCTAATCATTAAAAAAATATATAAATTAAAATAAGGATTTACAAACAAATCAAGCTAGGTACAGTACAATAACAACTTACTGAATTTTCAGGCGGTAGTACATACTCAAGGTTGGGTTGTGAATGCATATTTTTCTGGCACCGCGGCTAATCAATATCTCCACTAATCGTAGTGCAAATGTGTCGCCATCACAGATTATAAGCTGATTAAATTCTGGATTGCATGTAATCCTAATGAAAAACAATATATGAAAAAAGTTAATAAAATATAGAATATGGATTGATACATCAAGTAAGTTATTCTACGACCACGCTTTATGTCTCTCAATTATATACAGTTAGAGGTCTGTCAAAATAATGACAATGTAAAAGAACTTGTGACACTGTGTTAATTAAAATGTAACTTAGGTTTAGTTAGTTACCTGTCGGTCGATGTCAGAGCAGTGTGCGTGTCTGCGTGGATGTCGGCGAGGTCGAGCAGCACGCGGCCGCGGTGCTGGCCGGCGGCGAGCAGGCGGAAGGCGCGCGGCGCGTCGCGCGGCGCGTACGTGACGCGCGACAGCGGACGCACCCACCCGCGCGCCACGCCCTCGCCCACCAGCGCTTGCACCAACTGCGGAGACACGACACACCTTACTCACGCACCGCACACAGCGAATATACCTTCGTACCTACTCCCAATGGGTCGAGGCCACATACCTCTCTTTCCTTTTCGTTGGTTTCAGCAAAAATTGAAGAAAAATCGACTGTTACGTAGGACTGACATTCAAACAAATGATACATTCCAAAAGTAAACTTTTCGTGTCTTTTGATTTGATTCGTATCTAATAGGTAGCCATATCTTGCACAACAGCTTAAAGATGTCTGAAAAAACCAAAGCGAGTCATAAAACAATCCTGGAACATCAACAATACTTGTATTAGAAAAATGCTTACATTTTTGTACTTTTGATTTAAAGAATTGATGATAATGTCACAACCCCTTCCCTTTGTAGCAGAGTGAACCATGTCTCCAAAACTATTATCACGGGAATTTCCAATAAAATCGTCTGAAATAATAAAAAGTAGCAACACATCATTTGGATATCAGTATTCTCAATGGTTTCATTTTGGTTTTCTAGTTTAGGTTATAGAATTATAAAATGTAATGGAAATAAAAAATAAATGTTTTGTAGGTTTTTATATGCACTTGTAAATCATTAATTAAATGAACCCTTTAAGTGTTTTTAAGCATTTGGTAGTTAATGTGGTAATATTAATTAGACTATTCATGAATGAACATGTCTGTTTCTTCTGTGTTTGCTCTATCTAAGCTCTGCTTAGTTTGGGATCAGATGGGCGTTTGTAAAAGAAAGTCCCAGGATTTTTTTTATGAAGGCATACTTGAATAAAAATATGTATTTATAAATTATATACATTATTATGATATGCGAATCGTTATCAGGAACAAATAATTTAAATTTATATAAATGTGTGTATTAACTTCTTATGTTTGTATTGGAGAGTATTTTTACTGTACTGCTGAGTACTAGAACTGAGTCAGTTCGCCAGTCGAGAAATATAAGGGCACTACTGGCGTTTTGCATCTAATGTGCTGTTAATAATAAATACATACAAAATTAATATTCTGAGTAATTCTTCACACACGTTTATATGATCTTAAATTACAAACACCCAGGCACAAAAAGTGCAGGTTGGTTCAAATATGTTAGGTTAATAAAAAAAAATAAAAAGGTCCAAAAATAGAGCCTTGTGGAACCCATTGTAACCGCAGATCCCAAGAACGCCTTTCCATTTCCTATATCAATTGGGGTAAAAGATTTTATGACCAGGTGCTTTAATTCTTATACCAGTGATGTAATTGCTGATTTACAGCTCGACAATTAGACTCCTTGGACAAATCATAAATACACCTATAATAAATGTATAGATAAGACCTCTCGACATATAAGTCGACGTTCCGAACGAAGATAATATAAAGTACCTTTTAACTGAGGAAATAATTTGAGCAAGAAGTGCTTCTTGCGGATGTCACTAACAGTCGCGAAGACCTTACAGCCGTAGGCCAAGGCTATTGATATCGCAGCTTGGCCCAATGCTCCAGCTCCGCCGTGCACTAGTACTGTCATGCCAGGTGTTAGTTCACTCTTTATGACCTGTCGGTAAAATGAGAAAGTGTTATTGTTTTGTAGCTTCGAAAGAAGACCTAGAATGGTGCCCTAAGGGACTCTATAACTAAAATAGAGTTCAATATAATATTTGTTAAAAAAATTGTTATATTTTTAATATTTTTTTAACAAATATTATATTGATATTAATTGCGTATTTTTCACGAAAGACAATATTTCCTACTCAAAAATAATCCTAAACTTTTCTTTACAAAACGGATTTGCTTATGGTCGACGATAGATGCAACGGCATCTTCGGTCGACTTTCCGCGTCTAAAAGCGATTTCACTAAGTATTGTACTAAAAGTTTGTTAAAAAAACTTTTCTTGGACTATTGATATCCATAAATATGTGTTGTAACCGGAAATAAGACCTTAGAGCAAGATTTAATAAGCCTGGAGGAAATGCTATTCCAACCGACAGTAGTATCGTTATGGTGTGTATCCTATGTCATTCCCACGGAATTATTATCGTCTTAAAATAAGCAATGTTGTAACTGACGAGGCAGTAGAAGGCGAGCGCGTAGGCGAGCGGCACGGTGGCGGCGTCCTCGAGCGACCAGTGCGCCGGCACCGGCCACAGCAGCTCCGGGCGCGCGCGCACGCGCCGGCTGCACGCGCCGCCGCGCACGATGCCCATCACGCGCGACCCGCTGCGCACACAACATACCAACATTATGCAAAGAGGCGAGGATATCCTTTTGATTTAGGACTAAGTTTAGATGACAAATAGGTCAAATTCAATTGGCATTTTCAGAGTAAGCCTGCTCTTTCTTAGCTGTATGTGGCCAATAGTGGCTGAGATCTGGACACGGTTTTATTTAATCCTGAATATCTTGGAATCAGATTTTCATTAATCATAGTTAGAACAGTAGTGTATTGTTAGCTGATTTCATTAGTACTAACAGCTTCGTTATAAAGATGAATAGTGATTGTTCTCACCTCTCCGTGACTCCACTGAAGTCCATTCCGAAAGAATTGTCATCTTGACAACCTTCACTCTTGAAAGGTGCCTCTCCACTGGCTCTTCCAACGTCATAATAATTTAGCCCCGCGTATTGAACCTACAAACATACATATAAGTTACTTATATCCATTCAAAGTAGGGGTAAAAAGGGAGAAATTTGCCTGAGAACATAAAACTACTAGATATATGCATTTATTGTGCACGCTGCGGCACCATAGTTTAAAACGTCGCTTTTTTTAAATTGGTCACTTTGAAGGTGACTGTTCGTGTCCCTCTGACGTGATCAGAGACCTTATTTCCTTGTTTCTTGTTTGTACTTTGGTTCGTTTCTTTTTAATATTTCCCCACTAGTATGTTTTCTTTTTATTTGTTTTGCAACATTTCCCCATTTTCTTTCTATATTCTGTCATTCCTGTCTTTGCTTATACTTCACTTTCATTCGTGTTTGTTCCCTGTTTCTCTTTTCTCGTGTGTCTTTTCATACATGAATGTTAGAAGAGGTTAAGTCATAGCGTATCATAGCGTGTTAGACTTACCTCAACTGTGACACCAGGTCCGGTAGGCTCGGGTGCGTCCTCCCAGTGTAAAGAGTCAAAATCCCCGACAGATGCGGTCTGCAATTTCTGATTATGTGCCACTGAAGAATCTGTATTCTAAAATACGAACAATATAACTTTATAATACAATTCATAATTGGAATATTGATATACCTACAGCATTACTTCAATTCAATAAAGGTTCACTTACAATATTGTTCCTGGATTGACTATGTAGTAACTTTGTAAGTTTCAACACTTCAGAGTATTTTGAATCTGCAGGCAAATCTTGTAATTTAAGTCCTTTTATAACCACGCCACCGCAGCTGAAAATTTATTAGTAGTGGTTAACTCTATATCGATATGTTAGAGTAATAGCGCTCTTAGTGCAGAGTTCGTCCGGGGAAGTACTACCACCTTACCCATTTCCGCCGTGAAGCAGTAGTGCAATTGTATTACTGTGTTTTGGTTAGAAAGGTAAGGGGCCGGTGAAATTACAGGCACATGAGACATAACAACTTCACGTCTCAGGGTCGACAACGCATTGGCGATGCTCCTAGTGTTGCAAATGTCCATAGGCGGCGGTGACCACTTACCATCAGGTGGACCGTCTGCTTGTTTGTCGGCCCAAGTGGCATAAAAAAAAACAATGCTGAGTTATATCAATAGAATATCTTCAAATATCGAGAAGCTTCAAATAACTATAGCTTGTAATATTGTCAAGAATTATTAGAAAATATATTTATGTCAAAGCATGCTGCAATGCATTACATCGCTTTCAACATCGATTCCGAGAGCCTTATACAATAATCATGCTCATACCCAGTTATTAAATCTTACCTTGTTCTGTCGTTCGAGTCTTGAACATTAAACTTCATTACGGTTTTGTTGTCTATGCTGAGTAATTCCAATAAATGGGATTTGTTATCTATTTCGATACTTTCAATGTAAGTAGGAATCGAGAGCCCGTCGTGCTGTTGTCTCAGCACGTTGAGCTGCAGAATGCTGTCCAGGAACGTTACCCAGTTATTTTGCCACAACAAGTATGCCCCAGACAGAGCTTCGTTAGTACGGTCGATGCTTCGGAATGCACCTCTGCAATAAGTCAATAATATAATTATTATAAAAAGAAAAAAAAATGAATGAAAAAATTAAAATATTTTGATTCAAATAGCACTTACGAAAAGTCTGACTCTAATATCGGTACGCAAGGTTGTTTTTTTTACTGTGGTGAGCCGGCAACAAACTCAGCAATTACTCTTTTATAAAAACAATTTTATTTTTATTACATAAAATTTATTTAAATTAGATGGTCAGGCTAGAAATTATTATATTACTAACTGGCCTGTCAAAAATAATACTACTAAGTTAATATAAGATTTACTATTTTAGTACAACAGCAGGTTCGGTTACCCATACAATTTTTCGCTATTCAAAATTTAATCCCATACCATAATCATTCATAAATGATAATATGTTCATCCATCAATCTGATCCAGCGCAACTAAGCAGAGTGTGTAATGTATATACGTACGTCCATACATACATCTTTATAATTTAAAGATCGAACTTACTTATAGGAATAACCTCGATCAAGTAGTAATTGGTACACGGTGTCAGAATCAACGTTCATATCCTGATAACTATGTTCTGTGGGAACCTCTCCATTTTCAGGAATTTCTTTTTCCTCTGTATCATCTTCGAAAGATATAAATCCTGAGACAAATTTTGAGTTACTCTGGTTTATGATCTGGAACAAAAAAGCATATAGCTTGATTTATTACTTGCCGCTTGCTTGTCGCCTTTGCTTTCTTCATCCTCGGTTCTGAGTTAAATCATCATATGACCGACTAACCACATAGTCTGAGGTATTAACCCTTTGCACTCCAGCGGATTTACATTTAACTTTTTAATGTCGCAACGGAGTGCAAAGAGTTAAGGGGTTAAATCTCTTGTATCTTTAATTTTACCCGCCCCCATACCTTTCTATACAAAACACAGTGGTACGAGTGCACTACTGCTTTACGGTGGATATACAACATTTACAAAATACTTGTCTTGTAAAGTATCGAATAAAAAAACAAAAAAAAATCGATGTCCGGGAGTGCCGACAGAAGTGAAAACTGAATGAATATATATTTATATTTTACGTATATACACAACTAGCTGTCCCCCGCGGTTTTACCCGCGTTCCCGAGGGATATCACATTATCCCCGGATAAAAAGGATATGCTCTATCTATGTGCCAAGTTGCATCTAAATAAAGTTTTTGCGTGAAAGAGTAACAAACATCCATACACACAAACTCACATTTATAACATTAGAAGGATATAAAAGTACTATTTTCGCAACCCCTTCTCTATTAGGTCGAGTAAAAATAATTATCAAAAACTCACTTCAAAATATGTACTGCCTCTTTGTATGGATACAGTCAGTTTGAGTTGACGTTGCTCGTGCAACATCGGCTGTGAGAAAAAATATACGTCATGGAAGTTCACTGATTGCTGCTTCTTGGGGAGTCCCATCGACATCGCCAATGTATCCCACGCAGCGACAAGCGCAGCCGCATATGGAAACATCATATTTCCTGGGAAAGACATAAGAGGATGAGAATGGAGACAATAAAGTTTATAATTTACCCAATCCAAGGAAATATTGAGTTTATTTATTTATTCGTTTTACCAACTTATATTACACAATGTCTTATAGTAAAAATCACAATTGAAATAAGCACGATCATAGTGCAAATACAATTAAAGGCAAACACAGTTTTTATAGCACTGGTTTTGCTACAACAAAGAGAGAGTTTGGAAGTACTACGGATATGAAATAACTCTATCCTGATTGTATTTTATTTGACTTTGCGTAGAACAATTCCCAAACGTCACATTTTATTAATGAAATTTGTTCGTACCTTCAATCACATTTCCTCGCAAGTAACTGTAGTCGTCATCGTAGAGTGATATCACAAATTTACATGAAGTTTCCGTTATCATATTCGAAACGACATATTTTGGTACACTCCTTAAATGGAAAAAGAAAAGTTTAAATCCTAAAACTTGCTTTTGCCTAAGCGATAAAAAGCGAAATATTTTATAAAGATAATAAAAGTTTTATAGAAAATGATTGCTATCGAAAGGTCTTCCTCCACCATAACCGTAGGTTTTTGAACACAACTTTTTTGACTTTAAATGCTTTTGTGAGCTTGCTTTATAAATATAGTTACGCATCTGAGTGGTAACGAATTATAGATGTTTCGCAAGGCTAAATCGTCCATGGTGAGTTTTCACACACAACAAGAGGCACGAGCGGTAAGGACAAGTTCTAGGGCCAATGAAACGGCCCGGGAAAAAAGTTTCATCTCGCCACAAAGGGAATCAAACGGAAAAAACATTATAAGAAATTACTTACCATATTTCATCATGTGCCCACTCTGCAAAGTGTGAGAGCAGAGGGGTTCCAGTCGATACTGGGAACTCCACTTTAGGGTACAAATTCTGAACTTTGGGAGCGAATCCTTCTACATGTAATCTGAAAACCATAATTTACATCTCTATTTGAGAACAAATATTTTTGTTTTGAGCATTGAATGATAGATAGCGATGGGCTTCAGCACTCACTTGCCGATAGCCTGTAGCAGGTACACAGCGTTGTCAGCGTGTCCTCGCTTGGTGAGTGGCACGTGGCGGCAGTCGTCGGGCAGTGAGCGCTTAAGGATGGCCTGCAGCAGCCCATGCGGCGCTATCTCCACCACCACTGCATTTGAAGGTATAAGCTTAGATGTCTCTTCGAACAGCACTGGACTCTGAAACACGAGTATTAATGATCATTTTGCATATATTTATAGTGGATGGCCAAATCCGAGACATGCTCAAAAAAGTCAAGAAGCTATGTTCACGCCTGCACGATCCCAGTATTTTAGTGGCATTGTGATAATAGAAATAACTCAATTGCTTTTTACTCTCGACATTGGGATTTTATAATCAAAATAATCAAACATTATGCATAATGTTTATAAAATAAATGTTTTCTTTCTTTGTTTTTTTAAAGGGATTATTGAAGAATGTATTGTTATTTTTAAATGTTAAATAATAATTGTTATTGACAACTTTGACAAACATTAATTCCAATAAGACAACTGCTCATTTGAGATCACACAATTTCTAGACAGGACGTAATTTATGATTCAGACAAGCAGTATTTCTATTATTTTATATATCATCTTACAGTTGAAAGCTGGAGCCACATTATTAGATTTAGGCAGAAGTTCCAATAGCAACAATAATCATTATAATAGTAACAGTTCCTGTATAATTATTAGGTACTCACCAACAGATTATTGGTATGGTACTCAGCTGAGCAATACTGTGCTGAGTCTTGGTTCCATTTCTCTTGAGGTACCGAAGTCGACACCCAGCGACTACTGCGGGGTCTTGGATTTACAATAACTTCTTGAAGATAGCTTAATAATGCTGGTCCTGTGAAATAAATGCATCACATATTTCTTTTGTATTTTGTGTGTCATATCTGTCTATCGTTTTGACTGAAACAAAATGGAACATACCAGCCTTTGCAATGTATCTAGAGTGGAAGGCTATATTGGAACATGGCACTTCTTTAGCAAATATACTTTTGGCAGTTAATTCAGCGACAAACTCTCGCATAGGATCAGCTGGTCCTGAAATGGTGCATGAATCTGGTCCATTGTGACATGCCACTTCGATTTCAGGCGGACATAATTTTGATATCTGTAAAATGGCAAAAATATTAATTAAATTAATCGACATATAAACCCTTGAACTATTTGTTACATGATTTGACCAATCCCTTCGTAGTTAGCGCAAAAGTCGGTGTAGCTACCTTCTTTCTGTTTAGGTTTTAAGCGTAATTTTATAGGCAAGGCTATGAAAGCTAGGGAGTAATATACACTTCTCGCAAAAATTAAAGGAACAAATTTTTTGGCAATTTTCAACAGGCTGTGTTTCAGTGAAAAATGGCAGTCCAGGAAATAAAAAAAACATAGCTTTTAAGCCTAGTTTGAAGACAAGTTTACGAATTTTTTGGTTAATAAGTTTTTGGAGCACCAGTTATCATGCAATTCTTGGATAAAGCACTAAGAAAAAAAAGCTTTTTTTCGAGCTAGACCAATGCATAGGTCATATAGCCTGTTTATTCAGCTTCAATTTACTTTTTGCTAGAGTCAGATACGACCATTTGTCTTCGAGATTTTGATTGCAAAAGGATCCTTTTTCACTCAACTGCCGATATCTCTGAAACTACTCGTCGCCCAGCGAGCGGACAGGGGTTTCGTTTTCTGCAGAAAATTTCCGACAAAAAAATCTGTCATGGTTGATTGGAAAAAAAAAAATCCACCTGAAACGTTAACGTGAAAAAAGAGCAAAAAAATACTATTTTCCCTTTTTTTGGTTAATCGACTGTATCTTCGACAATATTAGGGGAAATTCATAGGTTAGAAGAAAATTTTACCCCCCTTAGGCCCCCCTAAATCGGTAGATCGATCGGTTCAGCGGTTTCCCTGGACCGACTGATTGAAATTTTGATAAAATTAAGGGAACTAGATTTTTGTTCCTTAAACTTGACCTAATCTTTTCAAAAATCAATAATTTCATTTTTATTGACATTTTACTCAATTCAAAACTCCTTCAATTTTTGCGAAAAGTATATATTATAATATAATATTTAATATAAATCAGTAAACATACTACACTATATCCCTTGCCAATGGCAGCCATAGAACCGTGAATAAAAGTCGTTTCTGATGACACCAACCCTCGGCTGTATGCCGACAGGATCATCTCCTCAGCTGTGAAGCAACCATCCGCGTACCCGCACCCGAGCTCGCCCACGCTGTGACCTGAGACAAGGTTCAATAATAGGTACAGTATTGTCCTAATAAATGAAATGAAATGAAATATTTATTCAAATAGGCCTTCACAGGCACTTATGAATGGTCAACACCGGTTCGGATGGTTGCTTTTACTGAAAAGACCCGGCAAAAAGCTCAGCAATTACTCTTTTCAAAATAAGATTTTGTACATAAAGATGTGTCCTGCTGGAACGAGCGCTACACCCAAGCATTGTCGTCATTAAAATAATCATTTGTGTTGTAGAAAGCCTTTTGTACTAAAACAGTCTTAATTATTTCCTAAAATTTTTGTGAAGGCAAATTTAAAATTTCAGCAGGAATTTTATTATAGATGCGTGCACTAAGTCCTAAAAATGAGCCTTCCACTTTTTGCAGTCTATATGCAGAAGTGACAAGTTAATCCTTATTTCTAGTATTGATGGAGTGCATATCACTCTTTTAATATAGACATGACATAAAGACTAATATTTTATGTACAAATGTTATGTTTGCATAAATATACTGCGATGCAACTGTGATAATTTCAATATGTTTAAACTTTTCTCTGAGGGAAGCTCGAGAACTCAAATTATAAATTGCTCGAACTGCACTTTTTTGCAATATAAAAATTGTTTCTGTATCAGCAGCTTTACCCCAAAGCAAAATGCCGTAGGTCATAACACTATGAAAGTAGCTAAAATAAACTAATCTAGCCGGATCGACATCTGTAATCTGCCTGACTTTTCTAACTGCGTGAGCTGCTGAATCAAGTTTTCCCGCAAGACATGATATTTGTGTCCCCCATTGAAGTTTTGAGTCTAAAGTAATTCCTAAGAAAACTGTTGACAGAACAAGGCTAAGAGCTTCATTGTCTAACATTAAACTACAGCCTAGTTTTTTAACATTGGGTAATGCAAATTTAATACATTTAGTTTTTCTTGCATTTAAAACAAGATTATTAACAGAAAACCAATTTAATACCACCCATATGCACAGGAGAACCAGATGATTTAACTCCATTCACATTAACACTTTGAGTTCTCTCACTAAGGTACGATTTCATCAAATTAAGTGCTGCACCCTTAACTCCATAATAGTCTAATTTACGCGTAAGTGTCTGATGGTCAACACAATCAAAAGCTTTAGATAAATCACAGAACACTCCAATAACATTCTGCTACTTTTCCCAAGCGTTGAAAATTTGTTTCAAAAGTGCTACCCCGGCATCAATAGGGAACGACCTTTAGTAAAACCGTGAAGATTATTTAATCGGCTCATCTTATTTCTAAGATATATAGATTTTGCCGAAGTGCAAGCTTTTTTAAACACTTTGGAATATTTTCTTACATATTCAATAAAATCGACATTTTGATTGTATTTCTTCATACCATACAGCTCATACTTGTGTAAATACCAACTGTTGCCCAGTCGTTAAACTCAATTTTAAAATTTTCCTTGAAGGTCTTAAGTTTAAAAGCCTTATTAAATTCGGTTTATATAAATTCAAAGAGTTCAGTATAGAGACCATCCGGCTCGTCCTGTGCCATGCTAACAGAAACTATATTTTTATTAATGTTATCTTTAATCGAGCGATACGATTCAAAGTGATGGGCCTACAAGTTATTTTAAGCGGCATATCATTCGATTCATTTACAAAAACTACCTTCTGGCCGCAATGATCAGAAGTTAATTCAGTAATAATTGATTTCTCAAGTGCATCACAGCTGCAAAATACATTATCGAGACAAGTGGCAGAAGTTCCCGTAATTCTGGTAGGCTTACAAAATAAATTAATAAGATTAAATGATTGAAATAAATTTATAAGTCTTATAGTTGTGGGAGAAGCTAATAATAAATTGACATTGAAATCGCCACATACTATAACATTCTTATTACAAGTTTGAGCTTTCTGTAAAGCATCTTCTACTCTCTTTGGATAACATCGATAGATTTATCTTCTTTGTTGGACCTTACCGATTATTCCATCGGGTACCAGTCCTAGCTCCCGCAGAATATCTGTGAGGCCGATCTGGATAGCAGCGATGCCAACGAATGAATGGAGAATGTTATCAAATGTGGTCTTCTCGGTGGAAGTTATAATGTCCACTATATCGAGCCCTTTTGGTGACAATACTCGTCGGCATCTGCCGAGTAAATTATTTGTGATTATAGACAAATGATAAGTAAAGATAAACGCGTCATAACGAGAACATCCACAATATTACCGTTCAATGGCAGCGGCGAATACGGGAATACGCATAAGTTGTGTTCCCATGCCGACCCACTGTGAGCCCATTCCACTGTACACGAACCACAATGGTCGCTTGCCTTCATTGAAATAATCGGCTTCTTGTCCAAGGCATACGGTGTTCTGTTCCTCATTTGTATCTGAAAGGTATCACAGACATTGAATGCTAAATAGCACAAATAATTTAAATAATTTAAAGTCATGCATAAGTTATAATTAGTGTTGAAGATTCATTTGAACTGAGAAACGTCGATAAGTAAGTCACTTTTGCTATATACTTATTATATCAATATAGTTTTGCAGCACAAGCGTTTTGACACAATGGAATAGTATATTTATTAATTTCTTGTTACGAACTCATAGACGAAACATCCTTTACAAATTAAAATTTATTTTTGATTGGAAAATTAACACCTTTTTTGAGAATCTGGTGTCAGTAGATCCTAGGAAAACATATAGGTACGGATCATCCGGCTACTTACCTGCGTCAGTGGATATTTATGCTCATTTAGTATGTATTAATTAGTTTATAATTTTTTTGTTTTGTGTTTAAGTTATAAATTTTCAAATTGCATTTAACTACTCAGTTAGTCCTACTAGTAGATTGAGATAGTAGACTTACTAGCAAGCCATTTGTAGCCTTGTAATTAAAATTACAAATAAAATACAAATAGTCACTCTCTTTACCTAAAACCACATATCCTCGACCTAGATGACCAGCAACATTCGTTGTGTGTATGTTATGTAGTAACGCTATTTCCTCAGGATCAACTGGTCGTGATATGAGATCTTCAATTATTTTCGTGACACCCGACTCCATACGCCCGGATAATGTCACCAGACGTGGTATACTGGCCTTGTACCTGGCAGGATCCTGTAATTTTTAAAAGACAATGTACATTGTTTTGCTGGCCATGTGATATATTTATGATTTGAGCAGACCAGAGAGCCAAGTAGCGAGACTGGATAGTGAGGTCGCAAGCACCTTAGGCTTGTAATAGCCTTGCAGCAGTACGTGCGCGTCGATGCCTGTGATGGACATGGCGTTGACGGCGGTGTAGGTGCCTCGGAAGGGCTGGTGCTCGGTGACGATGCGCATACGCCCGTCGCGCAGCGCCGCGATGTCTTGTCGCGGAGTGTCGCAGTGCAGGTTCCCCGCCAGCTCGCCTCGATGATAACCTAGTAACACCTGTGTGTGCAAACATTTTAATGGAGTATTCATCATAATAAGTAATAATTATGTAAGCCTCGATTTTTATAGGGGTTATTTTCTGTGATTGGTGTCTCAGTTCTAACCTTTGTGATTGCTGTAAGGCCAGAAGCAGCTGCAGTATAACCAATGTTGGACATAACGCTGCCAACAAGAAGAGGTTCATCTCTATCTTCGCAGAAAACTTTTTCAAGCACTTCCAATTCATGTTTATCGGCTTCTTGACCACCTGTAAATTCGCACTCTATCTTTATTATTATATTACTATACATTATATTCAAATTTATTTGTTATTTATTAAATATTAAAATATATTTTATTTGCAGTAAATTCTTGTCTTGTGTTCAGTAAATACTAAAGTTAACAGGAGTTAACGTGTTCTAAATAATACTGATTTTCAATGTGACTTATGTTATATAGATTATATAGATTATATAGATTATATAGATTATATAGATTATATAGATTATATAGATTATATAGATTATATAGATTATATAGATTATATAGATTATATAGATTAGGTAGTTTCTGTTTAGTTGATTAGTGTTCAAAATAACTGACCTGAACCAAAAGCTTCTACGTACTCGACACTTCTGGGCGACACACCAGTTTCTTTATAAAACCGATTTAAAAGCGGGACAATTATTTCAGGATCTCGATTGTAACCAAAGTAACGCCCTGCGTCTCTGATTACCGTAGAGTATTCAGTTTTAACATATCTCAGTTCGGCATGTATCCTAAATTGAATTACATGACATTAATTAAATATTATAGAGACTAGTGGAGATCACGACTCGGTAAACGTAGTGTAGGGCGCCCTCTAGCTAGATGGAGCGATGATATACGCAAGCTGGCTGGCAGCGATTGGAAACATCTGAAGATCGAGCACAATGGAGAGCCATAGGCGAGGCCTATGTCCAGCAGTGGGCGGAGATATGCTGATTATGATGATGAATTACATATGATCAGGATTTCTTGGAAATAATTAAGTAATACAGTAGGCATCCTTTTTGTTTGTCTGTATGTCTGCTTGTAACAAATAAGTATCTAACTATAATACGGATTTCTATTTGGGTGCTTAGTTATTGTAGTAAACTTTTGTCACGCGCGATCCTGAAGAACAATCGCAGGAAACAAAACATAAATCTATGAAAAAAAAAAATGTTTTCTTTGTCCTTCTGTCACGCACGAACAGGGCAATGGATCCACGTTATTTTTTCGCATAGACATTTATATGGGAGAATAAATAGAGTTTTGCCCTTATTGGTAAAGGCGAGTGAAACCACAGGGGTCAGCTAGTGAATACTAGGTTAATGAGTCAAAAAATACTTGATGGATTGTTTTCAATACATTTTTACATTTTTCTTGATAACAAATATTAATTAATGTACCAAATCTATAAAAACTATGGTACTAGACAATTATGTATGTATTTGTATGCTTACCTTCTAGCATTTTTGGCTTTTTGAAGAAATAATACATTGATTGCATCAGATAATGCGTATCCGTCGGAGTTTTGAGCAAAGGATTTGGTTTTACCATCCGCTGCCAAATTTACCATTCTGTAACATTAAGTTCAGAGTTATTATACATAACTGTCACCGTTAAAATAAGTTTTAGATAGAACGCGTTTCTCCTAGTTAGAACTAGTTATTACTATATGCCTTTGTTAAAACTAGAATTAACTAATGCTCAAAATTAAAAATCAGTTAAAACTTGTTCTTACAAGATAAAGCACGTTTCCGCAGCGCGTCAAATTTGTAGCTTTGTAATTCACAATAATCATCAAGAGAAATGGATTCGGGGCTTGCCTATTTATCAGTAGGTAACATACCCAAAAACCCAAAATATAGGTTTTGTTTTTTGTTTTTTAACGTGAAAAAGTGAATTCTAGTTTTAACAAAGGCGTTTAGTAAAAACTAGTACTAACTAGGAAAAACGCGTTCTATCTAGAAACTGGTTTTAACTGAAACATATATATCAAAAATCACTAATCAACTAAGCACTAATTCAAGGATTCATTTGATGTGATTGCATAAAAATCATCGAGCCAATACTACAAAGTCAAACACTCATAATGGTTTCCCAACTGCTCTTGTATGATCTCGTTGTAGTTGAAGGCTGTCTTAAACTTATAACTATTATAATTACGGTAAAGGATTGTAGAATAACGTTGATTTATAGCGTCAACGTGTATTATACAGGTCTTTCAACTAGGTGGCTAAATTAGAAAATATGAGAAATATTTAAAAATACTCAATGGAGTCCTGAGTTCCACTTTTTTTGATAACAAAAACTAAAAAAAAAAACTGAAATATCACTTTAAATGTAATGGCCAGAGCCGTGAATAAAATATGTTAATAAAGTGCATGTCACCTTTTATAATGTACAGTTGCATGTGGAAACAGCCATAAACAGGTTCCGCCGACGATGGCAGAGTCGCAGCCTCCAGTCTGCACGGCTTGGTACGCTTGCTCCAGAGCGGCGAGGGAGCTGCAGCACGACTCGTCGACGGACATCGATGGCCCTTTCACGTTCAGCCAGTACGAGATGCGGTTCGCGAACATCGTCTTACTACACCTGGTTATGAAGTAACAACGTCGTTTCATAAGTAAGAAGGTTTTGTTTTAATCTAGGTAATACTAATATAGGTAGTAACGCCTGATAATAGCCTTAACCATGATAATTCTATTTAAGCATTTACTATTTGTATTCTAACTTTAAATTCTGAAATAGAATAAATTGTTTTTTTCTTTAATTTCAGAATATTATGAAAATGCAATGATTTTTAAAAAGAAATTTGATAAATTTCAACGGGTCCAAATCCCGAAACGTCACTTTTGTACCAGATGCACTCGCTACTATGTAACTACTTTGTACAAACAGCCCTTATTCAGCTAATACAAACTTCGTCGGCGAGCCGCTTTACGGAGGCTCGGAGAGCTTACCTCTCACGTGATTAGTAGTATTAGCGTAGTAAGAGACAGAGACAGAGCATAGAGGCCGCGACGAAACTTCCTCGAGTTAGTGTAATTTTCCTTACAGAATCGAGCCCCAGGAATACTCCGATACTTATCAGCGCCGAATATCAAGGGAATTGTTTCAATAGTAGCTAGCTGGCGTTAGCCTTTTCTTCATTGGATGACGGATATAGCGGTCGGTTAATAAATTTTATAGCTTACAAGACTGAATCTGAACTTACTAGTAAAAGTGGTAAAGTGGTAAAAAAACTAAAAGTGATACTTACCCTGATATGGCAAATCCCACCTTTTCCTTGCATTCGTACAACCCTTGTTCTCCTTCAGAGAAGGATGTTCCAATGTATACGGCAACTTTTTTGCCATTCAGTTCTCCCGGATTCAATCCTGAAAAGATATCTTGATGAATTGTTGATCTTTTACTAGAACTATACATGTTATCGGAGACATACTTGCAGGTAAAACTTTCAAAAGAACAAAATTACAATTAAATATATACTGGTAAATTCTTCACACACGGCTATCTGATCCAAAACTAAGCAGAGCTTGTATTTAATATCTAATTAAATAAATATTTTAAATATAAAGAACGTAAGCGTTGCCCAACAGACGCAGATATGAAGGAATTTTAAAAGAAATCGTCACTTGCCATGGAAAATGGATTCTTTACAACAATTGTGTGCTCCCATTCTGTCGGCTGATCAATGGAAAGCACGTAGGCAATGCCCCAAATGGAAACTTACCCCTATTAAAATAAACTAGTTTTTGTTCTCTGGTCGAAATTCGACCATAACCATAAAACATAATAGTTGTGTATGGGTATGAATGTAACGCACACTAAGCATGTAACCAACATAAATGTAATGCAGTGCCGCAGTCAAGCGACACTCTCGACGCGACTCCTTCCGCGTTCTTGTATCATGTGACAATCTTTTATGTACAATACCATCTTTTAATACAAGTCACCCCAACACCTAAAGTAGTATATTAAATTATATCGTTTCCATTTATTGATAACACTAACGATGAGACAAAGCAACTGCTATTCAAAAAAAGATGTTAAATATAATAAAAATGCACTCAGACAAACAGAAGACAAATTGTAATTAACTATTTTATAATTATTTAGATATATTCAGACTGCAGAACCAACTGCACTGTATTACGCAATACAGAGATAGATTTTAAGTTATATTCTTGCAACTTACCAGAATCATAAATTGCTTGATACGTTTGTTCGAGAAGGTTTCGTGACATTGGATCCATGCAGTCGCTTTGGCGATAGTGGACCTTGAAGAATTGAGCATCAAAAAGTTGAAGATTATGTGCTTTGCCTGTATACTCAGCAGCATCCGGGAAATCGCTGTTCCAACGCGGGTTTTCTGATGTTACGGGATTTATCTGAAAAATGTTTTAAAATAATAATAAATAAATATCCTGGGAGATTCCCTTACACACGGCCACCTGATCCCTAGCGAAGCAGAGCTTGTACTATGGAAACCAGATAGCTGATATACTACATATACTTTTTTTTTTCTAAATACATACTTATATTTGTATTTAGAATTTTATACATTGTCTTCGCTCAGCTATATGTTCAGTAGTGCGTAACCCCTTGTTTTACGGAACATAAAAAATACAGTCGAATTCAGAACCTCCTCCTATTTTAAAGTCGGTTAAAAATATTGCATTCATAATCCGCATAAGATGTAGGTATATTGCCAGCGGCAAATCAGACTTCATGTAGGGTAAAATTGTATGATGTGCCCACGCTACATTATCGACAAAAAATACCAACAAAGATTCCGTCAATTCTAATCTATCTATCTATCTAATACCTTTAAACGAGCAATTGTTGTATATATGTCGGAAACGGCTCAAACGATTTTTATGAAATTTAGTATGTAGGGGGTTTCGGGGTCGACAAATCAATCTAGCTATGTTTCATTTTTATAAAACGTTGTTTTATCCGTGTTTTCAGGCAATGAAAACTGCTACAATATCATTAGAATTCGAAGGTTTTCAAGTTCCTTCTTTTGTGAGAAAAACTGTTAACGAAGAACAGTTTAAAGGGAGCCCTTTATTGACGCATCTAATTCGTATCTAGGTATATATGACAGAACTTTAAAAAAAATAATACGATAGAAGTCACGTTAGTAAAGAAACCCCGAGCAATGCTCGGCCATCCAGGTACTTATATATTATCGGCCAATGTTTATAAGGATGGATGGTTGCTTGAATTGAATAATAAATAAATAGATCAATATCCAGGCCATCTGATGCTAACTAAGCAGAGCTTCTACTATGGGAACCAGACGCCAGATATACAACAATACTAATTTTATTTATAAAAACATACTTAAATAGATATTTACATACAGACCGCAGAACAAACAGACATGTTAATGCTCACAAATGTTTGTCCTGGGTGGGATCGAACCCACGACCTGTGGCGCGGCAGTTAGGGTCGCCAACCACCAAGCCAACTGGCCCGTCAATTGATTATTATTGTTACTCACAAGATTCTCGCAAGATACCTTAATTACGGGTTTGGATGAAACTTATAATATACTAGTATATAAATATAGCATCCATCGGGAACGATAGAAGTGTTTATTATTTTTGTTACCACAAGGGCCGACAAGCAGACGGTCCACCTGATGGTAAGTGATCATCGCCGCCTATAAACACTTGCAACACTAGACAGCGGCGGCCTTACCCATTGCGAGGTTCCGGGCGGTACGGGAGGTTATGGCGAGGCCCTTTGTCCTTCGTGAAAAGTATGTGATGCGAAAGTATGTCTGGTTGTTTGGTTTAGGTATCTGTCATGTTTGCCAGGAAATGCTAAAGTTATTCAAACAAATAAAATTTTACGGGCGAGGCCCCTTCAAGAACGAGGCCCCGAGTGATTGCCCCATTCGCCACCCCCTAAGGCCGCCTCTGACACTAGAGCTAGGGGCATCGCCAATCGGCCGGGGGTTGCGCGGCCGGGGGTTGCGGAAGCTGAATACGTGCCCGCGACCCTCGGCACTCAGGTGTGTGAAGGAACACTGGAGGGGTTTTAGTGGGTATACCTCTCGGGCCCCTTCTCATTTTAATTGAGAAGGGGAGTTTGCGAGAGGGAGTCCCACATAACCACCGCGTCTCCCCGGGCGCGGTGGTATGCGCAAAGCAATTCCCCTCCTAAAAAAAAAAAAAAGGGGCATCGCCAATGCGTTGTCGACCCTGAGGTGTGAAGTTGTTAAGTCTCATGTGCCTTGTAGTTTCACTGGCCCCATTACCTTTCTAAACGAAACACAGTAATACAAATGCACTACTGCTTTACGGTGGAAATGGTCAGGTGGTAGTACTTCCCCGGACGAACTCTGCACTAAGAGCTACTAAATTTCAAATAAAATATTCAAATATTCTGGGACCAACATATACTATTTTTTTTTCTTTTTTTCTCTCTTTTTTTTCTTTTTTTTTTTCTTTTTTTTCTAAATACATACTCATATAGATATTTACACCCAGACAGAGAAGAAACAGACATGTTCATGCACACAAATATTAGTCCTGGGTGGGAATCGAACCGGCGACCCTCGGTTTGGCAGTCAGAGCGTTAACCACCAAGCCAACTGGTCCTAGTCTTGTACATTATATATTGTGCTATTAAAAGGACATGATATATGAAGCCCACCCGCGGCCTCACAGTAAGGTCACACGACCTACCTATGATTTACATACATACATAAAAAAAACTCATTATAAACTGAAATATTTAGTTTTAAATATATATTTTTTTATAACTTTATAGTCTACACTACCTTATTAGTTACTAGCTGTCCCCCGCGGTTTCACCCGCGTTCCCAAGAGATATAACATTTACCCGGTACTATAAGTATCCTATGTGTTATGTGTATTCCAGGGCATTTTCTATATATGTGCCAAGTTTCATGCAAATCCGTTTGGTAGTTTTTGCGTGAATGAGTTACAAACATCCATATATACCTTCGTTCTACCATTAATAAGTTGGTAGCCAGTGAACGCCTACAAACAATTTTTTATCGTTTTGGTTAATTTCGTTAGTTTGTGTAAATTTTGCAGTCATATAATTCTCTTCATATTTCATATCTCCCTCTTTTATTCATGAATATGAAAATAGATTTAGTAAATAGTTATCCGTTAAGTTCACTTCTCTGCTTTTTAAAATGCTTTTTTTATAAAGTAGTAGTAATAAAGAAAATTAATTTTTAACTATTTAGTTTCAGTTTAAATATGTGTAAAATCTTGACGCCGGTTATATTTATTTGCAAAAATTTACCGTATTTTTATATTTTTTTCTGTTACTGATAAGTAAGTATAATAATAATACAAGTATAGATAGAAAGCGTGTCTGTTTTTAAATCTAAGTCACTGTAATAATATAGAAAAAAATTTAACTACCAACCTAAGTGCATAGATTGTTTTATTATAAATATAATAGGGGAAGGGGAAGTAGGTTAAATTTAATAAATTGGATCATTTCCGTGATTGATTACCTGATGTTCCACCCTTAAAGGTGGAATCTGTATATCTACAGTCCGCCTCACTGACCGAACATGTGTAATTAAATGATAATATAATTGCCGAAAATATTGAATAATATTCAAATCACGATTTCAATCTCTTTTTCGTTGTGGAATACAGTCAAATCTTGAAATTCCATGGTCAGATCATAACAAAATTTTAAACCAACCAAGAACTGTACTTTATCATTCAAAAAATAATTCAAATCACAATCAGCGAAGATATCTGGAGACATCAAAAAAATACTACGTTAAAAATTTAAAGGCTTCACTCGCAAAAGAGCATGTGCAGCCGACTTCTTCTGGACATTATAAGTTCTTTGTGCAGGTTACCTTATTGTAGAGTATATCGGATAATTCCTTGACGCTGTTCGCGTCCGGGTAGAGGCCGGACATGCCGCTGATGACGACTCGCTCGCCGTCTGGCGCGCCGCAGGCGGGCTCCATTGCCAGCAGAGGGTCCTGGGGTGTCGGCGTCATTGCTGCTGATTATCTGCTAATCAAAGAATAAAAATAAACAATAGGAATCAATGGCGTAGTTAGGTAACCAAAGACCCGGGGGCAAAAGAAATTGTAGGGCCCCAACTAAACTATTTAAAATCGTTTGTCTCCCAGCCGAAGCTTAGGCACTAGCCCTCCCGTAGCTACGCCACTGTTTGTAAGTCAGAGTCCGAGGGGCCCCCTGAGCTTGGGGGCCCCGGGACCCTGTCTCGTCTAGCCCTCCGGTAGCTACGCCGCTGTTTGTAAGTTAGAGACCGAGGGGCCCCCTGAGCTTGGGGGCCCCGGGGCAACGTCTCGTCTAGCCCTCCGGTAGCTACGCCACTGTTTGTAAGTTAGTTACCCCCTATTCTATATTCAAAAAAAAATTCAAAATTCAAAACCATTTATTCAGTTTAGGCCTTCGGAGGGCACTTATGAAGGTCAAATTTAAAGTTACTGAAGCTACAACCGGTTCGGAAGTCAGCCTTCAACTGAGAAGAACCGGCAAGAAACTCAGCAAGGTTACATTCTTTTTTATTTGTTATATACATTTTTATCTATTCTGACTTTTTGGCTATTTTATAATTTCAATTTTACATAATTTTATATTTAACAATTACAAAATACTTATTATAGGTAACATTAATAAAAACAAAACAAAAAAAAATATGACAAGACTACAAAATAGAAAATAACAATAATTAGGTACTTACAACTTAAACAAGAGATTTAGAGGTGCACTGTGCAGAGAGCAGCTATTTCCATACATTTTTATCTTCAATATAATGAACTACCTTGTAATACGCTTTTTCTTTCAAAACTTTCCTAATATAATTTTTAAATTTATGATCAGACATTTTGGTTATTGAAAGCGGTATCTTATTATAAAATCGAACACAATTACCAAGAAATGACTTGTTAACTTTAGTTAGTCTAAAGTATGGAACAACTAACTTCTCCCTTTGTCTTGTATTTATACTATGAATATCTAATTTTGACTCAAACATTCCTATGTTTCTACGTATAAACATTATATTTTCATAAATATATAGTGAAGGTAATGTCATTATATTTATTTCCCTAAATAAATCTCTTAATGATTCACGGGGACCCATACTGTAAATTGCACGAATTGCTCTTTTTAAGACGGTTACCCATATAAAAGCGTATGTACTGTTGCCCATACTTTCAAATCATTATCTGCGATCATGTAATTGCTCTCAGACGCTAGTATGTAATAAATTTATTTGTATTTGTTAAAATACATTTTTTATGAATAATTTAGAACGACAAATAAAAACTTCAAGAAAATTATAAAAAAAAAGAAACTGAAAGTATTTTTTTTTAACAATTACTTATAAATAGTTAAATATAATAAAAAAAATACATTCTTTTATATTTATTAAATACAAATAAATGTACCACACATTTGCAACACCAGGGGCATCGCCAACGCGTTGTCGACCCTGAGACGTGACGTGGTTAAGTCTCATGTGCCTGTAATTTCACCGCCCCGTTTACCTTTCTAACCGAAACAAGTGCACTACTGCTTCACAGCGGAAATGGGTAAAGTGATACTTCCCCCGACGAAATCTGCACTAAAAGCTCTACTGAGTAGTAGTACTCAATACAAAATCATAAATCAATAATAATATACTACGAAAGGACTTCGTTCCAACCGAATGTTCCACGAACTCTCAGATTTTTTATTGAAACGAAATATTTATTCAAATAGGCCTTCACAGACACTTATGAATGGTCAGACTCTAACACGTACTTATCACTTATAATTTCAAAAGAAGAACCTTTTTTTTTTTTTGAAGAGGGGAAATACGCCAGGGCAGGATCGGTGGTTATGTGGGACTCTCTCCGCGACCCCTTCCCCTGTGGGAAAGGACGGGGAACCAGCCCACTAAAGCCCCTAGAGTTCTTTCTCCGCCATTGACGGGGCTGCGGGACCAAACGAGTCCTTCAAAAGAAGAACCTAGATAATCTTTATTACTTACGTTTTCCTGAACACTTACGAAGTTACTAAGATTCGACTATTATCCAGATAGCGAGAAATATTAATAATATTGAAAAAAATTATAATTATATCATTGATTAACCTCAGGTAGGTATGTAATCTTACCTTTATTGTTGTATAATATTATATCTTGGTCTGGACAGGATCTTAGGATCACAACAGGTTTGGATGCCAACTGACACCTGTTACGAAAACGAACCAAATATATAGTTACGTACGCAATTCTATCTGAAATGTATAAATATTTTATTAATCAATGCTTATTGATTTACTTTACAGACATTATAAAACTTAAAATTCATGCAAACGACATAAATTTACATAATTTTTGATTGTTCCCAATCAATTACCCTATCAATTGTTTTTTTACTTTGTTTATTTAGTATTCATTTAATTACAAGATACAGACATTAATTGGATTGGCTAGGTCGGGAAAGGTCAAACTATTGTCGCTCAAATTGATATCCGTCCTTAGCTCTAACCCTTAGAAAATAGGGCACATAGTTGGCAATAGATTTAGAAACTATCGAAAATATTAACACAATATTTTTTACTTATATAATTCTAAAGAATATAATGTAAACTTTTATGCATCAGTTGATATAAATAAATAAATAGTCTGAGGCATTCTTTTCACACGGCCATCTGATCCCAAACCAAGCAGAGCTTGTACTATGGAAACCCGATTACTTATATACTACATATACAATTTTTTCCAAATACATACTTATATAGATATTTACACCCAGACACAGAACAAACAGACATGTGTATGCACACAAATGTGTTCTGGGTGGGAATCGAACCGATCAGAGTCACTAACCACCAAGACAACTAGCTTGTCAATGGTTACATTACTAACAATTTGGGTGTATTAATTTTGTTTTGTTTTTATCTTGAACTAGTTGTTCTCGGCATGCGTTGCAATGCGTCTTCGCATAGTCCATAGTTGTCTGCCTTGCTTGAGTACCTACATACAAAAAAAAGTGTACGGTTTTCCTAAATATTCCAATAAAAATATAATTATTTGCATTATATTTTTACGGACTATTATTTTTTTTTTATGAGAAGCCAAATCTCCCTTGTCGCTCATACATAATGCTTTACAAACACATTTGTATTTTTATTTAAATAGATAGTATAGAAATAAATAATATTTATTGTTTCAAATAAAGAAGCATGTTGCTGCAGTGCCCATATCATCGTACAAATATTATAAATGCGAAAGGTTGTATGTATCGATGTTTGTTACTCTTTCACGCAAAAACTACCAAGCGGATATGGATGAAAGTTGGCACGTATATATTTTTTAACCTGAATTAACACATAGGATTTTTTATCCCGGGAAAATGTTACACCTCTCGTGAACGCGGGCGAATCCGCGGGGGACAGCCAGTCATTCAATATATTAATTTAAAGAAAATATCAATGAATTCAATCATAGTAATTAAAACAGATGTGAAAACTAGGAGCAGGCACACATTTTCGCCGCGCGGTAGAAAGAGAGGGGGGGATACTACTTCCTCTCCTACGCCGCGCCGGCGCGGTCTACTATCCCTCCGTCTTACGAATTTTCGATCAGATCCTGACGCGAGAGAACATTTTTTACCCATCCCATAAAAAGAGCAAAATAAAGAAGTTTTCACAAAAATTAAAAAAATGTGTACGGGTTAGGCACGTACACTGAGCGCCTACATGGATTGCGTAAGTATATTGCGACACCTGCATGTTTATGTTAAATAGTACATAGTTTTACATCTATCAATAAATTAATATTTTTTCAGTACTCTTTGGAAACTTACCCGACTCGTACGGGTGTCCTTAATTGCGCAGTATATTTTCTTCTGACAGTGTCTAGGACAGGAGAAACGCATCTCTTCGTGCTCCTAATTGCCTCCAGCTGAAATGAAATAAATATATATTTTTTCAAATAGACCTTTACACTTATGAATTTTCAAACTCTGCGGTTCAGAAAGTTGTTTTTAAAATTTTTTATCGATACACTTTTGGTAAAAAATGTTTAAAAAACTGCAACGCTACTAGGAATAAACCAAATAAACTTCACCTAACCTTAGTCATTTTCTGTCTTCATGTACATACTGCAAAAATTACTAGAAGATCAATTTGAAATGTGGATCTAAGAGTGCAATACTTGACAGAGATGATGATTTTCAGCTACCAGTTATTAGTTACAGCTCTGATGGTGCAGAAAAGGACCCGGAAGATCAGGTACCTCTTGCAATGTTACATCATGTTTGCAATATCAATAATTGTGGCAGGGATAGGGGTCGTCGCTAGCTTGCCACTACTACTTATGAGCAAGAAAGTATCGGGGCTACAGATGGGACTACATGGGCACATCAGCCAGACTCAACAATCGTTTCAAATCACAATAAAAGAAGCCGGAGACTGTGACTTTTTACGGGTTGTTCCCCAAATCCCCATTGACTTTCTCCATCAATGGGAATTTGTGGACTTTCCTTCCACTGATCCTTCTATGAACTAATTCGTCAGATTCAAAATTAAATAAAGTAATCGCAGCAGTCTTTATTTCGTATACTTAACAAATCAGCAATTCTAATGACTCGTGTTCATTATTTTTATAATTTTGAACTGGCGTATCACATGCAAGTGTTCAAAAGAGAGCGTCGAACAAAATAGTGGATCTTAATGTTACAAACTTAAGGTCGACATTCAGTATTCAAGTACACATTGTATAAGTTCGTGTACCTACTTATTTTGTTAAGTATCTATTTTTAACAGAATAATATTTGCACAATGTATGTTTAATAATGCTTTGGTTATTTTAAAATCTGTATAATTACTTTAGCATTATTATTTACGCGGTGTCTCTGTCTATCAATTTAGTCGATAACTTGTTTAAAAAAAACCATAATATCTACTTTTTTTTTATTTATTTTGAACCTGATTAACTACAGTTTTAAAAGGGATTGAATGTCCACCAATCCCCGTTATTGACCTCAATGGGCAAGTAATGGGGATTAGTGGCAAAAAAATCACAAATATTATAGTTGTAGTATATTTAGCGATTTCAATCATTGTTTTTAAAGTTATTTGGTACCTACTAGAACAAGATAGCTGGCGCTGTGGTCAATTTACTTTTAGCTCATAGCTGGCCAGCTTCTACTGGGCAGAACGACGTCTGCCGAAAACATTCTTACAGGATAAGAACTACGTTAACATACTCGTATTTGCTACTAGTAGAAGTGAGGTCTAACTGTAATGGTACCCATTTCTTTCGAAGTTCTTGCTCAAATCGTAGTTCATGTTATATATAACAAACATGCATATTGCTCTCACTTATAGATAAATCATTTATATTTGTGTTATCAAATCAGTGGTGATTTGTGAAAATCCGGGATAACAGTCTGTGTTTGTTTACGGTTGACACGGTGTTGTAATTTTCCGTGACAGTTGTGTTGTTAATTATAATATTTGCTACATGTGCTTAGTTATATTTTTCTGATGCTAACATAAATAGTAGATTGTATCATAAGGGAGCAAAATAATATTTTTACGGCGAGGGCGTTTTTTTGAATCCAGAGCGTAGCGAGGGATTCTTTAGTTGAATCCTGAACGTAGCGAGGGATTCAAAGTACATCGCCCGAGACAAAAAGAATTTTGCACCCGAGTGATACACTATACTTTTCATCACTATCTATGAGAAAATGCGCCTCATATTTTATTGTAATATTATTATTTAATAAAACATAGAGTAACAACTAAATTGAAATTAAATAGTATCTAATAATAAAACAACAAAAAATTTATATTTACATTTGAGACATTTTTTGTTAGAGTTTTATTAGGAATAGATATTGTTTTTTTATTCAGCTAGCGGCGCGACTATGGGCCGTCGAACCAACCAGTCTTTATTCAAACAATATTTGCGTTCGATTTCTTTGGCGCTGAACACTAAGATGCTTCAAATTCAAAAAGTGCGCGGCAAAGATAATTGCGGCGCACTTATAAAGAGGATTAAAAACTCATTACTGCCCGCTAAAGGTTTCTTATAGAAAACACCACCTTTGGGTGCACTTAAAGACGAACCAAGTTATCCTTTTCGAATAGATGGGATGAAAACAGTATTTTTACCAGGCTCACACACACACACCCACACGTACACACACATATACACCCCACACACACACAGGCACGCACGCACACTAAAATATACCTTGGTATTTAGATTACTTTTACTCACTTAATTATTTCTCTCTTACACGCTGGAAATACATGTTTAATTTACAGAATGTAAATCCCTAATCGGCAGTAAGTAACAACTGTATGATTTATTTTAATATTATTAAAATGCTGTGGATTTTGTATCGTTGAAAATGAAAAAATTAAATGAAAAATGAAATGAAAAAATCTCCTGTGAATTTGAAGGAGCTATATTTCTCACAAAAACTAATTGCCTTCCTTTATATGCAAGTAGGCAAAACAGGCACATGTATGGCACATGAATGAGAAATGTAGAGTAGTAGGGCTCTTAGTGCAGAGTTCTTCCGGGGAAGTACCACCACCTTACCCATTTCCGCCGTGAAGCAGTAGTGCACTTGTATTACTGTGTTTCGGTTAGAATGGTAAGGGGGCTGGTGAAATTGCAGGCACATGAGACTTAACAACTTCACGTCTCAGGGTCGACTACGCATTGGCGATCCCCTTAGTGTTGCAAATGTCCATAGGCGGCGGTGACCACTTACCATCAGGTGGAGCGTCCGCTTGTGTGTCGGCCTATGTGGCATAAAAAATGTCAGTTATTAAACACCTGTTCAGTAACTTTGAACTTTATAAGTGCCTCCGGGCTCCGGGCCTCCAGGCATGTGTATATACTATACTCGGAGATTTTGATATTATTTTCCCCTGTGTATTTCAAAGGAATCCCGCGTATAGATTATTAAGCGTTGTGCTAATGAGCTAGCTATTTCGCTATCGTTAATTTGTAATACTTATCATATGGTCAATTTCCAAGTTTATCGAAAAATTTTAGTAAAAAAGTATTACAAAAACCATTATTTATATGCTTTTTGTTTTTCTGTTTCGTATGTATTAGTCGTAAGTACCTACCTACCTATTACGTAAATAAAAAGCCTTAAGGATAATAAAGATTAACAATATTATAACCTTGCAGAGTTTCTTGCCGGTTTTTCACAGTTGGAGGCTGACTTCTAAACTGGTGGCATATTCAGTATCTTTGACCTTTATATTAGTTACTAATAAGTGCCCTCCGCGGCCCGAAACTGAAGAAATACTTTTGAATATAATATTGTTTACTTATGTTGCCCACTCAACAAACTTTTTAAGATCAGATGACCGTTTGTGAAGATATGTCCCAGGGTATTTATTAGGTAGTCTATAATCTATCCCTGCCAGCTGTCGTGTCAGCGATTCCGAGTGAAGTATCATGTCTTTCTGCGAGATCCTTATTATCCAGAAGGCCAAGCTGCTGAAAGGGACCGGGATGGGCCCTTATATCGGCATGTGAATGATTTACCCAAGGTGTAAAATTGTAGCTTTTAAGTGGAATAGAATTATGCTTAGGCTTTGTGTTTGACCACTATCTTACCATGGTAAGTCATGTTGGAGCTAGAAGTGGCAAGCATACAAAGTCGTAATGGGAATATGTTTTGACTATGTTTTCCTTCACTGAGCTCAAAAGCTCATTGTGGGATTCGAACCTACGGCTCTATTCACGGCATTTGCCATCACTACCAACTGAGCAATCATCAAAATTCAAAATTCAAAACCATTTATTCAGTTTAGGCCCTCAGAAGGCACTTATGAAAATCAAATTTAAAGTTACTGAAGCTACTACCGGTTCGGAAGTCAGCCTTCAACTGAGAAGAACCGGCAAGAAACTCAGCAAGGTTACATTCTTTTTTATTTTATTAAATTCTTTTTTATCTATTCTGACTTTTTGGCTATTTTAGAATATCAATTTTACATATTTTTATATTTAACAATTACAAAATACTTAATAAAGCTAACATTCAAAAACAAAAAAAAAGAAATAACAAGACTACAAAATAGAAAATGACAATAATTACTTACAACTTAAACAAGAAAATTAGAGGTGCACTGTGCAGAGAGCAGCTATTTCCATACATTTTTATCTTCAATATAATGAACCACCTTGTAATACGCTTTTTCTTTCAAAACTTTCCTAATATAATTTTTAAATTTATGATCAGACATTTTGGTTACTGAAAGCGGTATCTTATTATAAAATCGAACACAATTACCAAGAAATGACTTGTTTACTTTAGTTAGTCTAAAATATGGAACAACTAACTTCTCCCTTTGTCTTGTATTAATATTATGGATATCCAATTTTGACTCAAACATTCCTATGTTTCTACGTATAAACATTATATTTTCATAAATATATAATGAAGGCAATGTCATTATATTTATTTCCCTAAATAAATCTCTTAATGATTCACGGGGACCCATACCGTAAATTGCACGAATTGCTCTTTTTTGTATAATAAATATTGATTCTATATCCGCTGCTGCTCCCCAAAATAAAATACCATAGGACAAGAGGCTATGAAAATATGCAAAATAAACTAATTTGGCTGTCTCAACATTCGTCAATTGTTTAATTTTCCTAACAGCAAATGCAGCCGAACTTAACTTAGCAGCTAGAGTATCAACCTGAGGTCCCCACTGCAATTTATTGTCTAATGTAAGACCCAAAAATACCGTTTTATTAACAAGATCAATATGGCTCCCATCTATTATTATTTGGCTATCTACTTGTGCTACATTCGGTAAAGAAAACCTTAAGCATTTAGTTTTCTTTGAATTTAGTAATAGATTATTTGTAGCAAACCACCCACAGACAATTGACATAGTATGATTAACTTTAGTTAGATCTTTGTCTTTTCTATCAACTTTAAAAATTAATGATGTATCATCAGCAAACAAGACAATATCTGTGAGATCATTTACAACATATGGCAAGTCATTTATATAGACTAAAAACAAAAATGGACCTAAAATTGAACCCTGGGGTACCCCCATTTCGACTAAAGAGCCCTTGGATGTTAAGATAAAACAAGATCATGAGCAGTTCCACGAATTCCGTAGTAGTCAAGTTATAGAAGTAGTGTACGGTGGTCAACGCAATCGAAAGCCTTGGATAGATCACAAAAAATGCCAATCGCATCCTGAGAATCCTCCCATGCGCCATAAATGTGTCTCAGCAATGTTGCTGCCGCATCGGATGTAGATCTTCCCTTAGTGAAACCGAACTGATGACCATGCAATACCTTATGCTTAGTAAAGTGACCTAACATTTGATTAAGTAGCAGTTTTTCAAAAAATTTACTAAGTGCTGGCAGAACGGAAACTGGTCTGTAATCAGAAGGATTCTCCTTACAACCGGACTTAAAAATAGGTACTATTTTACTGTATTTCATTAAATCAGGAAAACAACCCTGATCAATGCATTCATTAAAAATATTTGACAAAACCGGTGCAATCACTGTTATTATTGATTTTACGATTGTTACTGATAAGCCCCATAAGTCTTCAGTACTTTTCATATTGAGCGAATTAAAAGTATTTAAGATATCGCTAGCATTAATATGCTCAAATTTAAAACTAGGAAATATATTATGAATATGCTGTTTGAGTAAAGATTCCGCTACTATAGGACATGATTTAAGGCTTTTAGTAGTTTTACCAGGTATACTCGTGAAGAAGTTTTCGAAAGCACAGGCTACATCTCAATTATTCGTTAAAATTTTATCATTAATTTTAAGAGTTACCTGTTCATTATTATTTCTAATTTTACCAGTTTCCGTATTAATAACATTCCAGACTGTCTTTATTTTATTATTCGCATTACCTATTTTATTACATATAAAGTAAGATTTAGCTTGATTACACACTAACTTGAAAGTTTTTGAAAAGTTTCTAACATATTTATGAAATTCCTCGTTATGAGTTAGAGATTTTAAATGATAAAGTTCATACAACCTATCCCTGCTCTTACGAATACCTTTAGTGGCCCAGTCACTAAAGGTTTCACTAGACTTTCCATATCAATCATATCTGTTGTGTGATGGCATTACATAGCGCCAGGATGACTAGGAATCCCAATAGTTCCAATAAGTTTTCCTTGTATATTATACTTAATACAAAATGTTTAAATTATATGTTGTTTAAGTATGAATATAATCAAAACATAAATAAAAAACGACATAATCATAATATTTTTTTTTTTTCACGTTTTCCATTGGTTTGATAATAAGCTAAATTTTAATCTAGACAATTGGATATTCGTATTTCTTGGTCCGTAAAATAAATGTTACATAGGTTTTTCTTTTCAAATTCATCAAGTGTGTCAGGTCGCAAATGTCGGTTGATGATGGCAGTGCAGCGCAGGTCCCTAGTGATATACGCTAGAGGCACATGAAGCTCGTGGACGACGAGCGGTTGTTGCGAGTAGCGCTGCAGCGAGGACGAGCTGGATGCAGCGGGCGGCGAGTGTGTCCCTGCAGCGCGTAGCAGCACGATCTGTGAGCGCAGCGGCTGCGGCTGTCCGCTGTAGCGCCGCACTTGCACGATGCGAGCGTACGCGGCTTCGATGATGCCTCGCGCGTACTGCGACGAGTGCGTCACGCGCGGTGCTATGATTCGCATGCAACTATCCACTTTTTGGTCCCAAGTTGAACTATGAAGCAAAAACTTCTCCAACTCTCTCGAGCCTCCGTCTGTCATCATCGCGAACATGTGTTTTAATATCGCATCTTGCAATTGCTCCTCAGACTCATATTCACAAATTGTCGCTTGGAGTACGGTTTGGAATTCCCTAGGTGAATATCCAATACAAAATACTGTTCCAATGACACCTGAAATATTAAAATTATTATATTTTTTATATTTAAAGAATTATTCACTCAAAACATAGTAACAACATTACCTTTTTCTTCCAAAATGGCTGCTATCTCCAAAGCAACTATAACTCCACTTTCATAGCCCAGAAGGTAGAAATTTTCTGTCAATCCCACAGTCTTCAAAATAATCTGTTGAATTAAAAATATTTACATGTTTTAAAATATTATGTACAAAACAAAGTTTAAGTACCACTGCCTATGGACATTTGCAACACCACGGGCTTTGCCAATGCGTTGGCGTCCCTCAGATGTGAAGTTGTTAAGTCTTACGTGTCTACTATCTTTGTATTATATGGATTCCTTTTTATATTAATTGCTAATTTGTATGTGTTTTAGTTTGACCATAATCATACCAAAAATATCCACAAATTTACCTTGGCATATCTCTCGGCTGTTTCTAGCAGAGTCTCGTTGATATTGTCCAGCCCTGGTTGGAGAACAAGGGCCGACAACTTGAGTTGTTTACACATAACTCGGAATTTTTCGTGATGACCTTCCAGTCCTGGCACTATAATAATATGGGATTGACTGTTGTCAACATCACCAGAATCCTGTAACAAGATAGGTTGGCTTTAGTTGGTCAAATCAGTATTTTGAACTGTTTGTGGTATCGTACAAAAACAAACAATTCAAAAAAGTTATAATAAGCGAAAAAGATGTGGTTTTACTTTGTTTTTAGTTATTTTTGAGTTATGCCTGTGCCTTATAAGAAAACATCATTACTAAATACCAATTAGGCTTGATAGGGCTGATGTTCATTCAAAAAAATATATTTTTTTTATTTAGGGACAGTGGCATATAGCACAATTGAAAAAACGGTGGTATCTGCAAAAGTATAAAACCTGTGTCGCAGACACCAACGCCCTCCTCCGTAACAAACAGTATTGAGTTCCAAACAAATTTTTAAGACGAAAAATAAATTAAAGCAAATAATCTAATTTAATAAAAGGTAGAATTATTAATAGAAAAGTAGAATAAAATAAATGCGTGTTTGTGTATGTATGGGTGGGTGTGGTGGTCTATGAGTGTATGAAGACGGTTGTTATCGTAGTCAGCCCGCCGCTTGTTTCCCTGACTACGGTGATCACCCATAAACAGCGGCAGGCTATGGTTAAAAACATATCATTATGTCTTATTGGATTGATTACAGTTTTTGTAGTTATTGATCTTTGTAGTGGTTTCATAAGAATTATTTTTCGTTAAAATCTTATGATTTTTGGGCTTGGCACCGACTTCAAACAGATCAGTCAGTACCTAGGTAGTGAATTAAATGTTTTTAAGTTGATTTTTTGCTTTTTAGTCTATTTTTAAATTTTTAGTTAATTTATAGCATCATGGGTAGACCAACTAATACTTAAAGTCGGTTAAAATGATTAATACTTGTAGTTTCTAACACTCCTCTGTTGTCTCCAGAGAAATCAAATAACGAAATTGACAAGTGGCTATACATTATTCTAGAACAATAAATCATATACACCTAACCTTTAAAGAGTTGTACCTGGCTTCATTAGCTCGTCACGAGATGATGATGACCATACGCAAATATCTCAATAGCTTTAGAAAATATATGAATAACATCGTTAATATCTATAACATTTGAGGGTTGCCCCCGATTTCCCTGGTTTTCCATCGTCAGATTCTAACTTGGTCTAATTACCTCAAGAGAATGTATATTCTTTCAAATTAATAAATAATTTTGAGAATCGGTTTACAAATGGGGTAGAAAACTTTCCACTCATGTTTTTTCACTATTTATTGATGTACTTAATTATTTGAATTTAGGTATCAAATAATAACAAAAGGAATTGAGTTTAAGTATTTTGCAAAAAACAAATATCGTATTTGGTCCAGGGCTTCTGATATTTACGATTTGTTTAATTAATATCTAGGATTGTTTTTAATGGAAAAGAACAGTCTTTAACATGGCATCATCTTAAAAACTTTGAACGTTCTGAAACATGGGCATATTTCTGACCCGGTGGTGGTAGTGCAGAATGTAAAGTGTTGAACACGGAAGTTAATTTTATGTAGGATAATTATTTAAAATTATTTACTATAAAAGGTAGTGAAGGTTGCAAACTAAAGTTTGAATTAAGACATCTCATATTTTCCATAACCTGTGAGTCAAAGGTGGATATTTTTTGCGTTTTTATGTCCCTCAATCGTTAGCGAGTGTGTGAAGCTTTTCAGTGACACCCACGGATGAATTGACTCACCGTGATCTCGGTAGATACTTCATTGGTGAGTGTTGAAAGGGGAACTAAGTCAGACGTAGCAAGTAGTTCATCCGAGTCGACACACGTGTAGAAAATTTCCAGTCCACTTATTTTCTTATGGGTATTTTTTGAAATGGCTTCTATTTCTTTGAACCTGTGATAATAATATAAGGCACACTATTGATTATATTTTAATTTAATCGTTACTAGTTTATTTCACCTTTTCTTAATTTCTAAAATATAAGAAACGTAAATGATTGGTTTTATATGCTCCCATCTAAAAATCGCACCCTCAGTACGATAAGGGCTTAACTCAAAATTTTGCGAAATGGAGTTACGATCATAGAGAGACTAAACAAAGTACGCTCTATCCGATGAATAGTAAAACATAGTCAATTTAATGAACCGATACTTAACACCGGGACCCACCCCGCTCAGTGCAAAAGTGACCCAATCAGAGATATGCCAAAAGTGATTTTTTGAGTTAAGAACGATAGAGCGTTCTAAGGGTGCGGTATATATATTTGTCTATTTTAATATAAGATCATTTTTCAAACCAGCAAGCATGTTTTTGTAAGATGCTGTGTCTACTTACTCTTTTATCGTCAAGTTTAATATTTCATTCTCAGATAATAATATTTCATGTTTGTCATGTAGGTATTCACAGATCAGCTTTGCCTTTTCATGTTTTAGGCCCATGTCTCGTAGAGTAGTATGTTGATGTAGATTTTCAAAATCATGAATATCTAAAAACAAATAATAAATAGGTTTGTATTTCGAACGGCCAGTATATTTTCTATTATATTCACTACTACGTCTTTACCTGTGCCCTAAGCATGAACATCTATCGTAAGCCTATCATCATCGACGGATGGCAAACGATAATTGTGGAATGCTTGAGGTATTAAGAGACGCTAGTGACAGGTTTAGTTTTTGTTCATTTATTCATGTCATTTATTGTAATCCTTTTTAGTTGGTATGTGTAATTAGCGTTATTGGTGAAAACAGTTCTAATTTTTAAAATAAATCGTATTGAGTGCGCCAAAACCAATCCCATGGGAAATGAATAGATGTTCGTACTAGGCCTCTGGTCAAAAATACTTTTGAGTGAAACCCTTTAGTGGTTTCTCTAGCCGAAGAAATCTACTATTTACTGTATTTTGAAATAGGATTTGGCGTGCCATCACTCCTCGCTAAGTTCGTCTTGGCACTTGTTTTTCTATATGGCACAAAAGGGTTACTTTTCAAAGTCAGTTTTCACAGTCAAAAGAAGTTTTCACTAGTAAGGAGTTAACGACATATATATCTTATGAGCAAATATTCAGCTAGTAATAACTAGGGAAAAATAATTCCCATTAGAAAAATTATCCTTAGTGGGGTTGTAATACTAAAATAGTCTGGGCCTCAACCAGCTACTATTTGCTCAAACTAAACTAAACCAACTTTAAATAAATGTCGTTTTAAGGAAAACATGTGTGTATGTTAATTCATTTTAAATTGATGGAAGACATTATAAAGACAATTTCGCATTTGTAGAAAATCATACAAATCTCCGCTTTTAGTGCCCGTTTTAGTAAATTTTTTTTTTTAACCACGTGGGCCGACAAACAAGCGGACGGTCCACCTGATGGTAAGTGGTCACCGCCGCCTATGGACATTTGCCACACTAGGGGCATCGCCAATGCGTTGTCGACCCTGAGACGTGAAGTTGTCAAGTCTCATGTGCCTGTAATTTTACCGGCCCCCTTACCTTTCTAACCAAAACACAGTAACACAAGTCCACTACTGCTTTCCGAATTTTAATATCCTGCCATAATGCATCCGACACCTTTAAAGAAAGACCTATATTGTATAAACTTTGCGTTTTAGGCCGTGTGTTGTCTGTCTGACGATAGGGAGTAGTTCACTTAATATACCACAATTTGTAGAAAATGAGTACCAGTAACGCCAGTGAGCAGAGCGGACAGCGGGTTACGGTTCGCATCCGCAGCCGCGGGGCGCGGCGGGCGCGCGGCGAGCGCGGGGTGCGCGCTGCAGAGCGCGCGCTCCGCCGCGCTCACCGACGCCGCGCTCCACGCGACCACAGCTCCAGAGCTCCCCTGTCGCTGTACAGCTGCTAAAACCTGAATTTAGTTTAGAACTTGGTTTAAAATCTGCACTATACTCCATCCTTAACCAACTAATCAATCGGAGATAATTTTTTTTATAAAAATGTATGTAGATAGTCTTTATAACTCACACGTTGTCTGTCATCAGGTAGACTTATCATCGTGGCTGGCAGATTGCTCTGTGCTCGAGTGACACACGTCTGCTGACCGAGCGTGGTTCCAGCATTTATGATTCCAAAGTATCTAAGTACAATGCAAAACAGCGATAGAGTAGTTGTCTTAAGTTTATAGTACGTTATCTAAACAAATAATTAATATAAAAATAAAAAATATCTTCCTACGGTACCATGGCTACGTCTTCTATATGTCTTTGCAAGAAACTGGTTTCTTTTAAATACCATAATATATCTCTATTACTCTGTACAGTACCTACCGTAACCGGTATTAATACCTACAAGTTTCTTAGGCAGCCGAAGGGATATTTCTTATTTGTTTATGCAACGTGTTACAAAATACCCCGTAAAATACATCTGTGGCCTGGTGCTAAAAGGGCCAAAGTACGTTTTTGCATGAAACGCGATTGTAATGCCAGTATATTGTAATAAAGCTCATTATTGAAAATAATGATTATTGATATTGGCCCTATTAGCACCAGGCCACAGATATAATTAATTATCAAAGCAAACAACCCCAGTAAGCTGTCATGTCAGGGAATCAAATTATTTAACAGAAAGGCCTACCTATTTTACCTAATAATTGTGTACTTCAATAGTTTTTCTATTTTTATTCATAAAAATAATTTTATTTTTATTTTTGGGTATTACAGCGTTACTATGGTTCTTAAATATTGTGAATGGACTCGTTATAAGGCCCCATTTAACCTACTTTCGGCTTTACGGTTATTTTTGTAACATCCTGTATAAAGGGTACACCAACAACATAATTATGTACACCACATTAAATACGATCTATACATAAAGTTATAAAATCTAGAACATTAATAACAGGTGTACATAACTTTTTGTAATCATTTTTTCTTTTAAATCCTGGGACTCATTAGGTACACGGCTATGTTGATCCCTAAGGAGAGCTTGTACTACAGAAACCAGATGACTAATATAATACATATACTATTTTATATAATATTCATGTGTTTTTGTTGTTTTTCATAAATTTTATTAATTTCATAGTACAAAAATGTTCATACTAAATTCATACTCACTTCAGTTTAGGACACAACGATCTTGATATAGTATCCAGTGTAGAAACCAAGGATTCGAAATATTCGACATGCTTCTCATCAGTGGTTTTCGTATTAAATACATAAATCCCTTCGATAGGTCCACATCGTAATGTTTCAGTAAACAAGTTGTCAATGGCTTTGGCTTCATTCAGATTTTCAGAGAATGCATTCACTTGGATGCCCAGTTTTCTCCACAACCTAACAATTTGAAATTAATAGATTAAAAATTTTCAAGTGGGATTTTAGAAACTTTAAAATTTTAAACACATCTCACAAATAACTTACTGCATTTTCAGGCGGTAGTACATGCTTAAGTTTGAGTTGTGAATGCATATTTTTCTGGCACCGCGGCTAATCAATGTGTCCGCTAATCGTAGTGCAAATGTGCCGCCATCACAGATTAAAAGCTGGTTAAAATCTGGAGTGCATGTAATCCTAATGAAAGCAATATACGGAAATAGTAAATAAAATATAAAACATGAATTGTCTACATTACATCTTAATCATCATCATCAATCTTTATACTACAGGTAGGTCTGTGAATGTAATAAGTAATACAAATGAAGAAGAACTGTAACCTGTCGGTCGATGTCAGAGAAGTGTGCGTGTCGGCGTGGGTGTCGGCGAGGTCGAGCAGCACGCGGCCGCGGTGCTGGCCGGCGGCGAGCAGGCGGAAGGCGCGCGGCGCGTCGCGCGGCGCGTACGTGACGCGCGACAGCGGACGCACCCACCCGCGCGCCACGCCCTCGCCCACCAGCGCTTGCACCAACTGCGGAGACACGACACACCTTACTCACGCACCGCACACAGCGAATATACCTTAGAACCTACTCCCAATGGGTCGTGCGCACATACCTCTCTTTCCTTTTCGTTTGCATCAGCAAATATTGACGAAAAATCGACTGTTATGTAAGATCGAGCTTTAAACAAATTGAACATTCCAAAGTTGTAATTTTCATGTCTCTTAATTTGCGCCACATCCAATAGTAAACCGTATGCTGCTAAACAGCGTAAAGATGTCTGGAAAAGAGAAGTCAAATCATAAAAACAATCATAATACAATGCATCAATAAATACTAGTATTGGAAAAATCTCTTACATTTTTGAACTGTTGATCTAAGCAATTGATTATAATATTACAACCGTTTCCATTTGTAGCAGTGTTAACCATGTCTCCGAATGTATTATCGCGGGAATTTCCAATATCATTTTCTGCAATAAAAATAACTCTATAAAGACTATTCATTGAGGTTTTATTGGTAGCTGGCTGCTCCCAATAAGAGTTGCAATGGTCTCTTCGAATCGTGAGGTATGGTTTTGAGTTCATACAATAACTCCATAGAGAAAAGCACTTCATATTTTCCCCGAATTGTACAATTTTTTTGTAAATTCTCCAATGTGCAACATTTTAAATTTTGGTTTTTGTAAGAACTTTATATGATCTTTTATTTTTTCTTTCTTTTTAGATTACCGAATCGTTCCAGTAGTTATAGTGATAGGCTTATTATACGAAATATATATATAGATTTTAATTGCTTATTTTCGACAACATTATATTCGTTTTATTCATGTAACACTAGCCTATTACGGTAATACCTATTAAGTAATGTAACCAAGTTATGTTAAGTAAGTAATACCAATCAAGGAATTCGCGTGTAATTTTAATTAATAGTACTAATTATGTACTTAACTTTACTCTCTGGTCTACATATATCTGTAGACATGTTAAAAAATAATAATGCCCGGAGAGCCTGATATGGAATACCAAGTCCAGACAAACGAAAAATCGAATCGTAATAATCTGTAGTAATTAATATTCTGGGTCGTTTCTTTTACACACGGCCATCTGATCGCAAGCTGAGCAGAGCTTCCGCTATGGTACCTGATACTATTAAAAAAACACATAATAAACAGACATACTTACTTAAACACACAAATGTTTATCCCGCATCGAACCTACGACCTATGGTTTGAAAACTCACGTCAACCGGCTTGTCGAATGGTAATTAATAAAGGAACATTTGAATTTAACGTGAAATAGCCTTTTCTAATGGCCAAAAATATATAAACTCCTCGTCCTTCATTCGAAGTTTGAATGTGATAGACTGATTGATATTTATTTATGTATATTCGAAAGAAAACAAATTCACTGTAACGATAATACAAAACTTGAAGTATTTTGATACTTTAAGTATCTATACGAATACCTCATACTATAATCATGTATACAATATGAATCAATTGGATACATGTACCCTCACACTTTCAGATTTCCAGTGAAAACTACTGACCACTACGTTAGTATCTATCTAGTAGTATCAAGGTACCTTTCAACTGCGGAAACAATTTGAGCAAGAAGTGTTTCTTGCGGATGTCACTAACAGTCGTGAAGACGTTGCAGCCGTAGGCCAAGGCTATTGATATCGCAGCTTGGCCCAATGCTCCAGTTCCGCCGTGCACAAGTATTGTCATGCCAGGTGTTAGTTTACTCTTTATGATCTGTCGGTAAAATAAGAAAGAGTTTATTGTATTGTATTCCATTGTAGCTTTTTCTCGGTTGAAAATTGACTTCTGAATCTGTAGTAACTTCAGTAGCTTTGACCTTCATAGCTGTGCTACAACTTACTAACCGTTGTACCAATTTTAACTAACAAAGTTGGTATAAAAGTTATTTTAAGCCTTTCACAGACAGTGGTGGTCTGAAATGGTAGCCGTGGACTGGCGCTTCATGCCCAGTCAGGTCTCTCTGTGCGGAAGCGGTATGTCATTTAAAAGACGGAGCTAAGTTTTTGTTGCTGATTGAATTGCGTTGAACTGGTTAATTGAGTTGCTGGCAAATAACTAGACGCCACATACTGGCCGGCTTTTAAATGGCATATTTTACTGTATAGGTACTACAAGTGCAAGCTGATTTCACGAGACGAGTCACTTCAATTGAATGCGTAAAGGGAAATGCCTTTACTATGGCATTAAGGGTCACTAGCACTGGGTCGTCTTAAAATAAACAATGCTGTAACTGACGAGGCAGTAGAAGGCGAGCGCGTAGGCGAGCGGCACGGTGGCGGCGTCCTCGAGCGACCAGTGCGCCGGCACCGGCCACAGCAGCTCCGGGCGCGCGCGCACGCGCCGGCTGCACGCGCCGCCGCGCACGATGCCCATCACGCGCGACCCGCTGCGCACACAACAATATTTGATATAGTTCGAGTGATTCGCATTTAATTTGGTAGAACTCAAATCTATAGATTAGATATAGTATTTTTTTTTTAATTTTAATACAGATTTTAAAATGCCAATGTATATTGTATTTAATTCCAGAAATAAATATGTTTCAAAACTTGATACTGAATAGGCAGTTCGATTATTTTATTTTTTTTTACCTTTCTGTGATTCCACTAAAGTCCATTCCAAATGAATTATCAACCGAATGAGCTTCACTCTTAAACGGAGCCTCTCCACTCACTCTTCCGACGTCATAATTATTCAGGCCTGCATAATGTACCTACAAATTACATCTAATTAAGCATCTTATATTTATAGACCATTGTTTTAAGGGATAAGTGAAGGGTCCAAGTACTGTCAGCCTCTTTAATACAAATCCGGCTTTAACATAAGATCTATAGATTGTTTTGATTGACGAAAATTCTTAAGTAAACGAAATTGTTTTGTTATTGGTTTAATAATATGTAGGTACCAACAAATTACGGGCTAATTGACTTGGGCTAATAGAGACCCAGACCGCACGCCTGCCAGACAGACTAGCATTGATTTCCACCCAGGACAAATATTGATATACATGACCATATCTATACGATCTGTGTCTAAATACATTTAAATCATTAGAACCTTTTCCAAAAAAGAATTAGTTTTATTTCAAGATTTCTATACTAATCGAAAATTACATTTTGTCAATAGTAACAGAGACGGTCTATGCGGGAATAGTTGATGAGAAAACAATCGTAGCAAGAGACACATAGACCCCGAAGTCACAATATAAGGATTTGGAATTTCATATGGGACGCTAAAGGGGATGTACAAAATAATTATGTTACCGTTACTAAGACATCACTTCCCGTGGGATCGGGTGCGTCTTCCCAGTACAAAGAGTCAAAATTCCCAACAGATGCGATCGCCAACTTTTGATTGTGTGCCACCGACGGATCTCCATTCTAAGTCACCAACAAAACAAGAAAACTATGTGAGTAGGGCATGTACAGATTTGCAATTATATGTAAAAAAAATTGAAAAATAAACTTTTTATAATTTTAGGTCTTTTAGTACACAATAAGAAGTATTTTTAAATTTCGTAGCTTACCGATTTAGTAGAAACGGAACGATTGTTTATTACGTTAATTAGTTCTAAAGCCTCAGAGTCTTTAACTACTGCAGGAAAATGTCGAAATTTAAGACCCTTTATTAATACGCCACCGCATCTGGAATACGTAAATATTACCTATATACTTGCTGTTCCTGATAGGCATCGCAGTGTGCCTTCGAATTATAAGTCATACAGATATCCTACAGCAAAAAGCATCTTTGATATTTTATTTTCTAGTCAACTTTTCCAATGTTTCTCTCCCAAACCCTATAAAACCTTATTCGAACTATAAAAATGCCTTGACATAGGCCTTACTGTTCTCAACTGAAGCGCTGACCATCGAGCAGCATACATTTCTTATCTATACATGTTAATTCATACAATACATATGTATGAATTCAAAAAGTACTGGACCTATTTAAATAACTCCTTCACTATTAGAAAGTTACTTTAAAGAGAAAGCAGACGTAACAAATATCTGCTTCATTATATTTATTGTATTATATTACAAGTCCATGCTTATGCACAAGACCGGATATGCTTACTTTGTTTTGTTTTCTATCTCCTGCACTTGAGCTTTTAAAACAGTTTGGTTATTCCACTCAATAATTTCCATAGCATGATTTGAAACATCTATGTCTATACTTTCGATGTATGTGGCAAGTGAGAGCCCGTCATGCTGTTGTCTCAACATGTTGAGCTGCAGAATGCTATCCAGGAACGTTACCCAATTATTTTGCCAGAGCAAGTTCGCCTCAGAGAGAGCTTCATTAATGCACTCGATGCCACGGAATGCAGATCTGTAACAAAGCATATTGTGGTAAAAAGGGGCATTAGGTGTAAAAATAAAAATTTTCGTGAAGTGCCCGTTGTTTTAGCTTTTACTATTACTATACGTGAAAAATTGACATTGCGCTTTAGACATAGCTTGTAGTCAGTCAACTGAAGTTGCAATTTTGAGGTCGCTCGAAGAACTGATAAATCGATGGGGAATAAAGGTTCTCGAGTGGGGACCACGTACAGGATAACGCCGAGTGGGACTACCTCCCCCCAGGTGGACCGACGACCTGGTCAGAGTCACTGGAAGACGGTCGATGCAGGCGGCTCAGGACCGGTCGAGGTGGAAGTCCAATGGGGAGGAGGCCTATCTTCAGCTGTGGTCATTACAAGCCCGATATGACGATATAGCCTATAGATACATCTATTTCGATCGTACAAGCTTTTCCTAGGTTCAAATTACCGTGTAGATATAAAAATATGTCCTAGGATATTTTTCCAGCATGCCTATAAGTATCGAAAGAAATTTAATTCTAATCAAACGACTTAAGAGTGGGCAGGTATAAAGTAGTGGAGCCTAAATTTTGAAAAATATAAAAAAAGTGCTTACCTATAAGAGTATCCTCGATCATGTAATAATTGATATATGGTATTGCTATCGACATTTAAAGTACAATTATCTTGATCTGATTTTTCATCAAGTTTTACACTCTCTGTTTCTCTGACGTACCCAGAGGCTACTTTCAAATTATGATTCATAACCTAAAATCAAAATCTATATGAGAGACGGAAACTCACGTTGGTACAGATAAACCACTAATTAGACTAGGTAGCAAACCTGTACTCAATTTTAGGTTCAGGATGAAGGTACCCACCTCAAAGTATTTACTGCCTCTTTGTATGGACACAGTCAGTTTGAGTTGATGTTGCTCGTGCAACATCGGCTGTGAGAACAAATATACGTCAAAGAATCTCACTGATTGCTGTTTCTTGGCGACCCCCATCGACATCGCCAATGTATCCCAAACAGCGACAAGCGAAGCGGCATATGGAAAGGTCATATTTCCTGAGGAGTCATCAGTTTATAGAAATAAATTAAGTTTAACATGAAAATAAATGGATACATTCATTGCTAAAAAAAGGTTTTGAAAATGTTGAAAAATGCGAAACATCTGTACCTCCGATAACATGTCCCTGCAAGTAGCTGTAGTCATCATCATAGATTGAAATAACATGGTTGCAAGTTGCAGTTGTTCGTTTCTCTGGTGCATTGTGTCTTATAACGGACCTAAAATATTTACATCAACATGTTTTAGTAAAATTGAAATAACAAAAGCTATCGGAGATTTCATACAGTTAAAATTTGAAACCCTATCATTGGCTTTTACGTTGCGGTAGCCTTTGCAAATTGTGAGGATGTCTTCTTGAGAAGTTCTTCAAAAGACAATGTATGGAATTCCACAAGTAATCCTACTGAATAATGAATTCCACTATTACCATTCTTCTTCATGGGCCCACTCTACCAAGTGTGCGAGCAGAGGCGTTCTAGTCGATACTGGGAACTCCACTTTAGGGTACAAATTGTGAACTTTTGGGGTGAATCCTGCCATATGTAATCTGAAAACCGTTATTTAAACCTTTATTTGAGAACACGTGTTTATGTTTTGAGCACTGATTGATAGCTCATTACTGCGCTTCGGCACTCACTTGCCGATAGCCTGTAGCAGGAACACGGCGTTTTCGGCGTGTCCTCGCTTGGTGAGCGGCACGTGGTGGCAGTCATCGGGCAGTGAGCGCTTGAGGATGGCCTGCAGCAGCCCGTGTGGCGCTACCTCCACCACCACTGCATTCGAAGGTATTAGCTTTGACGTCTCCTCGAACAGCACAGGACTCTGAGATATACATAAACATAGATCAGAGACAGTAAAAAATCTGAGAGGCTTTGTTCAACTAGTACCTAATCAAAAAGGAATATGCATGAAAAAAAAGGATTAATCTCTCTTTAGGAATTTATAATAAGTTAAAGATATCCTGCAAAGTATGACTATTTATAATAACTAACAATAATAATAAATAATTTACAATATTTCGAGCTCGCTGCTTGAGCTGTTACGATTTTTGTCAAGTTTTGATTTAAAAGATTTGATTGAAAAACGTGCCTTACTAGACCTTTCCTGGCGTTAGATGTAAAATGAAGAAATTGTTTTTCTACAACAGATTTAAAGAAAATTCAAACAACGATAAAGTTCGTTCCGTTTAGTTAAAGAATTTCTACAAATATATTTAGAACGTGAAATTTCCATTTATATAAATGATAACTCACCAACAGATTATTTGTATGATACTCAGCTGAACAATATTTAGCAGAGGGGTAGTCCCATTTCTCTTGAGGTACTGAGGTCGACACCCAGCGACTGCTTCGGAGTTTTGGACACGTAATGACGTCTTTAAGATAGCTCAGTAACGCTGGACCTGTGAAATAAATGTATGGAATAATGACTTTGTATAGTGTTCCTAAAGATTTATCGTTCTGACTAAATAAAACAAAATACCACATACCAGCCTTTGCAATATATCTAGAATGAAAAGCTATATTGGAACATGGCACTTCTTTAGCAAATATACTTTTTGCGGTTAGATCGGAGACAAACTCTCGCATGGCATCAGCTGGTCCTGAAATAGTGCATGAATCTGGTCCATTGTGACAAGCCACTTCGATTTCGGGAGGACATTGTTTCGATATCTAAAAAAGGCAAGAAAAATTATGAAAAGTCCGTTAATTTACTGTTAATAAGCTGTTTAGTTCATAGAGCAATAAACCCCCGAGCTATTTATTCCACCACAAATCCATGTTTGACCACAATAGGGTATTTGAAAGCATGTAAAATATAGGTTCTATTTTTAAAAGTGTTATCGCGGGATATTTAAAAAATATTTTCTGTTTTCGTTTTTTCTTGCACTACCTATATGTAACGGAACGTAAAATATAGATCTTCTATAGTCTTTAGACATCAGTGAATAGCGTTGAACAGATTTTAAAAACCTGTCATATAAACTATTCCCTTGATGGATGAGACTTTCTTTACCTCTTCTCGGTGTAGCTTCCTGCATTTCATTCTCCTTTATCCTGTACCTCCTTGTAATAAAAACAACTACATTATTTTATAAAAAAAAGTATACACACTTCACTGAATCCCTTCCCAATGGCAGCCATGGAGCCGCGAATAAAGGTAGTTTCTGATGACACCAACCCTCGGCTGTATGCCGACAGGATCATTTCCTCAGCTGTGAAGCAACCATCCGCGTACCCGCACCCGAGCTCGCCCACGCTGTGACCTGAGACAAGGTTCAATATTACAGCGTTGTGGTGATAACAGCGACATATATCTTCTTTGTTGGAACTTACCGATTATTCCATCGGGTACCAGTCCTAGCTCCCGCAGAATATCTGTGAGGCCGATCTGGATAGCAGCGATGCCAACGAATGAGTGAAGAATGTTATCAAATGTGGTCTTCTCGGTGGAAGTTATAATGTCCACTATATCGAGCCCTTTTGGTGCCAGTACTCGTCGACATCTGCAGGGAAAATAATTAGCGATTATAGACAATAAATAATAATAAATATCCTGGGACATTCTTTACACACGGTCATCTGGTCCCAAACTAAGCAGAGCTTGTACTATGGAAACCAGATAACTGATATACTTAATACTTTTTTTTTTTCTAAATACATATATTATAGATATTTATTTTTTTATTCATACTAATATAGATATTTACACCCAGACACAGAACAAACAGACATGTTCATGCACACAAATGTTTGTCCTGGGTGGGAATCGAACCCGCGACCTTCGGTTTGGCAGTCAGAACGCTAACCACCAAGCCAACTGGCCTGTCAACGAATAATAACTTAAGACAAACTCATGGTATAGAGACCATCCACAACATTACCGTTCAATGGCAGCGGCGAATACGGGAATGCGCATGAGTTGCGCTCCCATGCCGACCCACTGCGAGCCCATCCCGCTGTACACGAACCACAATGGTCGCTTGGCTTCATTTAAATAATCGATTCCTTCCCCGAGGCACACGGTGCTCTGTTCCTCATTTGTATCTGAGGGGTGTGTGGCGAATATGAAATGCTTCATTAACATTCACATTGATTGCAAGATGGTTTTAAAAACATTAACTTTATTCATGTTATGGTGTTTGAATTGAAAAGCGTGGTCATGAAACTCGGTAAAATCTATCATCTGTTCTCAATCTTTTGATGTAATTAAAAGTTTTTAAAGTGCTTATTGCTAATAAATATACAAGAATCGTAAGCCTAAAATACTAGAGTGATTTTAATATTAACGCTGTAACAGTAATGACGATAATATTATTACTGTAGCCAGTAGGTACATCTCATAGGTTGAAAGTATTTTTTAATGTTTCTATTACATTTAAACACATAATATGCATGTTCGTTGCTCATATTAATAATCTTAGAGCTTTATCACTATGAAGACATTTATAGTATAGTTTGTCCTAAACGAGGAATATCTTTTGACGTATAAGAATTATATAATGAAATACCTTTTGCTTTATCATTTGGTTAATTTACACCATCATATAAATATCCATTGGGTCGATATATGAACCTTATTTTAGAAGCAGTAAACTTATTTATCCATGACATTCTTAAACGTCAAACGGGGATTCATATATTGAACAACAGAATTAAAGAAAACAAATACACACCTAAAATCACATATCCTCGACCCAGATGACCTGATATGTTCGTTGTGTGTATGTTATGTAGTAACGCTATTTCCTCAGGATCAACAGGTCGCGATTTGAGATCTTCAATGATTTTCGTGACACCCGATTCCATTCTCCCGGATAACGTCACCAGACGTGGTATACTGGCCTTGTACCTGGCAGGATCCTGGATTTTTTAGAAGACATTACATTATTTGTTGGCCAAGAGATATATTATGAATGCTTTTAGCAGATCAACGAGAGGCCTGAAGGCGGCTACATAGTGAAGCCGCAAGCACCTTGGGTTTGTAGCAGCCATGCAGCAGTACGTGCGCGTCGATGCCTGTGATGGACATGGCGTTGACGGCGGTGTAGGTGCGTCGGAAGGGCTGGTGCTCGGTGACGATGCGCATGCGCCCGTCGCGCAGCGCCGCGATGTCTTTTCGCGGAGTGTCACAGTGCAGGTTCCCGGCCAGCTCGCCTCGATGGTAGCCTAGTAATACCTGTGCGTACAAACATATACTCATCTTGGGAAAAACTACGAACCAAAATAATACAGGCGTGGATGGTAATTTCCAGAAAGTTCACAGCGATAAAGAGTTTATAGACAAATATGTTTACCTTTGTGATAGCTGTGACACCTGAAGAAGCCCCAGTGTAGCCAATATTGGACATGACACTGCCAATTAACAGTGGTTTCCGTCTGTTTTGGCAAAAAACTCCTTCTAAAGCTTCCAGCTCACTTTTGTCAGCTTTTTGGTTTGCTGTAAGAAAAGTCAATAGAGCCTTTTTAGCATGATGTACCTAATAAACGATAAAACATGTCAAATAACTGCTTTACTAACAATTTCTGTTGATGATAACATGTGTATACTTTTTTTTAGTACAACGACCCTAAATATAACCTTCTCTACCCTACTATCATAAGAAGATAGAATGGAGGTAAAAGAGCTTTGAAATTCTGATCCGTAATCTTTTTGTGTGACGAAAAATAAATTTATGATAAACACAAATTATGCTATTCAAAAGTGATGGCTGATTATTATTTTTTATTTTATTTATATTATACTATATACGGCCAGCCAGTGTCAAAAATATATTTAACCTTAATTATTTAACTACTCCTTCAAACTTCTTATAGGTATCTAGGTATGAAAGTCCTCCGAACTGCTTTAGTCCTCCTTGTTGTCTAGGTACGAGTAAGTTTGTATTAGAGCTGTTGAGCATTGATCGTTCAGAAGAAGAAATGGTCAGTAAAGCATCAATAAATAATTGAAATGTACTGGGATTGCAGAAGTTTGAATGAATTATTATGCATCTGCAAAATTTAGCAGAGTAATATATACACAATTATAATATACATACAAATGGTGTCGTGGGACACCAGATAGCAACGAAGTTTTCATTGACATAATATGTACATGCTTCTTTCAATTCAGTGCGATTCAAAATTTACATTTAACTTATTCCCTTTCTTATAATAATTACTAATTGTACTAATTTATAAATGGAACAGAATTTTAAACATGTTGTAAGGCTACATACATAATACATAAATTATGAAAAAAACAAACCCAATAATAACCCATATCATTTAAATTTCGAACGTAACAATGTAAAAAAAAGTGTCGTTACAACTTTTCGTATGATTTTTTTCCGTCTAGCCCCCTTTCACAACGCGCGATAAGGAACTTCGTTCCAATTAAATTTATTGAAATGTTATTACCTACTTTATGAATATTGAATAAAACAAATAGTTGTATTTCGTATTAATAACCTCGCCTTTATAAAGTTTTCACTTCTGTCGTCCGGTCTTAAGCACGAGCTTAAGCATGCGCGGTAGGATACTGCTCTAAAACCGCACCTTGCGAGATTGTGTAGTTTGGTTTAGTTTAGTTTGTGAGGATGATCTCCCTGTCGATGGCGAGAGGTTAATGGTAGCCGTGGTATCAAGCCAAACAAATCCTCAAAACACTGTCCGTTGAACAAACTGCTTGTGAGCTCGAGATCGTTGACAATTCTGACGGCACGTTTCTGAACCGAGTCAAAAGACCCAAGTTGGTACCAAGGTGCTCCCGCCCACATATGGCAGCAGTACTCCATATTAGGCTGAACTTGTGACTTATATAGTTGCCTTTGCCACGGTTTGATACTGGCTGGGTCTATAGAGCACACCTAGCTTTTTGGCTGCCAGCTTAACCTTGTCTTCCAAGTGACTAAGGAACTGAACGCCGTTAGAAATATCAACGCCAAGGATTGCGATGCTCTTCGTGATGTTGAGGGACGTGTTCTGGAATTGTGGATCCCCAGCAAATGTGGTTTTCTTGACAGTGAACAGTTGACAGTGAACTCCTTCTCAACGGCTGGACCGATTAGAATGATCTTTTTTTGTATGCGTTTGGGTGGCGTCCAGGAATTATATTCCTGCATTTTTGTATGGACTTATTTCTACGGAACGACGTCCGTCCGCAGCTAGTTAATTATAAAATTTTGATCATAGTATGCATCCGTCTATTTTTTGATTTTCAATAAGCTGGTTAGTATTTGATCATATATCTTCAATACTGTTTAGCTTAGTTCCTTATTAAAGTTTTAATCGCAAACGATAAATAGTTGTGACTTTTAAACATACCTGAACCGAATGCTTCAACATACTCAACAGCTTGTGGTGAAACTCCAGCTTCTTCATAAAACTGTTTTATAAATTGTATCGCCACTTGAGGATTACGTGTGTACCCGAACTGTTGTCCATTCTCACCGATTAGTACCGATGAGTATTCAGTTTTCACATACTTCACCTCAGCATGTATCCTAATGTTAAAAATGTCCAGAATATTATTTCAATGGTTTAATTTCTATTGGTGATTTAAATTCTGATTATAAAACTTACCGCCGCGCATCCTTAGCTTTTTGAATAAACAGAACATTGATTGCATCAGACATTGCGTATCCATCGGCATTTTGATCAAAAGATTTAGTTTTTCCATCCGCTGCCAAACTTACCAATCTGTAATTTTTATAAAATATAGTTTTATGTTTATTGATTGTTTTGACATCATTTTGATCAGTTATACTTAGTGAATCATATTTAAGTCTTACACCCATATTCTAAAACATTTCCTCATACGTCACTCGACTCTAACTCGACTGAGGATACCTTAAGCATTTTCTCGAGGAATCCTCAAAATTGGTATCCAAAGTTATAACTTGAGTAAAACTCGAGCAATGCTGACAAGGCAGTCAAGGTAACATGTCATAAGTAACGTCATTCTATTATAGATAAAATATTAATCAAATAAAATAATGAGCTTCAGTGACTATTTATATGTAAGGTTGGTCCCGACTAGGGTTTATGATTTCTCGAGCTTTTCAATTTCTCGGGTCTCGAGAATTCTCGAGGGTAATTTCTCGGGGCTTCTCGGGTTGTCGAGAAATTTACATTTAGCATCAGTCAGCAATGACTTCCATCTAGTTCTGACATCGAGTAACAAAACTAGTTCTACTCCGAATTCGGCTACTACATGTTTCTGCAGTGTGATTGATTTTAGAGGACGTTTTCTGCAAAATCTTATAATCGATCGGGTCTCAGTCATTACATTGTTTATGTCATCAATTATTTGCGGTCTAGGTTCTTCATTACATATATATGATTCATCATCGTTATCAGTGTTGCTGGTTTCATCGGAGCCGCTGTGTTCGTCATCGTTATTTTAGTATTAGATTCATAACATCATTAACACACATGAGCTGTTTATATCCTTTAGCAGAAAGTGAATCACGAATGAATTCACTTTTTGGGATTCCATTTGTGGTGAAGCCGTCTTTTGCAGCCAGCCTCGCCAATATTTCACCCAACGATTGTATCGGTGGACTTTTGAAGTTTAGTTTCTGTTGCTGCATACTTTCATACCCAGGCCTGCTTTTCTTCACACCTGAACTTGTTGATGCTTCAGATTCAGATTCTTCTTGGGTCCCGCATTTAGTAATATTGATTTTATGCACATGTGCTAAATGTCTCACCAACCCACTAGTATTTGAACCTTTGCAAGCAATGGTTTTTGGGCACTTTAGGCATTGCGCATTTGCAGATTCCTTATTTATTTTTTTAATATTTCCATACTTTTGATTGGCGAGTTAATTTCTATATAGATACATGATTTCACGAGTTGTCGACTTTTCTCGAGCTTGATTTCCAGGGAATTCCCGGGAATGAACCCTAGTCCCGACGTACCTTGAAGTTGACAGTTGTTTCCTCACCTCGAGTAAGGGAAGGCGTCGAGTGGAGGAGATTTTCGCGACTGTGAATACTAATATCTTGGAGTGAAGTTGAGTGGAGTTGAGGAATTTTCGAGGAAACGTCTTAGAATATGGATGTTAATATCTGAATGACTAATTATTCGTAAATGTTTACAATAAAGTAAAAATATTTTTTACCTGTTAAAATGAACTGTCGAATGTGGACATAGGAATAAGTTGGTTGCACCAACAATGGCAGCGTCGCAGCCTCCAGTCTTCACGGCTAGGTACGCTTGCTCCAGAGCGGCGAGGGAGCTGCAGCACGACTCGTCGACGGACATCGATGGCCCTTTCACATTCAGCCAGTACGAGATGCGATTCGCGAACATCGTCTTACTACACCTGGAAATGTTTCATACATCAATTAGTGTTATATATTTTTTTTTTCGCAATGGATATGTGATAATCAAATAAAGCGTAGGATATAAATAGTTTCCTGTATACACCGGTAAGTAATTGGCAGGTTTTCAATATGAGGTTGGAGCAAGCCAGGTAGAGCCGCACAATGAAACCCTCGCGATAGATTTCTTCACGGTCATTATCAAGCTAAGTATAGAATTCGAACCTACGCTTTTGCATCAGAGACTGGCATGGCCTCTTAGCTATCACCATTGCCTTAAAAATACCTTAAATTAGATGATACTATATTTTTTTACTCTTTGTTTTGTCTATCAGTATATATCCGCTTAAAATAATGATCTGATGGACGGATTTCTATGAAATTTGGTGTGCAGGTGAATGAACTTACCCAAAATTCAACAAAATACATATTATACCAAAGCAGAAAACGCACACGACGGCGGCGGTTCCTGGCGCACTTACACGGGACCCTAAATACCCATTGAACCTGTTGGACCTGAAATTTCCAAGAAGCTCACGGTAGTACTCACCCTGCTATGCCACAACCAATTTTTTCTTTAATATTCGAAAAACCAGACCGTTCGGTTTCAGAAAACGAGGTACCAATATATACGGCCACTTTTTTTCCATTCAGATAATGTGGATTAATTCCTGTAAAATATTAAAAAACTAAGATACACACTTTTTGTCATTAAAAATTATTTAAATTATTATGACTATGTAATCATTAGATTACTAACCAGCATCATAAATAGCCTGATACACTTGTTCAAGGACCTTGCGTGACATCGGATCCATACAGTTACTAAGCAAATAGTGCACCTTGAAGAATTGAGCATCGAAGCGGTTTAAATCGGGCGCCTTGCCCGTATACTTAGCAGCATCCGGAAAATTTATGTCCCATCGAAGGTTTTCTGATGTAATAGGATTAACCTGAAAAAAAAAATTGAAAGTAACAAGCAATCATGCCTATGTAATACGTTAGTACGTGGTAGATACTAAGAGAGCTATAGGTAAGTTAATGTGATGAATTTTTAATTTTTCAATCTTTTGCTACATTTTGTCCCAAATATTTATATATAGCTTTTTAGATACTTTTCATGCATAATTAATTATTTTAATTAATAACACATAGTTTTATTAGGGCATTGAAATAAACTCGTATGATATAACGACTTTTGCGAGCCAGTCAGGCAGTCTTAATCAGATATTTTGTTTTAAGCATGCAAGCTCTGCTTAACTTGGGATCAGCATACCATGTGAGAAGAATGCACCAGGATATTTATTTATTAAAAGTATAACAACTCCTTTTTATGTGTCATTGTCACATCACATAGTATGTCAGTCATCGCTTGTGTCCTTAGCACAGCTTGGAGCAAGTGGTAAAAAATTACCACGAAGGCTTAAGTGGGAAGGAAAAGTGGCCGTAAAAAAGTTTTTTGGGGCATTGATTGAATTGATCATTTTGGTTATATTTAACATGTAAATAGTTAGGTAAGTTACATACCTTGTTGTATAGTATATCAGATAATTCCTTAACACTGTGTGAGTTCGGGTAGAGGCCGGACATGCCGGTGATGACGATGCGCTCGCCGTCCGACGCGCCGCTGTCAGGCTCGGCCGCCAGCGAGGGCTCTTGAGGTGTCGGCGTCATATCTATTGATAAGCTGAGAAACAGAAACTAATTAATACATATTATTGCGCATGACGACGTTTATTAAAATCGTATTAAAGCTTTTTGTTGGCTCTTATAAATTAAATTGAAGTTACTGATGGTTATGTGAAAATAACAGCATTTAACTAAATACACACGAAAGTATTATCGTAGGTACATACAAGATGGGTAAGTATATGCTTTGTAACGTTAATCACTCCCTAGACAAATTTTCTGAATCTAGATGGACTCCCTCGGTTTGTCTGTACGTTGTATCTATTTTAAGACCCTATTTATATTAATATGTCCAAGTAAAAACAGAAAATTATATTTTGAACATATGGACATTTATCACAGTATTTTCAATTCTAAGAATGGATTTACTTACATAGGTTGTTTAATTTTATTTTTATACTAGTGTAATATGTTAATATAAAATCCAAAAGAATATTTTATATTGGACACTGACAATTCAAACGTGTTCGCCAGGTTATTACAATCAATACTGTAACAACCAACATACTCGTATTTATTTTCACCGATTCAAATTATTATAATTATTCCAATATTCTAATGAAATGACTGTGCGAATGATTAAAATATTTTGTTATTTGACCTCTGATAACCGAAATGCGTGCTAAAATATTGAATTACTTTTACGTCAACGACTTTTACGACAGATGATCCAGCTGATGATATGTGGCAACCGCCGCCTATAGATATTTATATCATCTGTTTTATAGGCAATGCTTTGCTTAGCCAGAGAAGTAAAGTTATTAAGTATTCATGTGCCTGCAATTTCACCAGCTACCTTACCTTTCTAATCGAAAAACACAGTACGTAATACAAGAGCACTACTGCATCAAGGTGGAAATAGATCAGATGATAGTACTGGTCGACTTCTGCACAAAGAGCTCTACTGCTTCGAATATTCGGTTTGTATTTTTATAAAATACTATGCATTAGTAGAACCAAATGTGCCTACCAAATTAAATTATTCATAAAATGACCTATTCAATGAATACCACCTTATTATTCAAAATCCTTAAATCATGTCCTATAGTAGCGGAATCTTTACTCAAACAGCATATTCATAATATATGTATGTGAGTTGCTAGCGATATCTTAAATACTTTTAATTCGCTCAATATGAAAAGTACTGAAGATTTATGGGGCTTATCAGTAACAATCGTAAAGTCAATAATAACAGTGATTGCACCGGTTTTGTCAAATATTTTTAATGAATGTATTGATCAGGGTTGTTTTCCTGATTTGATGAAATACAGTAAAATAGTACCTATTTTTAAGTCCGGTTGTAAGGAGAATCCTTCTGATTACAGACCAGTTTCCGTTCTGCCAGCACTTAGTAAATTTTTTGAAAAACTGCTGCTTAATCAAATGTTAGGTCACTTAACTAAGCATAAGATATTGCATGGTCATCAGTTCGGTTTCACGAAGGGAAGATCTACATCTGATGCGGCAGCAGCATTGCTGAGACACATTTATGGCGCATGGGAGGATTCTCAGGATGCGATTGGCATTTTTTGTGATCTATCCAAGGCTTTCGATTGCGTTGACCACCGTACACTACTTTTAAAACTTGACTACTACGGAATTCGTGGAACTGCTCATGATCTTGTTTTATCTTATTTATCAAATCGTCAACAAAGGGTAGGGATTACTGGCACAACATCCAAGGGCTCTTTAGTCGAAATGGGGGTACCCCAGGGTTCAATTTTAGGTCCATTTTTGTTTTTAGTCTATATAAATGACTTGCCATATGTTGTAAATGATCTCACAGATATTGTCTTGTTTGCTGATGATACATCATTAATTTTTAAAGTTGATAGAAAAGACAAAGATCTAACTAAAGTTAATCATACTATGTCAATTGTCTGTGGGTGGTTTGCTACAAATAATCTATTACTAAATTCAAAGAAAACTAAATGCTTAAGGTTTTCTTTACCGAATGTAGCACAACTAGATAGCCAAATAATAATAGATGAGAGCCATATTGATCTTGTTAATAAAACGGTATTTTTGGGTCTTACATTAGACAATAAATTGCAGTGGGGACCTCAGGTTGATACTCTAGCTGCTAAGTTAAGTTCGGCTGCATTTGCTGTTAGGAAAATTAAACAATTGACGAATGTTGAGACAGCCAAATTAGTTTATTTTCATAGCCTCTTGTCCTATGGTATTTTATTTTGGGGAGCAGCAGCGGATATAGAATCAATATTTATTATACAAAAAAGAGCAGTTCGTGCAATTTACGGTATGGGTCCCCGTGAATCATTAAGAGATTTATTTAGGGAAATAAATATAATGACATTGCCTTCATTATATATTTATGAAAATATAATGTTTATACGTAGAAACATAGGAATGTTTGAGTCAAAATTGGATATCCATAATATTAATACAAGACAAAGGGAGAAGTTAGTTGTTCCATATTTTAGACTAACTAAAGTAAACAAGTCATTTCTTGGTAATTGTGTTCGATTTTATAATAAGATACCGCTTTCAGTAACCAAAATGTCTGATCATAAATTTAAAAATTATATTAGGAAAGTTTTGAAAGAAAAAGCGTATTACAAGGTGGTTCATTATATTGAAGATAAAAATGTATGGAAATAGCTGCTCTCTGCACAGTGCACCTCTAATTTTCTTTTTTAAGTTGTAAGTAATTATTGTAATTTTCTATTTTGTAGTCTTGTTATTTCTTTTTTTTTGTTTTTGAATGTTAAGCTTTATTAAGTATTTTGTAATTGTTAAATATAAAAATATGTAAAATTGATATTCTAAAATAGCCAATAAGTCAGAATAGATAAAAAAGAATTTAATAAAATAAAAAAGAATGTAACCTTGCTGAGTTTCTTGCCGGTTCTTCTCAGTTGAAGGCTGACTTCCGAACCGGTAGTAGCTTCAGTAACTTTAAATTTGACCTTCATAAGTGCCTTCTGAGGGCCTAAACTGAATAAATGGTTTTGAATTTTGAATTTTGAATGTGTAATTCTTTAATGGGCTTTATTAACTTTGTTATAATAAAAAATTTTGTCAAAAATTGGTTACAGATGGAAATAAAACTTTGCATGCCTGCGAAAATGAAAATGTTTTTATTCAATTAGGCCTTTACAAGCAGTTATGAATAGTCTGACTCTAAAAAATAAATAAATAAAATGTGTGTTTATTAATGGGGTAACTCGATCGTTGCTCGGGGCAACATCGGCTCACGAAAAAAGATTAATTCAAAGTTATTACGCGTAGGAAGTCCCGAGCACAGCTAAATACTACATAATAGGTTGGGGAAAAAGTTCCTTCGCATTTTTAAAAAAAATTCAAAACATTTTTAATATAGTTTATTTACATTTAACTAAAGTATGTAGGTACCATTTTGTTCGATAACTTTTTGCCATCTGGTAGGTAGGGACATGATCCCATTGCTATAGAAATTTTGGGACTTCTGATCAAAATACTGCGACAAGTGGTTTTGACAGTCCTCTCGTGATGTTAACCTGACACTGCCTAAAGAATTCTGAAGAGACCGAAACAGGTGGAAATCTGAAGGTGCAAGGTCAGGACTATACGGCGGATGCATTAATACCACCCAGCCAAACTCTCTTAATTTTTGCTGAGTGGCTAAAGATGTGTGAGGTCTAGAGTTATCATGATGAAAAACCACACCCCTTCTGTTGATTAATTCCGGCCGCTTTCTCTCAACTTCTTGCTATAATCTCATTTGCTTTAATCATTTGTTCGCAGTAGAGTTCAGAATCGATGGTCCTGCCTGGTGGTAACAGCTCATAATGAATAATGCCCTTCCAATCCCACCACACACTCAGCATCACCTTGTTGCGAGTTAACCCGGGTTTCGCCACAGTCTGTGAAGCCTGACCGGCCTTTGACCAAGACCTTTTTCGCAAGTTCTTGTCGTACGTGATCCACTTTTCATCACCAGTTATCAGCTTCTTCAAAAATGGTTCGGTTACATGACGTCGTAATAAAGAATCACAAATGAGTACACGGTTCATTAGGTTTCTTTCGGTGAGCTCGTGAGGTACCCAAATATCGACCTTTTTTGTGTACCCAGTTTTTTTCAAATGCGCCAAAACTGTTTTGTGGTCAATTCCCAGTTCTTCTGCTACGTCGTAACTACTGATATGCCCATCTTGCTCCACTTTTTCTAAAATGGCATCCATTTTATCCGTAATGGGGCGACCAGAGCGACGTGCATCTTTGACATCAAAATTTCGGGATTGAAAACACTTAAACCAAATTTCATGGCAAACGCAAAATCCTTGGTGTTGACATCGCGAATGATGTCCAGTTCCGAGAGCATTTGGAGAGTAAGGTCAAGCTGGCCTATAAAAAGCTGGGTGTGCTTAATAGATCAAAGCGGCTTCACGCCTCTCCAGCGGCTGCAGCTATACAAAGCGCAAGTAAGGCCGCATATGGTCTACGCCTACCAGTTTAAACCACTTTCCTCTGTCCAAAGGCGGGCTGCTCGCATTGTCGACAATCCCGTACTTACTGGCGGTTTAGAACTTCTCAGTTTCCGGAGAGATATAGGCTCTCTTTGTATCTTTTATCGCCTATATAATGGGGAGGAGTGTTCTCAAGAACTTTTAGACCTGGTGCCACCATCACCTTTTTACCATCGCACCGCTCGCCGGTGATGTGGAGCTCATCCCCATATCCTCGAGCCGCCATCGTCCACTCAACGATTCTGTCGGACATTCCTGCTTCGGTTCGGGCCATTAGAATGTGGAATGTGCTTCCCATTACGTTTTTCCCTCGCCGCTACGGTATGGGGTTCTTCAAAAGGGGCGTAAAAAGAGCTCTTCAAGGTTGGCAACGCATTCGCAATCTCCCTGATCCAAATCCAAATCACTCACCTTTGATGGCGAATCGCTGGAAGCTCTAGACCATGCTCAATGACCTCAACCGGGTCACCCAACAAACATTCTTAAAATTAACATGGACAAGACGAAATTTATCTCCAACAGTAATACCGCCAATACCGAACACTGTTCTCGAAATTGTTGACGAGTGTACCTAGGACAAATTGTCCAACTAGTTAGGTCCAACTTCGAAAAAGTGGTCAATCAAAGAATACAACTCGCCTGAGCAGCGTTCAAGAAGCTAGGGCATATCTTCGCGTCTAAAGTACCTCAGAGCCTGAAGACAAGGGTGTTTAAAGTGTGTTGCCTATAGTGATGACCTATGGAACAGAGTAGTGGTATTTTACTCCTGGCCGTATTAATAAGCTCAAGGAGTCACTCAGCGAGCTATGGAATGGGCTATGCTCGAAATTTCTCTACGTGATAAGGTCCGAAACGAGGACATTCGTTGAAAAATGAAGGATTTAGACAAAGCATTTATTATTATATATAAGCAAATTTAGTCGCAATGGGCAGGCCACATCGCTCGAAGAACTGATAACCGATGGGAAAGAAAGGTTCTCGAGTGGCGAGCACGTACGTGAAAACGCCGAATGGAACGACCTCCCACTAGGTGGCCAGTACTTAGTTTAACCATAGCAATAAATTAAGTTCTGCGTATGATTTATCTCTAAAAGTAAAACCGCTGCATAAGGCTGCTGCGCGCGGCAAGGCCGAGCCACCGTGAGGCTGAACCAACATCGAGCGCCCAGTTTATCGTGAAGTCGAATAGAGACCGCGCGTGCCTAACGCAGCTAATAGTCAGTTTTACTTAAGAACGTCATGAGGCCGTTCGTTCAGTAAGCTATCACCATCACTGCCTTTATACGGATTCCTCGATTTATACAAAAAAAAGAAACGAAAACCTAAGCGTTTTCGGATGAAAAATAATTCACTTAGTCCGCTATTAGTACAGGCTGAACATAGTGTGTCCTAAAGTAGTCGCCGTACTTATCAAATTTTAAATCAAAATTTATTAATGATTAAAATTGATTTTATCGATCAACCAGAATAGAAATGATGCAGTCCTGAATAGTGTCATAGCCAAAATCAAACCTGAGAATATTATAAAGGTCATGAAAAAATTAATATGAAATAACAGAGTTAAGATTACGGTGACGATGATAGATCCTTAGTCATATTAGTAAAGTCGTTCTCTCATTGTCGCCGATATATAAAATAACTCACTCATATATCAACCGTGTGTAGTGACATTAATGCTAATTGGTGAAACAGCGTCGTTAATATTATTATTATGGTTATTACAATTGACTATACGCACAGACTAACATCCAGGCGTGGAGCCGTATATTAAGTACCATCAATTATTAAACTCATCTTTAGATCATCATCACCATAGATATGGACAACAGACACGACTTTATATGACATCACAAAACAGATAAGAAACAAAAGCAATAACAGTAACACAAAATGACCTCTAAATATATACTTATATTCAAATTCAATGCATATGTCTGACCCAAAACACAAATATGAACACTCTGTAGCTTTCATATAACAACTGACGCTACTGATGTTCCTTACTTCTCTATATTCTTCAAAACTTTTCAATGCAATCTCAAAATTATATATTTATTTCGGAAGATGACGAGAATGGGGAAAAGGGAAGACGGCAACTGGCTTACTCAATGTAATGTAATATTTAAATCAAAATGTTTTTGTTTTGAATCAGGATTTAAATCAAAAACAATTCAAATCAGCTTAAATTTGATTGCAATTAGAGTTAATAGTAATCACCATTCTTCTTATAACTAAAACAGTGTGTGGGTTGCTTCCTAGAACAATCACATCCGAGTTCTTTTTATGACGCAAGACTCATTTGAAACGTGGTCTATACTGTACATCATCACGATATGACGTACAGTCCAAAAATGGATGCATATTCCTAAATAACCTTGTTTTTTCTTTTCCGTGGTCAATACCTCAAAAAAGTCCACCATCATTCGATGTTTCTATTATAGGAACTATTATTATTAAAGATTGTCTATAGGCGTTACAAAATACGTATAAAGTTGTAGTAATAGTAGACTTACACAATGACGTCTGAGTAACACTAGTAGTGTTTATGAGACTTCAAATTTTATACTTTCTAGTAAGTTGAGAACTAAACTAGTAATAATTATGTAGATTCTTATTACCAGTTGACTTAGTTAGCAAATCTTTGGTTCGTCAAACTGGATGACAATAGGAAGGAAGGAGCCTAGAGGATAGAACGGTGGATATAAATAGGTATCAGATGTTAAAAATTAACAACAAATAGAATCTAGTTTGATTACAGCATAGTAAATCAAATATTTATTGTACATTCATTACACCTTCCCCTTCCTTTATTTATTTCGATAGTTTTAGTATCTACCAGATAAATTGAAATATATTTTTATCAATATTACTACCTTACCTCAGTTAACTAACTAATAACGGGGTATACAGGTCGACAGATAGAAAAACATATTTAATCATCGACATTAACTTTCATGCACAAATCATCGTGTAGCAGGAAACTTTCACATTGATTCTTCTTGTTGAATTCTTCCAGAACCTCCGGTTCGATGTGTTTGTTAATTATAGCTGCACAACGTAAATCCTGCAGAGCGTATGTCAGAGAGGAACGAAGTTGATACATCAAGATATCTCGCCGAGACATCTTTGGGATTATCGTCTCCATAGTCTGAAGTATGGGGCGGAGCAGAATAACGTTTGCTTGTAACGGGTATGGCTCCATGATGTAGTGACGTATCAGTTGAATTCTTGCAAAAGCTGCTTTCATTAGGGCGCCCATATACTGTGTTGTATATGGTACAGTTCCTCGCAACTTACCAACACAAAGTTCCACCTTATCGGAGAAACATCGCTGCACCCGAAGTTCTTCATCAAGCTCTGCCTGATCTCTTCCAGACATTAAATAGTACATATGCTTTACAACCTCTCCTTCCAAAATTTCTTGATCCATACCGTTTAATTTTTCTTCAAGATATAAGCGAATATCTTCTGGAGTACCGCCAAGACAATAAATATTACCAGTAATACCTGAGACAAAACAAAAGCGCGTTCAAAAAAATTTACCTACAAGATAATCCCTATAATAACGTATTTAGGAATATGTTATTATTTATTTATTTATTATTATATATGGGACGCCAACAGCACACACATTTAGACATAATATTTATACATTGCAAATTTTTAGTTCCGATGCCTATGCCAATTACAGGCGAACACAGCATTCACAAAGAACAGTGTTTACTATATAACAGTTAAATGATAAATACCAAAAAGATAAATTTTATATAAAGTAAAAAAAAGAAAATATGGAAATTACAAAACTAAAACTAAACAAAAATATAATAATTAAAATTTTAATATCAACGGAATGTATCCAGCACCTCACGCTTGAACCTCATCAAACCATCGTGAAAAATATCAATTTGTGTGTATTTATGGACAATGGAGTTGTACTTCCCACATATCCGCACTATAGGTGATTGCAAGCCTAAATTGGTTCTACACTGTGGGATACGGAATATTTGATTTATTGGCTTTCGAGGCATATTATATGGAACAGCTAGAGACACACACGAGAGAATGTCGCCACAGTCAATGAAACCATTCATTATTTTGTATAAAAACATGACATCATGTAGTATTCGTCGATCATACAAGGAATGCATATTGAAATGTGCCAATCTTCGACTGTAAGGACTTCGGTGTGAAAAATCTGATTCGCAGAAAGCAAGACTTCTTGTGAATGTTCGTTGAATACTCTCAATTCGCTGGGAGTGGACACTATAGAATGGGTTCCAAACAGTACAAGCATACTCTAATTGACTTCGCACTAGCGAGTTATAAAGAAAAATTTTTGTTTTGGGCAGTTTGAACCCTTTTGCGTTACGTTTTATAAAGCCCCACATTCTAGCTGCCTTTGTAACAACTTCATTTACGTGCGTCTTAAAAGAGAGTTCTGAATCTATAACTAAGCCAAGATCGCGAACATGGTCAACGTCTAATAATTTTATGGAGTTAAGAGTATAAGACGAAGGTAGAACTGATTTTTTCCTATTGTACTTGATAACACAACACTTAGCTACATTAAGTGCCATGCTATTATTCTTACACCAGTTTTGTATTCTGTCAAGATCTTCCTGGATTAGTTTCGTGTCCTCCAGCGAGTCAACAGTCATATATATTTTTAGATCATCCGCAAATAGTGATAATCTGCAGTGTTGAATTTGAGTAGTAATATCATTCACAAATAGCGAAAATAAAAGAGGCCCCAAATGTGAGCCCTGAGGCACTCCTGAGAGAGCACAATATGATGTTGACTCATAGCCCTTTATCACCACGAACTGAAGTCTATTGGATAAGTAAGATTGGAACCATTGTAGTATTGATCCATATATTCCGTGCAACTTAATTTTCTGAAGCAATATTTTATGGTTAACCTTGTCAAACGCACTCGAGAAGTCGGTATAAATAGCATCCACTTGCAGACCCCTATCCAAATGCCTACTTATTTCAGACACAAAAGAGACTAAATTGGTGTGAACAGACCGACCCTTCCTGAAACCATGTTGATAAGGCGATATGGAATTATCCAAGTGCCACGAGATTATAGGACAAACCAATGATTCAAAGATTTTAGAAAAACATGACAAGATAGATATGGGACGATAATTTCTAATATTCTCTTTATTACCTTTCTTAAATACTGGGACTATTCTGGCCTTCTTCCATTCATCAGGAAATAGACCTTCATCTAATGAGTGATTAATTATTAAACATAAAGGAAAGGCAATAGCACGCCCACAGTGCTTAATAAAAACAGGTGGGATGGAGTCAGGCCCAGAACCTTTTGAAGTGTCGAGTTTCTTAATAGCCTTTAGGACTTCATCCTGTGTAAAGTTTATACGTCCCAAATAATTATGGCAATTGGAGGTAAGATCCGAAGCGTACTTGGTCGTCTCACGATTAAATACAGATGAAAAGTGCGTAGCAAAAAGTTCAGAGGTTTTTGGTCCCGTATCGGCACATTTATCATCAAGTTGCATACGACTTGGAAATGAACAGTTATTTTTTCTCTTCTCATTAACATAGCTCCAAAAAATTTTTGGATTTTTTGTTATGTTACTCTCTAAAACATTTTGGTATCCGCTAAGACACTTGTCATAGAGAATACGACAGCGCTCACGAAGTAGTTCGTACTCTAATCTGTCTCGGGGATTATTATACTTTTTAAATCTAAACCTAGCTTTGTCTTTTTCTGACAACAATTTGATCAGAGCTGTCGAAAACCATCTTGGGAACCTGGAATTTGACCGCTTGCGTTTAGGGATATGTGTACTGATTAGATTATTCAAGATACTGTAAAATGCTAAAACCATACCATTGACGCTATCGAATTTACAGAGATCCCTTTGCCAATCAATTTTTAGCAGCTCATCTATCAATAGCTCATAATTAGCTCCAAAATAATTGTAATCATGCCGAGATTTTGGTTTAAGGTATTGAGCATTAGTGTATAATAATGATAGGTTCAAACATGGGTGCTTATGATCAATTTTGCTGAGTTCATCTAGCGATTTTGTTACACTAATATTCATTTTATTGGACACGACTAAATCCAACACTCTACCATCTTCATTTTTTATATTATTAAATTGATATAGGTTGTTCATGGACAAAAAATCAGCAAATGAATACCCCAACATATTATTACGGTGATCTGGTGTCATACAAGAACTATTTCCATCGCTAGACCAGCCCATGAAACCTAAATTAAAGTCACCTACAATAAGAACATCATCACAGTGGTGTAATACATCATTGACACTATTTGTGTAGTCATTTAAACTCTCAAATGTAACTGGTGGTGGTAAATATACGACACACAACGCAATGGATCTTCGATGCCCATCAACATTGGAGTTGAGCATGACCCACAGATCTTCGGAGTTACTTTCCCAGTTTTGAACTCGACATGACTCTAAATCTCTAATATGTTCGAATAGTACGTTCTTTATTTTTCACCTGACGTCGGGAAGAGGAAAAGGAAGGGTTATTAAGTCTGTACATTACTGAGGTTCTGCTGAAGAATATATATTGCATACATTTAGGTAACTTTTTTAAATTTTGTTCTATCACATCAGCTGCATGTACAAATGCCTTATTATTATTGACAGTAAAAAAATCATAATTTGTTCTAATCTATTTCTATCACACCGTTAATTTATAAATATCTCGTGTCCCGGTGTCTGTGTGCACCCTCCTGCCCCTTGCCCATGCATTTTTTTTATCGATATTGTGGTCTTTTTGTACGACCAATATCCGAATAATAACAGATGTTCATTCATATGGACTAATTTACATAAAATGTCGCGTGGATTTTTTTTTCACGATTTATTTGAATTTACGGGGTGAAACAGAACAAATGATTTGTATTTATGACTGCAAATTAATGGAATTAAGTAATTTAAATATTTTAATTATATATAAAAAAAATACGAGGCATTTCAAGTTGTTTAAATTAACCGACTGTACTGTAAAAAATATGTACTACACTATTTTGGCAAGGCACTTTAAAAGATGGCGTGTTTAGTCTGGATTCCAAAATGGTATGACACTTACTTATTGCTTCTTAATTAAGGAGAAAAATAAAATTTGGCCGTTTTAGATGCATTTGACATAAAATTCAGTTGTTGGATTTCTTTAGTTATGATTTCTATTAAATCAGATTTACTTACTTTTATAACGAATGTTCGAACTGTTTGCCTTCAGTTGTAATATCATAATCGAGTTGCCGGAGAACTTAAATGCTCAGGGTTATTTGTACTTCTTACAGAACCAATTACCAGAATTATTGGAAGAAGTGCCTCTGAACATTTATGTGGTATCAAGATGGCTACCCCAGCACATTATGCTCTCATAGTAGGAGAGTTATTACGAGAATACTCCGATAGGTGGATTGGGCGGGGTGGTACAATTTCGTGGCTTGCCTGTTCACCCGATTTAAACCCCATAGGTTTCTTTTACTGGGGTATGACAAAGAACATAGTGTACTCTAAACCAATTCAAGATTTAGACAATCTACGCCAAAGAATTGCTGAAGCCGCTGAATACATCAACGTAATAAGATATGCCCGTCTGATTATGGGATAATTTTTAAAGAGATAATGCACTACGTATTACAGCCTAAGGCAAACAGTTCGAACATTCGTTATAAAAGTTGATAAATCAGATTTAATACAAATCAAAACTAAAGACATACTAAAACTGAATTATATTTCAAATTAAACGAAAAATGTTTTGTCTCAATTATGAAGTAGCAATTAGTAAGTGTCCTACCATTTTGGAATCCAGACTTAACGCGTCATCTTTTAAAGTTACTTGCCGAAATAGTGTACTACCATTTTTTATAGTACAGTCGGTTAAAGTTGGGTGATGTAATTATTTGGAATTAAATGTCGGGTAAAATCTAATATTTTATTTAAAATTATATAGAAAACCAAACTAAAAACAGAAAATAAATTTTAATAAATATTAATTAAGAATAATGTAAAAAAAATTAATAAATACAAGTTATTAATAGTTTGAATAAGAAAAAATGTTTTATTATAAAAAAAGCGTGGGGTGCATGGTGTCAATAGTTATAAATATTTAATTGACAGATATGAGAAGGATTATCATTTCGATAATATCTTGAAAAGCACCCCCGCTTTTTTTTAAATAAAACATTTTTTCTTATTCAAACTATTAATAACTTATATATTTTTTTTTACATTATTCTTAATTAATATTTATTAAAATTTATTTTCTGTTTGGTTTTCTATATAAAGCGTGTTTTCTAGTTTTTTTAAACTATTATTTACTTTTCATTTTTTAATAAAAGCATGTTGAGTGTCCGAAAGAGTAAGTCTGGAACTGCACGCACGCGTAGTTCGCGCACTAGCTCTCTTATCTCTCTTATTCGCATGCAAAGGATGCGGAAAGAAATTAATGAATCCTGGCGAATTCTAATTAGGATAATCAGATGCTTTGATCGGATTATTGCATTGTCATCGATCTTTGACAGGTGTGCAAAGTTTGAATGAAATCTGATCGTTCAAAGTAGGACAAAATCGAGCTCAAAGGGGTCGGTTACATACATACATACAGGTGAAGCTTATATAAAGCGTATAATGAGGCAGTTCTGTTTTGAGTTTTAACTGGATAGGGTTATTCATGGTTACATCACAGAAAAAACTGACGAAAAATTAATATTATAATAATAGTCACAGGACTTGAATAATCATCACATGATGTCACCTTTTGAGATTTATTTTTGAATCCTTATTATTTGAAAAGTACATGACTAAGACTCTTTTTATAAATCTAATTTAATAACTGTCACGACAAAATTTTAGATTTCATAGGTAGTGAATCAAATGTCGCAATATTTTTATTTTAACAAACTAGTTCGTTTTATAAGCTCGAACGAAAAAAGAGATTCGGAGTTAATATTTAGACCAATAAAAGAGACCAATAAAAAAAGTTTAAGTCGACATTACGTGACCTGGGTGAGTCAGAAAGGAGAGAAAAATCTATACACTGCCACCAGGGTAAAACGTTTCGATTAACTCTCGTATTTGGAATTATTATTTAAGGGCATAGTTATTACTACATCTATAGCATGAGTTAAATAATTACCATAACTTTCCAAAATGCGAGCCATCTCCAACGCCAGCAGTGCACCAAACTCGTAGCCCAATAAGTGAAAATGTTTAATTTTCAGTTTTTTCACCATAACCTGAAATGTATTTAAATAATGTTAAATACGTGCCAAATTTAAACTTACATTTTAAATTTAAACATAAAACTAGATAATATTACATTCACAAGGCGTTGTGCCATTTCTTCGATTGTTTCATCAAATCTATCAAGGCCCAGTTGTAAAACTACGGTTGGGAGCTTAATCCGCTCACACAACATGCGAAAACGCTCCTGATGCCCTTCCAAACCAGGCACTATGCACAAAAATGTTTGGTTACTTTCAAATTCATCTGGATGCTGTAACAAAATATTAAAAATTTTAATTCATACTTATTTACAAAATATGCACCGGAGCACTTACATTTTTTTAGTTTAAATAGTTATTAATTATTCTTTAATAATTCACAGTTCAAAACCAGAATCGCACTAATATTACAAATGTGAAATTTGAGATATTGATTTGGATGAAATTTGGCACTTAGATAGAATATATAGGACTAGCGACTCGCCTCGGCTTCCCTTAGTAAGATAATGTAAGTTATGCATAAACCTCATGGAGGAAATCGTCTAAGTGGTGGTGAAAACCGTATTAAAATCTCTTGCGTAATTTAAAAGAGGTGTCTACTAGTGCTATTATGAGGTAGTTTTATTCGTGGAACACATTAGTTTCCTCGAGAGCACGGATAAAACCGCGAGCGAAATGAGTTAAATATTAAAATATATTAGATACTACTATTATAATCAATGAACTAACAATTTCAGATTTATGTACAAGGGTTGGCATCATAATAACTTCGGCACTTCCAAGCATTTCATCCGGCTCTATGAAATTAAAGTAAGAACTCAATCCAGAAACTTCTTTTTCAATATCCGTCGTTTCAATTTGCAGTTTCACCAACCTGAAAACATTACCCACCGATTAGAAAAGCCGATCCACGCGGTAGCTATATACCCAGGTATCACGCCTTCGGTAATTAGTTAGATTCCCAGGATACGTAATGACCTAAATAGTTTCTAAATAGTATGGCTTGTAGCTTATATTGACATTGATTATTGATGATTTGATAAAATATATTTAACACTAAACATACCATAACCGGGTCAAATGGCCCATTTTGAACTTTGCATTGAAAATGCAATTATTGCTTTTGCACATTTGACTTCATGACTTTTTCTTACTAATTAGTACAATACAGTTATACTATTTATTTCCCTTCCTAACAACCATATTTCATACATTGATGCAGCATTGTCACATTTGACCCGCTATGGTAGAAATAGGTACCTAGTAAGTGTTGGTATGAATAGTGTTAATAACTTAATTCCTTACTGGTCAATAGTCATCTGCGGTACCATTTCTTTTGGTACTGATATGTTAAACTTTTTTTCCAAAAGGTTGCTCAACTCTTGAGCCCGACCAGGATCAATGCCGACTTGTTCTAATGTTGTCTTATCGTTCACACTCCTTGTGACACTCGAACCTGAAACGTCAGTTCGATGTTAATTGCCACTAAATGCAAATAAACGTTTTGTAGAAATGGATATACCATTACTTAGAGATTATACAAAAACAAATATCTAGTAACTAATTCCGCTGGATCTCCTTCTCTTCCAAGTCCCGAACCACCAGTATCAAACCACAAGTACCAAAGGAAGCTCAACAGGAAATCGACACGTATTTCGCTTCTACACGAAGCATCTTCAGGATGTATTAGTCCCGCTGTCACTGAGTCGAGCCACTAGCACCACCAGACGTGTTAACTCACCGACCGCCGGACAGAAACACTTTCGTTTAGGTACTGAGAGAGAAGGAGATCCAGCGGAATTAGTTACTCTTTCACGCAAAAACTACCAAACGGATATGGATGAAACATGGCACATAGATAGAGCATATCCTGGAATAACATATAGGCTACTTCTACTTTTCTATCCCGGGAAAATGTGATATCCCTCGGGAACGCCCGTGAAATCGCGAGGGCTACATATTATATCAAATGTACACTGAAGATCTACACCGCGTTTCTTAATAAATTAATTAGTACGTAATACAATATTACCAGTAATTCTTGCTACTTCATCAATTATATCCAGACATACATTGAACTTAGGATATCCGATCATTACAGGCTGTTTGCTGTGCAAAGCTGATTCAATAGCATCACTAGCAAGATGCCAGTTCATTGCTCCGTCATCACCTAGATCCTCATTTACTTCTCCCGAGTAATCAAACTAAAAGTAAAATTTATAATTTGTATCAATCATGGTTTTTCATAAAACCACATCTACATTAAAATTTTATTAATAACGATATAAATGATAAAGTGATGACTATCTATATAAAAAACAAAACTTTAGGTATTTGAAAGCATAATATTTTTTTTTTGTAATGGTACTAGAAAAATCCTTTTAACTTTCAGTCACGACTGCTGCATGTGCTGTTGGCCCTAAAGAGGGTAGGTACAGACTGTTAAGTTTACTATTTTTTACGCCTGTTGGATCGGCTAGAAGAACAAAAGGCCTCACGAAGTACTTACTTGCTTTAAATTAAGCTGCATTGCCAAACCAGGTAAATTACTTTGACCTCTATTAACACACACACTAGTAATATCATTGTTGCTTATAACAGCAAAATATCTGAAAAAAAAAATGAATATTGATTAATAACAGTAATTAATTATACATTTATTGATTTATTTACAGCCGAATTGAATATATCGATTTAAATTTAAAATTGCAGGTTTAATGTAGATTTTTGACTTTGTTTGCATATGAATTAATTATTTAGTAGCTGTGCCCGAGACTTGGTTCTATCACGCGAACCAAGTCTCGACTTTAATTAAAGGTTTCTTTTTTTCCGTGAGTCGTTTCGACGAAAAAGCCTATAAGATGCACAAACTACATTCCAGTTTCTTGTGTACACCCAATTAGAATTAGTCTAGTATTTTCCGAGACGTATTTTTTTTTATACCACATGGACCGACAAACAAGCAGACGGTCCACCTGATGGTAAGTGGTCATCGCCGCCTATGGACACTTGCAACCTAGGGGCATCGCCAATGCGTTGTCGACCCAGAGACGAAGTTTTTAAGTCTCATGTGCCTGAAATTTCACCGGCCCCTTACCTTTCTAACCGAAACACAGTAATACAAGTGCACTACTGCTTCACGGCAGAAATGGGTAAGGTGGTTGTACTTCCCCGGACGAACTCTGCACTAAGAGCTCTACTACTCTAAATTCAAATAGACAAAGAGATAGACCGGCAAAGGTTTAAAATGGTATTATTGTATTCTGTTACTACTAACCACATCAACCACGAAGATGTTTGGCAAATATTTTCAGACACGACTTCTACTTTATTACAGTTTGGATAAAATAATATAGCAGATTTTAATATATTTTAATAAAGTACCTATAGCAAACTTAAAATTCTATAGAAATCTAAATCGGGTAATAATATCAATTTTGGCCTTTAATTATCTAAAAGACTCGCCTGAGATATGGACAAATCTTCCTCGAAACTGTATCCACATTAGATATAATTATATCCATAGATGGATTGATAGAACTGTCCTCAGCTATTATGAATATTCCTTCCACTACACCCATACGGTTTGTATCTTTGAGTAATTTCGTTATGTTGTCATACAATGTCAAATTATGTTTAGTAATATGCAACTGCATGCCAACATTTCGCCAAGAACTGAAAATACATATTTTTTATAGCAAAGAAGTTTATAACTAGATAAAAAGAAACGTAAATAAAATATAGATTTTTTTTTAACTTACAGTAACTTATAGCGATGGTACGCCGACTGATGTTGAATGTTTAAATGAATTTTCCGAGCACCTTGGCTTATAAGCTTATCAGCTATCTCAAGGCCAAACCCTTCTTTATCACATAACAGTAAGAACGCTGAATCAGGCGAATGAATCAACCTGAAATAAATAACCACATATATAAGATCATATACGCAAAGGATATATAAGTATTTATCAAAATAACCAAGAAACAATTAACAAATTATATGTATGGAGCGGTTCTTGTTAAGAATTCTGCTCGCTTCCTCCTCAATATGACTGCCAATGTTACCAACATAACGTCTGTTTGTGATCAAATGGCAGTGTTAAAGGATATTTACACATTTTGGTGGATAGTGATATAGCAGACCAGATTGTAAATTTAAAATGTAAAGAATTAAGTACCTGGGCTGTACTATGGGCAAATAATCCTTCAGACATAATAATACGCGTCCACGATGTTGGCTCGCTGCCAGGAGACGGAAAGCGCGTGGCACTTCTTGCGACGGATACGTGACGCGAGACAATGGACGCACATACCCCTGAGAGATCCCGTCACTCATCAGAAGCTGAAGAAGCTTAAATAAACGAACAATAGCGATGATTACCACACGACAGGAAAAAGCTACAATTAAATAATTACTATAAAAATATTATCACCGAATCGATTGGCTCTGGAAATTAAGTGACGAGGAAATAGAATACCCATACATTTCACCTAATAAAAAAAACTCCAAAACTTACTTTCATTTCCTTGCGTTTCTGGTATGTGAATATGGAAGGAAAGTCAATGAGTACGTATGATATTTGATCCATGAAGCTCAAGCCTAATTGAAAGTTTTCATTTGTGTGAATTTGGACCACGTCAAAAATTGTTCCAGATAATGCGCAGCAAGACAATGTGGCCTGAAAATATTTATTTAACGAATAAATCATTTATAACACAATTAATTTAAGAAATAATAAAATTTATATATTGTAATAAGTCAGAGAACCAAAGTTATCGACATAGCTCAAAGGATTAGCAAGCTGAAGTGGCAGTGGGCTGGTCACATCTGTCGCAGAACCGATAACCGTTGGGGTACACGTGTTCTAGAGTGGAGACCACGGCTCGGTAAACGTAGTGTAGGGCGCCCTCCAGCTAGATGGAGCGATGATATACGAAAGCTGGCTGGCAGCGGTTGGAAACAAAGAGCTGAAGATCGAGCTCAGTGGCGTGCCATAGGTGAAGCCTATGTCCAGCAGTGGACGGAGATAGGCTGATGATGATGATGATGAATAAGTACTTACGGCTTTCAATTCTCCTTTGAGGCAGTTAATAATGATATGGCAGCCTTTCCTTTTCGTGTTTGCTAGTACCATATCTTTAAAAGTCAAATCTCTGGAATTTCCAATTTGACTACCTAAAAGAGATCAAGACTGTAAAACCTTTATACATAATATATATGATGATATATATATGTGACAAAAGATACTATGTATCTGCCCATTAAGTATAAGAAACAGATCGCTACATTGCTAGCAGGAAATATACATATTTATGACCAAGCTACAAGTAGCTTAGTTGGGACTATTGACACTGGTGTTATTGATAATAATGCCAGTGGTGGGGGGGATTTTCTTATATTAAGACAAAGGCTAAGCTCAATAAATTAAATATAGTTCATCAGAATATTCAGGGCCTAGCTGGCAAAGAATTAGAAATGCAACTATTTGTTGAATATCACAATTTTGATGTATTATGTGTCACCGAACATTGGTTGAAGAATTCTGAGTTGTTAATAAGTATTCCTAACTATTAATTGTTAAGTGCGTTTGTAAGAAAGACAGCGATACACGGTGGTAGCTTAATTTTAGTTTCAAATCACATTAAAGGTAAAGACCGCAAAGATATTGTAGACTTATCTATCGAGCGCACTGTTGAATTGTCCTGTGTGGAGCTTGAGCGCTTTGTTATAGTTTGCGTGTACCGTCCCCCCTTAGGTGACTATAACTTATTTGAAATGGTGGTAGAAGATGCTTTACAGAAAGCTCAAACTTGTAATAAGAATGTTATAGTATGTGGCGATTTCAATATCACTTTGAATCGTATCGCTCGATTTAAAGATAACGTTAATAAAAATATAGTTTCTGTTAGCATGGCACAGGACGAGCCGGATGGTCTCTATACTGAACTCTTTGAATTTATAAAAATCGAATTTAATAAGGCTTTTAAACTTAAGACTTTCAAGGAAAATTATAAAATTAAGTTTAACGACTGGGCAACAGTTGGTATTTATACAAGTAGAGCTATGTTGTATGAGCTGTATGGTATGAAGAAATACAATCAAAATGTCGATTTTATTGATTATGTAAGAAAATATTCCAAAGTGTTTAAAAACGCTTCCACTTCGGCAAAATCTATATATCTAAGAAATAAGATAAGCCAATCAAATAATAAAGTAAAAACTACTTGGAACATAATTAATTCAGAAAGAGGTAAAACTCAAAATAATAATAAGCGCATTGAATTAAATATTAACGGAAATATTATCTGTGAAGATGATCAAATTGCACTTGCTTTTAATAAATTTTTACTGACATACCTATAGCCACAACCAGCTCCTTGGATCCTTCACCGGCAGATGCTGAGTCGTTGTTAAAAACTAACGTATCAGAGTGCAATGAATTGTTTAGGTTTAGGCATATCACACCTTACGATGTCATCAAAACTTTCAAAAGTTTAAAAGTTAAACGGACTGGCGACTTATGGAGTATATCAGTAACAGTTTTGCAGGGTATAATTGATAATATTGCTCCCCAATTAGCTCAAATTTTTAACCGATGCGTAGATTTTGGTAAATTTCCGGATTAAATGAAACATAGCAAAGTTAAACCTTTGTTCAAGGCCGGAGATCCTAGTGATCCAACCAATTATAGGCCCGTTTCTATCTTGCCAGCCCTAAGCAAAGTATTCGAAAAGATTATTTTAACGCAACTACTTGCTCACTTTAATTTAAACTTTTACACAGTGAGCAGTACGGTTTTACTAAAGGTCGCTCCACTATTGATGCCGGGGTAGCACTCTTAAAACAAATTTTCAACGCTTGGGAAAAGTCGCAGAATGTTATGGGAGTGTTCTGTGATTTATCTAAAGCTTTTGATTGTGTTGACCATCAGACACTTCGCGTAAATTAGACTATTATGGAGTTAAGGGTGCAGCACTTAATTTGATGAAATCGTACCTTAGTGAGAGAACTCAAAGTGTTAATGTGAATGGAGTTAAATCATCTGGTTCTCCTGTGCATATGGGTGTACCCCAAGGCTCTATTCTAGGGCCTTTTCTGTTTTTAGTATACATCAATGACCTACCATTTTACGTAAGAAATACCTGTGGAACTGTACTGTTTGCTGACGATACCTCACCGATTTTTGGTGTTGATAGGCTGGAATACAATTATGACGATGTAAACGGTGCATTAGCCCAGGTATTAAATTGGATTATTGTTAATAATCTTGTTTTAAATGCAAGAAAAACTAAATGTATTAAATTTGCATTACCCAATGTTAAAAAACTAGGCTGTAGTATAATGTTAGACAACGAAGCTCTTAACCTTGTTGAGTCAACTGTTTTCTTAGGAATTACTTTAGACTCAAAACTTCAATGGGGGACACAAATATAATGTCTTCCGGGAAAACTTAGTTCAGCAGCTTACCCAGTTAGAAAAATCAGGCAGATTACAGATGTCGATACGGCTAGATTAGTTTATTTTAGCTACTTTCATAGTGTTATGACCTACGGCATTTTGCTTTGGGGTAAAGCTGCTGATATAGAAACCATTTTTATATTGCAAAAAAGAGCTGTTCGAGCAATTTATAATTTGAGTTCTCGAGCTTCCCTCAGAGAAAAGTTTAAACAAATTGATATCCTCACAGTTGCATCGCAGTATATTTATGCAAACATAATATGTGTACATCAAAATATTAGTCTTTATGTCAAAAAGAGTGATATGCACTCCATCAATACTAGAAATAAGGATAAACTTGTCACTTCTGCAAATAGACTGCAAAAAGTGCAAGGATCATTTTTAGGACTTAGTGCACGCATCTATAATAAAATCCCTGCTGAAATTTTAAATTTGCCTCTAAAAAAATTTAAGGAAAGAATTAAGACTGTTTTAGTACAAAAGGCTTTCTACAACACAAATGATTATTTTAATGACGACAATGCTTGGGTGTAGCGCTCGCTCCAGCAAGACACGTCTTTATGTACAAAATCTTATTTTGAAAAGAGTAATTGCCGAGTTTATTGCCGGCTCTTCTCAGTAAAAGCAACCTTCCGAACCGGTGGTAGAGTCTGACCATTCATAAGTGCCTGTGAAGGCCTATTTGAATAAAATATTTCATTTCATCATTTCATTTCATATGTACATTAGTGAGCATAGGAATATTATATTCGATACCTCTACATACAAAATACACATACCTGGTAAAGTTGGAAACATTTGCTTCAAGAATTTCTTCTTCTTAGTATCACTTACTGTAGTGAACACTTTACAACCATTTGCCAATGCTATTGATATAGCGGCTTGGCCCAAAGCCCCAGCACCTCCATGGATAAGAACATTCATGCCAGGAAGCAGTTTGCTTTTGATACCCTACAAATGTATAACGGTTATTGCAAGATACATAAATAATACAAGTTTATTAGTACTTTTAAATGACAACTAACGACGATTAATTAAACTTACGAGACAATAGAAAGCAAAGCAGTATGCGAAAGGAACTGTAGCGGCATCTTCAAGACTCCAGTGCTTTGGTACAGGCCAAAGCAAATCAGAGGAAGAACTTAAACTGATTTCACTACGTGCTGCTCCTTCGGAAATCAGACCCATGACGCGTTCTCCGCTGAAACATTAACGTCAGTAATAAGACGTAGCTTTCAGTTAATGTCTTAAAATCAGTTATAAAATATTACCTTTGTGTGATACCACTGAAGTCCATCCCAAAACCGATGTCTGGTTTATTGTTTGTTAACTCAGCAGTTGCAAGTTTAGCATCATACACGTTAAGACCAGCAAAATGAACCTGTTTCCAAAAATAACATACATGGCATTATCGTGATTAAACAATTAAAAAATCATTACATAATATTTAAGCTCACCGTTATTAAATCTTTACTTTCACTTGATTTTGCATCTTCTATCCATCGTAAAGAATTAAGATCTCCAAATTGCATACATTTTAGAGCTGCAGCACTTCCATTCATGTTTTCTTCAACATATGGTACATAAAAATCACCACCCCAAGCACCCTAGAAAAAAAATTAAATAACAAAAACAAAATCTCTTATTTAACAAAGAATTAAGCAAATGCCACACAAGTTGGTACAACTGCAATTGTGTGCCCTGTTTGGTGTGCAATAAAGTCATATTTTCAGTGTTTAACGTAAGTTATCTTTTACTCATTTCATTTGATAGGTAATCATATTAATTTGGGTCAATGAGCTATATTTTAAAATATTTTACACGTGTATTTACCTCGTGTAAAATGTTAAAAGTCAGATAAAAATCAGGAAGATGCTCTAAGTCCATTTCTCTTGTATTTTTAGCACTAATCATTGCCACACAGATTTGGTTACGATCCGGTTCTACTCTCCACCGCTTTACTATTTCTTTCAGACCAGCAAAAGCTGGATATGATGTGAGAATAAGCAGTCTTTGTTGATTGCTAAGACTATTCCTAGCTGCTTGCATTTCTTCATAGTCTCCACGTGTCTGTACGGTGATAGCCTTAGTTTGCTTGGGTTCAGAATATTTCCATCGCACTAATTCCAAATTTGACGTATCACTGCCAACGACACTGACTACCTTGTATGAATCAATAGGGAATAACTTCCATGTCTTATCTCCATTTTTAATTATGAATGTATCAGCAGGAAGAGCTTGACATATGGTTTTGAATACCTGTAGAAAATTGAAAGTCTGTTTTAGAGCGTGCATGACTTTGATACGAGCTTAATTTATATGTGACTTCATTAAATACATACTTTCTCCGAATCTAAGTGATTAAGTAATATAACATCAGGTTTTTCAGTTCCGTTCAAATATTCCAATGCTTGTTTTGGATTCGCCTGGATTACATTTAAGTTGATCTCTGGTGAACTTTTTAGAAAATCATTGATCATTTCCAAATCCAATGGATTATTATCATTAACGTTTAATAATGTAATCAAGTTTTTGTTGACATTTTCAGCTATGATTTGAATAAAAACGTACAAATTCGTTCGTATCTGAAAGAATAGTCAAAGTTAAATCAATACACAAAGTCGGTACTTATAGATTTCTGATCACTGCATTGATTTTTTTGTCAATCGATTTTGGATCGGGATCGAGGCTAGATTTTGGCATTAGATGCAGGTTTCAATGTGAAAAATATTACACTGGCCGATTGTCTCAAAACTTGATGTAATACAGTGTCGGTAATCCGTTTCGGGGCGTACCACAATAGGATACCCTTGCACCACGTAAAAACAAACCTTATAAATCTCATTAGTGGTTTAAGCTGTGTATTGCTTGCCACAGGCTTAATATGTAGCTATTTATCTTAAATTGCAATAAAAACATTATTCACTGATATTTTAGTAAACGATGCGTGTAATGACGTCGATAACTGGAACATAAGAGATCAAATGCAGGTTTAACGTTTCCATAAAATATAAAAAAAACAGAAACGTACGTCAATGCTTTTGTCTTGAACAAAAGGTATAAAACGCCGATATTTCAAAGCAGCAGATGGCATTGTATGCATTGGCTTATCCTTAAAAAATATGTGATTAATAAGGAGTCCGCCGCATCTGAAATAGAAAAATTTATTACCTATAATGAAATGACACATTCCAGAAGAATAATATTATATTTTTTAAATCAAAAAATATATTATGTACCTGGTAACATTTTCATAAACTTGTGCATCGATCAAGCTAAGTTTCCCATCTTGTGTTAGGTAGCTTTTATGATTGTCAATGTCAATAATAATGCTGTTTATATAGTGTGGCTGCGATACAGCACGGTGATTCCTTCTCAAGGCATTCAGCTGTAAGGCCCCATCGAGTAAGGTCACCCAATTGCCTTGCCAAACAAACTTGGCTTGTGTGAGTGACATGTTTGAGCTGTAGATACTTCGAAATTCACCACTGAAAGAGTTTACATAGAAAAGTAAAAAAAAATACTGGTCCCATGCGAATATAGGACGAATATGGGGCGAATATATGCGACGTTAGGTGCACAAGTATTCGCGCAAGACACGGGTGCACATACTCATCCTTAACCTTCTGGACCCGGTGGAACGGACACCGTTACGACCGGAGAAGGGCTCAGACAGTGAGAGAGTTACAAGGAGTCAGTACTTTCTCACACTCCCTTAATCGCCTTTTACGATACCCACGGGAAGATATGGGGAGTGGTATTCTACTCTCTCTTCTAGTACTAAATTAATAATGAACCAGTGAACCTCATACCTATAATCATATCCTCTTACAAAAAGCATTTTGTAAATGTCAGCGCTAGTCATTTCACAACTGTCCATTGCATCTGGCAGTGGGTAACTATTAAATTTATCATTCATGGAACTCGCTTTGATGTAGCCGTCAGCAATCAAATATTGTTCGTATGATACCTTAAATACATTGTAATATAGATATTATTATTGTAAAATATATATACGAGAATTGTGAGCTGGGTTAAGATAAAGTTTTTTTATGATCTATTTTATTGATTCATCTTTAATAACTCAGAAATAACATAATTAACTAGATACCGTAAGTACGAGTATGAGCTTCCTTTCATAATAAGTAGTGTATATTGTCAAGGCGATACTGTAATTATTATCTAAAAGACTACGTAGTAGTAGTCTTTTCATACAGTATCTATTTTTTTTTATAATGCGAAAATAGCTTAAACTACAAATGCATCACGGTACCTCAAACCTCCCACAACCACGTTGAAGTGATATCGTGAGATGTAGCGAATGATTATCATGAATCTGCGGCTGAGAATAAAGTTGGACATCGTTGAACTCAACGGACAGTTGCCTGAGAGGCATGCCGGTCGACATTGCTAGTATGTCCCACACAAATACAAGTATACCAGAGAATGGTAGTACTCTCGTTCCTGTAATGTACAAAAGTCACGGATAAAATTTTATCAAACCTATAGACCACCAAGTTGTTGACTTGATTATTTTAAGTTGTATGAGGATTCCTTTCTCAAAAAATACCGACGGAACCCTTCAAGTCACAAATCTGTCATTTTACATGTTCTCTGATGGCCAATCAAATGTAACTTCAAGGAGCAAAATTCAATGAGATGAAATATACTCAACAGAATTAGTGCTTATCTATGAAAAGTGGTAACGGGGATGATTACATCCCTTCCCAATTAATTACTAATGTGATGTCTGTGGTGACTAAGGAGTATAGCGGTGACTACGTGCCTTTTATACCTTGCTTTACCTTACTACCTTGCACCAACAGGCCAAAAAACCTTCTTAATTATTGTGTTCCTGTATAGATTGCGTCGATCTCAAATATCGATCTCAAATAATTCGGAAGAGGGCAGAAAGATTTTTCGTATCGTAGTTATTTGCATAGCAGGATATAAGTTAAATTACATTTTAAAAGATCATTTTACTTTTACCTTCGATGACAGAGCCAAGTAAAAAATGATATTCCTCATCATAAACAGTTATAATTGGCTTATAGACTGCAGCATATTTTCTGTGAGCGCATACGTACAGGCAGATATTCCTGGGAATTTACAAGAGCAATAAAGAAATAACCAATTGAAGTCTGCTAACGAGAACAATCATATAGAAAATATTATACCATTGTTCAGTATGATCCCAATTCATCAAATGCGATATGTGTGGGGTGTCTGTTGATACCGGAAATTCTATTTTTGGATACAAGGAGGAAATATCCACTTCGTAGCCTTCCATGTACAGTCTTAAAACAAAATGGTTTAAATGTATTTGTTATGTAAAGTAGCAAGTACCATTATCTTATATACAAAATTCTCGTGTCACAATGTTAGTTACCATACTTCTCCGAAACGGCGGTAGGTCTGAGAATCGGACAACATCTATTTTTCACCCCCCTGAACGTAAAGGGTAGTCCACCCCTAATTTTTTTAATTTAATTTTTAGATAAATTTAATTTTTTTTTATGATACAGCATTGAAAAATACATACAACCCTAAATTTTCACTTTTCTATCACCTACCCCTATTTTTTTATCGCGATTTTTATATTATTCTGTTCCATCGACAGATTCGCAATAGGGTTGCAAGATGCCAATCGAACGAAAAATTTTCATGTATAGTTTTTAATAAAATAAATATGACAAAACAACGTTTGCCGTGTCAGCTAGTGAATATAAATAATTATAAAGATATGTAAATGCGGTTTAACAAGAAAGACCTTTATGTTCTTCAATTAAAATTAAATTCATTTCAAAATTAATTCAAATTAATTTACTGAAGGTTAATCAATACCACATTCTATTCATTTTGCAAAGCTAATTAATTAACTAAAAAAAATTACTTATGCCTTTTGACGCAATATTTTTTACCACATTTTTATTTAAATATTTCTAAATGAGGAATTATGGTAAATCAATACTGACTTGCCAATAGCCTCTAGCAAAAACAATGCGCTGTCGTCATGGCCTCGCCTCGTGAGTGGCACCTGGCGGCAGCTCTGGGGCAGTGAGCGCTTGAGGATGGCTTGCAGAAGGCCGTGGGGCGCCAGCTCGACCAGCACCGCATTGGATGGTATCATGGACATTGTTTCTTCAAACAGCACTGGGCTCTAAACGATTGTCAAATCATTATGAGATTAATTTTGTTAAGCTAGTATCTATATCACGGCACGACATCTTGGAATAAGGAATCTGAGTTTAGTTAATTACTAAATTAAAACTGATTGTAACTTCGTTGATTTGATGTTATTGAATTTTAAATTAGAAAAATAGTGAGTTATGTAAATCGGTTTGAATCTGTCAAATAGTAAAATATGAGCGGGTAATCCCGAATGGAGCAAGTCTGCGCCTACGCGGTGACAGCTGTCAATCGTTAGACAGACAGCTCAAGAGGTACATGTATATATAAATATGTAACCCCATGTCCTATTCTATGTATTCAATAGCGATGAAACTTTTGTGAGTTGTTCTACGTACGGCTACGAAAATTCCTGATACAAAAAAAAAAGTCACATAGCAAGGTCGGGAACATCTAGTTTTAAATACAATGGAAACTCTTGGTTAACTAAATAGTTAAGAAACTATTTATATAATTATAGGGTTAAAGCTCTATAACTATATTTATATTACAAAGAGGTAACGTTTGTAAGTTTCTATATTTGGATGTAGCAGGTAATCTCCGATACTACACATCCAATTTTTAATATTATTTCTCATATAAATCTACACTACTCATTCCTGAGTGACACAGGCTACCTATGTAGGCCCGGAATCCATTAGATCTAAATTCATATGAGTCTGAAAGTCATACTATGGTATCAAATATGGACAAAACAGAAGGTTTAGATCATGTTCTTACCAATAAGTTGTTAGTATTGTACTCCGCTGAGTAGTATTGGGCATGGGGCTCGTTCCACTTGTCCTTCGGTACTGACGTCGACGCCCAGCGCTCGTTGCGAAGTTTAGGTGTTTTGATCACTTCTCGACAATAATTTAGTAGTGGTTCACCTACAGAATTATGGACAAGTTTTACCATCTTTTATGTCAAGTAGGCTGAGCAACAAGCAGACGGTCCACATTATAGTATGCGGTCATCGCCTATGGACATTTGCAACACCAGGGGTCGTTGTCGACCCTAAGACATAAGACGATTAAGTCTCATGCGCCTGTAACTTCACCGGACCCCTGACCTTTCTAACTAACTTAACTACATCCTTCCAAACATCTAAAAACATGCATAAAAATATATTGAAGTCTGTGGTTTAAGTGGCATGAGCTATGCCACTGTCAAACATTATCAAAATAAAAGGTGTCAGGTGAACGTTAGTTTTGAAAACAATTCGAATTTGAGAAGTCTTACTAACCAAGTGGGCTGACGTAACGAGAATGGTACGCGATGTTGGCACACTTCACCTCCTTAGCGAAGATGCCTTGAGACTGCAGCATGTTCACAAATCTCTCCACAGAGTCGGCGGGACCTGATATTGTACTGGAATCTGGGCCATTGTGACACGCTACCTCTATGTCAGGTGGACAGAACTTTGAAATCTACAAGCAACAAATATCTTAGTTGTAGTTTAGGTACTCCAGCCAGTGTATGGTAATGTAGCTTTGACCCGCAAAAGTGCCCTCTGAGAGCCTAAACTGAATAAATGGTTTTCAAAAAATTTTTTTTTATTTCTACAAATTTAAATATTTGGCTTGAAGAAGGATGATGAATTCTGCCTTAAAGACAAGTGACCCCAATAGTTGCGGATGTCAATGAAATGAGTCGACGGGATGTGCCCGGAGGCCGGTTGGGTTGCATTATTTTGAGTTATAGTTATACATAGAGTAAAATTCTACCTACTTTTTTGTAACCAATGCCAATGGCGGCCATCGATCCTCTGATAAGTGGAATGTCAATAGACACCAATCCACGATAGTAGGATAGCAAGATTATTTCTTCAAGAGTACCGCAACCATCGGCGTAAGCACATCCTAGCTCGCCGACGCTGTGTCCTGTCAAAATTATACATCACAAATAGTCTTACTCAAGAAAAATTCTAGCCAGTCCTTGTAGGTCTATTTTTAATTTTATTTATTAATATTGCATGTGAAGATATTGTCTAGTTTGTTGATCTGCTATCCTTTTAACGTTCTAAGATCTGTGAATACGGTGAATTTCCATATAGTTTTTTCCTTTTATAACAACTAAAGAATATAGTATCCATAAGCTTCATAAAACCTACTCAAGCTATGTAATAAATCTAACTAAAAAAAAACCATTAAGAAAGTATTGTGATTATAAAAAAACGTGTATACCTATAATTCTATCCGGAAATAATCCCACAGCATTCAAAACGTCAGTTAGAGCAATCTGGATAGCAGTGATACCCACAAAGGCATGTAAAATGTTATCAAAAATACTCTTATCCGGGGTTGTGATAATGTGAATGAGATCAACTCCTTTAGGTGCTAATGTGTCATGACAGCTGAAAACATAACGAAACACAATATATTAATAAGTGGGTAAAAATCATTAACCGGTAGCGCTTATCAGACTTGCAAATATAATGGGATTGTTAGCGACCTTTCAACTCTTATGACAGAAACTAAAATACTAAACTACTGAAATAAATAAATATCCTCGGAGAATCTTCATACACGGTCATCTGATCCCAAACTAAGTAGAGATTGTCCTATGGAAACCAGACAACTGATATACTACATGAACTACTTTTTTTTTCTTCTAAATATATGCTAATAAAGACACACGAAGACAGAACAAACAGACATGCCGTGCACAGGAATGTTTGTCCGGGGTGGGAATCGAGACCACTAACTGTGTTTCGGTAAGAAATATAATGTGAAATTACAGACACAGGGACGACAACGCATTGGCGATGCCCCTTGTGTTGCAATGTCCATAGGCGGCGGTGACCACTAACCATCAGGTGGACCGTCTGCTTGTTAGTCTGCCAATGTGGTATTAAAACAATAAGATTTGTGGCATTGCAGTCAGGGTCCGTAAACACCAAGCCAACTGGCCCTACAAAACGAAATGACCATACCGTTGAATGGAAGCAGCAAATATGGGGATATCCATGAGCCTGGCCCCCATCCGTGCCCACTGCGAGCCCATCCCGCTGTACACGAACCACATAGGTCGTTTGATATCGTCGTGGTACACCACGTGCTTGCTCAGCGTTGCAGTCTCTTTGTTGGTCGTTTCTATATACATAAGGCTAGTTTAAATAAAAAACTAAAGAATTAATGGTAAAGCTTTACTAGAAATAAAAACTAATTAATATACCAATATATGTCTATTCAATATGTAGTAGGCAAAAAAAATCCTTGAAAATTCTTTAAATTTATTGTTTTTGTTGTTTTTATGTGTCATCAAACTAAGCAGAGCTTGTACAGTGGAAATAAGATATAGCTGATATACTATAAGGTTTTTTCTTAAAATTCTTATAATTATTCATGCATACAAATCATAATTTTGTGGTGGGAATCGCACCAACGACCTTCTGCGTGGTAGACAGGGTCTAAGCCAAGCCAACTGGCCCATCAACATGAAGTGAAAAATGATGATGATAAGCCATTACTTACTAAATACGCCATAGCCTCTGGCAGTGTGTTTGGAAACGCGCATCTTATGGAAGTTATGCAACAAAGCCAGTTCTTCAGGATCTACGGCGTGCGAGCCCAGATAGTCCAGGAGCCTGTGAACACCGTCGTCCAGTCTACCTGATATCGTTACCAAGTACGGTATATTGCACTGATAGCGTGACAGATTCTGGAATATCATGCCAAGTTTTGTATTAGTGAAACATAAACTCAGGAATAATAATAATAAATAAATATCCTGGGACATTCTTTACACACGGCCATCTGATCCCAAACTAAGCAGAGCTTGTACAATGGAAACCAGATAACTGATATACTACATATACTACTTTTTTTTTCTAAATACATACTTATATAGATATTTACACCCAGACACAGAACAAACAGACATGTTCATGCACACAAATGTTTGTCCTGGGTGGGAATCGAACCCGCGACCTTCGGTTTGGCAGTCAGAGCGTTAACCACCTAGCCAACTGGCCTGTCAAATGGCCTGTTGTCTTCTAATGGTACTTCTACTTTCAAAGCTAATTATCGTTGGAAACGGCTAATAATAATGAATCAAATGTGTGCGATTCACTTGCAATAGAAGTGAAACTTTCAGAAAACTACTCATCTCATTCTCTCGCAGGCTAAACTCTATAGATGTATATGTTTGTCTCTTTTTAGTGTCGCTTTTCCTATTCATAGAGTTCCAAATGACAACGGTGCTAAAGAAGTTAGTAGTACTAGCCTTCTCGGTATAGTGTCCCTTGAAGAGCGCATGCGCATTGATCCCAGTGATGGAGAACCCGTTGATGGCGGCGTAGGTGCGCTGGAAGCGCTGGTGGTCGGCGAGCAGCTGCAGGCGGCCGTCGCGCAGCGCGGGCACGTCGCGCCGCGGGGACGCGCAGTGCAGGTTCGCCGCTATCTCGCCGCGGTGGTACGCCAGCAGGAGCTGAGATACACAAATATATTACAATATCTATATACAGTGTAAACTCTTTATAACGAAACTCAAGGGACTGAGCATTTTTTGTCGTTATAGAGAGTTATCGTTATATGGAGTGAACAAAAAAAAACAAAACAAAGTGAACAAACCAACCAACTTGGGCTCACTTCAACGTTATAGGGAGTTTATCGTTATAAAGGATAACGTTATAAAGAGTTTACACTGTATATAAAAATCCTATATATATATATTTGAATCCCTATTTCCCTTGGTCACGGCATCACGCATGGGCGGCTGGACCGATTTCGCTAATTCTTTTTTTGTTGTGTTTGACATTGTCAGGAGAAGGTAAAAAATTAAGAAAGTTGTGCTGAAAATTTGAAAAAATAAGAAAACATAACGATCATATTAACTTTTCTAATGTAACCTTAACGCTTTTGACAATACCTATAAACTCTTATAATGTAACTTTATGGTGTTTGACATAAATGGCAGTCGTTTGACAGTATCGGGGTCCGAATTATAATTTCTTATTGCACAATAGTCGATTCAATCGGAAGATTCGAATTGAATATTCATCGTTAAGGCAGGACAACGTCTGTCGGGTCAGCTAGTAATTTTATAAAAAGCTACTGGACCGGTTTTAACATGCGTTTCACTATTATTTTTTACTAGCTGTCCCCCGCGTTTTTACCCGCGTTCTCGAGGGATATCACATTTTAGCGGGATAAGAAGTAGCCTATATGTTATTCCAGGATTTGCTCTATCTGTGTGCAAAGTTTCATCCGTATCCGTCTAGTAGTTTTTGCGTGAGAGACTAATAAACATACTTACATACAAATCTTTCCTCTTTATAATATTAGTATAGATTTTTTAACTAGCCCCTAATGTCTTATACGCCCATACACAGACAGTTCGTCGGGTACTGAGGGCTCTCAAGGAGTCACAAGACTATATCGGGGGGCTAACTATTAGAAAATCTTTTTTGCGCTCTAATACCATTCATCTGGTTATGATGACACTGAAGAAAAAAAAGTCTATTGTAATTCATCCCAGGTGCAGCTGGTCAGTACCTTGACTAGTCCACATGTTCCGGAAGCAGCTTCAGTATAGCCGATGTTAGACGTCACGCTACCAATATACAGAGGCTTTTTACTTCGATCCTTGCAGAACACCTCTTCCACCGCTTGGAGTTCCGCTTTGTCTGTTTCTGGCAGAGCTATTAATAGAAAAAAGTATTCATTAAATCTTTTATTCTTAAATTTACGTACCTAATTCACTAGTATGATATCTAATTCAACAGAAAGATAATTGAATTGAATTACCACATCAGTAATGAGTAGCGTTTTACCTGCTCCATGTCCTTCGATATATTCTACTGCAGATGGTGATACTCCAGCCTCAGCATAAAACTCGCCCAAGAATTTGCTAAGTTTTGCAGCGTCCCGAAACGGTCCATACTTCTGTCCAAATTCCTCGGTCAGTTGTTGCGCAAACTGATTTTTTACGTAGCAAACTTCTGCGTACACTCTGGGTAGCATAAGAATTGGAAATAAGAACACGATGTTCTAATGAAATTAAATTTCCCCTTTTTGAATTTAAATAGCAAAATTAAAACTAAAACAGAAAAATAAGAAGAGCGAAATTCGTTTTTAAGGAATTGGTGTCAAAATGTTTTCTATTAAATATTTTTTTATTAGATATTATACAGTATTTATTCGATAGGGAATTATCCTCTATTCAAAATAAATGATAAAACACTAGCCAGTGTATTGAACATCCAAAAAGAGTAAACCTTTTGATGCTGTACAATTATGACGTCACAACTTGCTATTTCATACAACATTTAGATTTATACCTTCGAGCATCCTTGTATTTCTGAATGTAGAATGCGTTCACAGCTTCTGAAATTGTTTGTCCATCGGCTTTTTCATCGTAGCACTTTGTTTTGCCATCAGGGTTTAAGGGAATCAATCTGTAATAACAATCAATAGAACCCCATATACTAATTAAAACAGAAATATTACCAATAAAACGTTAATGTGTTCATTTGTCACGTTAATTTCTATTAAAAATATAATTTATAAATATATTACTCATATTATATTATACGTTCCGCATTATCTTTATAAACACTATGATTCGATGACGTTTCCAAAGACGACAATTTTCAGCCTATAGCGACGTTTTTTAAGTTTACCAAAAAGTATTATAATTAGCGCTTCGTTTACATTTCTCTTAAATTTTCTATTAACCCTCATGTATTTATGACTAGCAAAAAACTAATAAAATATTCAGTAAAAATACGTTTTTTAAATTAGCTTTAAGCCATAAAACAGATAAAACTGGCGTCATGTTTGTTGTTCGGCATACCCTTTTACTAGATACCCATGACATGGAAGTAACTTGCGAATTAATAAATTTATATCGTATCATGTCCGCAATATTTGATTTAGGATGACGTCATTTTGTTAATCGTGCAATTTCAACAAAATCAAAAAAGTGCAAGTTGTAAGATTTGTTCCAAACATGTGAAGTTAAATATAAATAAGTATATAATAAAAATACCTCACCTTTGATAATGAATGGAAGCATGAGGATGAAGCGAGCCCTTAGCAGCTCCAACAATAGCGGAGTCACATTCCCCATGCATAATGGCTTCGCAAGCTTTTTCCAAAGCAACGAGTGAGCTGCAGCACGACGCGTCTACAGTGTACGAAGGACCCCGAGTGTTGAGGCAGTACGATATGCGGTTGGCGTACATTGTTCTGTTACAACTGGAACACATAGGATATTATGTTATGTTTTCTTTATTTCGTTTTGCAAAGCAGGAAGAATCATAAAACTGCTGACTGAGGCTGACGTAAGAACAAGGCTAAAACTAGATAGCTTTTTAGATTAGGCTATATGATTTTAATCCCGTGTTTCTTAAATTCATTTAACGCCATAGAACCAGCAAAGATCTCAGTATCATTGGACATTCTTTATAAAAGCCTATGTGTAGTACTTTTGTTATTAAATTTAAATATTTACCTGATTCGAATTTCCTTAATATTGTTTGTTATCTGTATAATTGACATTACAGGCACATGAGACATTAAAACAATTACTAAAAAAGTACATAGGTATTTCTAGACTTACCCTAAAATTCCAGAAGCAATTTCGGCGTAAGAGCACAATTTTTCAGTTTCAGCAATACCAGTAGCAATGAAAATTCCAACCCGTTTCTCAGATAGTTCGGTCGGACATACTCCTGGATCCCACAGAATTAACAAAAATATTTAGGATAAAGTGGGCAAGCTTTTTTTATATGTATTATATAATATACATGTATAGATCACAATATATGTTACTTTGTTTTTATCGTATGCGTAATTACCCATATTATTATATCCCATATGTCGTGTATCCGTTAGGCAAGGTTTCTAAATCAGTACCTACAATCAATTTTAAAATAATGCGTCTGAGTCAATTTAGTAAATGAAACCACGTGAAAAAGTCGCGGGCAATAGCTAGCAAGTAATATATATAAAGCCCCCAAAGGATGGTGTATGGATGTTTGTTACTCAACGGATTTGGGTATAACTTGGGACATAGCTAGTTTACAACTAACCTGGACAAACACAGGATATATTTTGTTCCGGGAAAATTTAATATTCCTCGGGGATGTAGGTGAAATCCCGCGAGACATCTAGTGGTAGTTTGAACTAAACTTCTAACGGAAAATACATTAACTGACCAGCATCAAATAAAGCCTGGTACGCCTGCTCGAACAGCTTCCTCGACATGGCATCAGTACAGTGGCTCAGACGTGGGTGTATCATGAAGAACTGAGCGTCGAAGCGGTCCATGTCTGGAACCCTGCCGTAATACTGCGACAGTTCTGGATGCTCGTACTTCCATCGAGGGTTGTCGGAATGCTTGCTCACTAGGTTTTCCTATCGCAAGTAATAAAAATAGACGTGTATTTATTTTATTAAGTAAGTTCGTGGAAGTCTCGATTCACGAATTTTTATGGTCTTTTAAAGTTGAGACTAGAGAGGCTTTTGCTAATATGTATATCTACACCTAAAAAATTCACACACACGGACACAGAAGCTATTATGTTTTATTGAATAGGTTATTGGTTACAAGATTTCATACGGAGTGGCCATTTTTGTATGCGAAATGCATAGCTCGTAGTCCAGGTAACTTATAAGCTTTTTACATAAAAGTTTTGAAGTACTGTGACATTATTTAAGTTTCTAGAAAATATTCCATAATGGAATTTGATTCTTAGATATACCGAGATACTACTAGGAGTAAACTGCAACCAACACGTGGGTTTCGAGCATAGCACTGGTGAGGCAATATTGCCTGGCTTGACATGCATGCATGCCCATGACATCTAGGTATAAGAAAACTAATGCTTACGCACAGTGCCACTTTGCAGAACGACCCACCAGCCAATTCATTTTTTAATACAAATTTTGTCGATGACCCGGGGCAACGAAACCTCTGAGAGCAGACCTCTCACGGAATTGGGTAGTGAACTTAAGAGACAGATGAAAGAGTCCACGAAGAAACATCATCGAGCTAGTGTTATTTAGCTTACATAATCACAGAGTGGGCAATAAGGAAGATCCGGCTTCATTCAAGGCTTTGTGTGCTTACTACCATCACACTATTAAAATTGAAGACATATATTACCTTATTGTAAAGCTTCTCGGAGAACTCAATGAGGGATCGGCACTCTGGCATGAGCGAGGACATTCCAGATATGACGATGGCATCGTCAGCTATCGGTGCGATCGGCTTGAAACTTTGCGGTAGTTCTTGGGGAACTGGCGCCATTTTTACCTGATATTAAACAAAAAATAAACATGTTATATTAATGAACACTGAACTTCTTACCTTTATGTGTGCGATGTAAGAGTAAACTTTTGGGTACTTGAGAATGATGTTTCAGCAGTTTTATTTAATGATTTGACAAAAGTTTTAGGACGTTGATGCAGTTTTAAGGCTGTTTAATAAAGTAGAGTTCAAACCAGAATAATCCGCAATAATAGGTAATAATTTTGCGTAGTAGCTTAATAAAGTGAAATTAAAAGTAAAATAAGTTATAATTTGGCTTTTTTACTGTGTAAATTGCAGCTTCAATTCATTTTACCACAGCTTATTACATATTACTTACGCATTATTCTGCTTTGAATATTTACTTTAAAATTTTACTTACTTTTCAAACAGAATTGTATATCCTTAACAGTACAATACAATGAGTGCACTAAAAGCATGGAAACTTATCACTCCACTTTATATGAAATCCATGAATAATCATAACTTATTGTTTTATACGATATTCAGGAATGACAAGTTGTATTAATTCTTGAATAAGATTAAGGGTTGATAACCTATATAGGTACTTGTAGTTACTTTTGATTTATGTAAGTGCGCGATGTATGTAAGTGTAAATTTATATTTAAATTGTGTATGTGTGTTATATAAGGGTATGCACACACCTTAAAAAGAATATTTTATTTATCAAACCTACCCTTTAGGATAAATTCTCAGCCAGGACAAACATATTTTGTGCAGATAAACTTGCGCTTTTTTATGCGTATAAGGGCAACAACCGGCCCAAGATATGATCCGGCCCGCGAGACATATTGAAAAAACCCAACTAAAAAAATATTACATTAGGTACTTATACTAAGTACTGCAGTAGTAAATGCACTAAGTATTTTTAAACGCGGCCCGCGAAAGTATTTGCACGCTAAAGTTTGGCCCTCAACATGTTTTAAATAATAAAATTGATATGTACAGTAATTTACACAGTGCTTTATTTAAACCATCTGGACTACGAACAAGCAGGCGGTGCACCAGATGGTAAGTGGTTACCACCGCCTACGGACATTTCCAACGCCAGTGGCATCGCCAATAAGTATATATTTAAAACAGTTGTACCTATTTAGTATATTAGTTATCCAGTTATGACGGTTTAAGCTCTGTTTTGTTATGGATTTGATAGATGTGTGTGTCGAATGTTTCAAGATATTTTTTATGGAACCTTTATCGTCAAGGTCTGGATAGAACTAAGAGGAAAATAGTGACTTATTTATTGTCGAGTAAGACTACAAATCGAAAGACATTTTTTTGTGAAATTAAACAACGCGGAGAATCCTAGGTCCTTATTTTACAATAATCTTGGACTTTCGTTGTAGAAAAACATCGTCATACATACATTTAACCTAGAAGATATGATTTTGTTTATTTCAGTATATACTACGTCGCACGCATGGTCTCCGAGATGGAATACTGGATTATACAGAATATTAGAGACAGAGAATATTAGACAGGCAGGTTGGCTTGGTGGTTAGCGACTGAATACCAAGCCTAAGGTCGCGGGGTCGATTCCCACCCAGGACAAACATTTGTGTGCATGAACATGTTTGTTTGTTTTATGTCTGGGTGTAAATATCTATATAAGTATGTATTTAGAAAAATTAAAAAAATAGTTTAAGTAGTATATCAGCTATCTGGTTTCCATAGTACAAGCTCTGCTTAGTTTGGGTTCAGATGGCCGTGTGTAACAGAATGTCCCAGGATATTTATTTATTTATATACCTTAATTAACCACCTACTTTTGAGTGAGGAAGATAGTTTTTTTACTATGTATAGAATTGCGTTTAACATCTTACCATGCTTAGTGATAATGTGACTGAAGGTAAGCACACAGCCTACAAGAGAACTGGCTCTTAAGTACAGTTGCCGGAACACATCAGGAGAAGTTTGGAGAAAGATTTCAGTGTAATGGCCAGCCGGGCGGGTACTTAATAGTACCCTTCAATCGTGGTTTCTTCTCCTTTTTTCCTTCACCAAAAGCTCAACTTCACTGTAGGATTCGAGCCCATCCTCATCACGTCACTATCAACTGCGCTTAAAAGCCTTATAAGGCACTTCTTGGAACGCGTCTGGAACCGTATGGCGAATAATATTTGCTTAACTACATATACCTTCCACTATAAATATAAAGATATGCTCCTATTAGAATTATAACTAAACTAGCTGTTTTACTAGCGGCTTTACCCGCGTTCCGCATCCAACCCGCATCAAAATCTGTTGCGTAGTTTTAAAGATTTAAACATACATAGGGATATAGGGACAGAGAAAGCGACTTTGTTTTATACCATTTAGTGAAGTACACAAACAAATTTAAACACCCCAATATATATTCTGTCTATATATATGCTGTCCTCCGTGGTTTCACCCACGTGCCCGCAGGATGTTACTTTTCCCTTCGCGGAAAAAATAATGTACTATTCCACACTATAATCTATCTCTGTACCATGTTTCATACAGATATGTAAAGCCGTTCTAGCGTGATTGAGTAACAGTCCCCTTATTCAGCTAATACAAACATCGTCGGCGAGCCGCTTCACGGAGGCCTCGGAGAGCTTACCTCTCACGTGATTAACGTAGTAAGCGACAGAGACAGAGCATAGAGGCCGCGACTAAACATCCTCGAGTTAGTGTCATTTTCCTTACAGAATCGAGCCCCAGACATCCATCCATCAACACATTATTATTTATAAGAGAGGTAAGATTATAATAGACGTAAGATAACCCTGTAGGTTACCCTTTCTCTCTGAAAACGAATCTCATAGGGACTCTTCATTATGAAAAGCTTATTTACGGTAAGTGATCACTATCAAGTACCAACTTAATATGGTGATTGTTTTGTAGTAGCTTATGAACAGTGAAAATATTTTTTCTACTCTACTTACTGCACGAAACGACTTCCATTTTCCTTTGTTTTAGAATAATTCTTCTACACAACCTTATTAATGACTTCGAAATAGATAAATTACGTTACTGCACATGTTTATTGCGCAGTTCCAAAAAATGAAAAGAAAAAACAAATGCCTATCACTATTATTCTTCTATTTGTCTAGTTCTATTTACAAAAAAAAATGTTTTTAATTTCAGCCAGTGTTTATTATCTTATATTTGTGTCTACTGTAGATAACAAGCTTTATATTACTGTTGTTTTAATTAAAAACAATCAAGGTCGGTTATTGTATTCAGCCTTCTTAAATAATTTAAGTTTTATGTATAATTTTAATCGATAAAACTTGCTAGTACTTTTTTCATTTTCTCAACAATCACTTACAAACAACTTACAGTTTTATGACTCAATCAATAAGATATTGGGTTTTAGGTATGTTAGTATTTCTGTTATTGTCATTTAGGCTGAAATTACCTTTCATTACTTAAAATGACGTCTGACTGATTCATTACCGCCCAGGCGAAGTTATTCGGTCTAAAATCATGCAATTAGCAATAATTAATTTATTTAACGGTAATTCATCATTTAATACTTTCTTTTTCTACTTTATCGTAAACACTAATATACTTATATAATACATACAAGTGTCAAACTCAGTGTGACCAATGTAAAAACTCTGGAGTAAAATAATAAAAACGGATAAAATGTAAGTCGACTCCTCAGTGAGCTGGCCGAGTCGTTGTCTAGTTATTTTTTAATTGGATTTAGGCTTGATATTGCCGCTATGGACATTTACAATAAACCGTAATGAGAAACTCATTCCACATCTTCATGATCTAGAGCAGGGGTCACCAATTAACTTCACTCGGGGTCTATTTTAAGAAATGAAATGACCATCGCGGCCGAACAACATTTTATAAATAAAAATATTTGTTAAACAAATGTAATTACGGAAATAACAAAAGTTTCTTATTACATATTTTATTAAATTACGTACTCTGTAGTGCAAGTTGCTGTATTCTCGCGGTCCGCACAAATAGGGTCGGCGGTCCGGTACATCTTTATGTACAAAATCTTATTTTGAAAGAGTAATTGCTGAGTTTATTGCCGGCTCTTCTCAGTAAAAGCAAACTTTCGAACCGGTGTTAGAGTTTGACCATTCATGGTCAGTGGAATTCGATTCTCGTAAATTGTATTATCAGAGAATGAAAATAATTTGTGATAACAGGTAATTCAATGGTGATGGTTGATGACAGATGCCTGCCAGTTCCCGAATAATTTAAATTGACACTTGATGATGTCATTGTCGGGCCTTTTGGCTTGGTAGTTAAATACCCTGACTGCCACGCCGCAGGTCGCAGGTTTGATTCCCACCCAAACAAAAACATTTGCGTGCATAAACATGTCCGTTTATTCTGTGTCTGGATGTACCTATGTATTGAAAAAGTAGTGTATGTAGTTGTCAGGTTTCCATAGTACAAGCTCTGCTTAGCTTGTTGAATGTCCCCAAGATATTTATTTCACTAAAATGTCCATGACGTTAATGACTTCCAAAAGAAACAAACTTGACAAATAAACAGTAGTTTAATTATTCAGAAAATGTCTTAGCAAGTTTATCTACCACTATTCGTGTCCTTTCAGATAAATACTCATCAATTTGTCCAAGCACTTTGACAAAATGTAACATCTTCTTCACGCCCTTTTTGAACTTCTCCATCCTCTCAGCACTTGATTCTTCTTCAGCTGTTCTGAATCTTGGGAATTTCATTGAAGATCCAATTCTGGGTGCTATGACTGATTTGTCTATAGACGTTCTTAATTTAGGTACATTTAGTTTGGGAATTGATAATTTTGGCACTTTGAGCTTGTTTAACCCCAGCTTCGGTATGAACCCTTTGGGGGGAGCCACGGCAAACGGCACTTGGTTGTTACTAAATCCCATTTGATCAGCATCTGATTCAATGAGAATAAATTTGCCATCTTCAACAGCTTTTGGGATTGCGCTGTGGATAAGACTGCAAAACGAATCTACATCAAATCCGCTGGTTTTGAATAAATCTTTTGGTCGTAATTTTGATCCGCTGAATGTTGATACCTGTAAGAAATAAGAAAATAGATAGGTATCATAATAAATCAGTAATCATGTTGACTATGGATGGTGTTGATGATACTATATTTATTTGCTCATTCTATTGTTTATACTACTAAAGTCGCAAATAAGCTGATGGCTAATTGGTGATCCAGGTTTGGTTAAATCCAATCTGCAAAGCCTTGAGCACAGGCGTAGGGTAGCCAGCCTTTCGGTGTTCTACAGGTTGCATTTCGGAGAGTGTGCGCGTGAATTGCATGACTTGATTCCGCCATCACCTTTCCACCATCGGACATCCCGTCGTACGGCGAGTATCCAACCCTACGTTGTCGAAACTCCTACGGTCCGGACTAAGCGTTTCGCCTCGTCGTTTATACCGCGTACATCGAGGGACTGGAATAACTTGCCTGCTGCGGTCTTCCCGAGCAACTATAATTTGGGTGTCTTCAAGGCTAGAGTGAATAGGCTCTTAATAAACTAGTGCGCCTCAACATCTAAGATTGCATCACTGCTTACCATCAAGTGGGATCGCAGTCAAGCACTTTATATTATTAAAAAAAAAAAAAGGCTCGTTTTATGGTAAACGGTCACCGCACCCAATTGACGCAACACCATGGGTAACAATCGCGCGTTGCGGACCCTGCAAAAATCATTTTACACTCTTAAAGAACGCCTTGCTGTGCTGTATACTATAATTGATTACCACTTTTTAATTGAATCGTATTAAATACGTTTTTGAAAATACCGACTATCACACCGCAGGCCCCGGATTTGCTACCCACTCAGGACAAATAAATCTGTGCATAAACATGTGTGTTCTTTGTGTAAATATGTATTTTAAAAGTTGCAGATATAGGTAGTATATCAGGGGTATCATTCTGTAAGGTAAAATGACACTAGCTCGAGGATGTTACGTCGCGGCCTCCGTGCTCTGTCTCTTTCGCTAGCTGCGAAATCACGTGAGCGGAACGCTCTCGGAGGCCTCTGAGCGCCGGCTCGCCGACGAAGTTTGTATTAGCTGAATAAGGGGGCAGTTAACTGGTCTCTTTAGTACAAGCTTTGCTTAGTATGGGAGCAGATAGCCATGCGTGAAAAAGGCCTAGGATGTTTATTTATTTGCTATTCAATAGGGTATTAAAAGCTGGATATATACCTAGAGTATACCCTGAAATTGAGATGATTGGTGATATAGTTTCAGTCGGCTTCAGTAATTGGATGAAAATGTGAGGTATATTATTTAAGTACCACATGGGCCGACAAACAAGCAGATGGTTTACTGGATGGTCACCGCCACCTATGGACATTTGCAACACTAGGGGCGTCGCAAATGCGTTGTCGACCCTGAGACGGGAAGTTGTTAAGTCTCATGTGCCTGTAATTTCACCAGCCCCCTTTACGTTCTTACCGATACACAATAAAACAAGAGCTCTACTCGGCAAAAATGGTTAACGTGGTAGTCATTCCCCGGACGAACTCTGCACTAAAAGTTCTACTCAAAAGAAAGCTAGCAGATCACTTACAGTTTCTTGAACAAATCGAGAGCAAATTAGACTTTAATCTTATAGCGGCTTAATAATTTCTGTTAATGCCATAAGAATAATACATATACAGCTTCCAACCTCACAATTTCATCCACATTCTCAGTATAAACAGTTGATTTGTATATCCATCTAAGTGGAACAGTCGATTTAGAAAAATATATATAAACTGCTTTCCGCTTCTAAGCCTTTTTAAGCTGCAGAACTTCAGAATACCCACTTCAGTAGCTATACTATAGTTGTACTAAATTCTGAAATAATTAACTAGCACATTTTTTATCCAATTTTCAATATTGAAACCCCTTCTGGGGAGTCTACTCCGAATAAAATGTTTGATATGCCATTTTCAGTATAAATAACATCACATCAGGACATTCTTTATACCAGGCCATTTGATTCCGAACTAAGCAGAACTATAGAAATCAGACTAGTGATATACTTATATTTGCAATAAATTGAAAATAAAATATAAATATTTGCACCTATTTAATATTTATTTGCGTAGAACGTTGTCTAAACAATATTTACACCAAGATTTGATTTCTGATTCTAAATTCTAGCGTAGTGGGGGTTGTCTATCAAGCAGTCAGGGAAATGTTATATTTAATAGATAGAGTATGATAATAGTTTTAATCATTAGTTATTTTATATTACCTGTTCATTAGATCCACAGTCAATCGTTAATCGCAACGGGGGTGCCGGCGCACTAAGAACATTTTGCACCATCTGAAATTCACAATTTATTTTTTTACATAATTTCTCTCACGAACTACGATTTTCAGGTTATCTGGACATTTTTGTTTACATCCAATACCGATTTTTTTGTATGATAGATTCTGAGTCTGGCCTTTGGGATTGATATGCGTAGATTTTTATATAAAAAATGAGGACATCATAACACTTTAAGCCTTTCACAAGCACAAAGAATAAATAAGCTATGCATTTGCATAAGATAAACGGGGCAATAGTATTCACAATTGTTTCTTATATCACTAGCACAGATATAACACTTTTACGCAACCCTTACGTAATTAACAACGATTTTGATTCCTTAGATTGGATACGAACCACCAACAACAATGTAATCGCCACGTACCGACACATTATCCGATCCGTGTTCGAGACAATCGATACATTTTACAGCGTCTTACGACAACTGCGAGCGAGCACGTATTACAATCGTTTCCTGCATTATCGACGACTCAGCAAAACTGTTCATTCGCCACAGTATCTATTGACTACAGTGGGTCATCTGAACTGTCGACTATTGCGGGTTTTCATGGTTCATGTATTGAATCACTACACTTTTACTACTGTACAGCTAAATCGCCGTTAACTTGTTAAATAAATACTTTTCCACTTGCAACCATACTTGGTTAGAAATCCGCCGCAGTATATGTTTTTCTAACAAAATGGGGACGCAGCCTTTATCGGCTTGCTTGTTGACAAATTCGCACCAAAATATAATTTTAAATTAAATGTTTTGTTCACTTTTTGAAGCAGGAGGACCCTCTGCTTTAGTTTTTAATAATGATATTATAGCTTGTTTATTTGCCCTTCCATATGCTGTACTTTTTCGTACTATGACTTTTTTAAATCTATTTTATAACATACAGATTTTTTATAATATTTTTCTACTTGAACTACTGAATGATGAACCCATACTTACTACAATATTAAACAAACTCGACCCACTTCGTTTTCAACGTCTTGAAGGTTACGATTACACAATTTACGTTATTTGAATATCAGTCGCAGCTATCTCTTTTCTATCGTCTATCGGACAATCGGAAGTGTATAAGGGTTATTAAATGCAGTTGTTTGTCAGTAGTTGCTATGCAGGTAGTCTAGTTTTGTACCTTGCCGTTAAGTTTTACTTCGAGAATGAAATTAAAAAGGCAACTCACGTGGACGATTTTATTTGTGATTGCTGTGACTGTTACAGAGGTTTGATTTTTCTTTCTCATTTTCTCCATCATCAATTGTATTTTATAATGTCTTAGTCTCAGGATTAGGGTGAAGTTATTATACTGTCCATATATCATTTTTACTGTGTATACAATTATTCTATTTGGTGTCGTATTCACTATGTAGTTGCTTGTATAAATTGTAGATATGATAGGCATGCCGTATCTGCGAATCATTTCACATATCGTTGAACCGACAACGATATAGGAGGAGAGGAAGAGAGACAGAACGGTGCATAGGATAATCATAATTTACTAATGATAAATATGAGTAGAGTGTATTACCTATTTATTTAGTTATTAGTGAAACAGACTTAAATTTAGAGTAACTGAATCTCATTTATACATAATTTTTGGTTGATTTTTTATATGTATTAGGTTATTATGCGTATTTTAAGGTATTTTCATTTATTTTAAGAGAACTCAATAAGGTTATATGGTTCTTATAATTATATGTATAATATATCCACCGTTAAGTTGTACAACATTCCTGGCCAAATAAAAAAATTCAGCAACCTTTATCCTCTTGTGATACCAATAATTTTATTATATAATATACTAGCTGTCCCCCGCGGCATCTTACATTTTCTCGGGATAAAAAGAAGCCTCAATTTTATTCCAAGGCATGTGCTATCTTACTGCCAAGTTTACTCCATATTCGTTTAGTAGATTTGTGTGAAAGAGTAAACATCCATATATCCAAAGTTAACCTCATTTACTTTCGCATTTTTAAGTAGGCTAAAAAAATTAAGAGAGAGTAAAGGCTTTGATGAAAGGGCTCCTTTAACACTAATTTCGAGTTACTACTAAGAAATATCAATAAAGTTAATCTCTTTTTCATTACAGACTAGTATACTAAAACGCTTGTCCCTGCTGCACCCTCAAGGACAAGAGCCCTGCTTCACCTGCCGAGCTGAAGACCGGCCTTTTGCCTACCCGCTGATCGCCTACCTCGGCAAGGTCAAGGACATGTTCGTACGGGGACTCAATGTACTAGTAGCTAGTACTAAGGACTACAAACTCGACTCGAAACTGGATAAACTTTAGCTTTTATTGAATGTTTAATTTAAGAAATTAAAATAATCATACTCGTAGAATTACTGTGACTGAAAATTTATGTAAAAAAATTATCATAAACAAATAAAGGTTTTATATTTTGCTGATGTAATGTGTTTTCTGTATTCCTTTACTTTTGGTGATTTTTTAGTTTAGACTGATAGTATTCGCCCCGCGGTTTCCCGCGTGTACAAGGTTCTTATGTATCCCCGATTTACAAAAAAGTAAGTATTCTATCTAGGTACCAAATTTCTTTCAAATCTGATCACCTATAAAACTAAGTGATAATAAACATACACACATTTACGAACACAAATGTTCACATTTATTTGTTTTAATTAGTAAGATAAGTTAAAATTGGTCACAAGATCCCTAAGCTAAAAGAGAATGCCTAAGGGCTTATAATCCGCAATAAAAGTTATATCTTCTTACTATTCATTTGAGTACACACTTATATGTTCGAGTGTTCAGGTACTAAAAAAAAAAAAAACCAGTAGTTATTATTTTTCAGCCAAGTTTTAACATAGTATAATAATGTAGCCACAGATAAACACCATTTCAGGAACATGCTCACAATCACTGTCTAACATTAACACTAATCATACCAACACTTACTAGGTACCTATTTCTACCATAGCGGGTCAAATGTGACTTTATGTTTCCTGCTTGAATGTATGAAATATGGTTGTTAGGAAGGGAAATAAATAGTATAACTGTATATTAATTGGTAAGAAAAAGTCATGAAGTCAAATGTCCAAAACAATACGATGATACGTGCATTTTCAATCTAAAGTTCAAAATGGGTCATTTGACCCGGTTATGGTATGTTTAGTGTTAAACTAGGTTGAGACAAATTAAATATTAATTATCATCTTAATAAATATATAAATAAGTTAAAACATTTATTTCTGATATAACTTATCCTTATAAGTGTTATTGATTATTTGTAATCATAAGAGCTATTTCTTAAATAAAAGGTTAGCTGAGGTTACAATAGACAGAAAACTGGATATTAAGGTAAACCGGCAGAAACAAATTCATCAGTATTTATTTCACAACTTCATCAGGCCTAGTGACTTCTACTACCCTGTGTTTCTAGACAGGATAATCTAGATGAATACAATTATTTCGGAATGCCTATAACACGTTCGCGAATATTCGCTTCGCTACAATCTCTCGGTAAACCTATTACTGATTTGTTTCTCTGACAACATCACTTTGTCCATAGACTATGACGTCTTTTGGCAGGAAAACCAAGCTCAAGTCTCCGCTATAAGAGGTGATGGTAGGGCTTCATGGCAAAGCTCTTAAAGCGTTATCATATTGCACTCTTACGATGCTGTAGGATCGTTGCATAACCCGATCTCACAGGTTGATTTAAATAATAAGCTATTACATATGTAACATGGTAATATAAATTATTTCAACAATAACTTTTTAAACCTAATAAACTCTGCAGTTGTCAAAGATCCCCTTTTCTTTAATTCCATTAGCTTTTCTAGAATATTCTCCTTTTTCTCAATTTCTGGAAATGGAACTATCACAGGTCTATGTTCAGAACCCAGAGCCTTTTGAAGCAGAGACTTCTTCAATATTGGCAAACGCAGTGGTTTGAGTGGACTTGTCAATTTCGGTAATAGTGGTAGTCCTGGTAATAATGAAGGTGGTAAGATTGGTAGTGGTGGTAAAATAGAAGGCAGAAACCGAGGCAGCAGCGGTGGCAGCAACGGTGGCAGCAACGGTGGCATCAACGGTGGCAGTAAAGGTAAAAGAGGCAGTTTAGGAATGAGTGGTGGAACTATTAGAGGTGGTATTATAGATCTGGGTAATTTTGGAGACGACAATCTTAATCCTAATTTAGGAGGTTGTAAAATCTTTAATGGAGGTGGTTTATGCGGTAATTTTGGAATTGATAACGGTGGCCATGATTTAGTTTTTGAGTTATTGATGTTTATGAAAACTGGTGAGTGCCGCGAATACTTCTTGATGGTAAGAGGACTCGATGGTTTCTTAAAATCGCCCGCAATGAGACCAAGATTTAGGCCATTTGATTCATTTACCTGGAAATTAAAAAAATCACTAAATTTAAATAATGAAAGTGGAATCATACGATAAAATAAGGACGTACCATTTAGTTTGTAAATGAAAAAATTAAAAATAATAAAAAACAGAAAACATTTGGAATTTCAACTTACAAGTAGAATCAGGAACACAATAATATAGTTTGTCACTGCAAAATTATTTATGTGTAAGGCAACCATCTTAATATTCGATGTTTTGTTTAGTAAAGCGCGTTAAACAAATTCGAGGGCTTTATATAAACGTTAAATTTGATTTGATAATGAACTTATCACCTTGAGATTGAAAAGATTAAACACGTTATGGAACCAATTATCTTTTCAATCGGGAAAATCTGTAACAATGGTTTCATTTGTATTGCAAATATTTTTTTGGACCTACTTACATGTTTTTGAATTAATCGCGGATTATTCTATAATCGTAATATTAATAATATTTGTAATAATATAATATTTGTCTGAAACATGATATTTGGTAAATAATAAATTCAAAAATTTTATTAGGAATGTTTTGAAAGAAAGAGCGAATACAAGATAGTTCAAAATATTGAAGATAAAAATGTATGGAAATAGCTAATCTCTGCACAGTGCACCTCGTATTTTCTTGTTTAGGTTGTAAGTAGTTATTGTTATTTTCTATTTTGTATTTTGTAGTCATGTTATTTCTTTTTTGTTGTTGAATGTTACCTATATTAAATATTTTGTAATTGTTACATAAAAAATATATTAAATTGATATCATAAAATAGCCAAAAACTCAGTCAGCAATTCAACAAAAATTATAAAAAAAAACTATGTAATCTTGCTGAGTTTCTTGCCGGTTCTTCTCAGTTAAAGGCTAACTTCCGAACCGGTAGTAGCTTCGGTAACTTTAAATTTGACCTTCATAATTGCCCTCTGCGGGCCTATCCTAAATAAATGGTTTTGAATTGAATTTTGAATAGGTGTACAATAATGATTTGGCTCAACATGTTTCACCAATTACTGGCTTACAAAATTTTAATAAACATATTATTAAATCAAATATGTACTATTATTTTATTTGTATAGATTATTACAATCAGTGATCGAGTGGGTAGAGTCCAGAGGTGTTCGATGCCCAGGTGGGGCAAAGTAATATTAAATTTTTTTTTGTTTAGCACTGGTAACATGCAGGGTTGGTAATGAGACGACAATACTTACCACATGTAATGAGTTAGGACTGTAAAATATCTTCTATGAGAAACGGGTTTCATTATTTTGTGAGACCTTTACCTCTTCAAGGATAACATGCGTGAAGATAAAACATATAAATATGTATTTTATTACTACTTTTTTATTCATCTAGATGATGAATATAAATATATTTAATTCAAACAAATATTTAAAGATTACATATTAGGGGGTGTACATTAATTACGTGAGGGGTTTAGGGGGGAGAGGGGGGGTGTCGACTAATATCACGTAATATTTTTTGCTGCAAGAAAGTTTAAATTACGCAAAACTGAACGAAGTTACGAAGAAAAAAATGCGTGAACCACATGAAAAATATATGATTGCGGTTATACGAACGGGAAAAAGTAGCAGTAACAAATCTCACGTAAGATTAAGGGGGGAGAGGGGATCGCACAAAATCTCACAACACCTCACCAAGGGGGAAGAGGGTGTCGAAAAATCGCCAAAATCACCTCACGCAATTAATGGATGCCCCCTTAGATTAAATAAACAAATCAGTAAAAATCATTGTCAATGTATAATGTTCTATTCTATTATATAATTCCTAAACTAGATATTAGAGGTAGAATATCCACATTTTTAACCGTATCTTAACAATCATATTTGAATTTTCTATATATCATTAGACCAATAATTGATTGCAACACCTCTCTAAAAACAATGCATACTTAGGTAATTTAAACTAACTCAGAAAATCAATAAGGTAGTAAAGAAAAAGTAAAATTAAAACAATAATTTGTTTAATCAACACGTTCGATCTTATCATAGCGAAGGCTGGAACATGCCTTGTGAATCTCAATCGATAATGTATTACAACAGATAGTCATTATCATTATTCTATAATAATTAATTTCAAAACACAGTCTTTAAATACGGATCCAATTTTTATTTCAAACACATTGTATGTTGAGAAGCAAAATATGGGGGGTCAAAAAGTTTTTTGGTCCTCCATCGGAATCATCCTCCTGACCTCGTCTTATGTGATCGCTTGTGATGAAAAAGGATTGTGTTTGGTACGATTATTTAAGTAATTGAGGGTTCAAAAAAAATCCGATCGTCTGATCTTGTTTTGCATATTGTGTCTTAAAGATTCGTCTCTATTAACTTTATTTTAATTTCAGTTGGAAGCACTGAAGGAATTGAAGGAATGCAAAAAGGCAGTTCTGGCTTCGTATGTATTCTAATAACTCCCTTTTTTATTTCTGAATCACCTTCCCTGTATTAATGTGTGTACACAATTTCAGGTTACTTAAGCCGTTATTGGAGAAGAAGCTACTAGGTATAATTTCCTTCTATTTTGACTTTAATTCATTAACTAAAACATGATATTATAAATAAATATTTAATAAGCCTATAGCAAGTTATACTAATTTCCAATTTCCTTTTCAGCCAAGGAGAAATTGCCATGCAAAGTATGTGGTGATCTACCGTCGCCACTTTTGCCGCCTCCAACAATCGTGCTGATGCCAGCAGCGCCACCTGTCCCGACATGTGCATCACCATTGTTATTCCCAGCGGCCCCACCACCAATGTTCTTGCCACCTCCGGCGCTACCACCAATAATGCTACCACCACCTGCACCGTCGTGTTTGCCCCCGTCGTTCCCAGCCCCTATTATGATACCGGCGCCACCACCAGCGCCATTCTGTCTCCCCGCACCCGCGCCGGCACCCCTAGTATTACCTGCGCCTCCACCTGCCCCTATGTTCTTACCAGCGCCTCCTCCAATGTTCCTTCCGGCTCCTGCTCCTGCACCTGCACCTATGTACTTACCCGCACCACCTCCTGCACCATTAATGTTACCAGCCCCTCCACCATGCCTACCTCCTGCTCCAGCCCCTATAGTTATTTCCCTTGTACCACCTGCGTCTCCACCCCCACCATGTGGTTGCGCCCCTCCTCCTCCACCTGGAGTGCCAATGACTGCGTACTTGGTACCTGCTCCTGTACCATGTGCCTTAGAGCCCCAGCCTCTACCACCCCCACCACCATCTCCGTGTGCGTGTGGCTCTCCTTACTATTATTAATTAAGCTAATTTAAATTTATTTATTGTAAAGTAAAATTAATAATACATTTTAAACAAACATCAACAAAATCTTTTATTCACGCCAAGTAACAAAAGTGGTGGTAACAAGAACCCATATTGATAAAACGTGCTTAGAGGTTTACTCATATTGTTATAACTCTATTCATAAGCATTCTATATTCATAAGTAGGTACAGTCATTGAAAACAAAACGATTGTATTGCGAAAATTTACTATGGTAATTTTGAAATATTGTGGCCATATAAAACTTATTTTGTAAATATCAGTAAGTAAGTAAACACTGTAACTTAATCGGCTTCCTTACGTTTCTAACCGAAATACAGTAAGACAAGTGCAGTACTGCTTCACGGCGGAAATGGGTATGGTGGTTGTACTTCCACGGACGAATACTGCACTAAAAGCACTACTTAAGTTATATTTATTTTGTATTATTGAATTTTCTTAATAGACATTATGATGTTCATGCATCGAATGCATGCATAAATGGCAATGAGCCTCAATCAATAACCTCGACACTGAATCAACAATAACCTAAAACTGCAATAGCAGCAAAATCCAGGAATCGCTCCCACAACGGTTTGCAAGAAAACATTCCAACTGCGGTGCATTTATTTCGTCCAATTGTTACAGCCTTTGAAGTCAACTCACACACCTGTCTTGTTTAGCATTACTGATGTATTTCACGATTCAAGGAGTTGATTATACAGATGCTGTTATGGGGTGTCGAAGTTCATAACACTGATTATTATGAACTTCCACACTACGGTGGCGGTATACTTCGGATATTAGTAGAACGAATAACGAGAATGGATTATGTGTAGATATGGCCTTTTAAGTATGATATTTTTTGAGAATCAAAAGATTCTTAAGGGCATGTGTTATTTAAACTCCCTATTCTACTACTTTCAAATTACCTATTTGTAGCATGGGCTTTACGCACCTCGCGGAGCGTGAAAGCAGGGGCCGTTCACAGTAGGCACGTGGTGGACATGTCTGGAAATCTTCTTGGTACTACATAGCTAGTACTCAAGATTAGGTCTCGGCATCAGATAGAGAAGGATAGTTGTTACATTACTGTCATTGCTACTTATTTGCAACTGGTAGGGAATTCGTAGGGATGACTATTGCAGTTTTAAAATAAATCTCATATTGATTCTAGTGATTCACCCACACTGTAAATTGCACGAATTGCTCTTTTTTGTATTATAAATATTGATTCTATATCTGCTGCTGCTCCCCATAAAATACCATAGGACAAAAGGTTACGAAAATATGCAAAATAAACTAATTTGGCCGTCTCAACATTCGTCAATTGCTTAATTTTCATAACAGCAAATGCAGCCGAACTTAATTTAGCAGCTAGAGTATCAACCTGAGGTCCTCACTGCAATTTATTGTCTAATGTAAGACCCAAAAATACTGTTTTATTAACAAGATCAATATGGGTCCCATCTATTATTATTTGGCTATCTACATGTGCTACATTCGTAAAGAAAAATTTAAGCATTTTGTTTTCTTTGAGTTTAGTAATAGATTATTTGTAGCAAACCACCCACAGGCAATTGACATAGTATGAATAGATCTTTGTCTTTTCTATAAACTTTAAAAATTAATGATGTATCATCAGCAAACAAGACAATATCTGTCAGGCCATTTACAACGTATGGCAAATCATTTATACATACTAAAAACAAAAATGGACCTAAAATTGAACCCTGGGGTACCCCCATTTCGACTAAAGAGCCATTGGATGTTGTCCCACGAATCCCTAGTATTGAATCATAAACCTACGAAACTTAACCAAAAAGTGACGTATTGCTGGAGCAATTCTGTATCTCATTCTGTTGGATATAGTGCTATTAAGTGCTAGATGGGATAAGGGAAAGATTAAAAATGGAATGCTGTTATTAAAACAGCTACTCCTCTAAGGTATTCCACTTGTTACTGTCCTTAGCTGTACGTAACCATTCTGGACCTGCTACTTTCTTTGAATCATCTTCCCATCGCTTTGACTGTCTTCCTCTACTTCTTTTGCTTTCTCTAGGGTACCATTCAGTTATTATTTTTGTCTATTTCTCTTTCTTTTCTCTCAACATTATAATATGCCAACATATAACATTACATGTTAAGTAAAGTTAAAAAAATAATTTTATTCTTAGTAGAGACACAGTATTTTCCTTTCGACAAATTACGATTACCCAATAAATTGTGTACTGTCAGAGCAGAACTTTTTCTCGTATCTACAAGTCTTATCCTCACGCACAGCTTACAGACTTTATCAGAAAAACTCTTATCACAATCACAATTATCAGCATCCTATCATCTCAATAACTCATCACGTCCTAATTCTTCTGTGACCATTATTATTTATATACCAATGGGAAGTAGCAATTGGCACAATGTTGTAAAATCTACTGCACATGGTAGTTCATGAGTAGTAAAAATGGTACTAAAATTATTTCTTAAACTAAGTGCTTTATCAATAGGCCTAAGTTCTGCAACATCTAGTTGTCAAAAATTGCAACAGTCCCATGTAAGTATGATATAACATTTTTTTTTTTTAATTGACAAATTTGATAGCCTATTCGCTTAAAGGCGACTCCGCATTTCCGTAGTTCTGAACTATGCTATGTTTATTGAACACAAGATGCACATCTATCCGATTATTATAAAGAGTCACTATTTATGTTTGCCTTTTTGTGCCTTTTAAGCGTTAAGTTAACACTATATTTTAAAAATTTACTTTCGGGGGATTATGTATCTTAGATATACATATTTTTATATAATTCACTTAAGCGAAGGCGGAGCGGGTTAAAAATAATATATGATACTGTCAAGCCGCAGGTCGTGGGTTCGATTCTCATCCAAAAAGAAAACATTTGTGTGCATGAACATGTCTGTTTGTTCTGTGTCTCGATGTAAATATCCATTTAAGTATGTATATAAAAAAAAAGGAATATACAAGCTCTGCTTAGTTTGGGATCAGATGGCCGAGTGTAAAGAATGTCTCAGGATATTTATATTTATTAATTGTACATTTTTATACTTTAAAATGTCACGTCATATAAATGTATGACGTCCATATATTAATTAACCATTTTTTTTCAAAGTATGTAAAATCTAAACTGTTATTCAATACATTACAGCTAGCATCGCTCAATGAAGGAATATCACAAATGATAAACTCGCTCTATTCTTCATGTAAGTACCTATACACGATAAATATTACATTTAAACGAACTACGTGTGTGAGCTAAATGCAGAATAGGCATTATAATATAATACTAAACAATGTTTCTACTGATCGTGCAAATTTTACCGAACACTATTAACTAATTAGGTATGAATATTATGACCTTTACAGCATATTAATCATGCTATTGGCTATTAATTAACGAAGGTTCTATCAAAAATACATAAGGACGTGCACATGAGAAAATACATGTACAATGAAAATAATACGTACTAATGTACAGTCAGCTATATTTCTTTTTATACCACATAGCTGTCCCCCGCGGTTTTACCCGCGTTCCCGAGGGATATCACATTTTCCCGGGATAAAAAGTAACCTATATGTTATTCCAGGTTCTCTATCTATGTGCCAAGTTTCATCCATATCAAACGGATATGGATGAAACTTAGCACATAGATAGTAATTTTTAAAGAGTAACAAATATACTTGCATACAAATCTTTCCTCTTTATAATATTAGTATAGATGACCCCTGCGACGCAGAGGTCACTACCGCTTATGGACATTTGCGACACCAGGGACGATGCGTTGTTGACCCTGAGACCTGAAGTTGTTAAGTCTCATGTGCCCGTAATTTCACCGGACCCCTCACCTTTGTAACCGAAACACAGTAATACAAATGCACTACTGCTGCAAGGCAAATAGGTAAGGTAGTAGTACTTCCCCGGACGATTTTGACGGGACTTTCCCTGGCAGATAGCGGATATTGTAAGAAGTAAGGCTATTTTTTTATCCCAAGAAAATTTAACATTCCTCGAGAATGCAGGTGAAACCGCGGGGGACAGCTAGTAGTTTAGGTATATATTTCTACAAAAACCTGCACTATAGTACATTTCTAGTTTCTAAGTTTTAGTGTATAAGTGTTCTGTTTGTAAATTTTGATACTTCAGCTGTTCAACTACTTGTGATGCTGACTGTACAACTAGTAAAAGTAAAGTAAACGTCAGACACACTATAACCACAACACCTGACTTTGTTTTTTTTCTTCATAGCATTCTTGAAGAAACCTCAGCCAGCGAGCACTACTACAACAACACAGCTCTCCAGCGAATATCCATCGACACCTTCATATGAACCTCCAACGTACTATGCGCCTTACCCTTCATCAATCGCAAATCCACCACAGTATGTTTACGTATCCCCACCGAATACAGGCCCAAGTGTACCGCCGCCACCCCCTCCGGCTCCAATCCCACCAACTCCTTGCTACTCTTTAGAATCAGGAGTACAGCCTGTAGAGTATACTTATCCAACAGTATCAAATCCCGTGCCGCGGTCTGCATGGCCACCTTATCCTTACCCTCCTCAATACGCACCCTATCCAGTACCACCTGTACCTCGACCTCAGGAGCCCTGTTCATATCCTGAGTATCCACCAATGCCAGTACAGCCGATACAGTATCCACCTGTTGGTCCATCTTCGCCAGTAGCCCCGTACTCGCCTAGTATTCAATCTTACTCAACCGGTCTTCCACCTTACCCAACCAGTCCTCCTCCATACCCAGCCAACCGTCCACCTTACCCAGCTAGTCTTCCTCCTTACCCATCCTACCCGCAGTATCCAACACCAATGCCATATGCTCCGGGTATCACACCACCTTATCCTCCACAGTATCCGCAGACCCCAAGCTATCCACCCACTTATCCAGTACCGCCGAGCTACGCAACATAGCATGATTTGATTAGATTTACTTCTAGTTTGTTTTTAGGTGGCTAATTTATTTCAATGTGACTAGGTTATAAATAAATTTATTGTAAATACATTAAAATATTTATTGGTTTATATTAAAACAAAGTTATCTAAGTGAATAACATAAAAACGATTTATTTCAATTGTTGTAAATAAGAATAAACTATCTTGATGACTCATTGTTGTGATTGTTTTCCAGAATTGAATGACCCAAGAAATAATAAGAATGAAAGATTCTTTATTCGTGTAAAACAGAGTTTAATTGTGCCCAAGTCGCACGTGAATGACTTTTCCCCTAGTAAATAAAATTGCCTAGTTATGGCGGAGGCGCTGACAGGACATATAAACCTTAATTGAGATATTTAATTTGGCAGGCGTCCTGTTGTGTCGATCAATAGCCCAGCAAAATGTCCAGCAAGTTTTCTACTTTCTGCAATAGTCCTTGCACTATATATACTAATGTATGTATACATTAAATACTTCATTTAATATACAGTACCTAATAAGAAAAAATAACAGCATAAAATGAAAAATTACTATGGACATTTGCAACACCATGGCCATCGCCAATGCGTTGTCGACCCTGAGACGTGAAGTTGTTAACTCTCATGTGTCTGTAATTTCACCGGGCCCCTTGCCTTTCTAACCGAAACACAGCAATACAAGTCCACTACTGCTTCACGGCGGAAGCGGGTAAGGTGGTAGCGCTTCCCAGAAGTATAGAATTAAGTAAATATTGCCTAAAATAATTACAAACTTATTTCATAATAAAAAGATATCGCTTTGTCTAAACAAATGAACAACAGATTTTACTATGTGCATGTGGAAGTATGGGCACACTTTACTTATAACACAAAATCATTAATTTAAATTTTTGCGGGTGTGTTTTGACTAATCACTGAAACAAACAAACAGCTAGACCAATTATGACTCTACTTTTACTGGCAGAAAGCTAATGTTATAGGAAGTAACATAGAATATTTTTTATCCCGGAAAAAGTAACATTGCTCTAGATCGCGGGTGATACCGCGGGGGGCAGTTAGTTATTGTTAAACTTTAAACAAAAGTCAGCACAATCTTTTATTCAAGCCATGTAGCAAAAGTGGTGGTTACAAGAACCCTGTTATTTTGATAAAACGTGCTATTCGAGGTTTACGCCCAAATTGTTATGAATGCATTCCGTATTCATAAGTAGTACAGTCATTACAACGAGTGTATTGAAGTTAATTCTGCGAAAACTATATTTGGCATTTATGAAACCTTGTAGCCTTATTAAATTTATTCTTATTCTAGCTGTCCCCTGCTGTTTCACCCGCGTTCCCGAGAGATGTAACATTTACCCGGCACAAAAACTATCCTATGTCACTTCTAATATCTCCAAGAATATGTGTCCAAAGTTTCATGATGGTCGGCTGACTAGTTTTAGCGTAACAAACAAACTTACATTCACCTTTATAATATTAGTAGGGATATGAAAGTAAGAATCAAAAATATTTCAAAGATATTATATTACCTATATGATATTTAAAAGCGGTAATCATTTAGCACAATCTTACAATTTTTAAGCCATTTGTTTAATGCATTTTTATTAAACTCATCTGTGAGTCACAGAATTAAGATTAAAATAAAAAAAGATCTACCAATACCTTAGTTTCTGAATAAGTAATGTGTGCGACTGTACTTTAATCGATACCCTCCATCAAATATTAATTTGGACACAAATTCTGCGCCTTTATGATTCGAAGTTCTTCGACATATTAGTACATTCAGCAATGTTCTAGACACGATAGACTTGTGTATCAATCAAATCATGTTAATCTCGGCTATAGCGCATTTCTTTAAGTACAAAGCCGTTGCCAGCGTTATAGTGCTAGCATGCTGGCCTCTTTCGGGTAAGTTTTTTTTTTTATGCCACTTGGGCCGACAAACAAGCAGACGGTCCATCTGATAGTAAGTGGTCACCGCCGCCTATGGACATTTTCAACACTAGGGGCATCGCCAATGCGTTGTCGACCCTGAGACGTGAAGTTGTTAAGTCTCATGTGCCTGTAATTTCACCGGCCCCCTTACCTTTCTAACCGAAACACAGTAATACAATTGCACTACTGCTTCACGGCGGAAATGGGTAAGGTGGTAGTACTTCCCCGGGCGAACTCTGCACTAAGAGCTCTACTACTCTAAAAATAGTAATATAATATTCATAAATACTTGTTTTCATACCGATGCCTCGTAGCGAGGGTGACGTCTTTGAAAATAAAATTTTGTAGTTACCACAGTTGTAGTATCAGTTTATACTGAATTTTGTGGTTACCATAGTACAAGCTATGCGCAGTTTAGGGTCAGATGGCCGTGTGTAAAGAATGTCCCACGATATTTATTTATAGGGTTCTGAAAATCGGCATAAATATTGCTCTTTAATATAAGCAGGCACATAATTAACCTCACTTGTAAATACTTTCCACCATATGCCCCTAATTTACCTGCTGAACAAAGTAAAAAAAAACTTTCCAAGAATTATGTATGAGTCCTAATTCACTATTTAATATATTTAAGTTGACGGTTTTTTTCCACTAGCTATGTCTATGAAATATATGCCTATTTTACTAAGCAATGCAAAACAGGTCAGCATAACGGTTCTTAGCTATAATTGGACACTGTAGGTGGCGCTGTTGTCGATATCCAGATTTTTTTTATTATTCCACCTAAGTAAAGACGGGGTGGGCTATGAATGTAGTATTCTACCTACCATAGCGTATCTGTTTTCCTTCTGCTTTCAGACCGCGTACGATTCATCAATCAAATGTCCAAACATGGGCTGAGGGCGACATTCTCGTGCAACCCCTCCATACTCGACGATTTTGAAAGGCATCACTTGCAAGGAGTTCTCTATTTGAAAGAAACAGATGACCGTATAGTACAAAAGGTTGGATTTTACAAAGTCACACTTGTAAACTCACAGTCAGAACCGGATTATCTATCGAATACCTTTAAACGAGCAATTCTTGTATATATATAATTAGGATCTCGGAAACGGCTCCAAAGATTTTCATGAAATTTTGTATGCAGGGGGTTTCGAGGGCGTTTAATCGATCTAGCTAGGATTTATTTTCAGAAAAGTCGTTTTATTCGTGTTTTTAAGCAATGAAAACTGCTACAATGTCATTAGAAGGTAAGGTTTTCAAGTTCACATAATTTGTGAGAAATACTGTTATTAGGGGCCCTTTATTATCGCATCTAATTCGTATCTAGGTATATATGACAGAGTTTTAAAAAAGAGAATACGGTAGAAGTCACGTTACGGCCATTCAGGTACTTAATTAATTAAGCGTCTTGATCAATATCCATGTCATCTTTTAGATCATCAGCCATAATGTGACCTAAATAATAAAATTGCTGTACCCTCCTCAAGGGCACACCATCGAGTATGACGGGTGGCACAACTGTCGGATATTTGGTATCAGATTTGAAAACCATACATTCACTTTTATTTACGATATATTTAAAGCCACGTTTACGTGAATATTCCTCACTTATACGATGAGTTCCCTAAGGCTTCCAACTAACGCACGTAACTTATATTGTTATAGCAAACTTATTTTCTACCCATTTAAAACTCCATCTACGTGACACCGAACATTCTGTCCAATACTATAACAAATAAATAAAGAACCTACGACTATGGTTAAAGTCCTAAAACCATATTTACAATTACAGGTGATTCGAGAGCATTTTACAGAAACATACAAATGGCTTGTCATTGGTGATGATCTGCCCAACGCTTTCTCTCGGGCCCGATATGACGTGGACATGGTAGCCATGTCTTCAACTCAAAACGAAACAGCGTACTTCTATGATGTTTATATACACCCGAGAGATGGGATTTCCATACATCCCTGGGCGATGTGGTCGACTCCTGGCCTGGTATTAACGCATGATAGACAGCGGATCCTAAGAAGACTAAATTTGAATAAATATCCATTGAAAATTGCAACACCGGTAAGTGCTTACTTTTCAAAAACTATAAAATAAAAAAATGGAAATACAATACTACACCAATATAATCTCAACTAGAAAGTTTTAATGACACTGTCTCAAAGTTAATTTTCAATTGCGTGATTGTCTTTTGATGACGCCCCAACGTGATGGTGACCAAGTTGTCATATACTCGTATTAGTAGCTTATCATGTTATTATTTCAAACTTAGTAAAAGCTATCCCACTTTGGCTCCAGATAGGTGTATACTCGGATGATTGGTACCCGGGATCATTCGCCGAGTACTTAGTAGATCAAAAGATGGCCGAGTATGATTCTGGTATCCGATGCGGATATCAAGGCTCTGCAATTCTTATAGAAGCTCTAAACGCAACGTAAGTATTTTTATTAACTAAATAGACATTGTGGTGTTCATGCATTCACTTCTTTACTTCTACAAATAGCAATCAGCCTCAATCAATAATCTCGGTTAAATCAACAATAAACTAAAACTGCAATAGCGGCGAAATCCAGGAATCGCTCCCACAACTCGAACTGTTTGCAAACAAACGTTCCGACTGCGGTGCATTAATTTCATCAAATCGTCTCAGCCTTTGAAGTCAGCACGCACACCTGTCTTGTTTACCTTTACTGATTTATCTCACAACGCTTCAGGGAGGTGATTATACAGACGCTGTTATGGGGTGCCGAAGTTCATAACAGCAGCATGGTACTAATGTTAGAGTCGGGCAAAGCGGATCTGAGTGGCGCTATACTTCGGATATTATTAGAACGAATAACGAGAATGGATTATGTGCTGTCGATATGGCCTTTTAAGTATATATCTTTTAATAATTAACTTCTTCTTAAAGACATGTATTATTCAAATTCATACTTAAAATTATCTATTTATAGCGTTGGCTTCACGTACCTCGCAGAGCGTGAAAGCAGCAGTAATATGTTCGTGGAGCCTTTCACAGTGGGCGTGTGGTGGACATGTCTCGGAATCTGCCTGATCTTAGCTATGGCACTCAGGATTAGCTCTCGGCATCAGATAGAGAAGGAGGGTGCTTATATTGCTGTCATCGCTACATATTTGCAACAAGGTAAGTATTACTGTCGATACGGAGGAGTGCCGTTTCAAAGTACAGTATGTTATAAAATATAGTAAACGATGATCCTAACCATGACTTGAGCATTATAAAGAAAAACGACAGAGATCTTTTTATATCTGTATGCCGATTTGCATGACGGCCTGATATAATTGGTTATCTAGGACAAGAGAAATATATATACTTTTCTCTCAACTAATAAAGTTGGAACACAACGATAGGTGTTCGGAGATGGAAGTTCAACTTCAATATAAACTGGTCAAAACTGGTAACAGGCGGCATTGAACCACTACATTGGTTTCCTTACTATATTTTCCTTCACCAAATAAAGAGCTAATAGAAAATATACCTACAACATATCATGGCGCATTCGACGTTATTATCACCTATCTATAATTGCTTTAGGTTGAAATGTGAATGCTGAATGACGTTTGCTCCTGCAATTGATCCAGTGCTGTATCAAATACTTTACAGATGCAAGTGGGGTACCAGAAGGCGCATCAGGCAGGTGGACGTTCATGGTGATATCCATCTCTTCGATGTTGGTTCATGCTTACTACACCTCGGCCATCGTATCAGCACTTATGAGTACCGGAAAAGGAGGCCCAGACTCTTTAAAAACCCTTGCTGATTCTAAATACGCTATAGCTTCAGAGGATTACGATTATATGAGATATTTGTTTTTTGATGTAAGTATCATGTAGAAGGGCGTGGTCGTAATATAAGAAAAACTCTAGTAATCTTTAAATATAGTTTACAACTCCGAATAATCCAAAATACAGGCATATGAGACTTAACAACTTCCCGTCTCAGGGCCGACAACGCATTGGCGATGCCCCTAGTGTTGCAAATGTCCATAGGCGGCTGTGACCACTTACCATCAGGTGGACCGTCTGGTTGTATGTTGGGCCAAGTGGTATAAAAAAAAATCTTTAATAAATATCCTTGGACTCTATTTTACATATTATCACCATCAGATCTAAAACCAAACAGATTTAGTACATTTATAATCAAATAACTGATCTACTTCTTATTGCACTTTTGAATTATATAGATAGATATTTACACTTATTAAGTGTCCATATTTATAGGTGGAAACAAATTGGGCGGACTTGGAATATTTGAAAAGGAAGAAGATGACTTCGAAGTTTTACCAAGACCTGGAGCGAGGTGTAGAGCTAATCGAACAAGGCAGTACGGCTTTCCATTCAGAGTATAATCAGATCTACCCTCACTTCAAATCGTTTAGTGATGACCATATCTGCAAGTTGCAACACGTGGACACAATTCCTCAGGTATCTACATTTTAATTTACCAGCTGTCCCCCGCGGTTTCACCCGCTTCCCGAGGAATGTAACATTTTCCCGGCACAAAAAGTATCATATGTTACTTCTAATACCTAATCTAATTCTAATCTAAGAATATGTGTACAAAGTTTCACGATGATCGGTTAAGTAGTTTTCGTGTGAAAGAGTAACAAACAAACTTACATTCACTTAATTTATTATTAATTATAATATTAGTAGGGATTTATATTTTAATTAATGACAGAAAGAACTTAAGCGGTGCTGGCAATACCGTCCAAATAATCAAACTCCTACTTGACGAAATTATGAAGTGAGATAATTTTGGTCAGTTCGAATCTTTTGTAGGACAAAATCACTTCGCCATAACCTTTGCAATAAGCCGTGACATGTTTTAGTACAACATATGTATGCACTGATTTATATTTAAATAAAAAGTATTCTCGTTTCCTTGACAGACAATGACATGGGTGTTAGCAACAGCTTACGGCCAGTGGTCTGATATTTTCCGATCGACTGGTGGCTGGCTACGTGAAACTGGACTAACAAAGCGTCTGGTCTCCCACCTCATTGCCCTTCGTCCACCTTGTAGAGCTGCACTTCTCGCTGAGAGGGTAAAATTTGGAGATGTTGCAACACTCATTGCACTTAGTGCTGCAGGAGCAATTCTGTCTCTTATTCTCCTGGGTATAGAGATATTAATTGCTAGATGGGATAAGGGAAGAATAAAAGAAAGGACTGCTGATAGTCACAAAGCTACTAATATGATGGAGGAGGATAATTGACCTTGAAACCTTTTTACAAAATAGTAATGAAGAGGTATTTAGAGCAGTTATAGCTTAACAAAACAATTTGTACGCTTTGGTTTTTCTGTTATGTATAAATTGTAGGTTTATAATGATAAATAAATAATAAAGATGTAACGTGGGATAATTAAATATGTAAGTTGTTTCAATACTGCTTTTTTAGGAATAACATAATACATGTTAAGAAGCTCACATAATTTGTTCTTAGTAGAGACACAGTATTTTCCTCTCGACAATGTACGATTACTCAATAAATTATTTTCTCTCAGAGCAAAACTTTTTCTCGTATCTACAAATCTTATCCTCACGCACAGCTTACAGACTCTATCAGTAAAACTCTTATCAAATCAATCACAGTTATCAGTATATCTTTCATCTCAATAACTCATCACGTCTTATTACGACTGTGACAATTGTTACTTATATGTCAATGATAAGTACCAATTAGTACAATTTGTAAAATCTACACATGGTAGTATATGACTACTAAAAATGCCACTTAAATTGTTACTTAAACTAAGTGTTTTATTAAAGCCTAAGTTCTGCAATATGTCATTGTCAAAACTTACAACAGTCGTATCTCGGTAAGTATAATATAATATACACATATGAAAAGTCACAAATAATGGGTTTACAATTTTTTTATGACCTAATGATACAAAAAAGTGTAAATTTGGTTGATCAAAAAAAATATTTTCCGTATGTGTAAACCGCTTGCATTAATAATGACTTTTCACCTATGCCGGATTTTTACCTTATTTAATCCTGATATTGAAAAGTGAAAAACAGGTTAATATTAATGTTTTTAAGGGCCTTTATTGCTTGAAAGAAGCAATTAGTAGTCTGTATTTTCGCGGTTAACGCGTATTATACAATAATTACAGCGATTCGGCATACTAAATGAGTTCATCCTCATTCTAGATGGCGTGAAAAATAAAAAAGATTTTCTTGGCCGTTTACGGCTTCCATATTTTGCAAAGGTCAGAGGACCTTTCAAGACCATTCTTCAAAGAGTTGAAGAATATGCCATGCGTGCTCAATGCGATATAAGTTTGGTGATTAAGTAGACCATGGTAAGAGGATGATATTAGCTGCGGCAAGCGTGTTTGCAACGACTGTAGCAGTGTGTTATCAAGTATTATCATGCATAAGCAGAAACGAAGCACCAAATTGTGTCCGCAAAGAAATGACAACATCTAATACCATCATTTCAACGTAAATCTGTGCGTTGAGATTGCCTCTGATCAAAATCAGTTCGGTTGATTCGCTGATCGAAATATCCGCCCATATCATCTTGAACACATCCACCTTAAGCAACCAGTCTTCCTTACCCATGTAAGTAATGCCGTATACTCCGGGTATCCCACCATCCTATACTCTACAGTATTCGTTGACCCCAAGCACCAGCCGAAGAACCCACTTATCCAGTACCGCCGAGTTACGTAGCGCGATTTGATTAAATTTATTTAATGATCGTTACTTGGTGCCGAATTTATTTCAATGTAACTATGTTATAAATAATTTTGCTTTTTTATTGTTCTATTCCATAACTGAATGTCCCAATTTTAAATTAAAAAAAGAAAGATTTCTCTGTTTGTGTAAAACAGTGATGAACAACTAAGGGGTGAAGAGAATCGACGACAAACCACGACTACAAATCGCATGAGTACGGCTTTTATTTTTTACTTTCCACTAAATCTGAAAAATGCCTTGGTTTTTCGGATGAGAGGCCAGCAAAAAATGTTAATCTCTGTAAATAATAATTTGCATCCGCTCTGAAAAGCAAGATTCATTCTATAAAACTTAGGTTGTAAGTATATAGACTTCAGAGTGTACACTGTCAGTTTATTATTGGTTAATGATTGCACCAGTTACGTAGGGAATTTTATTCTCAACACTCTTGCATCATTATTAGGAACATGTTTTATCGAAGAATGAAATAAATATTGCCTAAAATATGTACAAACTTATTTCCTAATAAAAAGATATCGCTTTGTATAAAATAAATGAATGACACGGTAGAGAACACACATCGCCTTCATCATGACTTTCATATACTTAATCCTAGGGTTAATTATTCAGGTAATTATTGAACTGTTTTCTCATTCTATTAATACAACAACAAACTCGCTGCAAACATTCGATGAATAACAATTAAGAACCTTAAATTTTAATTACAATAATAAATATTCATCATGAATTTCAAATTTTGTTAATAAGCATTATAATTCCATCAATAACAATTATAGATTTCTATTTTTCAGGGCACATTTACTTATGCTGATGTTGACATTGATGAATATGAAGGAAACCGTGAAATATTGAAGAACAAACTGGACATTGACGATGAGGCTGTCAGAGACTTCCACGGAGCCCAAATGGATTGGTTAGACATGTTCATAATGCCAAACAATAACTTATTTCCCACATCATCGGTGTCTAGCATGGCCCAAGTGACGAACTCAAATAAAACAGCAGAAGAACAACTTGAAGATATAAAAGAAATGGCACACAAGATCACGCTTGCTATTCAAAGTGAAATGGCAAACTTACTTTCGTACGCTCTTACTAGCTGCGATAAGGAGCCCGAAGAAAACCATCAAAGAAAGAGAAGATCAATTGAAACTCCGTTGGATAGCACGCAATTAATAATGCGATTACTAAAACACATTAAGTCAAATAATGAGTATCAGAACATAGCTATCGAAAAGATGATGTCTGCTCAAGAAATAGCTGACAAGTTTGGAATAGTATTCACCCCAGATCCAGAAGTATTGTCTGATTTGGCCGTTGCTGCAAACGAACACACGAAAGAACTATCTTCAATTTTAGAGGAAGCTTGCACAGCTAGAAATACCACTCAGGACAAAGTAGATTTCGTTTCCTTAGAAGAAAAGCCAGTTGAAAACCCCTTCGAACAAAATGCTTACTACGTTTACTCCATGGAAAATGCAGCGCCTGCTCAAGAATATATACCCCAGCATATTTCTAACATGAACTCTGAAATGAACCACGTTCATTATGCAGATCCCTATCACTATCACACTCAGTATCACAATTATCCTTATGAGACTCAAATGCCGTCGCCACCAGTACACTATTCAAGCCCTCCCGTGACACCTAGACCCAATTTCTACGATTCAATGTCGTTCACACCAGTTCAAGATTACTACCCTCCTTATTGTTCTATGGATCCTTTCACTTCAACATCTATAGTGCTACCTTTCGAAGAACCTGAGCCTGAGCCTGAATTAATGGCTGAAGAATTTGAAGAAACGGTATCATCTAAAATGATAGTGGAACGCGGTGATGAGCCCGGCTCAGCTACTGTTAACCATGTTACTACTTACACTTTATCAGAGAAATCGCATTTTAGAACTCCTGAAATCGAGAAACTTCCTCAACAAATGCAGTATAGTTTTTTCTTATTGTAATTTCATTAAATTATTTAGTTACCATGTCAAAAGTTATACATTATGTAAATATCATTCAAAGAAATAGAAGTAAATTATAAAAAGTATCATTGTTTTTTTTAAATTAAGAGTACCTTTATAATATCTTTGATTTTACAAACAGTATTAGCACAGGTAAGTAAATATCTATGCATAATAATGGATGACTCTGAAGGTATCCTATCATAACATTATTTAATACGATTATGAGGTATATAACAGGTATTTTTGTAAGGAGATAATTTAAAATAAAAGACATTTTGAACTTAATAGATTTTAATAAATATCCAAACATATTTACTAAATCTTAAATTAAACTTAAAATTACAATTCCTTTGGTTACAAATGGCACTTGTTATGTATTCATTTATCTTCATTTATAATTTAAATGAAGTAGAATCCACTCTTGTATTTAATAACATTAAATCTTAATTAGAATATAAAATCTCAATAACATATTTATGTGGTAACAAAATATATTTTTAAATAGTTTTTTTGAAGAGTCTATTAAGTGAGTGAAAGCACAGCGTGCATACATCAACGTTTTCTAAATAGGTATCTTGTATATTGTATATTGTTAGTAGATTACATTTAGTATATATTAAAATACATGATTATAATCTGATCACATATTATATTTATTACATTGGTAAAATGGTAACTTACATTTTGAAATAATAAAATTGATCTCAGTTGGGTCATTCATAACTCCATATTTTTTGTCGATACATTTATTTTCTCGAGAAAGAAATCAAAGTTCGTTTCTTAATCCCCATTTTATGCCACGGAGTGCCAGTATACGTCTGCATAATTAAAACATCTGAGGAAATTCAAAAGTTAGAGTTCCCGTCAAAAATATCTCTAGATCTGGGATTTAAATTCTTGAAATACCCGTAAATGTTGATGTTACAATGTTGACAGATCCACAGACTACTCTAGTGAGCTCTGCGTAAATGAGACAACTGCAATTTCATCAGATGTGACAACTATTGCAATAGTACAGGACTCAACTCATTCTATTCCATTCCATACATCATCTATCTCGCTCCATCCCATGGTATTCAGCCGGGTGTTGTCTTTACTCATTATCACACGCCTTGTCCGTCTGTCTGTCTGACTATCTGTGCGCGTAGTACGCGCTGTACGCACTATTGTGGCTCGTGTGTGGTTGATATCTGAAATAAATTGTTGAACTTTAGCTATTTGAGACTAAGCTCTGTCCAGAATATCATCATTATAAGCGCACAGTTGGCTTGAGGGTTTAAGACCATAACTCCCACGTCGTGAGAGCAGACCTCTCACGACCTATGCCGAATATGGATGTTTATATTTATTTATTTAGACAGGCCAGTTGCCTTGGTGGTTAGCGACTCTTAACTGCCAAGCCGAAGGTCGCGGGTTCGATTCCCACCCAGGGCAAACATATGTGTGCATGAACATGTCCATTTGTTCTGTGTCTGGGTGTAAATATCTATATTAGTATGTATTTACAAAAAAAAATAGTATATTAGTTATAGGTTTCTAGAGTATAAGCTCTGGACCACGTGGTGTGATTTTATTTTTAATATAATGCCTAGCTAATCAATACAATTGCAAATTTGTACAGTGCCTGTCGAAATGTTGATATTATAACTGCATGCTACAGTAAACATTTGATATAAGGTTGACTAAGTCGCAGGCGCTATTATGGCGTCATTATGGAACAGGAGTTCCTGCATTTCAATAAATCACCCACCATATTCATAGTTTTACAGAGTTCGGTCACAAAAGCCTGCTATGCTATCAATAATGCAAGAATCCAAGCTGCAACTTTACTGTGCCTCTCTTATAAGCTCTATTTTACGTATTTCCGAAAGAGATTAGCAAACGAAACCTAGTATTCTGACTCCCAAGTGCAGGTGCCGGAACACACCAGGAGGTTCTTAATGGCAAATATTAAGCGAGAGTATTAAGAATATATGAATCTCGTGATAATGATTCCTCCCAATGATTTCGTTCACAGAATTGTTAAGCTCATTCTAGGATTCACACAGGTGGCCTTACACACCACTGAGCAGTCATCACGTTGAACTTACTACTACTTTCTCTGCGTTTACTCGGCATTCAGTGAAGTGAGGACTACCTCTGTCAAGTTTTTTTTTCATGAAAGGCACAACCTGCGTTTTCATTAAGTATAAATTACCCTGATCGAAAGACTTGCAAAGTGTCTATGGCCTTAGCACCTACAGGATAAGTAAGTATAGAAATAGAATTATAGTAAGAAAGATTTGGTATGAAGAATGAAAGTGATCAAAACGAGCGAGCAATGGTATGAAAGATATAGCAAACAAGGTCTTCGATCATTTTGGAGGGTGGAGATTCGCTGGCCCGGACAAAAAAAAAGGAAGTATGTACTGACCGCACGGGGTGCGTGTGCGCCGCGTAGAGCGGGCCGCAGGCGCTGGGCTCGCCGGCGTAGGGCTGCGCCAGCGGCGGGCACGGCTCGGGCGGCACGGACTCGCGCCGCCGCCCCGGCCCGCGCTGCTGGCTCTGTTCGGGGGGACTGTCGGGAAACGATTACAAGTTAATAAGTAGGTCATCAATAAAAAGGTGGCCTAGTGCATGTCGGGTTTCCAGCAGTGTAGTAGTAGGGTTCCATAGTTGCCGAATTTAGGTGACATACATTTTTTATAATAATTTTTTCAATTGTGAATAATATTTTGGAACAAAATCACATGGTTCCAAGTCCATCACATTTACTTGTTACACATTTCCAGTATTTTAGTATGTACGTACCTACTGCCTATAGAAATGTATTTCTGGTTACAGTACTTTTGAATACTTCTCCTCAATTTGAATATCCATGGCCATAATCGTCAAAATATACATCACTCAGAATTAGCTACACCGTTCTTTAATACTAAACATAGTTTTAACAATTTCCAAAAGTTACGTTCACAGAATTATCACTTTATACATTGAATTTGGGCAGGACAACTTCGATCGATTCTAATATATTTGATAATAAACAAAAATGTCTCCAAGATAATATTCAATTAAGGCCCTACACTAAAGTCTAAGCTTCTAATTTGGTAAATCCAAGTTATAGTATAACCTAGTTACTTGCTATTCCTACTCCTAAAACTAATACGTATAGTCATACATTGACTTGTACTGTAGCATAGGAATAGTTTATCGAAAGTAAACAAAATATTGTTCGTAAGTAAAGCAAATGATTTTAACTGAACCTTGCTAAGATTCGGATGGAGGCTATCTTCCGAGCCAAACGTACCTTCCGTCACTTTGACCTTGCCCTACGCGGTCCTAAACTAAATGTTGAATCTTTGAATCTCAAATCAAGCTAGAAACCTGCTGAGCCCCTAGATAAAATATAATAATAATAACCCCGCCCGCCCAGTAGGCGGAGTCGTATTACGGTCGTCGCGCTTAATCCTCTATTTTGACAGCGAACGACAAATGGCATACATACGTTTGTCTCTCAGCGTTATTAATCGATCGTACCAGGAAGTTGGATACAGGAAAAAAATTACGATACCTACATTTTTTATCCAGCTCTAGATGTTAATGTTTGCGCATGTGGCGATTTGTTTTCTCACTGTCAACCCACTACTGATAAATGGTCATTTTTTATTTACGATCTATTATGGACTACTTTTAATATTCGAGATTGAATTTACAACATCCATGATCCTACCCGGTGAATGCAGATATTTAAAAACCTACTTCCACATTACACAATACCTACTAAGCTTAAAGGTGTGAGTATGAATCAGCTCACACGATTGGCCGCAAATGCACACACAAAATTGAAGATAAAATTGTATATAAAACTGTGAATGCAGTTTACACGATCCGTGAGAATAACGACTGACAAGCAGTTGATTTATTCACGTAGCAGGAGCCAATGCAGTGGCCAGAACTGTAGTAAACCCGCGTAGTGTAAACAAAGATTCGATCGTTGCGCGAGCGCAAGCTGCCTTGTTTATAATAATGTACAGTTGGTAAGAAAATTACTTCAGATTTATGGTTGGGTGTTGAGTAAAAGGCTTTCAATTATGTGTTTTATGGCTCTGGGACTTCTGTCACTGACATTGAGTGTTTAAGTGTCTGGGAGAATGTGGAAATCTGAATCACGGACGTATTTCAATGTAATGTGAATAAATGATTTTAATAGCATTATTTGAATTTATAGGTACCAACCTAAAAATATGTAAGTATTTGAACTCCTTCGTGACATTTTTGTAGGTAATAAAGTTAAATTTAACTTTTAAACTTTTAAGCCTTGGCTTAATTTTAATTATCTATATATTTTACCGAAAATGTCTATGATATACGAGTATGATATATCGTAAAAGGAAGTAAAATTTCAAATATTTCAACAAAATAATTGTATTCTAGTAGTAAATAAGTAATTAATGTCCTGGGATATTCTTATCCCAAATCAGAAGGTGGTGTTTATGAAAATATCCCAATACATTTAAAATTACTTCTGACGAAATAAAACAGCGCATGAAGCCTAGAAATAACAAGAAAAAATAAAAGGTAGTAGGATGAGCCTTGAAACGATACTCTTCGTATAGCAAAGCAAATACTTTATTACCAACATTAAAAATAACCTAAATTTAGTATCCATACAATTTTACGTTATTCTATATTGTGTGTTCACCGTTCCTTTTATATAAAATGCAATAGTTAGTGTAAACAATGTACCTAGTCCTAAATACATAATGAGAATATTTATTTTTACAAAGAGCTTGCCCGCGCCCACCTATCGTTATTGGATAAAAAACAGACGTGTCGAAGTAGGTAGAAAAATGGTTGGATACACCTACGGATACGAAGCTACCTGCCTTAGATAATAAAATCGAGACATTGTTAAAAAATATTGTAACAAAACCGTCATTCGATAGTCACGCAATGTCGCCAAATAACAAAATAAAATTTAAACACCAAAGAAGCGCTCTTCAAACTAATTTAGTAGAAACTTACACAACTATAAATTTTGAGGTTAGTTTTTTTTTATTTTTGGCGGGAACGAGAACGAGCCGCGTCCGCCATAACTGTCGCGTAACTCTTTACTCTATGGCCAAGTCGTAAAAGTATACTGTCACCGGCTGTTGAAATGAGTCTACGTCCCTTCGAAACTTTGTGGGTAAATTGATTCACGAGACGTGTTGTGACGTGGGGGATGTTCAGTAAAATCTGGTAACGTTTATACAATCGTAAACTTGTTCCGCTTGTTTATTGTAACTCTTACTTTGAAGAGATTTATTGGTTTGATTTTAACTACGATGTTTCCGCTTAACGGTTTGAACTCTATACCAAAATATACTGAGATCAACTCACCAATCATCGGGGTCGCAGTCTCTGAATCCTTTCGCAAAAGGATTGCTCGCTATTTTCAATTGCGTTATCTGAAAATTTAAAAAAATACGTTTAATTTTCGTTATATCATGAGCATTATCTGCCTGCCCTGTTGCATACCGTTGATGTCAGCGCAATACGCCCATTCAGTGCATTACGTATTACAATAGATTTGGCAGTTTTTTTACGGCCGGTCGCTTATCTAACGCCAACCGCTTGAGAGATTGCTTTAGTTGACCACTGGGGCTAATACTCTTTAGTCGCCTCTTTCGACACTAGAGTATGTTGGGAGTACTATTGTAATTGAATTTTCTTAAGAGGATGAAGAACCGTAAAATTACAAATTCTTATATGGGTAACAGGACAATAGTAACTGAAACATTGACTGAGAACTATTTGTCACGGAATGAAATTGTGGTAATATTGTTAAAAGGATAATATAAGACCAATAAATGAATGTGAAGATCTTGTTTCGTGCCACAGACTAGATGGTACTATTAATATAGACGACTAAAGGTAATGTAAAGATGATGATAGTATGAAGAATGCTCACCCTGTGGTTCTGGTATGCGGTGACAGCGGTGAAGCCGGTCTCCGGGAAGACGAAGGTGCGGTAGGGCACCGTGCCGGGCGCCGTGCTCTGCCCCTCGCCGGGCAGGTACACCACGTGCAGCCGCGGCTGGTACCGGTGCATCGAGTTCAGGATTATCTGCACACATCAACCAAACTAATCGGCACACTGAGCAACATTACTAGCTGAACAAATCTCGGTCTTCTTGAATAAAAATGTATGCTTATCAAACGTGGTTGAAATAAAACCTGACCTGAAAAAAAAATTATGTATTTGTTTCCCTAATTCAATGGTCACAAATCTTAAGCATTAACAAATGTAGCAAAACATAAAACAAGTGAAAATAGCTTACGTGTCCATTATCATCCAGCTGGTTGTTGGTAAGCTTGAGTTTGTCGAAGGAGACGAGCTGGCGCATCCAGTGCGAGCCGGGCGCGGGCGAGTCGGGGTGCACGTGGATGCGCGGCGGAGACACCGGGTCCGCTTTACCCGCTACTACCCAACTTGAGCTAACAAACCAGAAAAACTCATGTAGTATGTGAAATGTAAGTACCTAACTACCTAAATGTAATTTTAAAAGCCGTTGGAGAAATGTGTTGCAATTTAGTGTTTGCAGTTAGACAAATAGACATCCCCGAATTTTTGGGAGTCTCTTTGTCTGTCACGTGTTACGGGAGAGAGACGAATGCCTCTGTACCACCGACATACCACATTTATGAATACGATTTTTTTTCTACTGGAAACCATTCGAGCTGAACTTAAAACCCCTTAAGAATTTGTTACTACCATTTTATATTTTAACTTTACGGGACACTTAAAGCCAAATTAAAATTGAAAAACAACGAGATTTAACAAGCATCTAAAACAGAACGCCAATTAAATGTTTTCACGGATTGTTACAAATATAAAAATAATACATAAACTAACGAAGACAGAGAATACTTTTAGTAACTCGCCGAAAATAGTAAATTGCAGACGTACCTGTGAAAAGCGTACCGATACCGTTTATCATCTAACGGTACAAAGTCCACAAGCAGCAAATAGTCGGCGTTGGGCAGCAGCCCCGCCAGCCTCGCCTGGAGCGCGGGGAACATGCGTCTCCCGGCCTTGGTGACTATCATCTCAGTGCCGAGCTCGTGAAAGCTTCGCCAGAGGGCAGCCAGCTCCAGCGAGGCGGTACACCTCGCCACTGCAGGGTGGAGGGTTACGTTCTGTGAAGCCTGTGGGGAAAACTGTACGATGAGGTTTGGTAACGTCTGTCTAAAACCCAACTGTAATACACACTGTCTTCTACGATCCTTGTTTTACTGTAGGAAAATTAACAAAATGCTACGGAAATTATGGAAATCTACAAACGTTATGAAATAATATATCTATGGATAATAGTAACCGAATAGAAGTTTCAAGAAGCAGTGTATTGCGATCGTTATGTTTCACTTATAATAATAACACAGCGTACGCAGTAAGTTTTATAAGCTACTAGATGTCCCCGACATGCATTGCAATGCGTCTTTTTTTTTCTTCTTCAGTTACCTTCTCGTGCGACCGCACAACGCAAGCGGATAAAAAATGTAAGTACGCATAGATAATGGATTAAAACAAACCTATGATACGATATTTGTTTTGTTGTCGATTGTTTGTCTTTTGCCGATTCTCAATCTTCAATTTTAAAATGATGTTGAAAGAAAATATTGTAAAGTCCAGAAATGCTCTTTCAAAAACATTTGCCGGTACAACACGCGCCATCAACACGGCAACGGTAAGTTAATTACACGATGCCTATAACCTTCGCACATGTACAAGCAATAACTTGACAAAATTTTATTGCAATCGAATGAACGGTATGGGAGGGCATAAAATACAAATAAACATTCATTTTCATATTAAGATTATTCTATAACACTCTTCCACCTTAAATAACGATGAACAAATAATAAGCAGTACAGACCTGCATACGCGGCGGCGGCTGCGGCGGCGGCGCGGCCTGCGCGCCGTGGTCCCTGCACGTGCTCTCGCATAGCGCCTGCAACGGGGAGTACGTGCTGCGCGCGCATACTGAGTTCTGCTACAACACGATATTATACAGAAATATATACAGAAAATTCCATTCAAATATCTCAAAAGACAGACAGGCAGTTAAACTCAGTCAATTAGCAACCTTAAAGTTGAAAAACTGTCTCTAAACACTAATCGTGATGAGATTGTATTAGAACTGTAGTTGTAGTAGTTAATTATATTGATAAATATGCCATTAATAAAACTGATTGAAAATTATATAGGCTATTGCCTCGCAGCTTCACCCGTGTTCTCATGTTGAACGAGCCTCATCTCGCTATAGACAAAGATAGGTATGTATATAATTATTTTTATGAAAAACTTATATTAGCCGTTTCGTAGCTAAGACAGGTAACTAACATACACACATACGCGCATAAATATTCGTATTATTAATTATTTTTCGCATTATAAATTAACAATTTAATTTTAAGCTAGTAATTAACGTCTTAGAATTTGATAATTTGTAACAAAGCTTTACGACATTATAAATGACAGATGCACTAGTCTTACAGTAAGCATAAACATATGTAAGTATACAAACATCTTTAATAGGATGGTGCAACGGTGGCAGCACAGGAGGCTGCTCATGGTCTCGGCCGATGCGCTCCACGAGCGCCGGCGATAGAGTGAACCCGCCGCGCGGGCACTGACTCGCTGATAGAATACCTGTTGAATACATAACCATCATTAAATCTGTGTCTGGATACTGCACATAACACAAGGATGGCCATAACAGGTATGTTATTAATAAATAAAGATCCTGGGACAGACTTTACACACGGCGATCTGATTCCAAACTAAGCATAGCATGTACTATGAAGACCAGATGACTGATATACTGCTTTTTAAAATTGTATCTATGTATTTATATATAGATATTTACATCCAGACATAAAACAAACAAACATGTTCATGCACACCAATGTTTGTCCTGGGTGGGAGTCGAACCCACGACCTGCGGCGTGGCAGTCAGGGTCTATTTTTATTTATTTATTTTGATTGGGATAGCAACAGCGTAAAAGTTATGTTAGTTACAATGTTAAAGTTAAATATAAGTACACGCTAATTACAGCTTCCATCTACTTAAATAGGTATATTACAAACATGAAGCACGAAACGTGACACACATCTAATGCAAGCATTTTGTAAAAATATAAATATTATAAGTAATAAACACTATGTCTAAAAATATTATATAAATGTTTTTATGGTCTAAAAACAGAAGAAAGAAGTGACTTGAGTTGTTGTTAATATGACATAGAGATATGATTTTGTTTTAATAAATAAAAGGTAAATATAATGAGAATATTAAATACATAAATGTATCAATTTACCTAAGAGGAGACAAAAAAGACATTTCATTAACCAAAAAGTCACTTTTCTTATTTGTGTAGGTACAAATAAGAAAAGTGACTTTTTAAAAAACTTTTTAGAAAAAGTGGCTTATTTCTTTATAACATCGCATTAGTTATGAACGGATTTACTAAGTAATTCAACATGAGATGTTGGTGACTCACGTTCCAAGAGATGTGAAAATCTTTCGGGATACTAAATATTCTATATATTAATCCAGGTTATAAACTATCTTTGTGCCAAGTTTCATTCGAATCTGTTTAGTTTACTCTAGTCCTTTTTGCGTAAATACGCAAAAAGGACTAGAGTAGTAAACACCCATAATCAAAATCGCATTTAACAGAAAGACAAAACAATAACACAATATATTATGTTATTTTACACCATATCCACTAAATATTAGTGGATACAGTAAACTATCCTATAGGTATTAAATTAATGATGAATACTTAAATACCCTAAAGTCATAACCGGTAACGTAGCATATATTCACGCCCATTATTAGAAGAGGTATTTATGTGTGTTAGTGTTCAAACCCAAATTCCGCTCACTTCATACTGCTCGACCACCGAGACGACAAATTACTCCAAACGGCCCGCGGAGGGCATTAGAAGGTCTAAGTTGCTAGAGTTACTTAGTCCATAAAATTGTTTTATCATGTTTTTTATTAATGCCAATATATATATACAATAATATATATATACAAACGGGTAGACGGTGCACCTAATGGTTAGTTGTCACCGCCGCGTATAAACATTTGCAACCCCATTGCATTGCCAGTGCATTGCCTACCCTGAGACGTGGAGTTGTTACGTCTCATGTGCCTGTTTTGATATCAATTCCACCGACAAATAGAATATTGTAATAGTTATAAATGTTTTTTATATTAGTAATGGTTTTACGCAAAAACTACCACACGGATTTGGGTGAAACTTGGCACATATATAGAAAATTCCCTTGAATAACACATAGGATACTTTTGGTGCCGGGAAAGTGATACATCCCTCGGGAGCACGGATGAAACCGCGGGGGATAGGTAGTGATTTCAAAAAAAAAACATGCATGCAGTCTGCCCAGAATCGCTTGTAAACGAATGTTCACGAGGTTCTTGGGCAGTATGCCTTGTTTTCTGACTGCTTTTAATATTTTATAAAAATTGTCTACGCTTTGAAAAAAGAATATTATTGTTTTATGTTTAGAGTTAGGGTTTCATACTCAGAGGGTGCAAACGGAGCAGTAGGTATGCTGCAGTGCCTCTATCTTTATGCTACGGTCTTCTATCTAACTCCTTAACCAAATAAGAACAGTTCTTCACATATATCATGTATTTCTTGGAGCAAAAACAAATAAATACAGATAAATTAAAATAAAGTTAAGAGCGGAGCGAAAGTAGTGATATATTGAAAAGCCTCAAAATTAAAATGATCTCATTATTATTGTACAGAAAATGCTCCGCGCGCGTCAAATTCGCCGGTTTTGCAAATATTTTTATTGCAATATAACTAAATTGCTGTGGTAGTGGGCGATTTGTATTCTAATTCATTATGCAAAATAACCACCTTTTTGAAACGAACATTGTTGTTGCACTTTTGTTTGTTTTTCAACGGTAATATTTTCACTCTGAGTTCTTCTCAGTGTCACTTGAAAGGCACAAACTCCAAAATGGGTTTAAATAAACAAACAGTCCCATAAAAACCGTACAGCGTCCACCCAGCGGCGGACATCTCACTCAACTAATTGGTGTAATGGCGGGAAAACTCGAAATGATTCTAAAATGGCGGCAATAATTTCATCGCGCGATGTCAACAGTAGTATTATAAATAAGGCGGGTGATGAAAACTATACTTACGTACAGACGACAATAATCTTCGTTTTATTTTGGTGAACGATTCTATTTTAAATTTTGAAAGTAACCGCATACTAGATGTATACTTGTTAACAGATTGTGTTTATGTTAAGGTTTCAAATTTTTTCATCGTTATTTTTAAGTAAGTTTTATAATTTCCTATTTGAAATTGATTGGGTAAATTATGTTTCAGTATAACAGGGAAACTGGCTCAACCTATAGGTACTTGCTATGAAAAATATATGAATTTATGAGCCACATTTCAGCCGATCAAAATTACTACTACTACTTTTATTACAAACTTATAGAATAATAATTAAGTAACACAAAGTTAAAAGGCAATTTTCTATGAGCAAAAGGTGCATTTTTTTTTTGCAATACCTAATATCGTCAATACTTAAATTGTATAAAAACTCAGATTCAAATATTTAAAAAATGTGTATCATTTTCACAATAAAACCTCCTTATGTTGTGTGTTGCCACGAATAAACGTATTTTCTTTCTTTCTTTCGTCACCCGCGGTGCATGTAGTCGGAAGCGATAAATTTTTTCGCATGCGCGCTTAGTAAAGCATAATTGTCAGTTTATGAGTTATTTGTGTGGTGCCATAGTCGCTAATGTGGCACATTTGTCGGTAAATCAACGAAAGCAATGCCTTTTGCTTTTATTTTAAGCTCTAAGACAATTTGTACACTTAATAACCTCAATATGAACATACTATCTTTTATTCACAATTTATTTTCGTCAGCAATCTATTTCAATGTCGCGGAACAATGACAATCTGAATTTAAATCTCAGAATAGTATATATAAAACGAAGGAGGTACCTTTTGCCACAGGATTTTCGCTTCTAGTCTCAAAGATCACTGGGGTACTTTTCTAACAACTACACTATAGCTGCATAGATTATTCTTTGGTTTATATAAATTCTATCTGCCCTCCGCGGCTTCATCCGCGTTTATCGATATCATATATGCCCTATAACCATCAACGAAAAATTTCGAATGGTCCGTCGAACGATAGCAGTCCCATCCCGATATGTTCAGTTGTTTTGAGATTATGCGTCAAAGGAACCCTATTTTCCTGATATAGGTTATATACAGATAGAAAAAGGTACTATAGTGTATTTTTATGTAAAAATGTGTAAAAAGACAAGATTTTGTAACAGGTGATTGGTAGAAATGGAAGAGAGATATGCTGTGTGCTGTGCCCACATTAGTGAGTTAAGGTCAAGATAAATATGAGGATCTTCAAGCTTTTGTACAACCTTGAAGTTGTGCGCTGGCATCGACATGGGGAAGAAGTTATCTTGGTGATCTCAATCAGTCACACCCTTGCATACCTGCGTCTATTTATAGACTGCATTCTATAAATTCCATATTTTGTATTCCAATGAATGACGTGAGATTTCTCCCATTCCAACCTCATGTTTATTTATACAGGCTGTTACAAAACTACCCGTAAAGCCGAAAGGAGGTTAAATGGGGCCTTGAAACGAGTACATTTACAATATTTAACCGTAGTAACCCTGTATAACATACCCCAAAAAAAAATATTGAATGAAAAACTATTAAAGTAGACAATTATTACGTAAAAAAGGTACGTAAGTCTTTCTGTTAAATAAGGTTCCCTGACATGACAGCTTACTAGGGTTGTTGGCTTTGATAATTAATTGTATTTTGTAACACGTTGTATAGCCATCTCTTTTTAATCGAAGACTAATGTCATTCTTCTACTATAATTCAGCTATAATTCACACGCAACAAAATAAGAGAACATACTCATTACCATCATAATGTATGTCAATCGACTCTCAAATATAGAATAAACAATCCACGGAATGAGCAGTTAGCCCCAAGGTGCGTTCCCGTTCCACTCCAATTGTTATAAAATTCGATGGACTTGCCAACGGCTCGCATAATGCATCGATGTACCTATACCAACAATATCTGAATAATATATGTACGTTAATACACAAGCATCATATTAGACAATCTAGGAGTCTTTAAGGCAAGAGTGAATAGGCATTACTTGAGTCCGCGTGAACCATCCTCGACTGCATCGTCACTTTCATCATCATCAGGTGAGATCCAGTCAAATGCGATCTAATTTTTATAAAAAAAACTCAACAAAAATATAGTTATTGGTAGCTAAAGTAACTTTAACGAACTCGCCACTTACAGATAAACCCCTTGAGGTTTGCGTTATGTGGCAATATGTACGTTTTAGTCCTTTGTACAGTATATTAAATAAACCAATTAAAAAAAATATATTACCTTCATAACCGACTTGACTGAATAAATGGTATTCTGCATTGCATTTTTTAGTCTATACATAGAGGATACGCTTAGAAGTCGGAATTAATAAATATCGTGGGACATTCTTTAAACACGGCCATCTGATCCCAAACTAAGCAGAGCTTGTACTATGCCAACCAGATAACTGATATACTACTTATTTTTTTTCTAAATACATACTTATATAGGTATTTACACCCAGATACAGAACAAATAGACATGTTCATGTACACAAATGTTTGTCCTGGGTGGGAATCGAACCCGCGACCTTCGGTTTGGCAGTCAGACTCGCTAACCACCAATCCAACTGGCCTGTCTAATGTATCTAATATAATAAATACATATAAAATAGAGGATAATTTAACGTACATAACAATAACTTATAATAACAATCTAGACACCGTGTTTGAGTTAGAAAGGTAAGGGTCGGTGAAATTACAAGCACATGAGACTTAAAAACTTTACGCCTGAGGATCGACAACGCTTTGGCGATGCCCTTGGTGTTGCAAATGTCCATAGACGGCGTGGATACTCACCATCAGATGGACCGTCGATTGCCGTCCCAAGTATCGTAAAAATATCGGCAATGTGTCAGCCAAGTTCACAAATCAAAAGGGCGATACACCGTAGATTTTTCACACGAAGCATGACGGCGCTTTTCACACACAGCTAAAAATGTATTTAACGAACACTCGCAATTTTGGGTGTCAAGAAAGACCATAATTTACCTACTTACCTAATCTCAAATCCCAATAAAAAATCTCTTCCATTCAAGAGATAATGAAGCCCGAAAATCATTATTTTTATCACTCACTGACTCACGCATCAAAAATATTGACTACTTTCAGGTGATTCAGGAAGTTATAAATTGTTTTTGAACGTTTATAGGAAAAACACATCACATTAAGGGTTGATATAAAAGACAAAGTTATCAGGCAATACTGCCTACCTTTCAGTAAGATGTATGAAACTTCAGAACTAGATTACTTCGTATTGTAATTATTATTGACCGATTGAATCTAATTAACTTTATTGTAATGCTGTGCAGTAATAAAAAAAAAGATACTGAATGCAGCGATATGAATTTTGTCTCCATTATATAAATAGAAAATAGATAAAACAGCGCAATGCTCTATCACCAACGTAGAGTGTGATTTTTGCAAGTTTGTATGTATGTGTCACTGCACTTATCACAAAAATTCTTTCACAGATAAAAGCTGCTTTATACTGGAGTAACATAGGCTATACTATAAAGCCGGGATACATTAGATCGGGAACTCGATTGAAACATAGGGACAGTAGTTAATTATTAAAAGTATTCCAGAAATGTCTTCAAACTCAAGGAATGCATAATTAGGCATACGGTAATTTAAATGATAACATTACAAAGGCAATTACAACAGTAGTTATTCTAAATATAAGCATCATTGGTAACAAAAGGAGAGAGTGGAGCTAGTCGCTTCCTCAGCAATAAATCCGCATTGATTGAGCGCTATAAATCTAAAGGTGCGCGAGCGCCGCCACTCCGGTTGCAACACGCAGGGTTGCCACAACATTAACAAAATTCATCAACAAAATTATTTATTAGTTAAAAGATTTACTAAATTAAACGAATTAGAAAGTATTTCATTATTTTAGCTGTGAAGGACTAAGCTTGATAAAAATAAGTGCAAAGTGATGTGATTATCACACTTTAAAATCATCACTTAATAATGATAAAGCAAACTGTCTTTCTATTTTTAAAAAATCGCATAAATACTAATTTTATAGCTATGAGCTTGCAATAAATGTTTAACGCCGTTATATTAATTGAAAACAAAATACAATGTGAAAGATAAAGTGTCAACCCTACGTAACAGCAACACGTGTGCTAGTGTCAGGGCTCCCAAGACACACGTTTGATTTACGCCCCCTCACAACGCTACAAATTGCCTGCCCATACCACTAACAAATGCATTATACTAGCCACCTCGGTACAACAAAACGATGTTATTATGATAAGTGGTCTCTGATCAGAGATTTGATGGCACAATCATAATAATATAATTATTTAAATTTATGTAAAGCTAAAGTATAAGTAATCTATTGAATAAAGATTCATTTAAAACTGTTCATTCCTTCTATTAACAAGTAGACATGCCAATTAATGAACAAAACCAAAAGAACACAAGAAACAAAGCAATTTAGGCCCTAGAAAGGGACTTATGAAAGTAGCTTCTGAAGTAACCACCGGTTCGGAAGTCAGCCTCCAATTCAGAAGAACCGACAAGAAACTCAACCAAGAAACATTTATATAACTGTGTAACTTATTTTGTAATAACATTTTTTCTTCAAAGTATTAATTTAGAAACCACAGAAGATTATATCACAGAAAAATGGTTTATGCTGACAATTAACTTAAAGTCCATTTTTAATTAAACAAAGAACCAAACAAAACTCATCCCAAATTCATTCGATGAATCATTACCATCACTTAAGCAGCGGCATCTGCTTACAAATAGACAATAAAACTTACAAAGGAAGTCCACCCAGCGAATTAACAGCGAAGTGCTCGTTTCACTTTGATCAAGTTTAATGTCAACATTGCTCGCGATCCTCATTAACAAGCCAATCGACACACGTCACATTCTCTAACCAACAGAGTAATTCTAGGGAATGTATTATAAACTAATGCTACATAACTCTCCGATGCAGTCATAGATAGCACTGCGTCAGAGCAAATGGTACCTACCATTATCTAGTTCTCTACAATGAAAGCATTTGGTTGAAATCCAACTTGTTTTAATCAACTCGGGATCTTAATCGGTAAACGTGTGCTCGAGGATTATGCACAATATAGTAAATCATCGGACCATCACCAAGCGTCAAAAAAATAAGTAATGAAGTTACTTCTGATGTCACAAATAACAAAGAACATTTAAAGCGGCCAAGCGCGTGTCGTACCAGGCTTTTAGTTGAGTTGAAAATTTGCAGTTAAAATTCAAATTCAATAATATAATAAAGTAAACAAATAATAAAAACGTAGACGTGGCGTTTCTGTACAGTGAAAAATAAATGGTATGAATTTTAAAGGGTAACAAACAAAATTAAAACTGATCCAATAGTTGACTTTAAGCAAGTTTTTAGGAAGCATAAAGGTTCCATAGAACCTGGGTAACAATCATCATAAACATGTAAAATATTTTACCTAGCCATCCATTCTATACCTACCATAACTTTCGTACCTATATTTTCAAAACCTATGTCTGACTAATATATATATTTCATAGGTATATAAAACTGACTAATTCAGTATGAAGAGTTCTGAAAAAGTTAGATAGCTTTTTGTACCTTTCCTCACAAAATCACCAGCGAGTATTCCACAGCCGATGAACATAAATCCTAATTTCTCCGCCGTGATTTGTGTCTGGTATCAAATGTATTCCAGGAAGACGCATTGTGTAAGCTAGGTGTCGCCGTCACTGCACCGCGATGTTGTGACTGCTGATTGACTGATGCTGCACACCGAAACTGGCTATTCTTGGAGTTTAGAATTGCGCTTTAATTTCCTGCGTGTTGTTCTATGCTTGATTGCAATCTTTAGATGTAGAAGCTATTGGATACAATTTACTATGTGCGTATTATTTTCTGCTTTTAGATTTTTAGTAGCTACAAAGATACACTTAATATTAGTCTGTCTGTAAATGTGATAAACATTACATTTTAGTACTTAAAATCCCAAAAACCTTTCAAAACAGTGCAGCAACAGAAAAAATGACGGCAAAAAACATCCACTCCACAGCAAATTCAAACTGATAGCCAATCTCAAGTGATTCGCAAAAACGCAAGCAAAAAAATAACTACAGGCTCTCACTAAAATACCACCCAGGAACTCACTGACCGTTCACTTCACGAGTCTTCGGTTCTGTTAATGCCAGTGGACGTGGCAAGGTGTTGTGATTGCTGATTGAGTGGTGCCAAGTCGGTGCTATTTCTGGAGCCGCCCATCTGCGGGGCTCATTGGCTCGTGCCGATCCTGGCTGGCAACCTGGCACGTGATCACACGCCATTATGTAACCTATCGGTACAGTTATGATGAGAAATATGACTGGGATTTGTTTGACAGTTTTTTGATGTAGTTGCAGTATATTTGTTTCGATATTGGCACACGGTTGTACCATTATTAAACATGAAATGTGAATCGATTAAAAGAGGTGAAACAAGGGATTATTATTTGATGAACATGCTTTTAGAATTGTTCATTGGTGGAGCACAAATAACTACGTTCTAGCCTTCTAGAATGAGAGCTTAAAGCTTTTGAAAATATTGCAAATACTGTCAGGTGGACCCGCCTGCTTGCTTGTCAATCTTTTGACATAAAATTAATTAATCAACGTATATAAACAAGTATTAATTATCTCGGAATAATAGGTATTATTATATTAACAGGAGAGTATAGATCTCCTGTCTCACTACGAGCAAAACTCCGTTTCCGTCTTCACGTACAGTTCCTAAAATGGTGTCAATACCATAGCCTCCCTGAAAATAACCACAGTATGCGATATACAAACGGTTAAGCCAAAATGTACCAAAATTTCCTTTTCCCTAAATAATTTTTGTATTCAAAAACCCGTACGGAATCCCGTACTACCGTAACTCGCTCTACACCGCGCTCGCGCTCCGCTCACGGCCCATCGCTTCTGCTAATGGTGATTTGTGTCCCAAGCCTCGTTGACTGTTAACTGATCCTGTACTACATCATTTAGGTGCGTTTCCACATTTATAACTAAGATAACGTCATCTGGATACAAAGAAATTGATGTTGAAAATTCATAATTTTTTATATTTATTCAGTTTAGGCAAGCGGAGGGCAACAAAGTTAATCACTACATAGTATAAAACAAAGTAGCTTTCTCTGTCCCTATATCCCTATGTATGCTTAAATCTTTAAAACTACGCAACGGATTTTGATGCGGTTTTTTTTAATAGATGGAGTGATTGAAGACCGCGGGGGACAGCTAGTATACTATATATTAAAAGCTACCACGGCTTTGGAAGTTCGGCCTTCAACTGAGAAGAACTGGCAAGAGTACACAATGGATAACTGATAAAAAATCCAGCGGTGAAAAAAAAAATGTTTAATTATAAAAAAAAAATATTATAAAAAAATATGATTTACATATTAAGAAATTTGTTTTGAATAAGTCATAATGAGAGAAATATTTTATGGTAGTTTTATTCCCCAGTCTAGGTTGAAGCAAACAAAAATCAAGTAACCGTTTAAATCTCAGTTTAACTTACTACGTAACTTGATAAAACTGGGTTATTTATTCCCCCGTACACAGTAAACATTAATTCCAGAGAATTCCTCTAAATGTCAAACATATAAATCGCACCCGTCCGCCAGAAAAAATATTTCCAAACACTTAATTACTGAGGGATAGGTTTGTATGGAGAAGGATAAAGTTCAAAATTAATAAAAGTAACTTATTACTCTGCAATATTAATGGAATGTAATAAATAATTATATTATAACAATATGTCAATTGTAATGTAAATGCAATAGGCAATAGCAACGGCCAAGCGCGAGTCTGGATGAAATTTGACTACGAGATAGTTTTTAGTCTGGACTTTTTATCCCGTGAATATGTACTTACCATACCTCGGAAACGCGGGTGAAGCCGCTAGGGACAGCTAGTATTTAATAAAACACGTTTTAGATAATAAATTATTCTTTAAATGTTAACTTGTTCTTATTTTTATACTAGCTGTCCCCCGCGGTTTTAGCCGCGTTCCCGTGGGATGTCACATGTATTATACATAAAAACCTTCCTCTTTAATCACTCTCTCTATTAAAAAAAACTCATCAAAATCCGTTGCGTAGTTTTAAAGATTTAAGCATACATAGGGATATAGGGACAGAGAAAGCGACTTTGTTTTATACTATGTAGTGATGTGGCCATATTACTATTGTTTGGTTCGGTTCAAACGATAGAGCCCTGTGACAAAGGGACAGACGAAGTGCAAAACCTTATAATATAATAATAGTATGATACCGTTGGCACCCTTTGGGTAAAGAACCCTGAAAATCAATGTCAAAATAAATATAATTAATGTAAAAAAGTTACATAATATGTTACTGAGAATAATTTGAAGTCGTAGCTCGTAGCCTCGTAGCGTCTACGAAAAATATTAATTGTCATTAAAAAGACTCCCTTCAAAAGGATTAAGAAATATAAAGTTTGTAGTAAGTGTCTGAGATTGGAACTTGACAAATCAGTAATAATAAAAACATGTCTTTGTTTTTCTGTTCTGTGTTCGAAGTAAAATTTTGAAATCTATTCTATGAAACACAATAAAAACTAAAATAGTGAAAATGATGATTGAAAAGTTTTGTAACCTTTGCCTGATACACTACAGTCTGTCAGCGTAATTTTCAACTTCAAAATCGCGCTTACGTCAATTGCCTATGTCCCTTTCTATACCATAGCCTAAGTTTCTGACAAATTTGAGCAAGATCGGTCCAGCAGTTTAACCGACAGACAGAGCACTTTCGAATTTACAATATTGGTATAGTGTGTTACATATATGGAATGTATATAATCTAGGTATCATGAACCTTATAACACGTACTACGTTAATGTTGTAGTAAGCCGAAAGCCGATCAAATGTAACATTTAAAACAACCATTGCCATCCTCATTTAAGCTTCCTAAGCACTTCCCGAATCTACCGCGCAATGAATGGTGTAAAACCGACCAAAGAACTTGGTCATAATTTCTTATTCTAGAAACAATAAACGATTCCACATTATCGTCGCCTCGCCACAAGGATACGACGCGGGGCGGGAAGTGACGACCAAACCAAACACTAAATCAAACAGTTTTAAGGGTACCACATAATTGTATTCATTGCTCTACTTGCATTAAAAAAAAAACCTTACGCCTTAATTAAAGAGGTGTGTTTCAAATGTTTTTTTTTTAAATACTAGACCTTAAGAAAGAAAAAAATGTTATTGTTCTCATAACTATCATTTGGATTACGCCACTAAATTCACCAGCGGCCTCTATCGCAATCTGTCGCATTAATCTGTTTAAAAGACATGACATCAGTGAGCTTTAGCGATAAAAAACTTGAACATTAACGTTGTGCATTTTTACCGTCTTACGAATTTTTGATCAGGTCAAGTGTCCTGACGCGAGTTTTGAATTTTATACCGATCCCAAGAAAAGTGCTCAACGCCGCTAAAGAAGTTTTCACTTCAATAAACTCGTAAGAAAACAATACGACATTATGTTGCCAGCCCTTAATACACAAAAAGGAACAAATTGCGTGCCCTTACGCTTGTCGCGGCTGCGTCGTTTCGACGTCGGAACTAATTGGGCTAATTTATCCGGAATAGCGACGTCACGGGCAAGGATCGAGCGAGGTAGGCGCCTGGGCAACCGCATAGTTCGGATTTCAGCCGCGATCGGTAATTTGTATCTGGGTGTGGGTGGCATTCATTGCCCTTAATTGTAGTGAAAGGTAAACGTGGAAAGAGTTCCTATTTATACTCTCATCTTCTACTCTATCCATTGAAAAACTTTAGAAATTCAAAAAAAAATTCAAAACCATTTATTCAGTTTAGGCCCTCAGAAGGCACTTATGAAGGTCAAATTTAAAGTTACTGAAGCTACTACCGGTTCGGAAGTCAGCCTTCAACTGAGAAGAACCGGCAAGAAACTCAGCAAGGTTACATTCTTTTTTATTTTATTAAATTCTTTTTTATCTATTCTGACTTTTTGGCTATTTTATAACATCAATTTTACATATTTTTATATTTAACAATTACAAAATACTTAATAAAGCTAACATTCAAAAACAAAAAACAAAAAAAAAGAAATAACAAGACTACAAAATAGAAAATGACAATAATTACTTACAACTTAAACAAGAAAATTAGAGGTGCACTGTGCAGAGAGCAGCTATTTCCATACATTTTTATCTTCAATATAATGAACCACCTTGTAATACGCTTTTTCTTTCAAAACTTTCCTAATATAATTTTTAAATTTATGATCAGACATTTTGGTTACTGAAAGCGGTATCTTATTATAAAATCGAACACAATTACCAAGAAATGACTTGTTTACTTTAGTTAGTCTAAAATATGGAACAACTAACTTCTCCCTTTGTCTTGTATTAATATTATGGATATCCAATTTTGACTCAAACATTCCTATGTTTCTACGTATAAACATTATATTTTCATAAATATATAATGAAGGCAATGTCATTATATTTATTTCCCTAAATAAATCTCTTAATGATTCACGGGGACCCATACCGTAAATTGCACGAATTGCTCTTTTTTGTATAATAAATATTGATTCTATATCCGCTGCTGCTCCCCAAAATAAAATACCATAGGACAAGAGGCTATGAAAATATGCAAAATAAACTAATTTGGCTGTCTCAACATTCGTCAATTGTTTAATTTTCCTAACAGCAAATGCAGCCGAACTTAACTTAGCAGCTAGAGTATCAACCTGAGGTCCCCACTGCAATTTATTGTCTAATGTAAGACCCAAAAATACCGTTTTATTAACAAGATCAATATGGCTCCCATCTATTATTATTTGGCTATCTACTTGTGCTACATTCGGTAAAGAAAACCTTAAGCATTTAGTTTTCTTTGAATTTAGTAATAGATTATTTGTAGCAAACCACCCACAGACAATTGACATAGTATGATTAACTTTAGTTAGATCTTTGTCTTTTCTATCAACTTTAAAAATTAATGATGTATCATCAGCAAACAAGACAATATCTGTGAGATCATTTACAACATATGGCAAGTCATTTATATAGACTAAAAACAAAAATGGACCTAAAATTGAACCCTGGGGTACCCCCATTTCGACTAAAGAGCCCTTGGATGTTGTGCCAGTAATCCCTACCTTTTGTTGACGATTTGATAAATAAGATAAAACAAGATCATGAGCAGTTCCACGAATTCCGTAGTAGTCAAGTTTTAGAAGTAGCGTACGGTGGTCAACGCAATCGAAAGCCTTGGATAGATCACAAAAAATGCCAATCGCATCCTGAGAATCCTCCCATGCGCCATAAATGTGTCTCAGCAATGCTGCTGCCGCATCGGATGTAGATCTTCCCTTCGTGAAACCGAACTGATGACCATGCAATATCTTAAGCTTAGAGAACTACTAGTATTCCCTGTAGCGGTTCCCAAGCTATAATGTATGCCGGATTTATAACATATGTCTTAACTAATGTTCTTTTCAAATGTTGAAAGTATTTTTCAAGCGTTCACGATCGCACTCACTTTTTAAAATATTTGTATACAATAGATACCGTCTTATATTACATACGTTGCCGCGGGAACTAATGTTTTCCCGGAAACAAAACATAGCCCAGGTAACATGAAAGGTGTCTCTGTGAAATAATTTTCATAATCAGATCAATAGTTCCAGAGATTACCTACACTATATTTTTATGTTTATTGTAATTATTAAATAAATAAATATCCTGGGACATTATTTACACACGGCCATCTGAACCCAAATTAAGCAGAGCTTGTACTATGGAAACCAGATAACTGATATACAACATTTACTGCTTTTTTTTCTAAATAGATAATTACACACATACAGAGAACAAACAGATGTGTTTATACACACAAATGTTTGTCCTGGGTGGGAATCGAACCCGCGACTTTCAGTTTGGCAGTCAAAGCGCTAACCACCAAGCCAACTGGCCTTTCATTATATTATAATTGCAGATTAGCTCTTCTATTATAGAAAATATTTTATAAGTCTTATCAAGGGAAGTATATCCGAGGTTCGATTGATGTAATGTATCAAAAACAGCATTTAAATAATTCTGTTCTCAATGTATCGCCATCGAGAGCACATGTTTATGATATCAAACGTTTATACGCAATTGCCTTATGAGAACAATTTAGCTTTACATAAACACATCCAAATGGCTGCCGACTTGATGCACTAGTTTTCGTTCTCTGGCCTTACTCTCTTTTATTATTGCATATTTCTTAACACGTGTTTAGTGTCTTTATTTAAATAAGCAAAAAAGTGGTAGGTGTCTTAACAGACAGCAAAACTTGCTTAGTTTCGAATCAGATGGCAATCAATGAGGTAGATTTATTATGTTTTTATGTATTACTAGTTTTCATCCCGTGGTTTCACTCGCGTTAGTGAGGGATTAAATGGATCCCAGGATTATAACATAGCCTGTATCACGAATCACTATCAAATATTGAAAGATTTTTTCGGTGCACAGGTTTCAGACATTACCCTCTATATATAAAGAAACTTACAAAATCGGCTCTCACTCTTTCTCTCTTTCTCTCCTTAGAATATTAGTATCTATAAATTGTAATTTTATTAAGAATCATGTTTCCGTTGGCGTATCATTAATAAAAATATGTAGCTACTAAATCGGGTATGCTAATTTATTTTTCAGGCATAATGTAGATAAATGGCTCTTATGAACATTCATTAAAAAAATATATATCAATCAGTAATATAAAAATATCGATTGGGTTGTTATACACGGTAAAAGGTACCAACCAATCATACTCTGTTAATTCTACTTCATTCAAAGATTACCTTCCAAAAATACAATTTTATAAAATTCAAACGGTTTCCGTTGCTCTCAACACGTAATAATAAGTCGAAACATATCAAACAAACAGACAGACTCGTCCGCGTCCGCGCACGATAGTGATACTTCAAAGCACTCGCAACTGCCGGCGCTTATTACAAACACGTTCGAAATTAAAATATTACGATAATAAACAAACGACTGTTGCGCTCATCGTTTATTTTGTTTAGCAAGTTATATCGCGCTGTGCCGAAGACGCGGCCAGTTTACACCGAACAATACATTTAGGGACGCACTAGGCTTTGTGAGCAATGTTACCAGCCGGAAAAAATCTTTGGTAATTTTTTATACATTTTTAAGGTCATTTAATAATGCTTTCTCGTGAATGTAAATTAAATTGAAAACCACCAATCGTAAGTGGTCACCGCCGCCTATGGACATTTGCAACACCAGGGGCATCGCAAATGCGTTGTCGACCCTGAGACGTGAAGTTGTTAAGTCTCATGTGCCTGTAATTTCACCGGCTCTTACATTTCTAACACAGTAATACAAGTGCACTACTGTTTCACGGCGGAAATGGGTAAGCTACCTCGGACGAACTCTGCACTAAAAGCTCTACTCTTAATATTCAGAATTAAAGTACGATTCTAGACTACCAAAGAACAGACTTTTAAACTACAGTACGAATCAAAACTATCCATGAATACAACTCTTACATCAAACCGTAATCGTGTTAACCGCATATGTTCGATAATAATAGATAATATTCCCAGCGCTTCAAATATTCCAAACGGCACTTTAAAAACAAACAATGTTCATTAATAAATATTCTAGCCTGTTTTTGAGCGCAATAATCGAACAAAAATACAAATATTTAAAATATTTGTTTAAATACCGCATCGTAATTTCAAATTGCGTTTGACGGTTGACAGTAATGTAACTAAACATTAACAGAGGTGAACCATTTTGTGTTGAAACTTGTGCTTTATGCTAATAATAATTTTGTTACATCAATATCATCGTAATCATCAGCCTATAGACTATTTGCCGGATATATAACATACTTCTTTGTATCACTTTGTAAAGTAGAGAATTTATAGGTCCGTTTTGACAGCAATAGAAAAATTAACCCTATGTAGTTGTGATAAGGATCATCAACATACAGTTAACCATTGACCCATGACCTGTTGAACCATATCTCAAAAGACTTAATGACGGCTCTCTTAGATCTCCATAACATTAAAACCGGGTATTCTTCGAATATACATATGAGGCCTAAATATCATGAAGTATTCCAAAGTAGGTCTTAATTTGATCAATCATTTGACTCGAACTGTACTCACTCTAATAAGTGCTACAAAAAATATATATTTATTGATTTCTTACTATAAATAAAGTTATGAAATATTATTAATTCAGTTGGTGTTGCCTGAAAGTTTAATTAAATCATTGTGTGAGTGAGAGACCTTTATCAGCTAACTTCAGGGTGTCGGTTTTTCATGACGGTGTGCGCGCGCATCGTAAAAATTTACTCTCATATTTTTTCCCGAACACGCCAAAAGAAGCATAGCTTCTAAAGAATTTACCCGTATTATTACTAGATAATAATATAGTTAGCAAAATATTGGTCTGTATATCAGTTAGTCAGATAAAAACAACCATTCTGTGCCATACCGACAGATTCATATTAATAAGCCGATAATTCATAATAAATACACAAAATAGGCGCTAAGTATAAACTAAACGTTGCCGAAAATAATATGATTCTCGGTAAATCATAAGCGGTGGGACGAGACTGTTAAATCTAAATCTGCTGTGACCAAGGCGGCTATTAACAAAACCACGCGAAACACGAGCGAAAGAAAATGTCCTATCATAAATTAACAAATTAATGCGCTACAACGTGTGTTTAGTTATTAATCTGTTATAATGTCAAGCTCGTTATTATATTAGTAAAGATTTCATGTAACTTCCCTAGAGTCGTCAAACCTGATGGTCACCGTCACCTATGGACATTTGCAACACCAGGGGCATCGCCAACGCGATGTCGTCTCTGAGATGTGCCTTAATTTCACAGGCCCTTACCATAGAATAAATATACAAAATATACCTTTCTAAGAAGAAGCACAGTAATATAAGTGCACTACTGCTTCACAATGGAAATGGATGATGGTAGTACTTCCCGGGTCAAACTATGAGCTCTACTACTCAGAAAATCTTAAAAAGGAAAGTCTATTAGTGAAATATAAGTAATTATTTATTCATAATGATACTATCTTGATGTTTATCGATACTATTTATTAATTAATAACTACACATTTTTCAGTCGATTTTGATAATAGCCGCCGACCGCAAACGCCACCGTACGTCGTATTATGAATTATGCCTCAATTGTTTGTTTTCCTTACGAGCGTTCGTAATCCGGTGTTTTTTTGTTTCTTTTTTTTTCAGGGCACTCGAAATAGATGGTTTGTTTTGTAAGGCGTGAGAATTTGAAAGGGCACGTCGGCGGTGGATTATACATTGATATTTCATAGGTGGTCTTATTAAAATATTACAAGTGTTTGTTTAGATTTTAAATTATAATTTAGCCATATTGTTGAGAATGTCGGGAGTTCTAGTGGGCCGGAAAACAGGCAGATACTCCACCTGATGGTTAGTGGTCATCGCTGCTTATGAACATTGGCAACACTAGGAGCATCGCCAATGCGTTGTCGTCCTTTAGACGTGAAGTTGTTACCTCGCCCTGTAATATCTCCGGCCCCCTAAACATTATAACCGAAAAACAATAGTACAATTACACTACTCCTTCACCGCGGCAATGGGTAAGGTGATTGTACTTCCTCGGACGAACTCTGCATTAAGATCTCTACTTCTATTAGTTTAAAGAGTGTCTACCTACACATTTATTTCTAACTTACCTACGGCACTTATGCATAGCAACCCCATGTATACAAAATAGCTGGCTATAAGAAATATATATCATACGAGTTGTTCCCCGCGTTTCCGAGGTATGTAACATTTTTCCGGCACAAAAAGTATCCTATGTTACTTCTAATACCTCCAAAAACATGTGTACAAGTTTCAAGATGAACGGTTAAATAGTTTTTGCGTGAAAGCGTAACAAACAAACTTACATTCATATTTATAATTTTAGTAGGGAAGTATTGATTACTTGAGAAGTGTAGCAACTGCTTTCTTGTTTATGAAACACACAAAAATCAAGTTTCACATAGATATTATTGGTATTATATATTATGAAAGAAAAATAATTGCTTTATATTCATAAATAATGTATTATTTATTAAGAATGTTACTAAATATGGATTTTTGTTGAAAAATTTACTATTTTCCTAAGGTTCCTTTAAAGTTCCTTTTAGCACCCTCTAGGAAGTCTTAATGCTCTGGCTTGCAGATAAAGATTGTATTAGTTAAATAAGAGGGCTGTGCAAAACCTAGAAGACAATCAAATACAACCGACGTTGTCCGAGTAAGGGTGTAAGAGCCATCAGAGACTAACCTTCGTGCCTTCCAATAAAAAAAAAAACAAATGCATTCCACGGACAGCTTTTAACTTGAGTGTGACCAGCTAGGCGGGTAACTAAAATTAGCCTACCACCACAAACCACATAAAGATCACTGTAGGATACAAACCCACGACTTTAAGGCTATCATGGGTGTAAGTATCTATGTACGTAGAAAAAAAGTTGTATATGTAGTATATCTTACTAGACTAACTTATATATCATTATTTGTTTTCCTATTACCCTAGGTTGCCTGGAAAAATGGTTTTAGGCCGCCTAAATTGTTTGCACTTATAATGTTTGTATAATACTTTTTATTTCATTTTCTTTGTATGTGGTGTGAACAATAAAGCATATTTGTGTTGTTTTGTATATCAGTTATCTGGTTTCCATAGTACAAGCTCTGCTTGGTTTGGGATCAGATGACCGTGTGTAAAGAAAGTCCCAGAATATTTATTATTATTATTATTTATTTAAACTATGACGAAAATAATTACATAAGCCAAATGCAAAATCCCTTGAAATTCCAAATTTAGGAAGTGCAGGTAAAAAGGGTATAGACATATGTCAAAGTTATCTTTCAGAATGTCTGACAAAACTATTCTGAGAGACTATTGCACAAGAAATTGCTCAACGACACTTTAACGACAGCCCTAACAAATAGGGTTGTAAAACAAAATATTAGATAAGATAATATCCACGTGTTGGCAGCTGTCGATAGTCTGCAATATGTTATATTTTTTATAATGCCCTTCAATAATTTACAGTTAAAAACGTCATCCATTAATTTTGCAAAAAGGTTGACTAGAGTGTTAGTGATCTTTTTCAGTCCTACCTGTGTTTATCACATGTTTTCGTTTTTTGTCTTTTTGCTAGAATTTAACATATTTATACTTAGAGTACTATAGGATTTTCATTGCTTATGCATCACTACATAGTATAAAACAAAGTCGCTTCCCGCTGTCTGTCTGTCCCTATGTATGCTCTGATCTTTAAAACTACGCAATGAATTTTGCGTTTTTTTTAATAGATAGAGTGATTCAAGAAGAAGGTTTATATGTATAATACATGCATAATATAGTAGGCAAAAGGCGAACTGAGCGCGTTATACAGTTCGCCCAGTAGAGAGTAGAGTAGACGTTACAGTGTTCCGGAACGCGGGTGAAACCACGGGGGGGAGCTAGCTCTTCTATAACAATATGTATACAGAGATTTATTAAGCTTTCGTTTTAAATTACAGAGATGTGCGATTTTTGCGCTTTTGCCATAGCTTTGTTTTAATGTATCACGTCACAGTTTTTTTTTATTTGCATATTGGACCTGAATAAGAATTAAGCACTGATTAAGAACGAAAAGTATGATTAAATGTAAGATGCGCAGATCGGCTTAGCATGGCTTTAAAGCCGTTATTTCTATGTTTTTATGTATGACTGAAAATCCAGATTTTAGAAGTATTGTCCTGGGAATATTTAACGCATATGAAATTTTTGGCAGTAACATGAGTCTTCATGTTTTAGGTCCCGCATTGATTATTTCCCAAAAAATCTAGGCGGCTACATCGAGGAGTATGGTAAGCAGTTCTATTAAGGTTTTGAAGAGATTAAAAGAAGGTATCCAGACTGCTGGTAACTTTAGATAATGGCGGACTATTTGCTTGATGAAATATAGAGATGAATTAAAAATAAATTTATAAAATCATACAAAAATCATATTTAACACTAAACATACCATAACCGGGTCAAATGACCCATTTTGAACGTTGCATTGAAAATGCACGTATCATCTTATTGCTTTTAAACATTTGACTTCATGACTTTTTCTTACTAATTAATATAGAGTTATACTATTTATTTCCCTTCCTAACAACCATATTTCATACATTCAAGCAGGAAACATAAAGTCACATTTGACCCGCTATGGTAGAAATAGGTACCTAGTAAGTGTTGGTATGATTAGTGTTAAAAAAAACTAACGTTATTACAATTAGTTTCAATATGTATACTGTTTTTTACTTTTTATTTTATTAACCATAGATTTAAAACATAGAAAAATATTCTCATATTATACTCGTTTATTTTATTTTTGTTATGTAGGTGGATACCAATGTATCCAAACACTTTATCATCTTAAAGTCATAAATGTGACGTGGTATTTATTTTATGAATAACACTTTATATTGCTTTAAAGGCAATTACAACAAATATCCACAGCATAACGAAAAAACTTAAAAAAATAATAATTTTGTGGCTACGATCGATTCGAATTATTGATTTATTTTAGGAACCCGCAATTTATGTATCATCACTACATAGTATAAAACAAAGTCGCTTTCTCTGACCCTATATCCCTATGTATGCCTAAATCTTTAAAACTACGCAACGGATTTAGATGCGATTTTTTTTAATAGATAGAGTCATTGAAGAGGAACGTTTTTTATGTATAATACATGTGACATCCCACGGGAACGCAGGGGACAGCTAGTTAATAATAAAAGGATGTTCTTTACACATCCATCTGATCCCAAGCTAACCAAATCTGGTACTATGGACACCAGTTATGTAACAGCAAAATAACATTTTCTACTTATTTCTTCCAAATAGTACATACTATACACAGAATAAACCGACATTTTCACTCGCACAAATGTTTGTCCCGGGTGGGAATCAAACCTGTGGCGTGGCAGTCAGGGTATCTTACCACTAAGCCAACTGGCTCGTCTCGTTGTATTTCATGAATCATGTGATTTATGGGAATATTTTGGGATTCGACGTAGGTACAAATATTCAAGTGCGGGTGGCCCACTCGAACAATGACGAGACAGTTGTGAATTATTACACGGATAAATCCGAAATACATCTCAATAAATTAATACTTGTTATTTAAAAGTAAAAATAACACTAAGTACTACAGATTGTTATTTGGTAGGTGCGATTCCCATCCAGGAAAAAAATTGTAACATGTCTGTTTGTTCTGTGTCTGTATGTAAGTATGTATTTAGAAGAAAGTAGTAAATGTTAACAGTCCTTAGTTTGGGATTATTTGTTTATTTAAAACACTGTCGCGATGAGGTTCGGATAGTCTTGTGACTATTATTACCGGGAGACTAAATAATCAGAGAGATGTTTTCACTCTAAATTACTTTAATTTGACATTATGTTTACCAGATATTAGTGTCAAAAAATATACTTCATAAAACAAATGGTTAAAGAGGTGCGAGACAATTACATAAAACATAGAAAATTTGAAATTACAGTCAAAATGTCAAATATGCAAATTGTAGAATAACTTTTAGCCTTCTGGGCACATTACAAACGGGTGGCGACTTAAACCCGATATGTCACATATAATATCGTTTAGGAAATATGTTACAAAATGAAACCCTATTGAACATTGACAATTTTTTTAGTATACATTTTTCAATGTAATAAATTTAATTTGTAATTGTACATAATAGATAAAATATATTGACTTTTTATTTATTTGCTTTATGTTTCATACTATAAGTAATTTTTTCATGTTATTTTTGTCATACTTAGTCGATTATTACATACAACATAATTCCAACCCTGAAAAGTTTAATACGTTCTTTTTTTTTTTATACCACATGGGCCGACAAACAAGCGAACGGTCCACCCGATGGTAAGTGATTACCGCCGCCTATGGACATTTGCAACACTAAGGGAATCGCCAATGCGTTGTCGACCCTGAGACGTGAAGTTGTTAAGTCTCATGTGCCTGTAATTTGATTTTCACACAGGACTAACATTTGTGTGCATAAAAATGCCTGTTTGTTGTGTGCCTGGGTGTGAAACAATGTATTTAGGAAAACAAATAATATAGGTATATATTATATATATTCTGAAATATTCTAATAATTATATTTTATTTATATTTATTATATTCTGGTTTCCATAGTACAAGCTCTGCTTAGTTTGAATTTAGATTGCCGTGTGTAACGAATGTCAAACATTATCAAAACACACTCATAAGAAGATACAAGCTAATAATTAGGGATCATATCATTAGTTTTATTTTTCGTTAAAACAAACCTTCAACTGAACAAGCAAACAAATTTACCAACTCATGGTAATTAGTAAAAGTTAAAATAACATCAATAGAAGTTTAAAGAGTGTAGTCAAGTGGGCACGTTGATATTTTTTCCATGTCCGCCAGGCGGCTAATTACCACAAAAAATGTCGGCCACCCCTGTTGGCTCATTAATCTACATTGACATATTTTGTACCACACTCGCCTCTCTGTTGTTTTTATGATATTTTAAACGTATTTCATACATTCGTTTGCTAGTACACTACCCTCCAGCCTATGATCGTTTTATATTTCGAATTACAAATAACATCTCTGGAGTCACCATAGAGGCTTAATCACTTATCGTTTTTTTATAGCTAGCCAACCTTTTTAGTTTCTTCTCTCACTATAAATAATAAAATTATATAGACCACAGACAATAAACTATGGTATTTATTACATTGCTGTCTTTCTGTGGTGTATATACATATTGAATTGAGATCAACGATAGAAATATTTTTTTAGAAAACATACTGGAAATTTATTTTTAATATATTCATAAAAAAACGATATTGGACACAAAGATGCAAACAATTAAGCCTAAATTGAAATAGACAATGATTCCTCCAGATGCCTAGTCATGTGTGTTTTTATTAGATTTTATGAATCTCAAAAGCACTATACGCCATGTTCGGCCGTCAATCGTCAGTTCGGGCGACGTATGCGCTCGCGCACCTATACCCGACGACGGATAGATGAATGAACGCTATCAGAGAAGCGCGAAGTGAACGCGCGGAATCCGCGTGACACATACCGATGCTTGTGAATTAGCTAGGTACGTTTCATATAGACCTATTTAAAGGCATGCAACCCTTAAAATAGTCTGTTGAAAAGTTAATCTGCTCGAAGGAGTTGAGAATGATGAGCATCGGCGTCTGTGTTTAATATAATTAAACGATTGTGTTGAGATATGGACAATGGATATTATTGTGTCGTTTTGCTAATGTTTAGCGCGCGATTTATAATATTTTGGAATGTTTGTGAATATATTCCAAAATATAATTTAAATAATATGTATCATGTAATATAATGGATTATAAAAAATTATTAAAAATACCGTGATGCGAACTTAACTTTTACTTAACTAATCACACTCGAAGATTTATAAAAGCAATGTTTTTATATTTTAGTAAATTAAAATGGTTTAAAACAAAAGGGTCAGGTATGACGATATATATTATCTGTCCCCGAATTGAATAATAAAAAAATGTATTACTTACCCCAACTTAGCACACTTCATAAACGAACATAGGTTTTTTTGGGGGTTTCTTTCACTACCTAAGTATCTCTTAAGATATTACTAAAACATACCTTCACATTTTCCTCTTTTAATTCTTCTTTAAGTTATACTATAATAGGACACAAGACGTACGAAACGGTGACCACTACTTGATACAAATACATTATTAAGCTCATTAACAAATTGCGAAATAGAATTAAATATGGCAGACAGATGGTAAGATATTCTTCATCGAAAATGGTCTACGTGAACATTTGTCGCGGTGCGGTGTCAGTCGCAAAAGATGAGTTCGCATCAGATATAACACTAGGATCAATCACTGACCGTCCAGCTGCCGCGGCTGTTGCCACTCGCCCCGCCACTCTTGTCCCTCCATCACATTTCCTCACCGACGGCCGATTATTTTTTCAACGCGACACAATAAATCAGTTTTCTGTGCGTTAATCAAGTTATGCAGCGCGCGCGCAGACGGCGGCGCGAGGAGAATGCTTCTGTCGTCGGCGTACGTCGGCGAGCAGCGAGCACGCCCTAACCCGCCCACCGCCCAATCGTGGCAGCTTTTATTCTCCTCTCGGGAACCGCTTTATTTATCTTCATGTGAATTATGTACTGCACTGTTTGTTGGTTTGAATTTACCTGTGTTCGGTTGGTCTGGTGAGTGTAGGTGAATGTTTCCCACCGATGAAATACATTTTGATTTAATTCAACAAATATGTACCTATTGTACATATTATTGTTGTGTCGCCCACGTGTGCGGCTGTTTCATGTTGAACCGACATTTGAATATTGTATGTAATTGTCTACCTCACCCTCGGTAGCTGCAGGTTTTCTTTCACTGCCTACGTTTCCTTTGATGCTTTATAATTTCTATTTACATTTTTATTGCATGTATTCTATACTAGCTTTCGTTCTGTGGTTTCACCCGCGTTATGACGGATGAATATGTTTTGTAAGCCAATGGTAGCATAAATCCTTCTTCTAGATACAATATTATATCTCACCAAATTGTATAAAGATTCGTTCAGATCTTTAGTCGTAAAAACATAACAAATTGACGTAATTTTGAATTTATAATATTATACTGTGCAATTCATTATCCTCCAGAGAATAATTCACATTTATCAACTATAACACCCAATAAATATTCAGAACCGATCCAAATGAATGTATGTAGATAATTAACTGTATCGATATTGCTGTCAAAAATTACATCTATCCAAAGATTTCGGATCGTGATGGGATATTATTATAGACCGCAAATAAAACAGATATCCATATTCACTAATAAGTGTGACAAAAATAAAGAATACCTTCTACAATTTTATAAATGCGAAATTTTTCCAATTGGATCTATGGATCATTGTTGCTCTTTCACGCAGAAACTACTGATCGGATTTGGATGAAACTTGGCATAATAAATAGTTTATAATCTAGATTAACATATACAGATACTTTTTATCTCGGGAAAATGTTAATCCCTCGGAAACGCAGGTGAGACCGCGGGGTACAGCTAGTACGTACATATTTAACGATATAAATGCAGTACCTAGCTAGAAAGAATGCACATGAGATATTATTATAAACAAACATAAACTATCGTTAAAACGAACAGGTATTCGGCTGATCCTGCATTTTATTGCCAATAAAATGTAAATAAGTAAAATAGAGCTTTCCAGACAAAACAACACAAAAAATTGCAGTGAGAAAAAGAGCATCTGGATTTTGTAATCCATAAAATTTTCAGCAGTATTGGCTTGCCAGCACTGCTATTTACTTCACCTGAAATTGAGGCCGATCTAAAAAGCGCACTAACTATCAATCAGCTAGATAAGTAGATGATTAAATTGACAAGATCGCATCAGTATGACCGCGTTTTGCCAAGTCAGTACAGCATGGGGTACTTCATGAAGGGTGTGAGGAGAACTTTGCAGGGTCGGCAACGCGCGAGTGATACCCATGGTGTCCATCCATTTACAAACTCAATCATTGAAGTTGAAGGAATACGACGATATTACACCCTACAGAACAAACAGACACCTGACATGATGACAAACTGACAGACAACATGAATGTTCATGCACACAAATATTTGTCATGAGTGATAATAGAACCCACGACCAGCGGCAGTGAGGGTCTCTAACCACCAAGCCAACAGGCCTGTGAAACCTGTCCAATCACATTTACTAAAGTCAAAAGGATAGTCAATACAGAACAAACAGACAAGTTCACGCACACATAGGTTTGTCCAGGTAAGCAATCGAACCTACACCCTGTGGAATAGCAGTAAAAGTACCTAACTGCTGAACCAATAACCTCGTGAACAGTATTCAAGTGCTCAGTGTATATCCAAGAAGTGAACTCATCAATCGGCGCGGCCTAAACAAATATTAGTAACATTCAACTGCAGCCACTGATTCACAGGTACAAATCTATATTGTAAACAATACAGTCATACTGCTCGTGTTATTAAACCACCTATATACCTTTTCAGAACATTTGTCTATACAACTATATACATCTATAGCATCTGTCTATAATTACCTATGTTTATTTTTTTTGTCAAATTTTGTGTCGGTAATATTACTAAAATTATATTTGGTATCTCTATATCTGTATGACTTTTAACAACTCCGTAACGATTTGATCAGGGCCTTCTCTTCCATTGGGCACTCTGGGCAAGTGCCCAGGGCCCCGCGATCCATGGGCCCCTCTAGTTCTTGTCACAATACTAATCGATAACCGATGTTATGGAAGGAATGGAAGCCGTTGGAAGGCAGAGGTTACACAGTATGTATGCAATCTGTATCGTGACGGATCGGATCGGTGTGTCGCGCTCTTAGTGCTCTCATAGTCTTAGGGGCCCCGTTATAGTGCCCAGGGCCTCCAATAGTTTAAAGACGGCCCTGGATTGATCGATCTTGAGGTATACACCTTACCAACTTTCATCAAGATCTATATTTATTTATATATCTATATCTAGTCAGGATATACCTAGATGTAGGAATGTTGGGCTATATATGATATCGATAAACGTGGGTGAAACCGCAGGGTACAGCAAGGCTCTATGTACATAGCATCATGAATATAGAAGGTGGTATTTAAGTGAAATATTAATATTATAAAAATATAAATAAATAAATATCCTGAGACATTCTTTACACTCGGCCATCTGGTCCCAAACTAAGCAGAGCTTGTACTATGGAAACCAGATAACTGATATACTACATATACTAGGTTTTTTTTACATACATACATACTTATATAGTTATTTACACCCAGGCACAGAACAAACAGACATGTTAATGCACATAAATGTTTGTCCTAGGTGGGAATCGAACCCGCGACCTTCGGTTTGGCAGTCAGAGTCGCTAACCACCAAGCCAACTGGCCTCTCGAATATGGACCTACTAGGTGTCCCCCGCGGTTTTATCCGCGTTCCCGAGGGATGTCACGTCTTCTCTGAATAAAAAAATATTCCAGGCTATTTCCCTATCTATGTGCCAATTTGCATCTATATCCGTTCCGTAGTTTTTGCGAGAAAGAGTAACAAACATCCATATATATACAAAGTTTCGAATTTATAATATTATTAGGATTTTGACAGGCCAGTTGGCTTGGTGGTTAGCGCTCTGACTGCCAAACCGAAAGTCGCGGATTCGGTTCCCACCCGGGACAAACATTTGTGTGCATGAACATGTCTGTTTGTTCTGTGTCTGGGTGTAAATATCTATATAAGTATGTATTTAGAAAAAAAGGTATTATATGTAGTATATCAGTTATCTGGTTTCCATAGTACAAGCTCTGCTTAGTTTGGGACCAGATGGCCGTGTGTAAAGAATGTCCCAGGTCCCAGGATTTATTTTTGACAGTCATAGGTGTAATTTATATTAAAGGTATTAATCGCAGATGTCTTAATTTTACACCCTTACGCGCGTACAATCTCTTTCTAGGTATTAGGTAGACATTCCGAAGCACTTAGCTTAGGTTACAGTCACTACATAGCATACCTACGTGTTTATATTTAGTACTTTCGAATAAAGATTATACAAAAAACAAATATCTAGTAACTAATTCCGTTGGATCTCCTTCAGTATCAAGTCAAACATGGAAACAACAGGAAATCGACACGTGTTTCGTTTCTAAACGAAGCATCTTCAGGACGTTAATGTTACGTAACCTTGTTTGGGACTTGACAGAGAATGAGATCCAGCGGAATTAGTTACTAGATATTTGATTTTAGTACAGGGTGCGCCAGAGAAACTTACTTATTTGAAAGGTCAATAAAAAAAAAGTACTTCAGTTATTGTTTTAAAAATTTTTTTATTTGAGAATACAATATCCCAATTTTTTTTTATGCAGTCTTAAAAATGACATCGGATAAATGGCGACCCCCATTGCGCATACACTGATGAAGTCGATTTTTGAAATTCGTATCCACTCTTCGCAGCATATCAATCGGTATGTTGGCAATGGCGTCGCGAATGTTGTTCTTGAGGTGTGCTATGGTCCGTGGTCGATCGACATAAACCAGGGATTTCAAATAACCCCATAAAAAGAAATCGCATGGAGTCAAATCTGGAGAGCGTGCCGGCCATTGGAGATCGCCTCTGAGAGAGATGAGGCGGTCGGGGAAATGTTGTCGCAACAAATTCATTGAGTCTCGTGCTGTCTGTATAATCTTATAATGAATTTTCGCAAGACCACGCCTGGGTCAATTTATACTTTGATATTATTAAAAAATATATATGAAGCTAGTGTTTTGGCGTTAACGTTGGCAATTGCAAGTTGTATTAGAATCAATTCCTTTATCTAATAAACATTCATCAAGACATATTGTCCTTGTGAAACAAAACAAACAAATTATTTAAAAATAAGTGGTTGTTTTGGTTTCTGTATAGAATGATTTAGTAACGTGTTTAAAAATGTTCGCTATCATAAACATTTGAGTGTTTTATTGTGATACTTTATAAAGTAGGTACTAATTGACAGGAAAGTATTGTTGATAACACTCATTTTATATCTGTTAATCCCTCTTGTTTTTTGCATTTAAGTTTTTTTGTTTCTGTTGTCCCTATATTATATAGGTAATAGCTGTCCCCCGCGGTTTCACCCCCGTTCCCGAGGGATGTAATATTTCCCGGCACAAATAGTATCCTATGTTACTTCTAATACCTCCAAGAATATGTGTACAAAGTTTCATGATGATCGGTTAAGTAGTTTTCGCGTGAAACCGTAACAAACAAACTTACATTCACATTTATAATATTAGCACGGTTTTTTTTGCATGCGGTCGTCACCTGTGAACGTGCCATCACTAAAGATTTTGGTTTGTGTAACTTTATTTTTAAATATGTTTAGTGTGTGTTACATTGATGATCTAAATAATATATCTAAATAATAGATCTAAATAATAGATCTAAATAAATCTGAATATCAGCAGGGTAAATGAGCCCTGAAGGTGTGCGTAGAGGTTACAGTAATACACCAACCATTCATACACCAAAGTTATGATAGCAGTGAACCTGTATGTTATATGTAAGTCACTGTGATTACGTCTATATAAGTATGGTAGAACTGATAACTAACAAGGAAGAAAGGTTCTCGAGTGGCGACCACGCACATCAAAGCGCTTTACCGGCGACATGGTCAGAATCGCTGAAAGCTGCTGGATACAGGCGGCTCAGGACCCCTTGAGGTGGAAATCCATGGGGGAAGCCTATGCTCAGCAGTCGATATCCCTGGTCTTACATGATGGAGTATAGTAGCAGTAGAACTAGCCCGCAAGTGGCTTGGGTCGAAGAAATAATATCAAATTTCAAATTATACCAGACTGATACATAAGTCGGTATCCTGGATATTTTACATACAACCTACAACCAAAGTAGAGCATGTAAGTAATATGGTAACTAGATAAGACAAAATATAACATTTTCGCGCCTATCAACCCTGAAGAGGTAGACAGAAGTCTGTACGGAGACCAACATTTCAACGAAGATTTTTCAAGTCACTACTATAAACTTTTGTGTAGACTATAACTTAACATTCATCTCTAGCATTAGAATTGAACACATTACCAATCTTGTAACTACTATCTACTTTTAATAATAAAGGTTCTTATAGTAAATAGATATTTACACCCAGACACTGCTGGTTAACATCTATGTTATTTAGGTACACTTTTCTTGTAGTTTTCGTGTCCATTCGTGTTTTGATTCATCCTGTGTACTGCCACGGTGTAGAAAAAAAAATTCAAAATCATTTATTCAGTTTAGGCCCTCGGAGGGCACTTATGAAGGTCAAATTTGAAGTTACTGAAGCTACAGTAATGTTAAATTCATCATTATATTAGTTTATTCCTCCGAATATCTTTATAAAATACCTAAAGAATTTTAGAAACTAATCGAGATCTAAGCTTGATAGATATTTCACGGAACCCTAGGATATTACAATAAAAATAAATCGTTTTTATTTAGCGCACCCATATCTCATAGAGTATATTAAAGTTTCAAATAAAAAGTAAAAGCTACATGTATTTGACACGGACAAAATATATTTTGAACCACCAATTTATTTTTATGATCTATATTTTCATAAAGTTGTCGAATGACATCCGACTGTAACATAACAACATAATATTAAAAAAACTCTTGTATTTATTTATCGACAATTACTTATTCATTTTAAAAAACATCCAACATTTTCAGACAAAAGAATTTTTGTATTGGGCGTGACTTAGATCACTCGCACTCGCTCTTACCTACCGCCTTTTACATGAGTGAATGGGACGGGAATAGTCAAGGCGGAGCATCGACGTGTCCGTGAGGGAATCAGCCCACACACCGACTTCGAAGAAAAGCTCCGGGGAAAAGAAAAAATAAAACAAATCACCGGTTAATAGATTGTTTAATGTTATACGTGTGCTTGAATTGAATGCAAAAATATATATCTGGATGTTGCACTGGGTCATTTATCACATCAGGAAGGTTGTTTTTTTTAATCCACTGCAAAAATCAGTGAATAGAAAATAAACATTTCCATCCAATGTTACTTTGGAAGCTTTAATTTTTCTTTTTTATTTATGCAAATAGCTGCAACCGGGGCTTACAAGTTCATGTAAGAAACATAAGGTGGACTAATACTTCTTTTTTTTTGGGTTCTGTACCCAAGGAGTGCCATCGAAACCCTATTACTAAGGGTCCGCTGTCCGTCCGTCCGCCCTCTGCCAAAGAGCAGAATCTTTTGAGCCCCAATAGGACACTTGAAATTATCCTTATGTGTAGGTCTGTATACCACCACAGCCGCTATACCAACATATTAAAATTAAAAATGTAAAAAAACTAAAAGGAAATCACACAAGAAACGTGTTTGTTAAATATAGCACCTACTGTGGACCGTACCTAACCTTTGTGTGCGACTGCGACTCGCATTTGGCCTCTTTTATAGGAACTTACCTATCTACTTAGGTACCTATATATTTACGCTATCTATGACCCATATAAAGAAGTTATAACTCTACCATTTGCTCGTAATCATAGTGTCACGTAATTTCCTTTTATTACAATGTCGTGTCATTGAATCGGGGATCCAATACGCAGTAATTCCTAGTTTTTCAAACTAGCAACACCGTAAATAATTTCATTCAAATTTTCTTTTGTTCATAATTGTAGACTTAATCTTACCACGAAGACAATTCAAAGACCTTAACAATTATCACTTCGTTAAGTGGAACGTAGGTAGGTACCTACATAGCTACAATAGGGTATTACACCTTTTTTAGAAAACTGTTTTAAATTAATCCTTAGATCGTAATGAACCAGTAGAATTTTTATTTCAGTTTTATAAAACCGAAAAATGCCTAAAAAACTATTTTTTATTTTTGATTTTGAATTCGCGCCATGCTGCCATATTAACCGCCATGCTGTTTCGGCTCGTGGTGTCACTTCGTTAGTAAACAATACAATTACTAAAGACCAAGTAACACGATTTGTGAAAACAATGAGTTATAATGTTTATCATTGGTGTCTTGTGCCTGAATGCAATAATACAAGTGTAAAAACACCACACAAATTATAGATACAAGTGCCAAGTGATATTAAAATGAGAAACACATTTTGCCACCATCAATGTATTTATCATTGGTAGATTTGTACTTTCTGCTTTCACAAAACCGTCTTCCATGGTGCGATTTTAATAAAATAAAGGATAAAAGTCCACAAACGTGATAATACCTTGTGAAATTTCAAAATAACACAAAGCACAACAAAGATCCAGATTGTTTACTAACGGAGTGAAGTCACGTCGGAATCCAATATGGCGGATGGCGTTTCAAACATTTAACAAACAGATTAAAAAAAACGATTTTTTAAATTGAATTATAAAATTGACATTGCATTTTTATAAATAAATACTAACGTTTCTCGTTTACTATTTTCAAAATCTATCATAAATATGCATTTTTATATTTTTTCTTACATGGTGTAAAATACCCTATTGTGTATCTGATTCTTTTGATCGGTATACGAATTAAGTACTCAGTGCAGCGCAAAGCGTTCACATAAAATGTTATTCCATATTCAAAGACACTCATGCCGGAAAAAATGTAGAGTGCTTTATTCTATGGTATATTTGTATTTAGAATACGTTTATGGTACGCGCGCAGGCGACGACAGCGCTAACGACGCCGCCTTCCTGCTCCTGCGCATTTGTCTTTCGTCGAGCACTCGCGAGCCGGATGCACCGACACAAAAACGCACCAATACTGATCACCATGGATTGTGGTGTACTTGAGTTTAAAAAAAGGGAATAACTTAACTTTTTAATCCCATAAATCAAACGCAATTGCAATTATACTAGTATAGGGTAGTAGAATTGCAAATGTATCCAGGAAAGGTAGGTAGGTACTGTAACAAACGCAATCAAATGATTAAAATAACGCAAGTTACCTCTCTTACTTTTAGATGAAGAGACACATATTTGTTTGAATTCAAGGTAGGGTTACATAAATGTACCTATTGGTCATAATTACGTACCTACGTTGATATATTATTTGGAATTCTTTTTAACTTTTGGACTGAAGTCATTTTCGTAGCCACCCAGGAAGCTATTTTCTTTCTGGAATGTAGGTACTTATATATATAATAAGACCAACTACTCTGTCGCATTAGGCTTGCCTGTAAAGATAGACATAAGTTTCATGGTTAATAAATAAATAAATATTAGTTAGGTAGTTAGTAAGTATATCGTATGCTATTCTCAACTTAACATTGATTTTAAGAATTACAAATGTTTGAAATGCAACGAATTTTGCTTATTTTGCAATTAGGTAACTGGCGAACCTAAACGAAAAACTCATCCTGCAAGGCATGGTCGCAGGAAGGCAGCAGAATCTGTCTTGCATGGTTGTTTCCAGACTTTATTATCTGACGCATCATGGTGACCCTAATGGTAACTTTCACATGTAAACACAACGGTGGAGTTTGTTTACTGAATGAGATCGTTAACTACTGGTTTGGCTCTTGAGCTTGTGCAACAATTATCTATTTTTATTTTTAAAGATATCTTCAGCAGTGGGAAAATTATCTGGAGTTGTGATTCTTTTGTGTCATTTATAAACATAATTATGGTGATGATTTATGAATTCTACTAATATTGTATATGGACGTATTATTGTTTCGGTTAGAAATGTAAGGGGGCCGGTGAAATTACAGGCACATGTGACTTAACTTCACGTCTTAGAGACGACAACGCATTAGTGATGCCCCCTGATGTCGCAAAACTCCATAGGCCGCGGTGACCACTTACCATCAGGTGAACCGTATAGTATAAAATAAACATAATACCAAATATTATAAATGCCAAAGTTTGTTAGGATGGACGTATGAATGAATGATTGCTAAACGGATTTGGATGAAATTGGCACACAAATAGTTTATAACCAAGATAACCTACACTTTTTATCCCGGGAAATTGTTACATCTTTCGGGAACGTGTGAAAGCTAGTTAAGAATATTTGTTTAAAATATAGAACTATATTCTTGTGCTGATGATGGTTTTTCCGTAAGTATAATATGTATGAAAAGTATTTACCGATATTGTGTTACCCACAGATTAAGTTTTATTAGAACTTTTATTGCGTTACCTATCTTGGTAAGGGGCGGAATAATAAAGCCTTCGTACCTTTAGTTTTAAGCGAACCTAAGAGCCTATACGAGAAAATTAAAGATGAAAAATAGAATGTGGGTACATATTTTTAAGTATGTAAGTAATAGAAAAAGCAAAAGACGTTAGAAGTCCCTACAGGTAAACTCCATATCTGGACCAAGTAACGGCAATAGTAGACGTTTCGTGTAACAACTTACACGATACGAAGACGATACCTTACAGGCAACCTCTAAAAACAAACGGAGTCGAGGAAGCACCACCAGCAAGAACCAACGAACCAAGCTCCACGAGCAAGCTAGCTCTTCAATTTGGAAGAAGAAGAAGATTTTTCCAATATTTTAGGCACTTGATCTTAGACTGAAACACTAAAAGCGAATTGTAATAATTTGACCGATTTTCGTCCGTGGTCAAGGTGTTATATTATTTTTATCATCGCAAAATATAGAGGGCATCATAAAACTATCGTCGCGGTTCAGGTGAACGGCCGAGCGCATGCGCATCGTTCGCAAGATGGCTCCCATATATCTGTCATCGAAGTGCCTGATGCGCGCCAAAATAAGATTATTGGAAATTTGACACAGACGAGCGCGCGCGCTTTACGATCGACGCTAGACGGACTTTATGTGAAAAGATCATAGCGATGACGCATCTAAGTGGTCCTTGGGTATTTTGGGATGTAAAAGTATTTTTATTATTAATTTCTCACCAGCCTACCTACCAAACATATATTATGTTGTAGGTACAAAATTATGATTAAAAAGGACATAATATTGCCTTTCTTATGTCATCATGAGGACATCGTCTAGGTCTAGATCTAGATTTGGCGAATGTGTGTGAAACCGAGGGCGGAAGTTATTACACATAAACCATATGCAATTCCCGCAATAAATCGCGGATAAAAAAAATTAAAGTCCTGCACCCACAGTAGAAAGCAAAAAGCGACATCTGACGGTTATTTTAGGATAAATATTTTATTAATTAAAAATTGCAGTGTGATAGAAAATTATTTTATAGCGCCATCTATCAACAATATAACAAACAATTTTATGGTTAACATTTAAAAGAGTCGAAGTAGTAATGTTAATTGTCCCTAGGGGCTCTAAATTGAAAACAATTATAAACTTGAACATTGTTGTTCTATTTAAATAATCAGATAGTAACTTTTAAAAAAATGCAATCCTGTTAATTTTTGATTATATTTATAATAGATTTTTATTTGCTGAGACCACCGAATAGAAAATACAAGACGGACTTATAGTTGTGTGACTTCAGCGTGACCAGATTTAGTAGATTTTGATCGATTTGGGCCACTCATAACCTTATCTTAAAAGTAGAACATTATTATTACATTTTTTTAGACTGCATTGATGCAATTTTTGTAGAAATATTGATTAACATCAATTTAACAATTTGTCAAAAAAAATCATTAGGATGGCGTTCTGTCTTGCGTTACTTTTTTTTATACATGGCAACAAAACTTGTTTTCGCGAGAAAAATTGTGATAGCATCGTGAATATTATTTTGATTGAAAAATTGGCATGAAATCGGCCAATAAACCGTTATCCAATAAATGAATAGAGAAGTGCTATCGTGTTTTATGTTTTGTGCAGTGTATCGGTCATCCAAGTGGAGCTACTAAGGAAATTGCTTGCCATGGCGGGCCCGTCCGACGGCGATCCCGACGGATGGGTCGAGTTCTGCGAGCGTCAGGCCAAAGCCGCCGCCCAGGACTTCGCCAAGGCTTGCTTGCAGTACATACAGACCGGCACAAACGACACTGCCTCCCGACCGCCCTCTCATAAAGACCTATTGAAGAAATTCGTCGATTGCTTCTCAGAACAATTCGAGTTCGAAATTGGAAAATTAAAAGCGCTAAACAAACTGCCTAACGGCACGCATACAGGTCACGATGAAAGTGACTATTCGGAAGAGACAGACTCGCCTAAAACGCAGCACAAACCTTTTTTCAGAAGGTTATCATTTAAAGGTCTGAGGAGAGGAAAAGGTCTGTTTCACAAACCGCATTCGGATGAAGTAGAGCTGTCGTCAAATTTAAACAAGCAGAATAAGACTAAATTAGCTAAGATAGTTGTAGAATGTAGAAAGGATGGCTTTGTAAACTATTTGACACCTGAAAGCTTAGAACAACCCAGTGGTCCTCAGAAATGGGAGAAATGTAAATTGGCTTTGGTGAAGACTGTAGGAGGTTACATGTTAGAGTTCTATTCGCCTCCAAAGTCTCAGAAACCTCGCAGTGGTGTGTTCTGTTTCCTCATTACAGAAGCACGAGAAACCACCGCTTTAGAGATGCCTGATCATGAAAATACTTTTGTACTGAAGGTATGTTCAATGCTTTTACTAATAACAAATTATTTATACAAATATAAACAATCAGTATCAGTTGTAATGTAACTAACAGCTTTTTACTGAATGCATATGGAAGTACTTCCAGTACTAATAACAAAAAAACTATTATGAAATGTTTGTTCTGGCTAATCTCCGAAATGGCTCGACCGATTTTGACATCTTATCTCTGATAGGTAGCTGATGTTATAAGGAGTAACTAAGGCTACTTTTATGTTAGAAAAATAATCAGGGTTTGTCACAAAGTAATGAAATCCCATGAAATTGTAAACCAAATGTGATTCAAATAGGGAATCCTTCAGGAACAGGTGAAACTGCAGAACAGCTATTTATATCAATAAATCAAAATTAAAATTGTCTATGAACAGGAAAGTTATGTAAGTTTTGCTTCTTGTTATTTTATTGGCTTTCCCATTTGACAATAATTCATTGCAAATAATAATACCCAGTTTTTATAAGTTTTAGTTCAAAACACATGTTACTCATTAAAAAAAAAATATTGTTGGCAAACACAGTGTGCTAAATACATAATAACAATATGAGACATCAATAAGTCACTGCTACTTAATGATATTGAGTCTAATTCCTATTGGTCTATGAGTCAAATCAAAACAACACTTATTCATAGAGTATGGATGTTAGTTCCCCTTAAAGTTTGTGGGAGGAATTCCCAAAAAATAATTCTTAGGGAGTGGCAAATGGGGCAATCGCCCGGGCCTTGTGCAACCCAAGCAAATAAAAAAAATATATGAATTTTAAAATTTTATTTATTTGTATAACTTTAGCATTTCTTGTCAAACATGACAAATACCTAAACCAAACTACCAGACTTACTTTCGCATCACATACTTTTCATGAAGGACAAAGGGCTTCACAATGACCTGCCGCCTGCAGCCTCGCAATGGGTAAGGCCGCCGCTGACCGTGAACTGCAAGCATAAATATTGACTTTTTTATACAAACAAATTTCATAAATGTATTTCATCATGTTTCTCCACTTTTTATTTACTACTAGCTGTACCCTGTGTTTCCAAGGGATGCTTCATTTTCCCAGGATATAAAGAGCCTATGTTACTCCTTATAACATCAGCTATCTACCAGTGTAAGCCGCGTCAAAATTGTTCCAGCCTGTTTGGAGATTAGCTATAACAAACAGATAAACATTTTTTTCAAATAGTGTTATATGTACTTTTAATATACTTTCATATGGCGCTTATGGAATAATAAAGGCTGTCTTATTTTTATTTTATTTATATACTTTCATATGCTGGCTAAAAGGTAATTTTAATTATTTGTATAGATACCTTCTCATCCCTCCAATCCTCAGGATTTCCAGTACCACCACACCACTTTGATATTCTCTTCAGCTTCCATACCAATTTATAACTATTGGGAATTATGGAATAATATCTGACACCCTTCACATAATTCAATGTCACTTTTACTATTTACAGAAACAAATTGTAATAGTTGAGCCGTCAAATTAAAGAAGATAAATCAATGAATGAATCATGCATTTAGATATTACTAGCTGTCCCCCGCGAATTCACCCACATTCCCGAGGGATTTACCACCTCCCTGACACAAAAAGTATCCCTATATTACTTCTAATACCTCCAAGAATATGTGTACAAAGTTTCATGATAATTGGTTAAGTATTTTTCGCGTGAAAGTGTAACAAACAAACTTATAATCACATTTATAATATTAGTAGGGATTACAAAACATGAACATGCATAAATATGCAAAGGTTAAAAACATTACTTACTTTATTTCAGGCTGATAACAACATGGAGTATGTAATTGAAGCAGAAGATGTGGATGACATGAAGTCCTGGCTGGCTACAATAAAGTACTGCATGCGGTCACCACCTACAACACAGCCCCCTCCCGATGCATTGTCTGGTATATCTGAGCCAGCTCCACCGGACTTGCCTCCAAGACGGGACCTGCCTAGCAGCTCTAGCAATGTAGACTTAGCTACTGATACTCCTGAGGAGGCAGAATTAGGTTAGTCCATGAGGTCCAAGATTTTGGAATGAACATGTCCATATGCTCTAAGCCTTTGCTGTCTGCTTGACACTGGGTTATATGTATGTATCTTTTTCAGTTCCAAATCTTCTAGAATTTTTGGATCTAGAGGGTATTCCATTTAATTGAAGTGTTATGAGTAAGGTTAACATAATATATAGAAACAAAAGTATTTTCTGGCGACTCAGTCTTTGCATTATGTATAAGAGATTTGACAACATTTTTATTAGGCCTAAAAGATAAGAAATAAATTACTTAATAAAAAACCTGATTATGTGAATAATAAATAAAATGTTGGGACATTTTGTACAGACGGTGATCTGATCCCTAACTAAGCAGTGCTTGTATTAAGGAAACCAGATAACTGAAATGCAATATATTTGCCCCTGGCTAGACACAGAATAAACAGTCATGTTCATGCACATAAATGTTTGTCCTGGGTGGGAATCGTACCCACAACCTGCGGCTTGAGAGTCAGGGTATCTAACAACCGCCTCAACTAGCCCGTCTATACGGCGCCCGTTTGTTCTGTGTCCGGGTGTAATATCGTCCTATTCCTTCAATTTCAATGAATGTGATTGAATATTAGACTTATACCACCGCACCGATAAAGTGGATCTCATCTTCATATCCTTTAGCCGCTTGGTCGACCATGCCTCATATATATGTTGATGTAAACACAGGCTGATACTCGGTATTGTTTATATGGTCAGGTTCAATAGCGGAGGAGGCGTGCGAGTCCCGCGTGTCGCTGGCGGAGTGGCCGTGGTTCCACGGCACGCTGGCGCGCTCGGCCGCGGCCGCGTGCGTGCTGGCGGGCGGCGCGGCCGCGCACGGCTGCTACCTCGTGCGCCAGAGCGAGACGCGCCGGGGGGAGTACGTGCTCACCTTTAACTTCCAGGTGAGTTGGAAGCTTATACCAGTTATACCTCTAAAGTTGTTTGTTTTCTTTTATTCTGAAGACCAACAACTCAAATCTTACAAATAATTATTATCGTAGAAACAAATGGACAATTAAAGGTATTTAAATATGCTAGCATGTCCATCAAAGAGCAATGAAAAATTTAAGGGAAATATAAAACAATTAAATTTTTAGAGTATTAGAGCTCTTAGTGCAGAGTTCGTCCGGGGAAGTACTACCACCTTACCCATTGCCGTGAAGCAGTAGTGCAATTGTATTACTGTGTTTCGGTTAGAAAGGTAAGGGGGCCGGTGAAATAACAGGCAAATGAGACTAAACAACTTCACATCTCATCATCAGGGTTGACAACGCATTGGCGATGCTCCTAGTGTTGCAAATGTCCATAGGCGGCGGTGACCACATACCATCAGGTGGACCGTCTGCTTGTTTGTCGGCCCAAGTGGCATAAAAAAAAATAATAATTAATTATTAATTACCACATCCACCCTATTGGAAGATTAAGACCGCTCCACTTGAGATGATTGGCATCACCTCACTAAGTAATGACGCCTTTAAACTGTAATTAAAGTGCCAGGGGTCTTATTCGAGTACAGAAAAGTACACTCAGACTTCATTAAAGGTACATTTATAGAGACCTTAATCACCATTTTCATAATTGTGCTAGAAATAACAAAAGCAATTAATCAACAGGGTCGCGCAAAACACCTCCGCATGACCCTAAGCGAGACGGGCCAATGTCGCGTGCAACACCTCTGGTTCCCGAACGTGCACGACATGCTCGAACACTTCCGAGCTCACCCGATCCCTCTCGAGTCCGGCGGTGCCGCTGACGTCACGCTCACCGAGTACGTCGTCTGCCACGACAGCTCCCGGCAACAAGTGAGCCTGCCCGTTGCCTAGTTTGTATTATATGTGTTTCTCGATTGTTATGCGATGTAAGAAGATGATGAATAGAAGGAGAAACAACGAAATAATGTTACTCTCACTCTAAATCTCTTCTACACCCATTCTAACCTGGTAACATGAATATTCCACGGAAATCTTAGGCAATGAAGTACCTATCTAAGAGTGCACTCTCAAGAATGGTTTTGATCACCTTTATGTACACAATTTCAAAACAATCGAGAATCATTACTGCCAATGCAAAATATTATTCAGTCTTTGTCAATTATAAAACACTGAATATTATGACCTTATAAAAAATTATACTGAATCACATCACCAGCCTTTACAATCCAGTGCCAAATATTTTGTCACATTTTGTCCAATATAAAGCTCATTGTGTCAACTAAGAGGCGTACTGTCCCACCGAATGCCTAAATGATGCTACAAGCTTTAAATTGTGAAAAAATATATCACTAAATATACACTGATAAAATATATATATTTATTTATAGTTAACCAAAGTTCAAATCTTTGACTGTCCAGGCTTGCCATTCTTTCTATTTGCAACATAGCTCTCTTTTCTAACATTAAATATAGGGTTATCAGGGCTCATAACAATCATGGCTGACCCTAGAAATTACTTTTATATGACATTGGATTTTAATCCTTATTGAAATACCCTTAAGATCAAATATTTATTAATTTATGTATAGCCTTAGCAAAATGAACTTTGAGATATAATATACCTGATTGTTGCACCATTGTATGTACTTTGCCAACGATTTGTGATGTTTTATACATTTTTGTTGCTATTGATGTTGTTTATTTGTTTGTAAGTAGTTCATATAATAGTTTCATTTGCTCAGTTATTTGTTTTGCTTTACTTACAATGAATGAGACCTCAAGCAGTAAAGAAAGGAGCGAGGTATTCAATATACTTAATGCCATGTACGTTGTAGTTTTTATCATATGGGTAATGGTATTTGTATACTATATTCGTGTACTTATAATTTAATAAAATACAGTACAATTAAAATTATCATAAATATCTCCTGATGTAATATCACGTTCTATCTTTTCTGCTTTATTGCGTATAAGATTTGAGGGTCTATTATGCAAGTTTTACTTGAAGATCTGTATTTATTTGTTTTGATTTAATTATATTTACACGGTATTTTATATTCGTAAAAATCGGTTTTTGCATTAAATTATGACTAAAAGTCGATCACACAACAGACAAAATGATTCGATACGTATTATTCCGATCGTAACTATGTAGAAATGACTTTATAGTACAATATATAAAATGGTTTATAACCAAACCATGCGTTTAATATTAATGTTGGTAAGATGGCTATTATTTATAGCTTTAATAATTTAGTTTTTCTATGCACGTTATATAACGATATAGACTTTTATTTAACATATAATATGCTCTAAGAATTCTCAATATATAATAATTTTGAACAATATATTGAATAAGTTTAGGGTAAACTTGTATTACCATTGATTCCTGAACGCGCATTTTATTTATTCAATGATAATAATTGTAAAGTTTTATTTATAATATCTCGTTGTTAAGTAAACAAACGTTGAATAAGATATTTTAGATTTACAATCGATCACAATTTACGCCTATTTGAAAATAGGTCGTGAGATATCACAATTAAGGTTTATTATCAATTTGCTTTCATTGTTCGTTACTGTTAGCATTTAGCCGTAGTTTTTGTATAATTCCTATTGAAACCAGTTCGTTTGCATTTTTGATAATTATTTAAAGTGATTGCCAGTTATTATCAGTTGTCTTATGAAACTGTGATCCTTTTGATAGTTTAGAATTGTCTTAAGGGTGTGAGACACTAGAGCGAAGCGAACAAATGTGCAATGGTAACTCAGCACATTTAAAATATATATTCAACATATTATGTTTTGTTATAAATACATTCTATATATATTTTAATGTTTAGCACTAGTTTTTTGTGTCGATAATAGGTATATCAATAGTTTTTGTGTTACAAGACCTTGCTATCTATGTAACATAATTGTGCCTGCAAAAGTGGTATGAATGCTTTAAACTATTCAATCATAGGCGTATATAGGGGGGCGGTCTGGTGGGCCGTGCCCACCCCTGTGCAGTGGCGTAGCTACCGGACGGCTAGACGGAGCAGTGCCCCGGGGCCCCCAAGCTCAGGAGGCCCCTGGAATTTGACTTACAAACAGTGGCGTAGCTACTGGAGGGCGAGACGGGACAGTGCCCCGGGGCCCCCTACTCAAGGGGCCCCTCGGACTTTGACTTACAAACAGTGGCGTAGCTACTGGAGGGCTAGACGAGGCAGTGCCCCGGGCCCCCAAGCTCTGGAGGAGGGGGGGAACAAACGATTTTAAATAGTTGGGGTCCTACTTAATTCTTTGCCCCAGGGCCTTTGGTTGTCTAGCTATGCCACTGCCCCGGTGTGGTCTTGTGCCCACCCCAGGACCGATTCTAAGAATAGGAAGATAAGGAATTCTAGGATACCTAAATAAATTCACAAGAGATTAACGAAACTAGTTTTTTTAATGTTACGTTTTTCATTACTACCTAGGTACATAAGAGCAATTTATATCGACTCTGCTCGATCACATCGGCCATGGCATCCACTGAAAAATAATCCTAGATACGCCAATGTATTCAATACTAAGATAGTATAGATTTTCTCTACTTTGCTCAAATTTCCGCTCTATTAAGTAGATAACCACCCTTGTAGCACCAAACTATCAGTGTCACATAATATTCGACATAACTTAATTGATTCAACGGACTGTTAATTATAATGTTAATACTAACAAATGTATTTAGAATTATTGTTGTTTATAAATTGTACATCATGTTCTTCCGAGCTTTAATTTTAATTTTCTTGGTTGTAAATTTTATCATTAAACTTATTCTGTGGAATGGCTTTGTTATTATTTTTTTTTGCTATATTTTGTTTCTTCGTGTATGCCTGTGTGTTGTTTGAATATGCATTTCCGGTAAGTGTTATTTTATTTTAGTTTTTCACGCTTATGTATAGCATAGCTTTTGGTTTGAACAAGTAGGCATTGGTGTTGTAGAGTTAGATTAATGTAGTCTCCAACCGACTAAAATCACTTGTACAGTCACCAACATAATCGAAAGTACAAAAAACCTGTAAAACTAACTAATCCATCATATGGTAAGATGAAGTTAACAGAGGTTTTGTTTTGATTCCGACTTACGTACAAACGCACTGTTCTTACGTATTCATTAGAAGAGCCCATCCATAAATTACGTCACACGAATCCTATGACTTTTTTACCTCCCCCGTCCTTGTCACAGATAGTCACATTTGTTAGACCTTTAGTGTGACGTCACATATTTTATTATTTAATATCTTTTTTTTAAATTTAAACAGCAGTCTTAAAGCCGTCTTTATTTGGTTTAATCTAATTTTATTTTATTATATCAATGAAAGATTAAATTAATCATCTTGTGTGTGAGTCATTGAACCCACTTAATTAAAAGTCAAAGTTGATTATGACATGTGACGTCGCGAGACCTATCCCCCTCCTACCCCATTTCACACTTTGTTGCGCCTCTTTAACGTGTGACGTAATTTGTGATGGCCCCTTAGGTATACTCGAATCATAATATATTGACGTCATTTTAGTTAAAATCGATTAGGTAAGATTTGTCGTACAAAGCTTTTTTTCGACTAAATGTGACATAACGTTTTCCAGTTGGGCGTGACCCACGGCAGCGACGTACGCATGCGTCGCGCGGAGCTGGAGGCCCTCCTCCTGGCTAGCAACAGCGCCCACCACGACGTACGCGCCGTCGACAACCAGTACAGCTTCGTCTAACATTCGACACTCTGTGGAGCTCACGCGTGGAATGCTTTAGGTAACGTATTATTTTGCAACTATGGCCATGTGGTCGATACGTCAGTCGAAATTCATGATTATTAACCTTTTGAACGCCATGCCATAACGGCATCTTCATGCCCTGTGCCTTTACCATGAGTTTTTAACGTACGTACTCGCTAGCGACGGCGTAAAACATTTCTATGGCAAATGTGTACAGCGCCACTAGCGGTCACCTAAAGAACTAAAATCGATAGTACGAGTGGATAGGTAAAAAACCTATCGAAATGTAAACACTAGCGAGTAACGTTTTTTAGCCTTTGCCATAGAAATTCGGTACCATGAGTCACAAATTTGAGAGTTGCTATCGAGAAATACTGTATCGATAGCAGTTTGCTCGCTAGTGACTAAAGTAAGTTTCGATAGCTACTCATGGTAGAGGTACGCTAAGCACGAAAATCGATATAAATACCAGTATCAATAAAACACAAAAGTAATTAATTATGTTTATGTTGTATTTTTCTGTGACCTGTTTATTGACGAGTATAGACGACATTGGCGTTCAAAAATTTAATTGTGTATATAATAGAAATATGCTACGATCATAATTTGCTATTCTGTTAGGGTCCGACCCCTGTATTTTTCAAACAGTATTTGCATACAATAAAAATATTTTATTTACATTGATGAACCGAGATAATAAATGTAATAGGGAATAAATTGTGCTAAAACATTGTTATGTAGTTCCAGCCTAGTCCGCTAGCGTAGAATATAAATGTATCAAACCTGCTTCAGCCTTAAAAGAGTGTGACTAAATAAAAGTGCTCCACAGCAGTTACATATAATAGATATCTGTATTATTAATAGAGCGACTTGAAAAATAAATTATAATGTGACAATGTTGCCCAAAAAGAACTATATCAATTAGGAAAAATAAAAAGTAATTAATTATGTGTGACGCACTGTTTTTTGCCTCGTGTAAGTTTTGGTTTATTGATAAATAATAATAGAACACGATCAATTATCACAAAATTCACTGTATTCTTATTTTTCCAATAGGTTATAATTTGTGCAATAATTTATTGTGTGCTTATTTAATGTAATTTAATTTTTAAGTTTCAGAACGTAACAATGACGAGGCTTAGCCAATTATTGTCTATAGTTGTGTACTATTTAAATATTTTGTGTACTTAATTTAGTGTAATAGGTAATTTGTTAGAATGAATTAATATAATCGTTACATGTATACATATGTTAATGTATATTAATTAAAATTGATGTTCTGCCCAGTACTGCATATCTTGACACGGCTTGAGTGTAACCGGATTTACGAAATAAAATAATATTACCGGTAGTGAAATCTAGTTAGGTTTGCCGCATACCCAGATTGGGTATTTGCTACCCACAGCGGTAGTTTGCTACCGCTCTTATCTATGGAGGCCCTAAATATTGTTTCATTGAATCTTTACTCCAAGCAAGGTATATAGCAAACAATAGAAATAAAGAAAGATAACATTTATTTTGGACTCACACAGCATCAACATACACTATTTATTGACATCACAAATTACACACAGATACAACAACAATACAGTCATACAGTATACACAGTGTGAGGCCAAAAAGGCACTGGATGTTCAATAGAACATATATTTCGTGGGTAGTTTGTAAGACAAAAACAATAACTTAAATAAATACAAGGTAAGAAATCAATATATCTTTACCTACAAAAAACGTCGAAATCATAACACAAATGGCGTCGGCATCTTCAATTCCAATCTGATCAACTTATTATTGAGGCTACCAGTTACCAGACCTACAATTATTAGTATGGTGATCAATTGATTATTGAACACTACTGAACTTGAATCGTAAAAAAATCGATAAGTATTTTGAATCAGTTTTAAAAAAATAATATCAAAATCTCCGAGTATACACACATACCTGGAGGCCCGGAGCCCGGAGGCACTTATAAAGTTCAGAGTTACTGAACAGGTGTTTTATAACAGACATTTCTTTTTTATACCACATAGGCCGACAAACAAGCGGACAGTCCACCTGATGGTAAGTGGTCACCGCCGCCTATGGACATTTGCAACACTAGGGGCATTGCCAATGCGTTGTCGACCCTGAGACGTGAAGTTGTTAAGTCTCATGTGCCTGTAATTTCAACGGCCCCCTTACCTTTCTAACCGAAACACAGTAATACAAGTGTACGATTGCTTCACGGCAGAAATGGGTAAGGTGGTAGTATTTCCGCGGACGAACTCTGCTCTAAGTATTTTAAAAAGTTTCAAGCTTTATTGGACAGATACCAACATTCATTTATTAAATAAACCGGCCAAGTGCGAGTCGGACTTGCGCATGAAGGGGTTCCGTACCAGTATCTATAAAAACATTAAAAAAATCATGTATGTTGTATGGGTGCCCCCTTGATTTTAGTATTTGTTGTTAAACCGGCAACAGAAATAGTGTGTCAGAATCATCTATGAAAAATGCAACTGTCTATCTATCACGGTTCATGTTATACACCCTGGTGACAGACAGACAACGGAGTCTTAGTAATAGGGTCCCGTTTTACCCTTTGGGTGCGGAACCCTAAATAGTGCGGATACGTAAGAATCGTTGCTCAACACGCCCCTATAAATACGAGTGTATCAACTTCAACCGTAGTTCGAAAAGTGTAGAAACCAAGTTTCTGCAATTAAATCTAGTCATACTGTACATTTAGCATACAGGGGTTAGTGTAATATCTATAATGTTGGATTAATGTTTCTAAACGAAACTTATCAATGTACTGGTAATATTAAGTGGTAATCTTATATGTAATTAGTCAAATATGGTGTGTGTAAGCAAGGCTTATTGCCTAGTAAGAAAATAGTTCAATCACTGAGGAAATGGTGTCGAAACGAAAAACATTACAAAATTAAGAACACTGGTAGTTTTAAAAACACATAATGAAACGAATGGCTTTTAATCTTCGTTTGTAGATAAGCAAATTTTATAGGTGGAAAGAAAACTAATTGACTCAGGCGTGGCCTTGTTGAAATCCATCGTAAGATTATACAAAAACAAATATCTAGTAAATAATTCTGTTGGATTTCCTTTTCTATCAAGTACCAAACAAGGAAACTCAACAGGAAATCAACTTGTTCGCTTCCAAACATCATCAGGAATGGGTTTTACGTGTGATTATCTTAATCCCACCTCGCCAATCCTTACAAAATTTGCTTATCAAACAAAGACTAGAAGCTATTCGGGTACTTTGAAATTAAGATTATACAAAAAACAAATATCTATACTACCGGCACGCTATGATGGCCATTTTGACGTTTCAGATTGTCATAGGAAAAGAAACTGTATTGCTTTGAAATAAGGTTGACTTCCATCATCATATAATTAGCAGTTGGATCAATAGATGCACCTTATCTGTGAAGGAATAAAGGTTATTATTCTTTGTCATTTTTAAACGTCAAAACGGCCATCATACCGTGCCGCAATTTTAGTAACTAATTCCGCTGGATCTGTTTCATTGTGAAGTCAAACAAGCTTAACAGGATATTGACACGTGTTTCGCTTCTACACGAAGCATCTTCAGGCTACGTTTCCTTGTTCGAGACTTGGCAGAGAAGGGGATCCAGCGTAATGAATTATTAGATATTTGTCTTTTTTTTTTAATCTCGTATGTCAATCCTATACAAATGGCTAGGAGCTATATTGCAATTGGTCTTTCGTGCCGCATAATTTTGTTAGAATTAATAATTAAGAGTAACACGTAATTTAAATTAAATGTTGTTGGAATTGATAAAACGAAAAGCTAACTTATTAACAAAACTAAATTCTATTAATGTGTTTTTTGTAAAATGAGAAATTATGACGTATTCGCGCTCTAAGTCAATAATTATTATTGGTTAAATAGGTTTTTTCAATGGAAATTAATACGAGAAGGATCTTCAAAAATAGAGATGTTAGCACCTATGTACTTGTTAAAGCAAACTATTATTTTTGTATCCAAATTATCCAGAAACTCATAATTAAAGAGTTATTATAATAAACGAACGCTACACAACTGATGTAAACTAATATAAACATTCCGTGTAAACTGTATGTAATTTTTGAAAATGAAAATACATATAGGCATATATTTTGCATATAAATGTTTTATTATTTTTTTTCATTTCACAGCCCATCATATATTAATATTACTAATCGTCCAACAATGGGACTATGTGGAATTCGGAAAACATTTGCCTTTGATCTTCTTTTTCTAATTTCAATTGTAGTAATAGAAGTCCGTTTGAACTGCATCTCAAGACAACCTGGAAATGTAAAAAGATAATATTAAATGAGGGATGACAATCTTTAAATACCTGCATCCTTAAAATAACTAGCGGTGTAAAAAAACACCCTAATGATATTGTATCGATATAGTAAGTATCTTGTATCATTGATAGAAACCTCTTTGTGTCTGAAGTTTCACAATGACTCAACCAATCTCAAAAAGTTCAATGGTTGGAGATGTCGCCTTTAAGATCTTCTGATTAAACATAGCCTGTCCGATTTTCTAGTACGCATTCCACCAGTTTGATTGCCCCACCAGTAGGATCGCTTCAATACTATAAGGCATCTAATCACACTGGCGATTTGCGAGCAAGTTCAAAGTCAAGCAAGTCCAGGTGCTTGGCGCGAATAGCACCATCGAACACCTTTGTAAGCTCGCATTTAAAAGCCCGCCCCGCCCCACTTCTTCCTAATTTCTTCGCGTGAACGCTGCGAACTCACGGCGAACTTGCCTCGCTTTGAATTCGCTCGCAAATCGCTAGTGTGATAAGGCTCTTATAAGGTATTCTGACGTTTCTATACATCTAGTAGAAAGCCAGGCTTACAGTTATAAACCTCCCAACTATGAACTGTAATGCTGAACATATATCGTTTATGGATAAAATACCTTAGTGGAAATCGCGAGTGCCTTCATAATGAGTCTGATGTGATACAGTTGGTATTTGAGTGTGACCGGCTGGTCACAGTTGAAACTCTGCACCATATCTGATGACTTTGGCATGTCAATGCAAGACCTATCCTATAATTATAAGAACTTATTTTCAGAAATCATTTTTCAGTCGTATTAGTGAAAGGATCATGGACTCTGAAGAACACACGCATCAGCTTCATTTCCAGGGTCTGACTGTGGCTTTTGTTGTTATTCTTAACAGTATTTTTTATGGATCTTTTATTTATCACGGGATTGCGATTTACCTCAATTTTTATTTTGTGCATGACCACAATCTCATGATGCTATGTGAAGATGAAGCTGTGGCCTTTGTTGATAAACACTTAAACCTTTATGTACAGCTGCCAGATTGGACCGATATTGCTGTCTCTATAATGATAATATTTTGAGCGTTATCCCAATGTATGCTGTAGAATTTAAGCTATAATATGAAGACATCATCATTTCCAGTAGGCATGGAAATGATTGCTACTTGTTTCATTTTCATTTAATGACATAATCTATTTTTTTCAGTGATTTTACCTGTGAAATTACACAGCCAATGATTTTTTTTCGCAATGCTCTAAAGTCACTCTTGGCCGTGCGACCCGTTCGTAGCGACGATCAGTATATATTTTGCTCTTTCTAACACGACTGGGTTAGAAAGACGCTCTTTCTTTCTGACGTCGTTGTGAGTCATCGGTGAAATACGATGATATCCGAATGATCTGCGGTGTGCGATGAATCATGTAGGTTAGGTAGCAGAAAAGTAGCAGAGTGATTTCTAACAGACGACGTCAAGGCAGGTAGCAGGTGTGACATATGAAAAAGTATTTTATATGATTTCTCACAAGCTACTTGTGAATCATGCCATGCCTAATTTCCAGTTCCATACCTGCATTCCATATGTAACAATGCTTATATTAGGATGTTCCGGCGATAGATTCAGCTCAATGATATCAGATGACCGCTCCAAATCAGCGAGAAGACCAAGGAACGCCGGCGCTTTTAACACCAGCTTGGCCACTTCTGGTGCGTCTTCGTCTCTCAATTCCATTACTGAGTCTGCTGTTTGTGTTGATATTTCGCAGTCTGTCATAACATTGTTAACTGATTGTGGTTGTAACCTGGAAGGAATAGCGACCATGTTTTCATACACTTATGTCTCATCACTACATAGTATAAAACAAAGTCGCTTTCTCTGTCCCTATATCCCTATGTATGCTTAAATCTTTAAAACTACGCAACGGATTTTGATGCGGTTTTATTTTATAGTTTTAGAAGGTTTTATGTATAATACATGTGACATCCCACGGGAACGCGGGAACCCGGAGGACAGCTGGTTTTAATATACTTCATGCGTAATATACTGTATGACAGACCGATACTGTGGGACGGACTCAAAATACCATTCCTACTTCTCAATAGATATTTAATTTATATTATAATAATGAATGTTACCTATATTAAGTATTTTGTTAATGTTAAATATAAAAACCTATATAATATTGAAAAATTATAATATAATAAAATAGGCAAAAAGGCAGATTATACAAATATTATTGAAAAAAAGAATTGACCTAGCTGTTTCTTCCCGGTTCATCGCAGTCGAGGGCTGACTTGTGAAACGGTGGTAGCTTTAGTAACTTAAAATTTGACCTTAAGTGGCCTCCATGGGCCTAAACTGAATAATGGTTTTGAATTTTTTTATTTTGAAAAAGAGGAGTAAGTTTCAAAAGGTAGGGATTACTGGCACAACATCCAAGGGCTCTTTAGTCGAAATGGGGGTACCCCAGGGTTCAATTTTAGGTCCATTTTTGTTTTTAGTCTATATAAATGACTTGCCATATGTTGTAAATGATCTCACAGATATTGTCTTGTTTGCTGATGATACATCATTAATTTTTAAAGTTGATAGAAAAGACAAAGATCTAACTAAAGTTAATCATACTATGTCAATTGTCTGTGGGTGGTTTGCTACAAATAATCTATTACTAAATTCAAAGAAAACTAAATGCTTAAGGTTTTCTTTACCGAATGTAGCACAAGTAGATAGCCAAATAATAATAGATGGGAGCCATATTGATCTTGTTAATAAAACGGTATTTTTGGGTCTTACATTAGACAATAAATTGCAGTGGGGACCTCAGGTTGATACTCTAGCTGCTAAGTTAAGTTCGGCTGCATTTGCTGTTAGGAAAATTAAACAATTGACGAATGTTGAGACAGCCAAATTAGTTTATTTTGCATATTTTCATAGCCTCTTGTCCTATGGTATTTTATTTTGGGGAGCAGCAGCGGATATAGAATCAATATTTATTATACAAAAAAGAGCAATTCGTGCAATTTACGGTATGGGTCCCCGTGAATCATTAAGAGATTTATTTAGGGAAATAAATATAATGACATTGCCTTCATTATATATTTATGAAAATATAATGTTTATACGTAGAAACAGGAATGTTTGAGTCAAAATTGGATATCCATAATATTAATACAAGACAAAGGGAGAAGTTAGTTGTTCCATATTTTAGACTAACTAAAGTAAACAAGTCATTTCTTGGTAATTGTGTTCGATTTTATAATAAGATACCGCTTTCAGTAACCAAAATGTCTGATCATAAATTTAAAAATTATATTAGGAAAGTTTTGAAAGAAAAAGCGTATTACAAGGTGGTTCATTATATTGAAGATAAAAATGTATGGAAATAGCTGCTCTCTGCACAGTGCACCTCTAATTTTCTTGTTTAAGTTGTAAGTAATTATTGTCATTTTCTATTTTGTAGTCTTGTTATTTCTGTTTTTTTTGTTTTTTTTTTTTTGTTTTTGAATGTTAGCTTTATTAAGTATTTTGTAATTGTTAAATATAAAAATATGTAAAATTGATGTTATAAAATAGCCAAAAAGTCAGAATAGATAAAAAAGAATTTAATAAAATAAAAAAGAATGTAACCTTGCTGAGTTTCTTGCCGGTTCTTCTCAGTTGAAGGCTGACTTCCGAACCGGGAGTAGCTTCAGTAACTTTAAATTTGACCTTCATAAGTGCCTTCTGAGGGCCTAAACTGAATAAATGGTTTTGAATTTTTGAATTTTTTTTTAATGGAGAAGCAAATCTCTGTAACTACTCATCTCAATAATTGTTTCACTGCTAAAAGGCTACACTATTCCCCAGTAAAATAAGTTATGTTAAAATCGCGGGCTGTAGCCAGTTTGTAAAAAAAAATACAATAACTTATTTTATGTTTACTTATGACATGTATAATCAGGTTACTAGCTGTCCTCTGCAGTTTCACCCGCGTTCCCCGAGAGATGTTACAATATCCTGGTATAAAAAGCATATAAATGTTATTCCAGGGCATGGTCTATCTATGTGCCAATTTCCGTCCAAATCCATTTGGTATATTTCTCGTGAAAGTGTGACAAACATCTATAGATCCATTCTCACAAACTTTTGCATTTATAATATTAGTAAGATTATAATAACCTCATATTATATTGGATATAGAATAAGAAAGTCGTAAGACATACACCAATAATAATGGGGATCCTTCACTTCTATAGTACATTTTCAAACTGGACTCTTCACCAGATCCAAAAATGTTTAGACATTCTGACAGTACAGCTATACTTATCTGTAAATAATATAATTTTAATAATTTATTTTATTTAAATTAGCAGTGTTATTTTGATGGCTTTATAAAAAAGACCGTCTACTTATTGTTTTAAATAAGGATCTTGTTGAAATTATAAATTTATTCAAGTCAGTTGTTTGTCATGCTTACAGAAGTTTGATAATTATAAAGGTTTAAATTAAGATTGGAACATTATCAGAAAATTATTCCAGGTAAACTTAGACATACAAACATTCAACTGGGAACATACTGGGAGCTTGTATAGGAAAATGGTCATAATTAAGTTAAAAATATTTACTTTAAACATCACATCCACATCATCCCTAACATGATATTCGGTAAAATTATCTGAAGGTACATATGCTGAAGCTTGTACACATTTCCCTTCCTCCACAGTGAACTTCAGACCCTCGGGGAGAGCACAGAATACTGCAGACTGAAAAGGACAATTATAGAAATTAGACAGGCCCTTAATACCAAAGGATTTTTAAGTTTAGTTTGTTTTAGAAAAGGGATGGGAGAAATATGTGAAAGTAGGTGTAAACAGACATATATGTCTGTATAAATGCACAGCAATTTGTACTAAACTCAACAGTTTGGTATTGATGGAATTCGGAAGATTTTGCAGGAACAAACTTATTTTTGTAGTCAGTATTTTATTCATTTGGTGTATATCAAAATAAGGTATCCTGCAACCTGTATGGAGTATCCTACTGGGTTATAATGAAATCAAGGTAAAAATAACAATACATACCTCTTGAAACTGTATAGCCTTCAATAAACTACATAAGCTTTTTCCAGAATCCATAGATGCTGTAAAATAGTATTGGGAAGTTCCATCATCCATTCTGCTCGTCTATTTGGAACATAGAGCGGACTAGCATCAAATACTGATCTTGGTTCACTTCGTAATCTGAAGTTCTACCTTGAATTATGGCTATGCGAGCAGCCAATACGTGCTTACAGCAAACTTGTGCCTTCTTCTCTATAACCTGGTGCTTGAACGCACGGCAAGGACAGTAGTTCAAGCGCGGGAACACTCTGTAACAACGCTCTTTATCTCCCTTTACTTCGATCAGTGATCGAGTCTTATTCGACGTAATATAGTTTGTGAACATAGGACATTTTTCTAAAATATCTAATGCTCTTTGTAATACGGCACCAAAGACTGAGTGTAATATTAACAAGTCCTCATCTGAAACTAATTTTTTTACAATAAAAACAAGTTGTAAACATAACCAAAAAGTTCACTACTACTTACGTTGTTTGTTTTTCGCAGCAGCCACACGTTTTTCAACCTGATCTAATATAGTTTCAGCTACAATTGGTATTTTAGATTGATTATCACTATTCATCCTACAAACAAATTCAACATAAACATAAACTTTGAGTACTACGAAACTTTCATGTTATCGCAACAGTCGCATATTCGTAAAATGTCAATTGACGCGCGCGCGCGCGCGACTGACCAACCAATCAAACATACGGCATCAAATGAACGGTAGAAGTGGGTGTTTAAGCGTAAAGCGCTTTAATAAATAGCTTGTCAAAAAAAGCACACAAGCAAGCTTGCAAATATAAGTCGATTTCGTTTAAAAGCTTGACCTTGCTTGCAGAACTAGCAACAACCAAACAAATCCTTTCGTTGGCCTCACCTACGCTACTAAGATTAAAAAATAATCTTATTGTTACGAACATAAGACTCAATCCAGAAACGACTAAGTATAATTAAACGGCAAAATAACGTTGAACAAGATTACGTAGTATTTGATTTGATTAAGTGTACTTGATAAATTTATTGTATAAACTTTCGTTTAAACTGTTTCCGTTTTTTTAAGTACAAGTTTAGTATGCATTGCGCTGTCGAATGTCGATGTTCGCGCGTAATCATTTTAGCGATCTTTTCCAAAGTACATTCGATGTTTTGTTTTAGTTTATAATAATAATAATAATAATAAATGGTGAGCTGCGTTCGGCGGGCTGTGTTCACACACAGACTGTCTGTATATATTGTAAGTTTAATAATAAACTACTTTAAAAGTTTTATAGGTTAGTGGTCAACCAGTGTAAATAAATAACTTAGAGACTAGGATTTTAATAAGGTAATTGGAACAATTACTGTAAATCATTTTTCATGAACGTAGTAAAATGAGTGAGGACATGAAAATGTCGAGAAGTGGCAACAACGTTTTTCAACAACTGGCTGCTTTTGCGTAACGTATTGTCAATATAAAGCCGTTTATATCATCTCTACTCAAGGGCGAATAGGTACGGCAGGGCTGTAATCTATGAACAGTCGAGTATAGTTCGTTGAAAACAATAGCACACAAAAAAAACACGATAGTTTGTAAAGGATTATGGTACGCTTCATTATTTTGAATTGGCATAAATTTAATTAAAATATTTTGAATCGAATAAATCAAAATATACAGTAATAATCATTAAAATCAGAACCAGCTTTGGTCAAATTTACTTCTCTTCTCAATGCCGTTTTTTTCATTTCACTTCCTTCTTATTTAAAAATCACGCAAACTTTTTTTTTTTTAAACTTTATAGATTTTCGCAGAAAAATACTAGAGAAGTAAGTTTTTGGAAATAATGCATTTCTTTTGTCGACTCTTCTTAATATCGGGGTTATCTTAAAGGCGATCCAATTAGATAGATAATCAAAGGAATCGAATAGCTTCTATTTTCCGATTAATTATGGGTTAATCACTACCGTTTTGCTGTCAGTCAATGTCAAACAATAAAATCAGATTTTCTTAGGACCAAACAATTTTCGGAAAAATCTACCGAAGCGGTTTTTCCCAACCCAAATTACAATTGTTTTGTAATCTTTACTCATAAAGTATGGAATAAAGTTGAAGCCACTCTAATTATTTCGTACAATTTCCGAACCAGGTAAGTCAACATTTAATGGAATTTTGTACTTTATATTCATAATGTCATCACATCGATAATAAATGACTTCGGGGGTGCGGTTCCAGGTATTTTATGAAGAAGTATGCCGGAGCACTTAGAACTCCAGCAACTTGTGGATTTATCAGCAGGGAGTGGTGACGAAACTATTCCAAATTTACTTGAAAACAAACGACCACTTATAAAAAGATGTCCGTACCTTGGCCTGATACTGGCGACCCTATCGTCTTTATTTTTTTCATTGTGCTCGGTGATCGTTAAAAGTCTCGTTAACATCGACCCAATGCAACTGGCCATGTTTCGTTTCATTGGAGTACTGTTACCAACTATACCTATTGTTATTTATACAGAGCAGCCAATATTTCCACAAGGGAAACGTATTCTACTTGCATTGCGCTCTATTGTGGGCACAGTAGGATTGATGTTAAGCTTTTATGCTTTTCGAAACATGCCATTAGCAGATGCTTCAGTTATTGTGTTCTCAGTACCTGTTTTTGTAGCATTATTTGCTCGAGTGTTCCTAAAGGAACCATGCGGTATTTGGAACACAATCTCTATTATACTTACTCTAATAGGAGTAATTCTAATTACTCATCCTCCTTTTCTATTTGGAGATGATCCAACTGCTGAGAAAAACCAAAATTACAGCAGTTTGAGGGGTGCTGTAGCTGCTTTTGTTTCCACAATATTTGGAGCAAATGCTTATGTTTTACTCAGAGTACTCAAAGGCTTGCATTTTTCAGTGATCATGACTAACTTTGGTGCTATTGCCATATTGCAAACATTATTTTATTCTTTTATTTTTGGGTTACTATGCATGCCCAATTGTGGAACAGAAAGATTTCTAGTTGTTTGTTTGGCTTTGTTCAGTTATTTGGGTCAAATTTTACTGACAATGTCCCTACAAATGGAACAGGCTGGGCCCGTAGCCATCGCACGCTCAGCAGACATAGTATTTGCATTTTTATGGCAAGTTATGTTTTTCAATGAGATCCCAAGCAAATTTTCAGTATGTGGAGCTGTGTTAGTCTTGAGTTCAGTTATGCTAGTTGGATTACGGAAATGGGCATTAGCATTGCCGGAAGATTCACAACTGAGAAGTAAACTTGGTGTACTGGCACGATAATTAGGAATACAATATTTATATTATTTCTGTAATCTCACAAGTATGTTTAAGTTTTTTGATCACGCAATGTACCTTAATAATTTAAATGTTTCTATTAAATTAAGTTTACTGTTTATTTTATACTTCAAAAATCTCAAACACATGAGTAATGTTGTAGACTTGTTTCAAGCTAAAATCTTGATGGTGATGTGTTTTTATGAACATAGTTTGATTTCACTAGCTAAGCTCTGCTTAGTTCCAATTAGTTTCCAATCAGATTGTTGTGTGAATCCCAGGTTATTACTATGGTGTATTTATAATTTAACCAATTTACCCATGTGGTTTAGAGCTCAAAGTACATTATTTACATTTATATGTATCCAACCAATGTACTAAGGTTATTTTAAGTACATACCTGTATAATATGATAGGCTTGAAGAGACACAATAACTATTATAATTAATCTCTATAAAGTATTTAAGTAAAACCTTTCATCCTAAAAGACTGTTAATTAAGTCCACTTGAACTTGTGTTGTGTAACTTGGCCTCTATTACTTGCCGACATATTGTGTTCTTTGGCTTTAAGTATATACTATTATTTAATTGGTTCCAAACAAACTTGATATGAGACTAGAAAATGATATTTATATGGCTATCAACTAATAGTTTATTGTACATATATGGTTTATGTTAAAGTTTTTGTGATCTAATATAAATAGGCCTGCTTGACACTTAAGAGTATTACAGCAAAATTAACCCTATGGAGTCAGCATAAGGTTTCAACAGCATCATCACATAAGTTACCATTTGATTAATAGATCAACCTTATCTCAAAGGAATAAAGATGTTTTTTCTACAACTCCTTAGCTGTCAAAACATGCCTTTAGGATCTCAAAAACTTTAGTATTAATAATAATTATAGTCTTGTTATATTTTGAGTGTTGTCTTAAGAATATTGTCCTGTATCTCATTACTATACTACTGGAACACTATGATGGCCGTTTTGCCATTTCAGATTGTCATAGGAAAAGAAACTGTATAGCTTCGGAATAAGGTGGATTTCCATCATCATACAATTACCATAGCTGTTGGATCAATAGATGCACCTTATGTCTGAAGGAATAAAGGTTATTTTTCTTTGTCATTGTTAAACGTCAGAACGGCCATCATAGCATGCCGCAAGTTTAGGTTTTTAAACAGTAACTTCATAGGTAAATACCAACTTATTACTAACTGAGTAATTAAGAGTAATCATGGATATACCTATATGGTGCCCATACAACAAAATGAGTACTTTATTGTATGAAATATTTAATTTTAAACATCTGTTACACATCATCTTTAAAGACAAAATATTTAAAATTCTTTGTGCAATTTCTCCTATTAGATTTTTCTATAGTTATTCACGTCACATATCACATTGCTCTTATTTATTATAGCTATCGTTCGCATAACTTTAATTATGTAAAAGTTTGAATTTAAGCTCTCTGTTATGCTGTTGCAAAATGTTTTTTATATTAGGTGCCTACCTATGTACTATAGGAAGCAATGTTACATAGAGATAATCATTAAAATTCGTCATCTAGTCGCGTAGCATAGAAATCTAGTCATTTTTAAAAAGTCCTAAGTACCTTCTATTTTTATAGAATAGAATGCACTTCAGAAATTTAGATACTTCTGAGTGTGTTGTTATTTTTATGCATGTTCCAAAAAAATTATCCAAATGACAGAAGGTATTTTTTTTCGGTTTCTGCACCCCTGGACAAAAGTTAATTTCTGTACATTACCTACACATCGATCGACAAGTGATTCAAAAGGGAAATTACGATTCTAAATATGTATGTGCAAATATCGAATGAAAGCTTTTTTGTAGGGTAAATGATAATATCTTTCCCACTGGCAGAAGTTGCTTATTGCCAAAGGTCTCGGAACATTTTATTATTAATTTGGTAGGTAAGAGAAATAATTTAATTCACCTATATTTATGTTCCTAATCATTTATTAATTTGTATTTAACAAATTTTTTGATTTCTAAAAAATATATACCTATTTATTTTAACCGCCTATAAATTCTATGATTGTTTATCTGACTTGCGTGCAGTCAGCAATATAAATTGAAATGTACTTTATTTCCGATTATATATTTTAAATTGATGTTGACTGTACAAAAATTGATTGGATTGTGATATTTTTACTTCTAGTCCTGTAAGACTAGGTATGTACACTGCTTAAATTAAAATAAATAAATAATGTTAACTTATTACAGGAATTTATTATTACTTTCGGATAAGGTTTTGCCCTCATTTTGAGTAAGAATGTATATTTTAATTAGAACATTTCACCATTGAATATAATATAGTTAGGATCTCAATTTTGTGTGTGATGGCCTTCTTTAAACACTAAAGAATGTGCCAGGATATCTAACTGCAGGTAATCAATATGCTCTAACTATACCAAGGAAGTAGAAACTCCCAAGTATTATCCAAAATCCTATACTTCAAGATTCTTTGGTAGTCTGCGTACCTAGTGTGTTTTTTGTTTCAGGCGATGATGAGCACTAAGTATCATCAGGGGCACCACCATGATATTCTTCTGTTATCATAATCGTTGCTCGAGCAGCTTACGTAAGCACTTAAGATTCGTGTAACCATCTTTGGATGTAGAATATCATAAATATTTATACAGATTACCTTACCTAGAATGCTTAATAATGTTATTAACCGTAGTAGCTATCGGGTATCGATTACGTTACCGTGGTCTTGTCGCCAAATGCCACTACAAAGGTCGCGGATTTGAATCTGTAAGCTTGAATTTTCCGTGAAGGAAAACATCGTGAAGTGGTACAGTACTTAATAGTATCCGTTTGGCTGGCCACCACCCTATAGTTGAAAATCTGTCGCCAAGCAACTTCATGTAGAGTTTAATTACGGATTAGGATGTTCATTTAGTACCCAACCTTCATGTAAATACCTTTATATTTATGTTGATGTAACTCTTTAAATAACCTGGAACCCCTAAATTAAAAGTAGAGCCATGGGCGATGTTTCCTATAGTTACTACGTTAGTAGAGGTAATAGAGCTACTAAAACGTGTATGATTATTAACATTGATTTGGCCCTTTTTAGGGTTCCGTAGCCAAATGGCAAAAAACGGAACCCTTATGGATTCGTCATGTCTGTCTGTCTGTCCGTCCGTATGTCACAGCCACTTTTTTCCGAAATTATAAGAACCATACTGTTGAAACTTGGTAAGTAGATGTATTCTGGAAACCACATTAAGGTTTTCACACATAAATAGAAAAAAAAACAATACATTTTCGGGGTTCCCCATACTTAGAACTATATTATTTTTTCATCAAAGCCATGCGTGTGGGGTATCGACGGATAGGTCTTCAAATATTATATTGAGATTTCTAATATCATTTTTTTCTAAACAAAGTGGTAAAATGCGTGTGTCCCCTGTACTTCTAAAATAAGAGAATGATAAAACTGAAAAAAATATATGATGTAATACCATGCAAACTTCCGCCAAAAATTGGTTTGAACAAGATCCTAAGTAGTTTTTTTTAATACGTCATAAATCGTAAACTCCAATTTATTTGAAATAATGATTCGGAACCCTTCGTGCGCGAGTCCGACTCGCACTTGGCTGGTTTTTAAATACTAACAAGGCGGCAAACAACGAACCATCACCTTGTCATCCTACCATACCATGTCATCAGACAAATGGCCCGTTTGATGGTAAAGTCACCGTAGCCTATTAACGCATGCAACACCATGGGTATCTTTCGCGCGCTGCTGAGCACTGCTACCAAAATCTCTCCAGTCATCAAATTCAATTAAAATAAAAACTAATTCAGAAAAGTACATTCTGACGGAAGCTAGACTCTAGAGTCTAGATTGACAGAGTACAGATTTACTAACTACAAACAAAGCTACTTTGTCAAACTCATTGCAAGTTAATGTCATTAAAATGATATATTTTTCATGTTTTCCAATTTTGATAGCTGACTTAGGCGAATAAATTGTTTTGTACGAGGCCGTTGAATTTTTTTTCTGCCTTTAGTTGTTGGATCTTGTAGACAGCTAGTCGAACAGCTGGCAACACAATAAAAACATGGAAACTGTCAGACAATCTAACATCTGTCTGTCACTGTCAGACATACAAAACAGTTGTATTGCATGCATACATTTTATTCATACCTTCATACCAACACGTCTGACTCTTAGATCCTTGCTATTTTATTTTAGTACTAGAAATAAACAACGACAACCTACAAATTGAAAGGAATGCTAGATTATTGTGTAAGTGTTAGTTAATTTTTTGGCAATGGCAGACCGTCTCACCCAACTTCAGGATACTATAAACCAGGTAAACATTGATATTTCACGTATGCTTAAGACACCATCAAAACATAAAATTGATGCTTTATATATTTACAGCAAGCTGAGCACTTTTGCAACAGTATCGGGATATTGCAGCAGTTTTCTACTCCTAGCAAATTTCCTGGTTTCGATCGGAGTGGCTCGCAGACGCCTCAGCAACAACAAAATCAGGAGGACTATGCGATGCTATTTGCAACGTTGATATCTCGATGTGCTAAGGATATTGATACGCTTATAGAGTCGTTGCCTAGTGAGGAGAGCTCGACGGAGCTACAGGTGCAGAGCTTAAGGCGTTTGGAAGCCGAGAATAAGGAAGCAGCTGAGCAATTGGAAGAGGTAACATATCTTTATCAATATCATATATCTTACTTTTTTTAGTACCTATAGTCTGTCAAGTATAAGAAATCTCCTTGAAGATTGTCTTACAAATTTAACTTTATTCTTCTATGAAAAGCAGATTAATTATTAGATTAAGGTAGATCAATAAATTAACCTTATTTCAAAAGCAATTAAGTTAATTTTTCTATAATATTCTTTAAGTTTCTTTACTAGCCAACACTGCTAAAATTAAAACTAAAACTGGATTGTTAAATTTGTAAAATACTTTAGGCAACATAATTCTATAGTTTCTATATTATGGTACATAAAATATCTAGTTCATTTTAGAATGATTAGAACCAATATGACCTCTGTCATAATAAATATTAAAGTGATACCAATTTATTGCCAAATAATCTAGTAAAACTATCCTGTTTCCAGGTGGTCCGTCAAGGAGAGATATTGTTGGAAAAGATTCAAGGAGCCCTTAGTGATATTGCTCAATGCCAACTTGACATGCAGAACCCAGCTCTTATACTTAATAAGGATGTTAAACCTCAATTATAGGGCATAAAGTCCCACGGTGGCTACCACTGTAGGTGATAATCTGATATGGACTAAAACACTGAAATTGCAACATTAAAATAGGCCTACATCTACAGACCCCTGGGGGCTAGCATTCCATAGAAGTGACTTGCATTTGGTATTGCAATGTTATAAATTCTAAGTTCCCAAAACTATATGTCTGTACAACATAGCTATAGAATGCTACAATATGTTAATTATAATTAAGTAAGATATCAATTAAATCAGCAATTGCCATTTCTCATTGGGTCGCAACCATGTTCATGAATAATTAAGAAAATTTAGATTTGTAAGAAATAAAACATAATTTATGTAAGATGTAGTTTTTCAATAGAGCTTTGAACCCATGGACTTTTAGATATGTCTCAGTATCTATGCATAATTGATAACAAGCCCACTCCTTAAAATTAGCTTTTCAATCAAGTTAATGTTAACACTTTCTTTTTTACCATCTAAATTAGGCACCTGTGTACTGTATTCACCTGTGCAGGGTTGTGTTTTATAAGATCTTGATAAACAGGGTCATCCCTGTTTATCGAGACAAAGTTCATAAAGAATTAATTATAGAAAAATCGAGATAAAAAGATGATATCAAAATTGTATTCAATAAGCATAGGTCACCTTTGGTTTAGATATACCCCAAACTGTCTCATTCAAATAAACCTAATAATAAAAATAATAAAACAGTTTATAACTAGGAGTACAAACAGTATATACTATAATCATGCTAATAAAACAATTAGGTACCTATCTAATACAACCAACATCAACACCATCAACCTTTAGATATACCCCTGTCATATATACAACTGTCCCATTCAAATAAAAACAGTTTACACTTATGCTCTGTCTAATTTAGGATAGCTATTTGATATTTATTTTATCGCGCAATTACATATTTGTAGAAATAACTATTATTTACTTAATGAATGAAATAAAAAATCGGTGCTAGGGCTTATTCTATGGACGTAATGCCCCCAAATGTGTAGAAATGTTAGAAAGTTTGAATTTTCTGTTTTATTAAAAAGTGCGGACCCCCCACAACCCACACGTGCGGGTTTATCCACTGATTCCCGGAGATCCTGTATATAGATTATATGTAATACCGATTTACTTTAATTTCATCAAAAACCATATCCATTGTCCGCGTGAGGGTGTAAAAGCCATCATAGGGTAACCACCTTAATCCTTTAAAAAAAAAATAACTGTGTCGGCACGCTGTAGCCACTGTAGTACAAGTTCTGACGCCGTTAGTGCCTTGTATACGCTTCCATTTAGTTTTTGTTAGTTACTGTTGCTATTTACTGTTTAAAATTCAACTCAATTAAAACGCAAAAGAGTATTTGTTAAGTTTTTGTTATTTTTGGTTACACAATTCCAAAAAGAACAAAAAAGACTGTTTTAAACAGCGAATGTCGCGAATTTGTGGTTCGATTGCAAGATTATTCTGAACGTGAATGCCAAAATGGCGGAAAATAGGACCGAGTCAAAATCGTCGTTGGAGGGCTTACGAAAGCATCATCAGTCACATAAAGAAATTGTTAATTTAATAGAAAAAGTATAATTTGTTTTGTATTATAATCGGACCACCCAGTTATATCGATATCATGTTTTATGAGAGTAAAATCGATGATCGCATAGGTTCAGTATCGATTATACACTACCACATCCTTTCTGTTGTCAAAAACCCAGCTGTCAAAATTATCATCCTAAAATTAGACAGAGTATAGGTACCTATCTAATACAACCAACATCAACACCATCAAAATATATAATTTGGGTAAATTCGTGAACTTCCGGCAATTAACAAATACCGCCATCTATTGAGTATATTAAATTAACCTCACCTAATTAAAATATTAACAAAATAATAGTTGCATACATAATTAAAATACGACTTTCAAACACAAGTAAAATTCAAACTATTAAAAATTAAATGTTGAGACCATGAAAAAATATACTGCCATCTATGGTTTATGCTAGGAACTACTGCTACATAATACTTGTAGGTAGTTGTGATTTATAAATCATTTAATAGATGTCACTGTTATACATGTTTGTAGTCCAATCTTGTTTTCAAATACAAAAGAGTTTCTTCTTCCCTCGATCATTGTAAGTTAATGTTAATGGTTTAATTAGCGTTGGCTTTAGCGTGTACCTACACGGAATAAAAAATATAAGTACTATGACCATCTCCGTAATAGTTAAAGATATAGGTTAGTTGGCTAGTTGGTTGAGTTGAAAACTCAAAAATAATACATAGGTAGGTATAGCTTAATTTCGAGTGGATGTCCAAATCTGAAACTATGAGGAACATCGAAAAATACTAATAGGAGTCTCAGGCTTGACATTGATGGAAACTGAAACAGCATTGTTGCATTTTTGAAGGGATCGAATCCGTTATAAAACAACACCGACAAATACGTATTTGATTCTTACATTACCTCTACCGAACAAAAAAAAAACTCAATATACATACATTTTTTTAGAAGGTGTAAGTCTCTGATGTGTCTTATGGGGCTTACGGACAAGTTGGGCGACCGCAGAGGGCTCTCAGCCGAGGTTTAGATTTTAAAATTCGCAACAGTTTATTGAATTAGTTAGGAGAGAGCCATTCTTTAAGTTCCAAGTCTTAAAGTCCATATTATAAATTGCAATAATTAATAAAAAAAATATATGCTAGCTTCCTTATTCATTAAAAATTCATACAAATTATAATAACACATGAACATATAACGAATAGAAAGTTAATAAAATCAGAATCCTTTTCTTCTGCTTTTATATTATCTGGTATTTTGTTGTATATCTTTACTGACATTGCATTTAGACACTCTATTCAGCTAATACTAACGTCTTCGTGCAGTCGCAACGATGCCTCGAAGAGCTTACCTCTAACGTGTTTGCTTAGTTCCCGAAAGAGACAGAGCACAGAGATCACGACGAAATATTGTTGAGTTCATCTTCCTTTTTTTTATTTTTAAATAATATAAACTAGTGCTTGACTGCGGTCCCACCTGATGGTAAGCAGTGATGCAATCTTAGATGTCGAGGCGCACTAGTTTATTACAGAATCGAAGTCCTGAGCTGTGAATTTTTAATTTCTAGTACCTAAGGCGTTACTAATTAATATTTTTGTCTGGTAGCACATCGTCGTAGTTGGTCAACATGTGCTTAGTGAAAAACTGTGTACACTTCCTGGCAAATTCACCTACTACCAATATGTAAATTGAAGAGTTAGGTAAATTTGCAACTTCCCGGGTATTTTTCATTTATGTTACCGAGTTCCCGTATACATTTTTTTCAAATCTTTCAGTCACACGTTTACATGCATAATAATACCAATATTTTAGTAATGACTTTATGACCTATGTGCGGAGAAATGTGTATTATCGTGTAAGTGCAACCAACAACCGAAAGAAAGCGCTGTTTTTAATTAAAAACATCTGGAAAAGGTGGTTAGTGCCAACCACTAAGACTGAAAGAGGTAAGAGACAAAAACAGCGCTCGCGTCTACACTATTTGCTCATTATAATATAATGACATATTGGTGCCATGCGTATGCACAAGCATAGTAGGCGGACAGCGCAGTTTTGTGATTAATAAATAACCTTTCTATGTTCTTTTATGCCGGGTTACTATATACGATCCCGATCGAAAATCCATGGATTGATGAACCTTTTGACAGTAATTTTAATACACGTAATGTCAAAATTCTACATCAATCTTGCGATTTTAGATCGGGATCGTATATAGTAACCCGGCATTAGAGAACTTCTTTTGGGTTTTAATCTTTCGGACATGACTTTGCCAATTTATATTTGAATCGATATCCAAGTCTAGATATGAATCTGTTTACGAACATTTTGCGTTTTCTTTAAGTTTGCCGTATGTCTCCTAGAAATTTATCCTTATTAGCGACAATATCGAATGGTGTAAAAACCAAAGGGTCTTATTTTATAAGATGGGTCGATTCCTAGGTAGAAAATTTTTACAATAATCCAAAGATGCAGTTTTAGTTTTCATCAAAATCGGGCCATCCCCGCCAATTTGGATAATTCATCCTGTTTAAGTATATTTGGGTGAATTGTTTAATATTTTTCGTACAAATTATAAATATTATCTTCTTACCAAAAATAGCCGATACATACAAACAGACTAGACAGCCATCGAATTCTGTCATATGAGTTACTTTTATCCCATTATATTAGTTAAAAAAAATTGCGATATCCGGAAGAGCGGAAGGAAGGTGGTTTCAATGCGCCTCCGCCTGTACAGGTGTCTGGTGCCGCACCCTCTTGTCTGTCTGAGCGGCGCGGCGCGGCGCATCACACCAACCGGCCATCGAAAAACCTTTACCATTCACACGCGCCGCGAAACGCACCCAGCCTCTCGTCGCCCGACGCCACTCACCTGCAGCAGTTGATAACCAACCTCTTTGCCGCGAGCACGCGATTTCCCGCCACTCGGATTTCGAATCAAATCTAGTGACGTACTTTTTCTATTCGAGAAATTTATATTTTCGAATCATTGTCGCCGGTCTACGACTGGTATCATGACTGTCAGATTAGTCGATTATCAAACGTGAACTTTTGTTAACTAAGAACTGTTGTTGTGAATAATCTGTGTACTTTTTGTTTCTTTTTTGATCTGGATATATTTGATTTTAATACGTGAGTTGTGAAAACGGATGTGAAAACTGGAAAAGGCCCGGAAGAACGGGTTAACTCTCCCTTCGCGCTTCCGCGACAGGTATGTGGTAAAAGCATGTTCATCTGTTGGCGGGTGAAATTATTTGTATTGATGTCATTTATATATCGTAACCCTCTGATTTGGTGTAAAAAAGCTAGAGCAGAACAAAAAAATATTTCCACTAATCTACTTTGTATCTATTCATGAAAAAGATTAATCTTTAAATATTAAAAGATCCGGCCGTCACATTGTAATAACTCTCTATTCATAAAAATATATGAGAAGGTAATAATATTTTAGAAAGTTTTTCTAGTTTTTGCGATCCAATTACAGACTCGACTTAGAAATTGAATTTTATGAAAAAATTATGTTCTGAAATATTTTGATGAAAGTTGACACAAATGTTTGTTGACAAACAAACCTGTTTCTCTGCCTCGATGTTTCTCTCTGTAATAAAAAATAAACATTAGATTTACTTTCTCAATCTTTCTCGATTAAACATTACATATTACGTACCGATGTTGTATGTACCATTGTTTATTACGAGGAATTTCCAGGTTTCAAAATAAAACAAATACAGCGCAGCCACGTGCAAATTAATTTAATTGCAAGTTAACCTGTTCGCATTTTTTGCTAACTGCCAAATCGCTGACCACAGTTTGTGGTTCAAATAACGTAATAGTCGATTAATTGCCAATTACACTACTTGCAAGTCTGTCACTTAACCACTTTTATTTAATTAACTTTAATTAGGAAATATTGTAGGGCCAATATTAGTTTGAAAAAATATATGAATATTTATACCAATATTTAATAATAATAATATTAAAACTTTCAAAGAGTAAATTTCTAGCTAGAACATTGTTTTTTTTTTTAATAATTTTGAACCCAATTTGGATAACATTGGGAGCTATAATGCAAGGTTTGGGAAAAAAGATATAAATCACTGATCAGTGTATTTTAAAAATAAATCCTTACTGATTGTTTAATAGATGGAGAATTCAAACCTGGTCATAGGAAAATACTGCCAGGAACCGAACCAGGAACTGTTATTTTTTTTAAATAAATTCATACTGATTGAGTGACGGACTGAGAGTTTAACTCTGGTCATAGGGAAATGAAATGAAGGGAGCTTCTTCATCGGTATTAAATTAGTATACCTATACCAGAAAGAGTTACTATTTGGCTGAAAATGCGGTCAGAAATCTTGATTCAAATAATATAGTACCTTTAAATCCAAATCTAGTTAGGTATATCTCTTTTATTGAAAACTGAAAATGATGTTATTCGACGTATTAGTGTTATATGACGTGAGCTAAAATCGTTTAGTACTTTGTGAAACTAGAACGAACACGTAAAAGCCTAATAATAGAGGTTGATCGTAAACGTATATGCTGTAAAAGTCTAGAACTCTTTGATTTGTTTTATAGCCACATTCCAAGCACAATTCTAGCTGTGATACCGATATTATAGAATCTGTTTTGTAATACCACAGACTACATAATTCTAGTTATACTGAAACGTAGCAAGTCTTTCATTATTTTAAGATTTACTAGCTCCCCGCGGTTTCACCCGTGTTCCGTGAATGCGTGAACTGTCAAACGCGCGCAGTTAAATACTCGCAATTCTTTGAAATGCAGTATAATATATTATACATACAAACCTTCCTCTTAAATCATTTTGTCTGATAATGAAAACTGCATCAAAATCCGCTGCGTCGGTTAAAAGATCTGATTGTACAGGCGGCGGGAAGCAACTCTGTTTTATACTATGTTAAAAATCATAATTTACTGTGTTTAATATAAAGATCTATTGTATAATTAATAGTACAACTTTTAGGCAGTTATTCCTCCCTTAGGTTTATATTATAACCTTTTCCCAGTTCTAATGCATACCTTATAAAGTTGTAAGCGTATTTGGTATGAAAGCTTTCCTTTTTGCATACATTGACGGTTTACTTTGACGGTCATAGAAAAGTAATTAAATGTTAACACAAAACAGATCCGCCTCATTGAATGTCGTGCCCTATACAGCTTACTGCGAATCCAAGTAATGGCAGATGCATTTAGGTCTAATGAGTGTCGATATCACAACTAGCGAATTGCTTTTCCCATGCGATTAGTTGCAGACTAGATTAAATTGTAGGTTTTAGAGAATAAGCTCTATTTTTATATGTATTTTGTTGAATTGAAATAAGAATTTTCTATCTTTGACAGCATCATGCTGTTATATTGAGATAATTTTGTTAATAACTTCCTAGGATAGAACGGGCTCTTAACAGCCGCTGCCAAGCTCCTGCTCGAGAACGGTACAATGGTAGTCAGATTCCTAGGACATTCCTTACACCACCTTTAATTTACCACCACCGTTTCCCACAGCTTATTACTTACCCACCAAAAGCTGCGTGTAAACTTGCAACTGAAAATAATAATATATATTCCTACAATTAAACAAATTTAGGTACTTAAGCCCTTCCTTGACTGAGGCAAAAACGTGCCGCGCGAATGTCATTCCGACATGTCTAATTTTAACATTTGTCAGTTAATTCCTATGAATTTGTCTATATGGCGTGTTTGGTATCGTTACTTTGTTTATTTTTAGATTTAATCCAAGGTTTAGTTCAGCCTCATTTATGATTATTGCACAAATTACGGAAATATCGTCTTTATTTCTACGAGGCAGATTAGATCTCCACGCATTTTATTTGTAAGTTGTGAGGTAATTCGAAATTTAAAATAGCACAAATCATTAAACTATTTAAAAAAATTTAAACGCAACCTTATTTACCCAACACAATATTAATATTCAAATCAATTTAAAGACATGGGACTGATACGAGTTCTATTTACAGACACTTTTGATGCTGAAGTCTATGAAGAGAATGCTCATCTTTTGTTTTAAATTCTTGTCAAAAACAACAGGCGACATCGAAAATAAACTCGTATACTATTACGTTATGATGTAGAGAAAAAAAATGGTCGCGGATGCGTCGTGAAAGTGTTGACCCTCACAAAACCGGCTCTTGCTAGACGCTGACGATTTTCCAGCTGCAACGGGCGATGATTTGATGCTATAATAATTGGTTATTTGTAATTTAAGCGCTTCTTGACAATGGTTGAACTTTTTCTTTTTTAATCCTACCATGTTTAATTTGAGGTTTGATACCTAATGAGCATTTCACCTTATTTAATTTTATAGGTTAACTTTAGTCTGCGAAAAAATAAATGCTACAAAAATAGGCATGAAACTCAAAAAGCTAGGTCAAGACACATTTTCGTTTTAGATCAAATAATTAAAATGTTTATCGTCCAATAAAACACAAAACAGTCAGACATAAGACTGCTTTGATCCGAGACGCGAATTTGGGACGCATCTAAACTTGATTTAGTAATTTTAGATCTCAAAATAGATAAAAGCGTTCGATGAGACCTAAAGGAATCAAAAGATTGGCAACACAATGTAATATCCTATGAAATGTAACCTAGACATAATTTCTATGTTCGGCCTAGAACACATCTTAATCGATTCTAAAATTACTTCAATTTTAAGTCAATCACATGTGTATTTTGAAATTTGTCCATATATTATTCGTGTATGTTAATATCTATTTAAGTAGATTTATATTAGGAAAAAGTAGAGGTTATTTGTATGTCTCTAACAGTTATATTATGTTTCTAAAAGAACATAAAGCGAAATTTTATAAATAAGATAAATCTCATAATTTTATCTTTTAGTAATTTAATAGACAACGCACTGATATCATTCATTATACATACTTGAACTCTTATAAGTATAAGGAAAGATCTCCTGAAATGTAACATAGTTATGTGTTTCGGTACTAAACTATGTGGTAAATGTTATTGTGGTACAACTATCGAGTTGTTACAGTCTTTTATTGTTGCATTTCGATAACGCAGAATAAAGTTAATCTGATCTAAATACTTTTATAAATTAGTTTTGTTATGTTTATCTAATATATGTTGTAACTTAGGTCCGTAACGACTAGTCGGATTTAAAATTTGGAGAACAGATAGAATACTCGTATATGTACTTACTAGCTGTCCCCCGCGGTTTCACCCGCGTTCCCGAGGGATGTAACATTTTCCCGGCACAAAAAGTATCCTATGTTACTTGTAACACCTCCAAGTATATGTGTACAAAGTTTTGTGATGATCGGTAAAGTAGTTTTCCAGTGAAAGCGTAACAAAAAACTTACTTTCACATTTATTATATTAGTAGGGATTTGGATTGACAGGATCGATACTTTTTATATATTGGAATTATAGGATTCCTCGATTAATCAAATTTTCATGGAAATATATACCTTATTTTTGTGTAAATATGTCTGTTTGCTTACTATGCCCATACTACTGAATCTTTATGTGAAAATTTACTTATATCCTGGACAGTGTTTATTTAGTCATGAAATCGTGGTGAAGAAATTTGGGTTGTGAATGGTAGAAAATTTTAAAAATAAACTATGTAATTGCTGCTAATTATTTAAAATTAAACACGTGGGTCTACGGTTATTGGTAAAATCGTGTAAACCCTGCGTCTGCCTCGCCGTGGCCTCCGAAATATGATAATAAACTAGACACACAGTCGTACAAACCTCGAAATTCAAGTTATTTGACGTTATAATTTAAACGAAAACGCCTTCTAATGAGCAGTTAAAGATATATCGTAAATTCATATTACTCCCAATGAATATAATATGATAGGATATCTTTATGAAATCAAAAAGCGAACAAGCACCTAACCAAATGAATACAGTAAAAAACTAGGAATTAGTTGCATTATTTATATGAGAATAGCTATAGTATATATTACATATTATAATACTGTCCGTGTAAAAAAAATACATAGGTATATTACATAAGTATTTACTCCCGTGTTAATAATACGACAAATAAATCAAAAAAACTGTTTTTAATAAGTAATAAAAAAAAATCCTTAAGAAAAGTTATTTCGGCATTTTGTTAAATATGGCTCGGTAGTACGGGACCCTTCGTGTGCGAGTCCGATTCGTACTTGTCCGTAATTATTTTTCCACTTTAACAGTTAATTTAACCACACCATAAGGACAAAATGGACGCTGCCCATTCACTTGTAGTTCACAAAAAACCTTAACCCAAATGAAGGAGATTGAAAAAACACGAATTTCATGTTATTTTAAATTAGGTGCAATATTTTTTCATCGGTAAACAAGATGATTATCAGAATGTTGTGCTCGTATTAAAAACGCATTGATCGTTTATTTATTGATTTAAATTGAGTATATATTTATAAAAAGGCAGACAAAATAGATAAGTAGGTTCCATTTTCTCTTGTGTGTGAATCGTTTTATTTTTATTTTATAAGTCTTAGCTATTGACGAGTTTTAGTGTTATCAAATAACAAAATAAATGAAAACGGTTTTTTTAACGTGCAAATTCATACCTACATGTTTTATGATTAAGGTCGAATTTCCAGAGGGCGAACACTAGTAATTATTATTAGGTTCTAATTCAATTGAAATCGCCTTGGAGGTCGAGTGGTATAAAGCTAGGCCCATGTAGAGGGTTCCCGGATTGGGGAATTGCCTTACCTGTAGTCCAGGCTTTGTACTGTACACAAGACACAGTGACATGTTCAAGAGTCACGTTAGATGGAAAAATAGTGAAAAAAAAGTATAAAAATATTATAAAAGTATTGATTTCATATAAATATTACTCTACCTACAGTATTTATTGTTTAGTTAATTTTGTTCAGTGTTAATAGTTTGTAATAAGTTGCGCTTTGTTGCGGCCATATTTGTTTTAATAGCGCCATCTTGCGTGTCACCTTGACATTTAAGGTATCCGAGTCGAGCGTGAATCCTCTTTTAATTTTATTTGAACTCAACATGTTTATTTGTACGTTTTTTGTTACAAAGTACCTATTTGCTGTAAATTATCGTGTTGTCAAATATGGTATTCAAACACAACAATAAATTATGATTTATTACTGCTTCGGACCTTTTTTTGTTCGGCCACTCGACTAACTCACAATACATCAAAGAGTATTTGTCAAATAAATACTAAAATAATTATTTTACTATTATATATAATAAAATTAAGAATAAAGATCATATGATACAGACGAATCATCATAAATATGTAAATATTTGAAATAGGCATTTTATAAAGCATTATTGTGCCAATTTATGACTACAGAAGCGTTTCGTTTGATCGCCGAAGCCCCTGTCATTGTTTGTTGCTATCTGTGCAAACACCACAAAGTTCAAGGTGCTGGTTGCATCAGAAATGTAGTAATAAAAAGTAATAGTCAAACAAATTGTTTGCACCACGCTTGTTCGTCGCTTCACATGCACCCTGGGGACCTATCTTCATTAACTGTGATCGATATAACAACATATCGAGCGTTCTTAGATCAACTCACTCAATCGCGATAGGATAAATAGAGACAAATTTCTATATAGATATGAAGACATAACAGTTGTTATAAACATTAATCACAATAAACTTGTGACAATAAAACAATATCCATGACAACCATCGCGAATCTTTTGATCAGGTTTGATAACAGTTAAATACGTGTCGTGTCACAAGCCATTTCTCAGTAATGTTTGATTCAGCAAGTGTGGTTCACGATGCTTTAATCTTCACATCTTTTGTGGCAAATGTTTTAACAATTGCTACTATTAGGCATACTTGTTGAAAGTTCGATTACTAATGGTGCAAGGGTGTGTCCCCCTTCGACACAAATTCCACTTGCGTTGATTGATTTTTCACAGTATTAAAAAGTTATTATAGACAGGTGCTAACAAAGCTCCAATTTTAATGATTGATTTTACCTCCTAGGAAAAAGATAAAATCCTAACTAATAATATGAATGACTGAATCAATGTTGCAAATATTTGTCGCCTATGGTATGAAGAGGGACATGGGCACCTTTTTATCTACTACGTGCGTGAAACCGCGGGGACAACTAGTATTTACCTAATAAATACCGCAATAAAAAATTCTAACTATAAAATAGGGTCTTATTTACTAAGTTATTATCCTCAAAAGAAATAAATTGAGGCTGTCTATGATAAAAAGAAAAACACGTATAACAACGAAACTGATCCCAAATCTAATATCGGACAAGCGATTTATTAAAAGCGTTTAACAAAAGGATTTGCAACTATACCTTAGTTAATAACTTATTGACTAACATTATTGACTGTAGTGCACGTTTGTCGACCGAATAAGTAAACAGGCACTTAGGCAATATCGATCCTAAACGAGAGATTTCACGTTCGAGTGAAATATTTGTCGATCGGTGTTGTAATAGGCCCCGCGGTTGTCTATGGGAGATGGTTCGAATATAAGAATTTGATGAAATACATTATGGTTTTATTTTGAAATGTCATTGTGAATAACCTGGAAATATAAATTTTTAGAGTCCACTAAAGTTTAGGCCTAATCGAATTCAATTACATTTTATATTCTAAACGCACAAACGAACTCATAGAAAGAAAAGAAAAGCCTCTACTTAAATATGTAAATTATGTCTTAAGTCTTCCGAGAAAAAATAAGACAACACTTTAGTCCTTTGGATAACCTATGTATGTAATCCAAATCACTAAAACCAGCACACGAACTCAAAACTACTCGATGTAATGTTTTTTTAAATTTATTTCTAGTTTAAAATACATTAATTAATAAATTGATGTCTACAGATAAAGCAGACCTATTAAGCAAACTACTTATTATAAAATAGTATCAGCCTGCATTAAAATGACATTCGAGTTCCATCTTTAAAAATAAAAGGATTGGCGTCAAAATGTCCTCATTCCCAAGCCATGTGACCTTTTAAAAAGTAATGCAAGAACAAAATAAAACGGCCATATCGTTCCAATATTAAATGGAAAATTATAATCGGCCAGTGTTTTTACAATGTTTTTAAAATTTTATCACTATAATGCAAGCGCATTTATGATTGCCTAAGTGAGGTCAACGACTGCTCCGACAAAAGCCACAGTTCCACTTTGTAAAATAATAGTAAATCTGTGGTAAAGTCATTTGTTTGAGTATACTTTGTATGAGTATGGAACAGCATTACTGAGCTGTGTTGGTATAGTTACACAATAATTAATTAATTAATTGCTATCATTTGGTAAATCGATCTTTAATATACTGTGGCCGGATTATCCGATTTTTGGAAATAGTTTAGTAATTAGTAGGTAAGCACCTATTTCACAATTTACCATTAAAATAAACTTATAATAAGATCAGGTCAACTTTCATTTGAATTTAAAAAATCATTCATTTTATCAATCAGTATTTTCTATTTACCTAGATCTTGTTTTGAACACACACTAAAAGACTTGAAATGTAGGTCGAAAACGACGATTACCAAGCTCGAATGCAGTAAAAAAAAAGTCAAATAAAACAAGGCTGTAAAGGCTCATTTCACTTTCGTCTCGTTTGTAGCGGTTCGTATAGACACGTGCTCGGTGTTTACACCGTGTTTATTTTAATTTATTGCAGTAAAAAGTGTACCAGATAAAAAAAAAGTAGATGTGAAATTTTGGCGCAGAAAACTCGTAGTCCTGGCAGATACCATTGATGTCTTTCCAAAGGTAGAATTCCCACCTCAGAGATTTTTTTACTGATTGTGCTATAACATTAATCAATTGTTAATTGAATGTATCTGATGAACCTTATGATAGCGCTATAGGGTTAATTTTTCTGTAACACTTTTTTCTGTCCAAACGAGGTGATGGAGAACGCAGGTGGAATACCTCAGCTAAGCCGAATTAAAAAAGTTTCCATATAGCTCTATGGTTTAGAGTCAGTAGGTTATCTTCATCCGATACATCTTTCAAATAGGTCGTGGATGATTTTCCTGGATCTTATCTGCCCGATCACGTACATTTGTACTGTCAGTCAGTCAGGACAATGTCGCGCGTATTTTCCTTATAAGTCTGCGTACACGACAAGCAACGCAGATTAAGATTATTCGATTCTCATAGCGATAAGAATAGAGGTTGTTGTCCAATGTAGGCTTAAACGATGATATTTTTTAAGATTTTTTTCCTTCTGTGATATTTATTTATTGCTTTTTTAAATTTTCTTCGTTTGTCGTGGTATTATTATATATGTATAAAGGTAATGTAATTTTTAATAAATATAATTACTACCTAATAGAAATGTACTTCATCTAATCATTAAAAAAGGTTTCACAAATCATTCAATAGATTCCATTTTCCTCGAAATTAAAATTTCAAAATTAAACAAAGATTTATTCCTATAATTTGTTAATATCCGTAGCCGTGTAATGATCGACTACCTCATTTCAAATAGAAATTAGAAATTACAAAATAGGTACCATTCATTTCTGTAGATAACCCATTCGGTTGCACATCCAGCTTTAAATGACCCTGATCAACCAAACGGTATACCATAAGGTGTTCAAGAAGTTGATATCTAGTTCACAAACATTTTTACCGATAACAAATTTTTCGCGCTTGTTACTGCCATAATAACTCTGCAATGTCATCGTACAATCCTATTAAGGTTTGTGGATTACAAATAGATCTGTATATAATTCCCTCCATCGCGTAAGAAGGTCGGCCATATGTTGTGAAGATGGCGTGATTCTTATAGTGTGGCCAATCGCGACCGTGAAATTTGGGACGAAAATCTAGGTTCTTGCCATTAACAATGCGCATGTGCCGGGTACAGTTATGACGGTGCAATAAAACTGTTGCTAATTATGATCTGTCATTCTTGTTAGTAACGTTGGATTGATGCACTTGGCCCACGCAGTACTCTGAGTCTAGTGTCTATGGCAACGAACCATAGAGATGTTGCACTAAACCTTTAACTTTTTAAGCTTATCCCCCCGAATAATAAATGTCACAGCTTAGATGTTTGTGACTTACGAATATGGTGAATTGATTTGAATTTTTGGTACGCAGGTAGAATATGTTCTGGATTACCACACTTCGAATCCTAGGAAAATAAATAAATATCGTGTCTGATAAATATATAGATATTTACACCCAGACACAGAACAAACATACATGTTCATTCAAGGGTCTCTAACCACAAAGCCAACTGGACAGTCAAATTAAAGATTCGTCGAAAACGAGGATAAAACCATAGAGCGATTGCACCGTTCCCAATTGTACTGTACGGGTCTCGTAGAGACAGGGTTAAAAAAAAATACAATATTTCAACTAAGATACATACACCCGTCTATCTTGTCGATGGATGATCGGGTTGCTAAAATGAGGAAATAAATACTGAGTAAGCAAGTAAGGAACTGTGGTATGCATTAAAGGGTGCATTGGCTTTTATTGGTCGGACTAGAAGGTTGATGCTTGATGGTTGAGGCTGACGGCTTTTACACCCTTGCGCGGCCTTTTCTGTGGGACCAGAGTGCCCAAAACCGTATGAGCTTTCTTGGAATTAGTTGGAGGTAGGCATATTTGTAATAGACAGGCCAGTTGACTTGGTGGTTAGCAACTCTGACTGCTAAGCCGAAGGTCGCGGGTTCGATTCCCACCCAGGACAAACATTTGTAAACATGTCTGTTTGTTCTGTGTCTGGGTGTAAATACCTATATAAGTATGTATTTATAAAAAAAAAGTATATGTTTATCAGCTATCTGGTTTCCATAGTACAAGCTCTGCTTAGTTTGGGACCAGATGGCCGTGTGTAAAAGAATGTCCCAGGATGTTTATTTATTTATAATATTCCCTGTAAAAACTCGCAAAATGCGTCTTCTTAGTAACAGTTACTAAGTAGGTAAAATAAATGACGTGTTAGTTATGTCACATCTTTAAATACATGCTACCCAACAAAGTAATATTTGATCGTATGGTTATAGCTTCGCGTGATGGGCTACTTTGTGATGTTAAGCATAGTTTTATGTTAGTTTTGAACAAGTAGAAGTAGGTATTTAGCTAGTTATCATGTATAAGTATTATTGACTCAATTGACGGAGTTTTGACGTAACAAAGTTGTGATGCGGCTTAAACTTGCGGCTCGCTATGATGGCCGTTTTGACGTTTAACAAAGACAAAGAAAAATAACCTTTATTCATTCAAACATAAAGTGCATCTATTGATCCAACAGCTAATTGTATGATGATGAAATCAACCTTATTCTAAAGCAATACAGTTTCTTTTCCTATGACAATCTGAAACGTCAAAAAGGCCATTATAGCGTACCGGTAGTATAATGGTATAGAACCTATTCAACAATGAAATATTTTTCTTACCATCAAATTCATTGCCTTGTATAGGTTGTGAAGTGGTTTTGATGAGTTATTTTTGCTTTAAAATGTTGCCAAACGCAATATTTCGAATGTTGTTGAAGGGCTCCTTATCACTACCATTATCAAACAAAGTCGCTTCCCGCTGTCTGTATGCGTATATCTTTCAAACTAAGCATCAGATTTTGATGCAGTTTTCATCAATACACAGAATTATTCATAAGGAAGGGTTATATGCATAATACATTGCGGGTGGAACCACGGGAGGCAGCTAGTTTCAATTCAAAAAGGATTAACTGCGTATAAATGTTAGTATATTCTAAAGCCAATGCCCTAGTGCAAATCAAATCAGTAACCAAGTGAACGTAACTTATTGAAACATGTTTCTAATAATGAAACAACAACCAACCAATAAAGTACAATAAACTAGTTTAGCTAATACTAATTAATTCATACTTGTTGGTGATCGTCAATGCGGTGACCTTCCTTTGCTGGCATTTGCAAAATGGCTACCGTGTTCTGAGGAATTTTGTTTCGTATAAGTAATGTGTTTTTGTAAAACTAATTCGTCTGTCAATGTCAAATTACATGCCTATACAGATCAAAAAAAAAATGTTCACGGTCAATTATGCAGAAGAAGTAGTCAAAGTTCCTTATATTGAAACCCATATTTGTCGAGAATCGTCACACTCACACCACTCAGTATCAGCTTGCAAGTGCAGTCAATGGCGCCTCTCAAACTGATCCCCAAATAATTACTTCCGGAGTCCTACTCTCCAGGGCTCCCAGCTGCTCATCCCGAATTGATCGCAGTACATTATTTTTTCTACTGAAATCAGTAGTTTTCCCGTAGGAATACCATATACGGTTCATTCTTTCTTCCGTATTTAAAAAAGCCGTTCCATGTCCTAATCCAAATGAAATAACAATAATGTAGGTTTAAAAAAAGAACATGACAAATACAAACACCTTTGCCCATAAGGTGTGACTTGTCAGCGATGACTTAATAATTTCTGATGAGCACACATCCATGAAATTAACGATTAAGAAATATGAACTTTATTACAACTTTGTAAGATATGTTATTAAAGATTTTCATCACAAACATTTTATTAGTTACATTAATCGAATAGAATGTTTTATGCCGGGGCAGTAAGCTTGAAAATTGATTGTTTTTTTTGTGATGACATATGGGAGTGTTTTTGTATTCGATCATTGTGCTGATCACAACTGAGCAGAATACTCAAATTGGTTTGCAATGTCAAATGTCTTTACAAGGTTTATCTTATTAAATGGCTGCTAGAAATTTATTGACCGTCTATCTATAGTCTACTTATGTGTAAAGTCATAATGATTTGATGATTCTGCCTTCCTATAAATGCGAAAATTTTGTGAGAATGGATAAATGTTTGTTACTCTTTCACGCAAAAACTGCTTAACGCATTTGGATGAAACTTGGTACATAGATAGATTATAACCTGGATTAACACTAAGTATACTTTTTATGCCGGGAAAAATTATCATCCCTCGGTAACGCGGTAACGTGAATCCACGGGGACAGGCAGTCGGATATGAAATTAGTATTGTGATGTATAATAAGAATCGAGTTACGTGGGTTTTTAAATATTATAACAATTTAAATAATTAAAAAAAAAACTCTCTAGACTCTTGCTTTGGTATTTCAATCGCCCGTTTTAATAAACAACGCATTTCTATCAACATAACATTACGAGCGGATGTCCGGCCAACCGGAAACGTATTAACGAAAACTTCCATGGGAAACCGATGACACGCCCTTGAATTCGGCTTGCCCAATCGATTTTATCGAATAGAATAATCGACAATATGACAATTCGGTATTGATGACCGTGTAAATTATTATACCTACAATTTTGTTCTGTGTATTTATGTTTGCCTGGTAACATGACAACTATGTTTTATGTGTTTTAAAAATTATGTAACTAAATAAATTATTTTGATGTAATCGATACAATAAATAATAAAAAAAAAAAAATGGAAAGTTGACAGCGGAGTCTCTACTTTTTACTGAGAACGGCTGAAACTGCGGGGCTGAAGTTTTACCTATAGCCGTAAGAAAAACAGTGGGAGTACTTTTCTTCATTGTGGTTGCTTTAAACTTTCAAGATCAAGATGTCAAGATGATGGTATGTCTACCACATTACCACCACAGCTTGTTAGAGATCAATAGTATACGTCAAAAACTTTCATATGCATCCTCGTATATCTATAATTTCAATGGAAGTTTTAAGAAAGTAATCAAAAGGCAACTAATAAATCAAGATGATTAAATGATCAAACACCAACCAGCAAATTGAACATCTAAAAATAAACGGAAACATCAACTATGATTTTTTTTTCTAAACAAAATAATTTAAATTTACCGATCTAACCACACGGAGTAGATCTTTTGATTCTGTACAATTATATCACAACGTGCTGTCATACAGAACTTCATACAATTGTTTTAACATTTAATAAAACGTTGCTGATTTGACAACTCAGTTACCCCATAAGTTTTGCACTCATGGGAAACAGTCGATGAATCCATAATGAATGCGCATTATCTATAATTACACACAATGTAATGTTTATTCATGTATTAATTAATGTAACATTCCACCATTATTGGAGGCAGCCGCACGTTGCGTTCCCAATGCGTCTTATTATTGCGTGCGATTGATTGATTCTCTTGATTAAGTCGTATTCGGCAACATGCAGTGGATTTGCGTAATTTATAGGTAAATAAAACACGGGTATTTTTTTATAATCTATTTTAATATTTCAAAGAGGTAAAATTTGTATGGAAAGGCCAGGGGGACAACGTCTCACCAGGCGTACCGACGAGCTGGTCAGAGTACTAAGTCTCCTGTGGAAATCCATGGGGAAACGAACCTACGACATACGACGTGATTGGAAGGGTACCTAATCACCACGCTAGCTGATCTGTGTAAAAAATTATAAAGGCCTAAACTTTTGATATTTGTTAATTCATACAATTTCCTTAAAGTTAAATGAGTGAGATTTTAGTAATCTAAACACATTTATTACATATGAAGGTGAAGCTACTGAAGTTACCACCGGTTCTGAAGCCTTCGATTGAGAAGGCCGGCAAGAAACTTAGTAAGGCTAAATTTTTTATAATTATTTTCTTTTATTGTGAAAATAAATAGGAATGCTTAAAATAAACTACTGGCTGTCTTCATGACTTCACTAGGTTTCCAGAGATAAAAATAAGTAGTCTATGTCCCGCTCCCTACCATAGGTTATGTGTGATGCAAAGAGCAAGATCAGCTCAGTCATTTAACCCTGACAGCGAAAAACAAACAAACCTAATTTCGCATTTATAATATTAGGATGAAAAGAGAGAAGAATAGAAGAACTAAAAAGAATGAGAGATTTAACTTATGCTTATATTGAAGTTTATTTGTATCAGGATTAATATATATGAACGGATGTATAGTTATATTAATAGTAAGTGAAAGTGGGTTAAAATAATTCGGGGGCGCGGCGTTCGTTTGTAAGTTAATGTTGCAGTAATTGGACGATTAGAAAAAAAAGACGATTAAAAAAAAATAAACACGCTATACAGAATAGTGACTGCTAACTGGTTTGAATCATTCAATTATTGAAAACCAGCTTCGCCCCGCGGTTTCAGTCGCGGTCTTGAAGGATCTTATATTATCCTATGTGCTAATCATAGACAAACCTTCAGACAGACGGACAGACAGACTCTATTAACGGTCATTTATGATTAGGCAGCTTATAAAGATCAGTTTTCACATAAATTGTGGAATTTATTTAGAAACTAGCTGCGCCCTGCGGATTTGCCCGTTTTCAATCCTGGTTATAAACCTTCCTTTTTAATTACTCTATCTATTGCTGAAAACTGCATTAGAATCCGTTACATAGCTTCAGATTCCATAAAGGAAATACAGACAAACATTCATTTTTATAAATTGCAGATAATTCAAGTATATTTATTGAACTCAGGAGGTAGAGAAGGACCTACATACAAAAAAGTGTGTTATTTATTTATTACTTGAAGTTAACCGCGGTTTATCCACCTTCCCCGGGATAAAAAAAGTATATCTATTACCCATACCATAGGCTATGTGTGTGCCAAATTTCACCAAGATTTGTTCAGACGTTTTATCTGTAAAGAGGTGACAAATAAGCTCACTTTCGCATTTATAATATAATATTAGTAAGGATATTAGGTACTGTTCAAAAGTCCTATATACAAACAGTATGGTTTTTCTACGAATGTAAAAAAAAATAATAAGGGTGCGTGCTCACGTGTTTAGTAATGCGCACATTTCCTCACTTCGACTGGGGTATTATATGGCGAGTTTACATAATCACAGTACGTGGTACGGCCCGTAAGCGTTGCCGAAGAATGCGCCGCTGGTCCCACCTATACATTCTAATATGCTTGGAATCTTCGCCTGGATTTTATCACATCTATATATATAAAAGGAGAAGCTGACTGACTGACTGACATATCAACGCAGGGCCTAAACTATAAGGGTAAGAAACATGAAATTTTGCACAGGGGTTCCTTTTATAACGTAGAGGAGCACTATGAAAGATTTTTGAAAAGTCACCCCTTCATCGGGTAAAACGGGAGTGCAAAATTTGTATGAAACAATGTTTTTTCTTGGTCTCATCTTCAAACTAAACGCGGGTAAAACCGCGGGGAGAGATAGTTTTAATATAATAGAATATTCTAAGAAGAGAAGTAGTAGAAATCTTAGTGATTTTTTTTTCGGACGGACTTGAATGATTAGCCTTAGACGGTTATCATACCCTTGCGCAGGCTTTTCGGTGAGCGCAGAAATTCTTTACACAGTTCTTCTGGTATTCTTCCACCTAACCCATTATCGCCGTAAAGCAGTAATGCTCTGATATTATTGTATTTCGTATAGAAAAGTAAGGGGGCTGGTGAAAATCATGCACATGAGACTTAACATCATCAAGTCTCAGGGTCGAGAACGCATTGTCAAAGCCTTTAGTGTTGCAAATGTCCATAGGCGGCGGTGACCACTTACCATCAGTTGGATCATGTGCCTTTTTGTCTGCCTACTTGCCAAAATAATAAAAATAACACTAATGATTTTGGAATGACCAGGTTAAAGATGAGCGATCATCTGCCTGCCCTATTATTAATCATATGGGGTCGGCGAAATACGTATGCCTTCTGCCCACTTGGTGTCTTTATGTATTACAAGAAATTTGGTGGATTGGCGCCTGCCTAATGCTTTTAGGAATGCTTCTGTTGACCACTTGGTGCAAGGTAAGTTCAGGGTGTACTCTTAAGTCGCCTCTTAAGACACCCATCTCTAGGATGGGTCGGGATGGTGGAATTCGTCACCACGCTGCATAAATGAGCAATATGAAATAATATCTATTTCCGGAATAAGTATGAAGTTATTGTTGTTAGTAATATATAAGATAAGTTTAAGATTCACAGCAAATGGCCTAGTCTTTTTAATTTGGTATTATATTTCATTTTTCAAGAAATGTAGTGAGTATGTTGCCCAATTTTTATTCTGGTAGTAGTGCCATTTAGAGTAACAAGTGATGCTACAATTATTCCACTTTTACAAGTTCCACATCGCTTCACAACACACATGGTTAGATCAAGAAAATGGTACGTGTTTTACTAGTTATATAACACATATGATGTAATTCGCGAGAAATGTTGTAAAAACTTGTGTCGGACGGGTGACCTATGGCAGGTGTTTTTTTTATTGTTATTTACTACCTATTGTTGTATATATGCTTACCGGGTGTTTGACCACAATATTACCTTATTAATGGTCAGATGTGGCTCAAAGTGATAAGGCCTTAAACCCTCCCGTGACACATCAGTTTTAATTTTTTTACTGCGAGATAAGCCTGGCAGTAGGTCCCTCTGATGTAATGGTTACCGCCTCCTATGGACATTCAAAGTTTTGAAAGAAAAAGCGTATTACAAGGTGGTTCATTATAATGAAGATAAAAATGTATGGAAATAGCTGCTCTCTGCACAGTGCACCTCTAATTTTCTTGTTTAAGTTGTAAGTAATTATTGTCATTTTCTATTTTGTAGTCTTGTTATTTCTTTTTTTTGTTTTTGAATGTTAGCTTTATTAAGTATTTTGTAATTGTTAAATATAAAAATATGTAAAATTGATATTATAAAATAGCCAAAAAGTCAGAATAGATAAAAAAGAATTTAATAAAATAAAAAAGAATGTAACCTTGTTGAGTTTCTTGCCGGTTCTTCTCAGTTGAAGGCTGACTTCCGAACCGGTAGTAGCTTCAGTAACTTTAAATTTGACCTTCATAAGTGCCTTCTGAGGGCCTAAACTGAATAAATGGCTTTGAATTTTGAATTTGGGTAATTTATATAATTTGCTCTTTATAATAATTATTACTAGCGACCGTCCCGGCTTCGCCTGATTTCGATAATATAAATGAATAATCAAGTCATCCGGTGACCAGTGCCTTTACTATGAGTTTTTAACGTACGTACTCGCTAGCGACGGCGTAAAACATTTCTATGGCAAGTGTGTACAGCGACACTAGCGGTCACCTAAAGAACTAAAATCGATAGTACGAGTCGATAGGAAAAAAACCTACCGAAATGTAAACACTAGCGAATAACGTTTTTTAGCCTTTGCTATAGTAATTCGGTACCATCAGTCACAAATTTGACAGTTGCTATCGAGATATACTGTATCGATAGTAGTTTACTCGCCAGTGACTAAAGTAAGTTTCGATAGCAACTCATGGTAGAGGTACAGAGGGCTGGCACCTATTTTGGTCAGAGAATAAGCTTAGCCATACAAAGAGGCAACGTAGCCAGCCTTCTGGGCACTTTACCCATAGACAGCTCTAACAATTAAAATTCAGTTTTTCATTTATAGATTATTGCTTCATTTTTTAGTTAATTATAAGTAGTTTAGTATGTACACTTTGTTTTAAACAAAATTTTAGAAATAAATATGTACAAATAAATTCTATTTTAGGTATTTATTTTGTACTTTAGAAAAAGACATTAAATTAAATATATTATACATATAAACTTTCCTCTTGAATTCGTCTTATTCCTCTCCTCTGTCTCAAAGGCCTGTCCTTCTGTTTATTGAAGAAAGCCGCATCAAAATCCCTAGCGTAGTTTAAAAGATCTAAGCGTAAAGACGGCGGGAAGTGATTTTGTTTTATACTATGTAGAAATGTCCAGATTTTTTTTTATTTTTATATTTTATTTAATGTACTTACCCTAAATATTATTATTATTTTGTGTATTTCTTTTTCTATTTTTATAATTTTTTAATTTGTTTTTTCAACTAATATAATGGTTTATTATTGTTATTATTATGTTTTGCTAATTAGATGCTGTGTACAGTTATAATTGGACTACAGGTTTATATAATGTTAATTATCTAGATTTATAAGTAATACACAATCTGTTGTCTGTTTCTGTACCTTTAAAATAAAATAAAATAAATAAAATAAAATAAAGGTTTTTAATGATCACTTAAAAAATATTTACTGTTAATATGAAGCTAGATATGAAACAGGTTTATAAAATACGACCCGCCCCGGCTTCGCTCAGGTGCAATGTAGATATTAAAACATATAAACCTTCCTCTTCAATCACTCTATCTATTAAAAAAAACCGCATCAAAATCCGTTGCGTAGTTTTAAAGATTTAAGCATACATAGGGATATAGGGACAGAGAAAGCGACTTTGTTTGATACTATGTAGTGATATGAAGTACATATATAAAAATTAAAAAAAATATGTAACGTTGCTGAGTTTCTTGTCGGTTCGCCTAAGTTAAAGCTGACTTCCGAACCGGTAGTACCTTCAGTAACTTTAAGTTTGTCCTTCATAAGTGCCTTCCGTGGGCTAACTGAATAAAGGATTTTGAATTTGAATTTGAAAGACCACATAAAAATACCAGGTATATCCTTTAGCCGTAATAAGTAACTCTGGAACCAGCGTTTGAATCTGACCGTTCATAAGCGCCTGTGAACGCCTATTAGAGAGTTTATAAAATACCGATGCCCTCCATAAATACAGTTTTTGCTAGCCGTTTTGGCCAGTTTATTAGATCGCATGTGTATAATGTCGTTGTCAGGTTCTGTGATATAAGATGCAGTTCGGTCAGCGAAGCTAAAGCCATTGTTAGTGAGTGGTTGTCTGGCCTCACATATGAGGATACTGAAAATAGACTTAAGATTGAAGCTTAACAACCGGCCACTATTATTCTTAATTGTATTTCTTTTTCACTGATTATTGTAATTTTTAGGCAAATTTAATTTACTTTTATTTCGTGTTTTTTGGATTTAATGTTATATTTTTATTTTGTCAATTTTGTTTTCTCTTAAATTGTATTCTTTGGTCCGAGGTTTCACCAGGACAGTTCAAATTATACTTTCGGCCTTCGCGTTACAGGCTTTGCCTAGTGAGAAGGTCATAAACACACACACTAAGAACAAAACCTCCAACATTATGCATATTATTTTCTATTTTTTAATATCTTGTCTATATTGATGTGCGTTTTGCTGAAATAAATAAAATTTTCATTTTATTGGACTTTCTAGTATACAATTCATAATATTATTTATTTCCTTCAAATTATATTTAAAATAATAGATGAATATTTTCATTTTAATTACCATCAAAGTAACGGTCTAACGTAAAGCTTATTCTAGATATTCAGAAACGCTGTGAAACACCAATAATGAAAATTCAAATTTTCACGTATTTATTGGTCACTTAGTACTATATTGACGGGCCGTGAGACGCATCGGACGGACGATTGGTTTGTTTTTAAATACTAGATACACTGTAGTATAACTCGAATTACTACATATGTATGTAGGCACTTACAAATTTATCGGGGAAAACACCAAATACAAAAAACAAAGTCTTTATTAGCATTCAAGATCTATCTCTATTCTAACCATAAATACAGTCGTTTAAGATATAGCAAATATCTTCAGGCACGTTTTCTTTAATGTTATTTGAAACTTATTCCTTTGTAGGTTTTAAATTGTAAAAGCGAAATGTTCAAGCGATCAAATGTTAAGTGAAATAGCTCTCTAAACCTCTAAAAGATTTACTTTGACAACTTGTTAACAATTGGAGACCAAAGGTTCGATTCTGTAAGGAAAATGACACTAGCTCGAGGATGTTTCGTCTCGCCCTCTATGCTCTGTCTCTTTCGCTTACTACACAATCACGTGAGAGGTAAGCTCTCCGAGGCCTCCATCCGTCGACAAAGTTTGTATTAACTGAATAAGGGGGCCTAATGCAACAAAAGGTAAGTATTCAATAAACATTGTCGTGCGTACATCAACAAAAGATACAGTGACGCAACGATTTTGATTGTATCGAGTTACAACGCGGTAATCGATATTATATAACGTGATGGGAGTGAAATTTGATGATAGTTGTTGAAGAACATCATTATTTATTTTCTGTGATATGGGTTGAACAATTGGTCCATACAATGAAATAGAAACCATAGATTCGTTGTCCTCGTTCAGAAATGGGAACATACAATTATGGTAATTGACCTAATTCCATTTAGTCGGACACAATCATAACGAAAGTAACGATGTATATTAATCTCTCTTTAACAACAGGTACACCATAAGGTTCAATTTATTTTCTTTCCTTTTCTTCACACGTATAAGCTATCTAGTATTTGCGCTGTTTTTGAGACCCGTTGGTTTATCACGTCGATTTCAAGTAATTTTCTGTGATATGGAACGAAAAATAGGTTCAACCGAATGATCACTCAGGCGGACACGTGGGTTTCGGACCTCTCATTAGACTACACAGTTTACGATAGAGACAGACAATAGTCACTTACTTGAATTCAGCATCGAGATTCGGTAATGAATAGTATAGCTGGGTTTTGTAATGTACTTCCACCTTACTCACTACACTATTAGATATATTACACCATTTCCGCCGTGAAGCAGTAGTGCACTTGTATTATTGTGTTTCGGTTAGAAAGGTAAGGGTGCCGTTGAAATTACAGGCACATGAGACTTAACAACTTCACGTCTTAGGGTCGACAATCCATTGGCGATGCCTCTGGTGTTCAAATGTCCATAGGCTATCGTGACCTCTTACCTTTGTAGCATACAAAAAAGAACTAAAAATATCAAAAATAAAAGACAATTATTATCTAATTTTACAATACTTACCCGTTATAATATATAGATGCGCTGCCCCGTTGAATGATTGGACTCTGGACAAAAAAGTCCCTGGCCCTCATGTCCCCAGAGACTAACACCTATATTCTAAGACGTTTCCTCGAGAATTCCTCGCCTCCACTCAACCTCACTCAAAGATATTAGTATTCATAGTTACAAAATTCTCCTCCACTCGACTTTACATCTCTCACTCGAGGTGAGGAAACAACTATCAACTTCAAGGTACGTCGGGACCAACCTTAAGGACGTTTATTGCTTGTAAACAGTTACTGAAACGCATGATTATATTTCATTAATATTTTATCTATAATATTATATAATGACGTAATTAATGACATGTGACCCCGACTTCATTTCGACTCAACCTCAGTCGGGGCTGTACGAGTTTTACTCAGTTATAATTAGAATACCAATTTTAAGGATTCCTCGAGAAAATGCTTATGGTATCCTCAGTCGAGTTGGAGTCGAGTGACGTATGAGGAAACGTCTTAGAATATGGGTGTAAGACCAATGTCTTTGTAGCTTCAGTAACTTTAAATTTGACATTCATAAGTGCCCTGCTTGGGCCTTAACTGGAAGATTTTGTCAGACAATAATAACATAAATTAATTCCTATTAATATTGGAAATGCGAAAGTTTGAAAGGTTGTATGGACGTTTATCACTTTTTGACGCAAAATATACGCAGATACAAAACCTTTGACATGTTGAGGGCCAAACTTTAGCGTGCGAATACGTTCGCGGGCCGCGTTTAAAAATACTTAGTGCATATACTACTACAGTACTTAGTGGTAAGTACCTAATGTAATATTTTTTTAATTGGGTTTTTTCAAAATGTCTCGCGGGCCGAATCATATTTTACAGCGGGCCGGTTGTTGCCCATATATGTCCTAGAATAACAGATAACATACTTTTTGCTCCGGAATTTAACATTCCACAAGAACGCGGGTGAAACCGCGTGAGACAGCTAGTAACTTCATAAAGGTTCATTAATATGTAACTATGCCGTATAAAAACAAAATAATTGTCGTAACATACGTATTGAATTATTTGATCAACTGATCAAATATCTGTTTAGACTGTAGAATTGGTATAAAAACGTGATGGCGTCATTTCCACGTTGTTCCTATAGACAGAGCATTAACTTTAAATGTTTTTACCAGAAATCTCCTAAAACAATAACTTTTAATGTTTGCTTTGATGATTTTGTATGTATTGTAAGTCTTAATTTTATATGATTCTTGGTTTGAATACAATGAAAATTGTTAATCTTATTTTTTACGAAAAGTAACTTAACGATTGGACTAAATTTAAGAGCTCGGTTCTTGTCAGTTTAGCCCCACCACTCCGTCTATTTTCAGTGGTATCCTGCACCTCCTTATACTTCTTTTGCCTTCACTTGGTTCATGTAGTTTAAGCCTTGGTGTTTTTCTTTCTCTCTTTCCTTCCTTTCTTTCCCTCTTCTCTTTCCATTTGGGTGTGAGAGTAATCAGAGGCAAACACATTTGTCGCTTACATTTTTTTGTTTCTTCCTGTCCCTTCTGTTGTTTATTGTCTCCAACGTATTTATTTTCTCCTTAACACTTCTTCGTTCGGTCAGTTCGTTCACTCATTCCATTTGATCCCCTCCATCATAAATAGGTAGGTAATAAGTACATCATTATATTAGATCTGTATCTATTATAAGTACAAAATATTGTAGATTAGCTGAATTTATTATTATACTAGCTGTCCCCCGCGGTTGCACCCGCGTTCCCGAGGGATGTAACATTTTCCCGGTACAAAAAGTATCCTATGTTACTTCTAATACCTCCAACAATATGTGTACAAAGTTTCATGATGATCAGTTAAATAGTTTTTGCATGAAAACGTAACAAACAAATTTACATTCATATTTATAATATTAGTAGGGATGTTATGTGTATGGGTGTACATATCCATCTAAGTATATAATAAAAAAGAGGAGTATATCAGTTATCTGGCTTCAATACCTAGGCCTACTTAGTTTGGGACAGATGGCCGCGTGTAAAGAATGACCGAGGATATTTATTAATATTAAAAATATATTTGGTTTAGTGGACATCAGGTTAGTAAAATATTTGACTACAATATAATGTACTGAATAAATATAACGCATACATGTTACGCCGACCTCTAGTGATTGGGAACAGGGCAGACCGTTGTTCATTTAATAAATAAAAAAGATCTAGTATTATTTTATGCTAAATAAGCAGACAGTCTACCTGGTGGTAAGTGGTTACCGCCGCCTATAGACAATAGGGTAGCGGACTGTATTAAATAAAAATTTCGAATTATCATTCACAGAAAAGATTGTCTCAAAACACCCCTATAAATGTCCTTCAATTTTAATTACGATTATACCAAATTTTATATAAAAAAAATAATCAAAAAAGTACTGCAATTGAGTATGAAAAATGATGACGTCATAAGTTAGTACTCAGTACATTTTGCATATAAAATTTGCGTTTTGACAGATAATAAAAAGTTACTGATTTGACAAGGCAGTCCGGTACCCTATTGCAATACTAGGGGTTGTCGAATCTGAGACGTAAAGTTGTTAAGTCTCATGTGCCTGTAATTTCTCTGGCCGGATTGTTACATATATCTGTCAAAAACCCTTTATTTACATCGTGAAAACGTTTTGGTAAACCGTGACACATAAAAGTATGCAAAAGTTATTCAAATGTAACAATTATAAATTTTTATATTTACTAATTATATTAGTTAATAATATTAACTATACTTATAGATTGTGCTAGTCCTACTAATATTATAAATGCGAAAGTTTGATAGAATGGATTTATAGATGTATGGATCTTTGTTACTCTATCACGCAAAAACGAATGATCAGATTTGAATGGAAATTGGCACAAATATAGTTTATACCCGTATAATGAGACGTCTCTCGGGAAAGCGGTTAAAACCGCGGGAGACGGCTAATTTCATAAGTATTACTATGAAATCAATAATAAATAAATATCCTGGGACATTCTTTACACACGGCCATCTGATCCCAAACTAAGCAGAGCTTACTATGAAAACCAGATAACTGATATAGTACTTTTTGAAATATATACACTTATATAGATATTTACATCCAGACACAGAACAAACAAACATGTTCATACAAATGTAACCACCAAGCCAACTGGCCCGTCAAATAGACAGAGGCGGCCTTAGGGGTGGCGAACGGGGCAATGGCCGGGGCCTCGCTCTCGCAGGGGCCTCGGGCAGCACAAGCAAATAAAAAAAAATGTGGATTTAAAATTTTATTTAGCATGACAAATACCTAAACCAAACAACCAAATTTCGCATCACATACTTTTCACGAAGGACAAAGGGCCTCGCAATGACCTGCCGCTCGGAGCCTCGCAATGGGTAAGGCCGCCGCTGCAAATAGACATGTATGTATGTATTGCTAGGTATGTAAATCATATTCACTGGTTCATTCTACAACATACCGAAACGTTTCAAAATAGCTGCTGTTGCCTAGGTATTAAAAAGGTCGTTGCCACTCATAAAGTTTGTAAATGGCATGAAATGTGCATAAACAGGTGTGCGGGTCTATTTAAGGATATAATCTGTATTTATAAGCCGTTTGGTTTGTGTTATCTGTGGTACTTCCGAAATATGTAAAATGTGGCTAAACCTATTTCAAACCTTTTTTAATTTTTTTATTAAAAAAGATTAAAGCAAAATAAAACAGAGACAAAAGATCATATAACTAAAAAAAAAATGTGTCAAATATCTCTAACGATTGGGATGAAAGTTTATATTTTGTTAACGTTTTGCATCTCAATTTTCAAAATCAAGATTTTTCCAAAAATATTACTTATACATTGATATCTCGGAAATATATAACGGTTGGGCTAAAAGTTTACATTTAGTTAAAATTACGCTAAGAATCTTTTAATTCACGGAAATGATTAAAATAAACATTTTCAACGAAAACCGTAAGCAATTCGCTATATGCGCAAAGTAGTTGTAATTAGCGGACATTGATCGGATTACTATGCATTGCATCTTATATGGTTACTGCTGGAATGTGAAATAGCTAAGGATAAGATACTGCGAACATGAAACTTTAAGACCAAGCCGTAAATTCGACCCAAAAAAGCATCCAACTAAGCCAGCAACATTTTGGTTGTCAGAAGGCGGACTTTTTGTAATTTATTTTTATTTTTTATTTATTTATTGAAAGAAACAAAGTCATACACAATAATAAATCAGCCTTATTTTAAACTTAAAACAGACCTTTTTTTTTTTTTTTTTTTTTTTTTATTAACAAGGTGGAAAACTCATGAAGAGTTCGCCCCCGCCCTGGGAGAGACGGGGGGATATGTGGGCTTCCCTACACCTGGTTTACCCACTAAAAACCACCTTGGCGTGCTACCGCTGCCCGGTTGGTTGGACACCGTGGTACCGCTTTTAAGCACAACCCACGATGTCCACCGGTCTCGCCCCGGCTAATGCCGGGGTCTTCCTCTCCAAAGGGAGATGGCCAAGCACGCGTGGCCATCTCCCGTCCGCCAAGTGGCTTGATGTGGCAGACGGAGGACTCCCATCCTCCGCCTGCAGCCACTAAGAGTCCCCCGGGGGGGGGCCCTTGCCGTTCGTGCCGGTAAAGGCACCCACCCGCAGGACGTAGAAATGCCATAATGTAGGCATTTAGACGTCCATGCGGGTGTCTTCCTCTTCCGGCCGACTGGCGGCCGCTGCCTCGGGGGTGGGGCGCGATGGGCGGGCGGGTTTTGTCCGCGCCACTTTGCCTCTCACCGCGGGCGGGGAGCATTTGGGCCCCCCCATGACGTGGCCGGCCGGGAGTTGGGCGTGGTGGCATACTGCACACCGCGCCTTCTCCTCCCGGCATTCCTTCGACAGGTGCCCCTCCTTACCGCACCGGAAGCACATATGGCTCCGGTCGATATCAGAAGGGCAGAGCTCCCTAGTGTGGCCCACACCCATGCATTTGAAGCAATGCATGGGTGTCGGCCCAACCGGAATGATCCTGATGGACGACCAGCCCACCAGGATCCGACCCCGCCCGAGAAGGGCCCTTGCCGCCCCCACCGGGCACCGGATCAGAGCTGACCCAGTGCCATCGTAGCGGGAGCGGATGCCCCCTACCTTTATGTGAGCCGCCTCACACTCCCCCGCAGCAGCGACGGCGGCCGTCAGCGACTCTGTGGTGGCCGACTCGTCAAGGCCGACCGCTAGGATGGCGGACATTTTCTGCGGGCGGCTTATGTGGGCTACGTCGCCCACGATGGCCTGCAGCTTCGCTGCAAGCGCATCCGCCGCCCGCTCCCTGTCCGCCCCGGGGACCTCGATGACCCTGCCCCCGGTCATCGAGGCCCGCACCCTCACGTGGTGCAGCCCCACCTCAGCGAGGCTGCAGCCCTTTATGGCTTTTGCCATAGTGGCGTGCAGCGTGGTGGCGGTGGCGAGGTCCTTTTTCAAGGTAATCACCACCGCCGCCGTGTTGGTGACCTTCGTTCCCTTATCCCTCTTTTTGGGCGCTACCTTTTTAGTTGGGGCCACTTGGGTTGGGGGGGCGCCCTTGCCCTTCCCCTTGCCCTTGCCCTTTTTTGCCACCGTTGCCCAGCTCTCCTCCTCGGGCCGATGGCCCGAGGGCCCCGGTCCCTCCTCCGGGGCCGGCGGGGCAACTGGGGCAGCCGGGGTGGGCTTCTTGGTGGCCCCGGCGGCGGTCTTGGCGGCCTTGGTGGCTGCCTTGGCGGCAGCCTTGGCGGCAGCCTTGGCGGCCTTGGGCCTCCGGGCCCGGCCGTCGCCCAGCCTCGCCCTTTCGGGCTCACTTGCGGCTGGTATCGACGTAGCCGGTCCCGCAGTCCTCCTCTCGTCGGCCTCCAGCGGGGGGCGGACGATGGGTTCGGCAGGCGGGCGCTTGCTCGCCTCCCCGAGACGGGTATTGATCATACCCTCCAGGGAGGCGAACAGGTCCCGCCTGATCTCCGTGAGGGCCTCCGCCAGGTCCGCAGCGGTGAACTGCGACGTTGGGGCCGAGGTCCCGCCCTCCGACGGTCCGCGCTTCGTGGAGGCGGCGTGGAGCCTCCTCAGCTCCTCGTCGCGGAGGAGCGCCCGCTCCCGCAGCCTCCAGTTCTCGGCTTGGAGGGCGCGGACCTCGTCATTCACCGTCTTCCCGGCCTCCATCACGTCCATGGAGGCCAGGATTCTGTGGCAGGCCCTGTTGATTTGGCCCCGCACAGCCCCATTCAGGTTCCCCGACTTGCGGGTACCCTCCAAAATCTGGGCGGCCGCCCTGCGCGTCTCCCCGACCGGGTCGACGACGGGCTCCTGCACCGCCTTCCTCTTCACCCCCCCCCGTTTCCGATTCCGAACGGGGAACGAGGGGATCCTCCCGGCATGAGGCGGAGCTATCATCGAGGAGGCTCCCCGCATCGGAGGTAGCGCAGTCGTCCGAATCTGCGCACTCCGACGCGCGGGGCCTCGCTCTTGCCGCCGCCAGCCTCGCGAAACTTGCGAGTCTCCCCTTGGCCCCACCCCTTCGGGAGGTATTCACCTTGGGGGTGTTTTCGGGCCTCGGGTCGTCCTCCCTTTCCTCATGCCCTCTTTTTCGGGGCAGAGAGGTCGCCGGAGTTCCCGGCCGAGCCTCGCCCCCCGAGCCCGAGTTATCGGGCTCGGACGACTCAGTCCGGCCGAAAAAACCCGACGTCACCTTCTGCTCCTTTGTGCCTCCAAGCACTCCCTCGTCTCTCCTCCTGTCCTCACTACTCTCCATCAACATCCGGTTTGAAAAGGCATTTGTCATTTTGGTTCCCACGATTATGGACGATATAAAGGTCGACCCCCGGGTGACGCCTTTCCGGGGGCAAGGCTATGATACTGTACAGGTCGCCAGGTATGTACAGGGTTTTAACGTCTTGTCCTGACGGGTTTTTATAGAGTTTTCCTTTCTCGCGGGCCGGCCATTGAAGGCAAGCCCTCCGCTCCGGGCTCCCACTACTCCACAACGCCATTTGGTGGAGGTCGTTGCAGGATGCCCGGGCTACGGATCGCAGAGGAGCGGCGTGCCTCACTCTGGTTTTGGACGGTTATTCCCGACGACAGTGTTACCTGCCGCCGGGCCCGCCGGGAAAAAGGGAGGGGGGGGGGGGTGGGAAGGAAGGGGGAGAGGATAAGGGTTTTCCCTTAAAAGGATGGGAGTGGAAGGATGGGAAGAGGACCGAAGGGAAGGATGTGAGAGTCAGCCGCCAGCGCCAAGTGTCCACCAAAAGCTGGTGGTCACCTGGAGCCGACGTTGCCCAGGGTGCGCCACGAGGAGGCCTCTCACTTGCACCCCACTTAAAACAGACCTATAGTTACCCATGTTTACATGAATTTAAAAACTTATCCTTATGAGCTCACATATTATAGTCCCTGCATGTGCAGAAGCTAACAAGTATATATTAAAAAAAAAGAAACAAGAAATACTCAATCAAATTATACATAATAAAACTTATATAAAATTTTGGAAGTTATACAAAATTCACTGCTCATTACAGTTTTAAAAAGTAATGCCAATTATGGATATACGTCTCATAAATAAGACATTCTAAACATTATACCTATATATTAGACATTATAAATACTTAGAAGAAAAAGGTAGTAAAATATGTAGTATATCAGTAATTTGGTTTCCATAGTACCTACAAGCTCTGCTTAGTTTATGATCAGGGGCTGGATTCTGTAAATGAAATAACACTAACTCGAGAATGTTTCGTCGCGGCCTCTATGCTTTGTCTCTGTCGCTTACTACGCTAATACTACTAATCACGTGAGAGGTAAGCTCTCCGAGGCCTCCGTGAAGCGGCTCGCCGACGAAGTTTGTATTAGCTGAATAAGGGGGCTGATAGCCGTGCGTATAGAATGTAATAATAATAATATAATAATAAAAATCTTTATTTGTCACCACATACCAAAAAAAATAATCTAATAATATTTTTACATAAGCTATGTACTACAATTTTTTACTGTGGATCGCTGGTGTCTGTGGTAGGTAATAAGAACCTGTATTACAGGTCACCAGATCTCCACCTCAAGGAATCTGTTATACAAATCAAAAATAGCATAAATGTATGTACATTATTTTTGCATTATTTAATTAAATACATTATGACAAATAAGTAAAAGAGAAAAACAAAATAATTTCAGTCTACCTTCATGAAAATCAATGTCCCAGGATAATATTGATTTGTTATTACTATGAACTACTTTAGACTTTTTACTCTACGCGGAAAATTCGCGGAGTGAAATTCGTAATACTTAAAACATCGGGATCGTTCGTGTTTGTACGTACTGAAATATGGTCGAAAGCGCATCTAATATGCGGCTGGTCTAACAACTAATAAACTTTCTTACAGATTTGTTAACTGCAATACTCTAGCTTCAACTCTAGCCTTAATAACTGGGAGAAACTAGTTTTTTTTTTTTATACCACTTGGGCCGACAAATAAGCAGACGGTCCACCTGATGGTAAGTGGTCACCGCTGCCCATGGAGATTTGCAACACTAAGGGCATCGCCAATGCGTTGTGGACCCTGAGACGTGAAGTTGTTAAATCTCATATGCCTGTAATTTCACCGGCCCCCTTACCTTTCTAACCGAAACACAGTAATACAAGTGCACTACTGCTTTACGGCAGAAATGGGTAAGGTGGTAGTACTTCCCCGGACGAACTCTGCACTAAGAGCTCTACTACTCTAAAGAGTAGAAAAGTTATTTTTGTTAGTATTTATTATAATATATTTTTTACTAAAATAGGACATACTTTACACACGGCCATCTGATCCAAAACTAAGCTGAACTTGTACTATGAAGACCAGATAACTGATATAATATATCCACTACTTTCTAAAATACATACTTATATAGATATTTACATCCAGGCAGAACAAACAGACAAATATTTGTCCTAGGTGGGAATCGAACCGACGACCTGCGGCGTGGCAGTCAGAGTCTCTAACCACCAAGCCAAGGCCCATGATATATTACGGTTTGTGTTTGACCACAATCTTACCATGATTAGGTTATGATGTGGCCGAAAGTGGTGACCACACAAAAACTAGAAGAGGTACATGTTGAATTGAATGGGTCAATAGGCTTGGTGGTTGGAGACCTTTACTGTCAGGTCGTGGGTTCGATACCCAAGCAGGACTAACATTTGTGTGCATGAACATATCTGTTAGTTCTGTGTTTTGATGTAAATATGTATACAAGTAGTGTAAATAGAAAAGTTGTCGTGTCCATAGAACAAGAAGTACAAGCTATGCTTAAATAGGGATGAGAGCAGTGGCGTAGCTAATAGAGGGCTAGATGGGGCAGTGCCCCTGGCCCTCAAGCTCAGGGGGCCCCTCGGACTCTAACTTACAAACAGTGGCGTAGCTACTGGAGGGCTAGACGGGGCAGTACCCCGGACCCCCAAGCTCTGGAGGAGGGGGAGAACAAACGATTTTAAATAGTTTAGTTGGGGCCCTACTTAATTACTAATATTAATTTAATTACTAACTTAATTACTATTAATACCCAGGGCCTTTGGTTATCTAGCTACACAACTGGATCAGAGAACCGTGTGTGGAGAATGTCCCAGGATATATTTATTATGATAGAATATCTAACAACGAGGCAAAGTAATATTACAAAAAGCTAGATTACACCTTTTAGCATAGATGAGTTATAAGTCGTAAATGTTCAGAGCTTCCAGTTTTAGCATAATTTTGCATACAACTAGCGGCTAGGGAGTTTGCGCAACGTGTGAACACCGCATAATATTTATTCATTGGAGCATTTTGCGATTTCGCATGTTTCTTTCATGTTATACGCATGTTAAGTGATGTTTCATTATTTTATGTGCCTTTGTGCACCTCTTGGTATTCTTTAATGCAACTGCACAATCGGGTTTGCAATACTTCTATAGTCATCACAATTTATGCCGGGATACTATATACGATCCCGATCTAAAATCGCAAGATTGAAGTAGAACTTTGACATTACGTGTATTAAAATTACTGTCAAAAGGTTCATCAATCTATGAATTTTCGATCGGGATCGTATACAGTAACCCGGCTTTAATAGGCCTATTTTGACAGCTGAGAATGTCATTGAAAAGTGAATCTAATACCGTTATGATAAGGTTCATCACCATTATCATACAATTAATCAATCGATCAATAGATGGAACTTATTGTAATAGAAATAGAGATAATATTTGCATGACATTTTTGCTGTTAAAGTGGCATATTTATGCAAATATTATAAAGAGTATCGCCGAATTTTGTGTTCGCATGTATTTAGAGTTTACTCCGGAACCGTGACCTATTTAAAAAATTCTTTTACCATTTCAAAGGTACAGTTCGAAAATTTAGTTATATTGTAAATTGGATGTTGGTGACTCAATCACGGATTAATAGCAGCTGATTTTCGGACGAAATCTGGCACACAGATAGTTTATTAATATTTATATATATTTATATATATATTAATAATTATAGTATATATTTAATCGGGATTAAAACTCCATAAATAATCACTACTGAATCACGGCGGAAATGGGTATGATGATCAGGCGTGGATCCAGCACACAAAAAAGGTTATGGTTACAGCCATCTGAAAATCGACCAAGATACTCCGCCTCGCACATGATCCGTATAGTGCAGTTCTAAAAAGGAGGTGTTTTTAATATTTTATAAAGGCATTGGGTATAATATCATCAGCCTTTTGACCTAAATAGACCATGAAAGTGTGACGTCACAAGTCTATAAGAGTTGTGGGCATGCCCATCGTGCCCCTAACGGTGGATCCGCGCTTGATAATGGTAATACTTCCCCGAACGAATTATGCACTAAGAACACTTCTATTTTTAAAATTCGTCAACAACACTCAATTATATGTGAAATGCGAAAAAACTGGCCATCTAGTTTAAAAAAATGACCCAAAAACAACTATAACTGGCAGCCTGATGGCACTTTACAATCGAAATTCAAACCTTGTAACAACTACACATTGTTGCGATAATTAAACGTTATAATCGATTCGTTTCAAATCTAGAACGATTCCGATAATTCGAATTAATCGCGTCGCTAACGTCATTCGTAATTTGAATAAGGTAAGACGAAACGAATTCAATGCGCTTATTACGTTAAAACGCGGACGTTTACGTTTACGTTACCGTGAAGTAATGCAACAATGGAGACGTTACGCCGTGAAAATGTTTCGAAGATCTTATTTAGTAATCAATCAACAGTCACGCGTGTTTGTATAATTGCGTGTTGCAACATTGCATCCAATTTACATATCTACCTACATGTGTTAGGTATACATAGATTGTATGTAACCTTTAAAATTGATCTGAATTTCGACACCTCGTTTTTGTCGCTGCATAAATTACGATGTTCAACTATGTGTTTCGAGTCTATGTACAGTTAACAGCGTAAATAGTCCAAAAGAGATGCCAGATTTAGTAGACACATTTTCTGTACCATCACTTGACTTTATGTGCGTACAAGTGATTTGCAAATTTAAATCTGCTCAGCTACTTATATTGCTGACCGTACTTTGTATGTTTTAGTATTGGCAAAGGAATGTAACAGTATATTTATCAATGTATACTTGACATTCCAATAATTAGATAATCATAAAATAAAAAAAAATATTTAAAAATATTGATTCACGCGACACAGGTTGCACAAAACCGAATTGATAAACATTGTCCTTGTTATAAAGTCGCTTAAAAAGGAATTACTAATTAAACAGTTTGCAGGGAAAAGTGATTGATGAATAATTAAAATGTTTCCCTACAATACAAAGTTTCACTTTCGGGTGTCTTTATTTTTTTTCTGTCTCGTCTGTGTAAATCGATGCAACGCAAGTGACGATCGAACGCACCAGAATAAGGACGTAGTTCCTTACTTAACTTGCAGTAACCAAGCGAAATGTTTACACTGGTTGGCCGCATTCCTAACATATGTCCGCCGGTCGTCGGCTCACTAAATGGCGAATTCCCTTTTACCGTGAACACTTGTACGGTCTTATGTATTAGGAAATGGTAAGTTTCCTGGTAATCCTTGAGTTTCGCCGATTGGTTGATACTAAGAGTTGATATCAGGGGGAGCTTTAAAGTTGCAAAGATAACGGACAAACTGAGCGAGTCCAGGCTGCGATGGTACGGTCACGTAATGCGTAGAACGGAGGATCATGTCGTGAGGAAGTGCCTTTCTATGGCTGCTACAAAGAGGGGAAGAGGAAGACCTCAGACCACCTGGTTGACGAATGTCCAGAGGGACATGAAGGAATTGGGTCTGAGGGAAGAGGACGCACAGCGACGGACCACGTCGCGTCGCATGATTGGAAAAGCCGATCCCGTGTAGCGGGAAAAGGCGAGGCCAAAGAAGGATGATACTAAGTTTTAGCACTTTCGTCAGGTTCAACAAACTTAGCAATGGATTAAGTACTTCGCATGTTTTGTACTTTTAAAAGGCTCTTATATCTATTGAGACCGTTCACTCGGTTTAGGCCCGCGGAGGGCACTTATGAAGGTCAAATTTAAAGTTATTGAAGCTACTACACACATACATAATAGAGTTTTGACATTTTTGGAAACAAAGAGCTGATGATTGAGCTCAGTGGCGTACCGAGGCCTATGCCCAGCAGTGGACGGAGAAAGGCTTATGATAATGATGATAAAAAATTTACAACAACCGTCCTACGGCTTTGCCTGCTTTTCAGAGTCATTGAATGTATTACGGGATATCTCTCCATATACGTACAAATTCAAAAAATTGAACTCTCTCTTAAAAATATAACTAGCATTTCGTGCTCCGGTTTCACCCGCATTCCCCAGGGATCAAATGTATTCCGGGACTGTAGCATAGCCTATGTATGTGTTGTAGTTCTGGAGATTACCCACATACATATAAACTAACAAAAATAGCACTCTATATTATTAAAGTATAGATTACACATATACTTAATACAGTATAGATTAAGGCCTTGAAGAACACTTATGAAGGCTAAAGCTAAATATCTTTAAAATTAAGTATTACAAATAAATGTTGAATAATCATGTTGTAGGTAAATATATTATTTTACATATCTTTTGGATGGAATGTCCGATTTGAATAATTCAAAAAGCAATCTGTAGGTGCTGAAGCGGTCTTGAATACGATGGTTTATTTGAATAAGGATTATTATCAAGCTACGAATATCGTGGTTAATTCTACCAGGGTTTCTATTACCTTTTAGCATAAAAGAGTTGTTACCAAATGTGTTACAAAATACCCCGTAAAAATATAACTAATTATCAAAGCCAACAACCCTAGTAAGCTGTCATGTCAGGGAACCAGATTATTTAGCAGAAAGGCCTACGTACCTATTTTACCTAATAATTGTCTACTTTAATATTTTTTCTATTTTTCATTCATAAAAATCTGTTTTTTATTCTTTTGGGGTATGTAATACAGCGTTACTATGGTTCTTAAATATTGTGAATGTACTCGTTATAAGGTTCCATTTAACCTCCTTTCGGCTTTACGGGCAGTTTTGTAACATCCTGTATAACGGAAGGAAATTGCGGATCTTTTTATAGATATGTTCTCTTAAACTATTTGACATTATACTGTTTTATTCTCAATAGTTTACGCAGTGCACACGATGTAAGGCATTTTATAGGTTATATTCTTAGCTGTTTTGGAGATTAGCCGGAACAAATAGACACACACACAAACAATTGTTGGTATAAGTACCGTATCGTCTCATGGTCGACAACGCATTGGCGATGCCCCTAGTGTTGCAAATGCCCATGGCGGCGGTGACCACTTACCATCAGGTGAACCGTCCGCTTGTCTGGCCCAAGTGGTATAAAAAAAATACTTTCATATGCAATTTGTTAAAAGTTATTACTTTGGCATTAAGGCCTTCATAGGTTATTAAATCAACGGTATACTTATTTGGTGTCATTTTTTTCCTTGACTAATCTATACAAATGGCACTAAGGCCAATGAAGGCTATTATATGAAATTTATATATACGAGTAATACTTACACTCAATTTAACGCAAAAAAAAATGGCAGCGTTATTAATCTTATTCGCATAATTAAAATTCTATATCACAATGTCTGTATTAATGTCCCATCACATCACATGCATGTCTGTATGTTTCTAACGAATTGTGTTCCGCTCTCAGTTCTCACACAGAGAAAGCTGAGAGATGGCTTCGCAGAAAATAGTACATAGGTCGCGTACGTAGAGCGCCTGCAATTAATTATGGTTGCGACAAAAGAATATTTTGTGTAATTGTGTTTGACTAGCGATCCGCCCCGGTTTCGCCTGAGCGGGATAATATAAACGTATCGTACACGTAAACCTTTCAGGAGAAATTTTCTAAACGATGTCGAAAATCGCATAAAAAACTATTGCGATGTTTATGAAATGAAATATATACAAATACTTTTAATTTTATTTCATACTAGCTGTCCCCCGCGGTTTTACCCGCGTTCCCGTGGGATGTCACATGTATTATACCTTAGAACCTTCCTCTTCAATCACTCTATCTATTAAAAAAACCGCATCAAAATCAGTTGCGTAGTTTTAAAGATTTAAGCATATATAGGGATATAGGGACATAGGGACAGAGAAAGCGACTTTGTTTTATACTATGTAGTGATATTTATAAATATTTTTTACATTTTTCATTAAAATGTTACAACCCTCGGGAACGCGGGTGAAACCGCGGGGGACAGCTAGTTAATATTAGTAGAATTACTACTAAAGAACGACGTCTGTCCGAGCAGCTAGTTTTTTAAATTATAAAAGTAGCTGTCCCCCGCGGTTTTACCCGCGTTCCCGTGGGATGTCAATCACTCTATCTATTAAATAAACCGCATCAAAATCCGTTGCGTACTTTTAAAGATTTAAGCATACATACTATATCCCTATATAGGGACAGAGAAAGCGACTTTGTTTCATACTATGTAGTGATAACATATAATATTTTTATAAGAAATGACCAGTGTACCAGTGTAAAATGTAAATACCAACTTGTTCTTTCTTGATTGCTCATTATAATTACTATATTATATAAAATTAAAATTAAACTTCTTTATTTTACAGGTAAGCAAGGAATCTTTGGTTCATTGAGCTCACTCACGAATGAGTAGACATTATAAGGCATGTAAGTCATATTTTATACAATAGGTTAAAATTACCCTCTTTCAAGTATAAAGTTGCTGATTCATGCCCCGCGTCGGTTATTCTGATTGACAGTTAAGTAATTGCATGACTTTTATAATATAAGCTACATAGAAGGAAACTTTTAGTAAATCATTATAAAAAATCGAAAAGATAAATCAAGTATCGACTAAAAACGAAATGTCTACCAGCTTTTTTTAAATTAAAAATTTAAAAACTTTTTCTTCGACCTTGAGTATCCTAATTTTAATAGTATAATAATTAATGAAGTATAAAGTAAAGTATAATCAATGAGGATCTGTAAATTTTATTTCGATGATTTTTGTAAGCTGTGTGTCCGCCGATAAACAATTAACAAAATAAATATAAAGTTAATATTATTTTTCAGCATCTAGTTTGTTCGTCTGGTTGTTCTTCGATAAGCCTCCCCTAGTTTCTTCCATACTTTTCCATCTTCTTTAAGAAATTTCGATAATCAAATAAAATACTTTTAATTCATCAACAGTTATGTCACTGAATAAACAATCTTACTTCTATTATAACTGTGACAGTTTGAATAGATGTATATTTGTCAGTCAATCACGACGGAACGGCTGAACGGAACTAGATAAAATATGGCTCAAGGATATATTATAGTCTGGAATAGCATTTAGGCTTTTAATCCCGGGAATATGGAACATGATATGGAAATTCAAAATTCAAAACCATTTATTCAGTTTAGGCCCTCGGAAGGCACTTATGAAGGTCAAATTTAAAGTTACTGAAGCTACAACCGGTTGAAAGCTAGTAATTCATAAGTGCCTGTTTGAATAAATTTATTTCATTTCAATTATTTGGAATGTAAATAGATAAGATATTTATATGTTTCCTGTGGACCGTGTGGGGTACAGGAAAGACACCCGGGCGAAAGTTCTATACACACGGCTTTCCGTCTGCATCATACGTTGTGTTAGAAAACGTCTTCTAACCAGTTTCCGTACCGATTTGCACATCTACTTGCGTAGGGTTGTCTGATTATTTTTTTATTTTATTTATTTAAAACTAATAATTAATAAAATAAAGGTTATTTAGCTACCTCGGAAGCCTTAAAGGCTTTATCTGTGGAAGGGCTCGCCTTATTGCACCGAGACGTAATTTTGTTTTGTTTTTTATTATTATGACAAGTTTTATTGTCTCTTTGAAATACTATTTTAACATTAGTTTATAGCTAACATCTTTAAACCATTTGCACATTCAAGAGACAATTTAAACATTCATTAGTTTCCGCTTCGCAGATTTACAAGGGTTCCCAAGATCAATTTTATTTAATATAGTAATTTAATAGTAATTTTAATTTAACAGAGTTTCTAAATCCAAACAAAGCACCTAAGTCAGAATTACTACAAATTTCTTATGTACGTCGTATATCTGATCTTTTAATTCATCTTTGGCTCAGAAAGGCTGAACCATGCTCAGTTTTAACCGTTTCCGTGGCAGCCCTATTAACTTATATTGGATAGGTGCACATAGTTGCGCCCACTTCCATTCTATCCCTTTTCACGTTTTCTTGCATCTTGTGTCTTAACTGGAACGGTGCTAATCATAAACAATGACGCTTTGTAGTTGTATGTGTGTTAGTTGCATATTGTTATGCTTTGTCGGAGATGCTCGCAGTCACTTTAGGTACGGACGAGTCAGGTGAATCACCTCATTTGATGATGATTTGACCCTATTTCAGTTTGTTATAACTCTCATCGTTTTTGGGAAATCAATTTTATATATTCTAAATATAAAATGTTTCTGGCGACAAAAAAATATCCATTGTTAAAAAAAAACAATATTCGTCTCTTCTAAAAGAAATAGAGTATACTAGAAGTTATGATTGAGCGAATGAACCACAACAATCTTGAACGCTTTATGACAGGTCCATTGACAAAAATGACAGATTAAAATAGCGGTTTCTTTCATTCATTCACTAGGCATTCAATGTAAACAATAGTCCATTGCTCCCTGACCTACATAACCTGCCATAACATCCCATAGTATCCACCATGCAACATCACAAACAGGTTTTCGCCCGTCCGTCTAGCGGCCTCAGAGAAAGCGTTATTTGCTTCGTACTTTTTATTTATTCATATTATTTGATGAGAGAATCGATGGACATTCGCGTGGTAAAAGGGGTTTACGATATATTTTCGGGGTTTATGGTCATTGATGTGATGATGGAGTTAAAGTTTATTCAAGTTCAAGTGTAACATTATTATTTATTGATCAATAGATTGATCGTAAAAACAATATAGCCTAAGCTGGCACATGAAATACTAGATATCGGAGATTGAAAAATGTATTTTAATATGTCGCAATAACATTAAAATATAATAAGTTAAAGGCATTTTCTGGGCTGGTATCTTACTATCTAGTCAAATCTTTTAGAAATAAATCTAGATCAAAAATGTATTTTTCAAGATTCATCCGCCAGCTGGAGTAAGATAAGGGATGTAATAAGGTCGAGTTAAACCACGGGCGTAAGAATACTTATTGTCATAGTATCCGATTAAAGTTCGATTTCTGGCCGAAGGCGAAGCCGAAGCCGATTAATTCGCTATCGCCACAACCTTCGATCGAAGGTTTAATAACCGTATGAAATTCAGTTACACACAGTACAAGTGAATAAAATTATGATTTTATTAAAGTTTGTGTTAACTTATAAAAAGCAGTGATTTAAATTACCTTGTAACACTATAATATTTATATTCTTAGATGCAATTTAACAATCACAGTTCTTTTAATTTCGGCGCTTGCCAGAAACGTTTTTCGTCGGCCAAAACTTCGGGCCGTTTTGGCCGAAGCGGAAGTCGGTTCGATCGGACACTTGTTATTGATAATATAAGCGTTATGATAATATCCGATGGTAAGGTGGGTCACAATTACATCCGGTACGTCGACCCGTTGAGTCTAGATTTTGTTACGTCACGAGATCTCTGATCTAATGTATCAAGTGCTCCACTTAGTTATGTGTTATTTTATACTCTATCAACTTAACGATTCGGCTTTAGCTTGTTATGTTGGTTTTTATTTTATTATTTGAAAGGCATTCGAAAATAAATGTACATTTAAAGTACTTATAAGTGAGCGGCCGGAAAAGATCTTAGTGATTTTAGTCTCTATACGAGCTAGTTTTCTGGCTATATAAAATGTTTACTCTACAAAAGAATTAATGACGGGCTGATTGGATAAGAGGCTAGATTGCATTCCCTGAAAATTCCGTACAGTCTTTTTTTAGTAAGGAGCTGTTCATAAAATACGTCACACTAAAATCAGTTTTTTTTACCCCCTCCCCCCCCATTGTCACGCTGTGTCACACTTTTTGTGACCCCCCCTAGAAATATTTCGTCACAAAAACTAAGACCTAACCTAAGACCCCTGCTGAGTATGATAAATTCTAAATGATAGAACACAAATTCTAAAAATTAAAAATATTTATTTAGTTATTATAATAAAATTTAAATAAATTAATAAATATCTTTCACACATGATATTCATAGAGGCCAGCTGGACTACACCAGCAAGGAATATAAAAAAAAAAAACGGCGAACGTCACGTTGCCGTATACCCCCCGTCCCCCCTTGTCACATCTTGTCACACTCAGCCAGACCCCTCCCCTCCCCCTCCCCTTTTATGCGAACGTATTTTATGAACGGCCCCTAATGTTTCGTTTCATGGAGTTTCAAATATCAACGGTGTTAAAGAAGTTTTTACTTTAAAAATAAAAAACCGCCACTCACGAGGACGAACTAAAAGTGATAAAAATCCACAAACTAATTTGAACTAAGTTGTACGGCGATAAAATCTAACGCGACGGTGCGATGTGGCGGTGACGGTGGAGATGGCGTGGCGTGTGTCAGGCAGATTTGGCTAAGTTTAGGGTAGGTGCCAACGTTTGCCTTGACACTAGACTGTTCTGGATAGGGTTGCCAGTTTAGAAAAACAAAAATCTTCTTTATTTTTAAAGATGAGACATATTTTTAGCACGTCCCAAAATAAGCAGAGCTTATTCAATGGTAACTACATAGCGACTATGCTAGCGCATCTAAAAGGCAGACCTTGTTCTGCTACAGATATCAAAAAATAAATTCTTCATTTGGTAAAAATAAAAATAAAACTCGTACCGTCAGCAGCACCACCTACTCCTTCAACTATACGTACCATAAGTACAAAAAAAATTTATCAGTCAACCCGAAAAATAACGAACGCACGCACACAAGTTTATACATAAACCTATAGAGTTATTAGCAAAAACAAAATTTGCAGGGGGTATTCTGTCATGCTTTTTGAAGACTAGGTTTCCTCAATGCATTCCGTAAACCAAGTTGAATGTAGCAATCTCTATGGTAAATAATTAAGTGGCTAAAGGTGGAACGACACTACCTCTAGACGCTGGATCTGATAGTGCAGCTGCTAAAACACCCTGGTAATTTTTTGACAATAGACACGAAATTGGCAATGGTGGTGTTGCAAGTGTCCTTTGGCGTGGGTGACCACTTACCATAGACAATTAGGAACTTGTAGATAATTTTCACATGTAAACTTTACACCGCATTATAGAAGAAGAATATGTTACATGGAAACAGCCAGTCCAACATGTGATTTAAAAAATAGTAAAAAAAATAAAATTACTGTTATTGATTGTGATAACCATGAAAACAATCTCTTATGTCTATGCACTTATGTAACCGACTTTAGATCCGTATGATTGTAGAACTGGCTTTAATCAGTGATTGTTAGGTTATATTACATTCTATTGCTTCTCAACACCTATAAATTATTATGTAAGTGCGAAATCAATCAAGTTTGTCAGAAATTGCCATTTCGTTACGATGATGATTGACTGACCCATCAATGATCAGGCAATTTAGTCAAATTATAGTAATGTTCTAGTTTAGGCAGTATTTTATACTTTGTTTCTTTTTTAAGGTGTCTTAGCTAACCGCAGATTTCCATTTGCTACGCACCTGAAGAATTTCTTTCGATCTGGCAAAATTTAAATAGCTAATAAATAAATTTGACGAAAAATACCATAGAGGCACCATTAAGCACTATTATATCTTGAGCCATAGACAAAAAAGGATGATATAAAACCGGCTTGGTAACTGTCTACAAAAGGTGGCTTATATAATTCACCACATTTATACGGAGTCAAGGTGACGGTTACCACCACACGGCAGATAACACTTTCCTTTATTGTGTCTGCGCACGCGATAGTAATTTTGTTACATTTGATTGAAATTTGCGGAATGGTTGATGACCTTAGCATTGCACTTATCAGACAGTCACGAATGTGTCTATGGTATGCTTTTGATGATTGTAATTTTAATTCAGAACTATTTAAAATTATTTTTTAAGGGATTTTGTAAAATCATAGTCAACATTTTATTTCATTAATTTGTTACTCTGAAATCACTTGAATATTATGTTCTGAATGTTATGTTCACAATAGTGATAGCTCTGTAGATTATCTATATCTCATACCTACCTAGTTACCATTTTTATTGTTTTTTATATCTGTTTTAGTAAATTGCACCATAATTTGAAACTGTTTTGAAAAAAATTTAGTGAATAAAATGGTATATATATAATTTAAAAAAAATTGCGTTTTGTCTATTTAACTATCTTGTCTAACTCGCAAGCTTTTTGTTTTGGCGTGTTTTCTTTTTTTGGATAGATGTGCTTATCCACTATTGGGTTTACCTTACATCAAACGGAACGTGAAAAGTTTTAAGTATTATCGCATGAAAACTATACTTTTAAGATTTAAGACTTTTTATGTATTTGGCTAAAGGACTTATTTTTTTTTATGCCACCTGGGCCGACAAACAAGCAGACGGTCCAACTAATGGTGAGTGGTCACCGCCGCCTATGGACATTTGCAACACTAGGAGCATCGCCAATGCGTTGTCGACCCTGAGACGTGAAGTTGTTAAGTCTCAGGTGCCTGTAATTTCACCGGCTCCTTTACCTTTCTAACCGAAACACAGTAATACAAATGCACTACTGCTTCACGGCGGAAATGGGTAAGGTGGTAGTACTTCCACGAACGAACTCTGCACTAAGAGCTCTACTACTCTAAAAAGAAACTCGAAAAATAATCAAATTAAACATTTCATAAGCTAATCCAAACATGCCAAACTAAGCAAACTAGGTAAAAATGAGGATTCGTTCTTGATTTCCATATTGTCGGCTACTTATTACTGGCTGGTACATTATCAAGTGTTGGCACGATTCCCAATTACTAAACTTTTACCGTCACGCAATGCCTAGCGGCTACAACCGTTGTATTATGCTGAGTACTTCCAAAGTTGTTCGATACTTCATAGGTCATATCAAAGGCGATACCATACTGCTAGTTGCCACGCGATTGATATTCTTAGTTGTAATTTCATACGAATCAATTTACTTTGGTATTTTAGGTATGGTAGGTAATATCTTCCTTCTCATTTATGTTAGTTCTTTTTAATTCATCATGTAATACTTTGAATTTGTCATCATCATTATCATCAGTCTATCTCCGTTCAATGCTGGACATAGGCCTCAACATGGCACGCCCCTGAGCTCGTTCTTCAGAGAGAAATGCACCCTCTTCCTTTAAGATAAGGTTCATTTAGATTACGGTACATTCAACCGTGGGGTCCATAGATGAACTTTATTTCTAAACGAACAAAGTTGATTTTTCAGTGACGTTCTTAAACGTCAAAAGGGACATCTTATAGTAGTAGAGCTCTTAGTGCAGAGTTCGTCCGGGGAAGTACTACCTTACCCATTTCCGCCGTGAAGCAGTAGTGCAATTGTATTACTGTGTTTCGGTTAGAAAGGTAAGGGGCCGGTGAAATTACAGGCACATGAGACTTAACAACTTCACGTCTCAGGGTCGACAACGCATTGGCGATGGCCCGAAAAAAAGACATACTATAGTTATAGGGTGTTTTCTTTCGGCTCTATATTTATTTTTACAATATTGTAACACGGTATTATAGACTCTAGATTCTAATATTGTTTGTTTCATAGCAAAAAAAATCCCCTGTGGTACTTTTATGTAAGTCGTATGCAGCTTTAAGTGGAATGTTGGCTTAAAACCACAATTCTGCAGTATTAAGGTACCGAGTACCACCATTATTCCTCATTATAAGCATTACTTGCATACCTGAATAGAATAACATCAAAACGAACCAATAAAAAGTTATGTAGTAATTAGGACTATCTTGCTAATGCACCTTAAATGAACGTCTTTTTTGGCTGACAGTTCTCCTGATGGACTGAAGTCACCGCCACCTTTGGTCATTTGCAACACAAGGGCCATCATCAATCCGTTGTCGACCCTGAGACGTGAAGTTGTTAAGTCACATGTGCCTGTAATTTCACCGACCCCCTTACCTTTGTCGGGCCATTTTGGCTTGGTTGTTGGAGACTGTCTGGCACGACGTCGTGGGTTCGATCCCCACCCAGGACAAACCGTTGTATGCATGACCATGTCAGTTCCTACTGTGTCTGGATGTAAATATTTTTATAAGTATGTATTTAAAAAGTAGTATATCAAGTATCGATAGAACCTACAAGGTCTGCTTAGTTTGGGATCAAATGGCCGTATGTAAAGAATCTCTTGATTGGGTTATAAGTACCTAATTATTGTTATTTTCTATTTTGTAGTCTTGTCATATTTTTTTTTTTTGTTTTGTTTTTTTTCAATGTTACCTATAATAAGTATTTTGTAATTGTTAAATATAAAATTATGTAAAGTTGAAATTATAAAATAGCCAAAAAGTCAGAATAGATAAAAAATTATATAACAAATAAAAAAGAATGTAACCTTGCTGAGTTTCTTGCCGGTTCTTCTCAGTTGAAGGCTGACTTCCGAACCGGTTGTAGCTTCAGTAACTTTAAATTTGACCTTCATAAGTGCCCTCCGAAGGCCTAAACTGAATAAATGGTTTTGAATTTTGAATGAAGAATCTTGTGAACTGTTTTGACGCAAAGTTTTGTATCCTTATTTATGGAGTGTTACTAATGAGTCTGCAGCTAAATACAACCTCATTTAATGGTATAAAAGAAACTAATTAACAAATTAAAAAAGTATATATATTTTAGTCGGATTATGAGGTACGCTTGACCAAGAAGTTTACGACTTAACTTGTTCCTTTGCCTTATCATAAACTTATTGTTAAATAAGTTTTATTACAAAAATCAAACCTCTTTGTTTATCTTTATGCACGGTTTTACGGCTGTAATTGTGTTAAACCCGTGTAGGATATGTGTAAAATACTGAATAACATGTTCAAACATGGTGGGTGGCTTTCATTTCCCTTCTCATTGACTCTAACTATTTCGCACATAAGATATTTGCAAGTGCGAATTTCTACAAGTTTTTCAAACGTCTGCATTGATGTATATTTTATTGTCTATGGCAAGTTAGAAAAGCATAGATAAATATTTTCTTCTATCATTCTCGTTTCTTAATTCTATTACCGAATACCATGCACTACTACTATGTAATAGTTTGCTCATTATTGCTATTAGAATCTGGCCTTATAACTTGTATGTATATTGTTTAGGAGTGCATATGAGACAAACATACTGACGTTGATTTATTTATATAATACTAGCTGTCTGGACAGACGTTGTCCTGTCGAAATAAGTCCATCCAAAAATGCAAGAATTCGATCCCAGCGCCACCTACCGGGTCCAATTGTGAATCTAAACCATTCTCGAATCCACTGGAACACGCACAAAACATTTTATCAAAATCTATCCAGCCGTTTAGGAGTTCAGTGACATACACACGTACAGTAGAATTATATACATAAAGGTAGAGTCGTATTAGGGAAGAATAGGGCAATATTTTGTTCAAGGTGGTCTGATAATTCAAATTGGCCTAAATTTTAATGCATATAATATAAGATTTAATAAGAAGTGTCGCGCTCATTGCGAAATAACAAGCCAATACCAAAAACGATTGTGTATGCAAATCACTTAACGAAACGAAATCAATTATGCTTAAAAACCAAGGTTAATAGGCAAACAAAACCTCATAAACGAATAAATAGTTCTCATTTAGGATAAAAACTGGGGCTTGATTCTGTAAGGAAAATTACACTAACTCGCAGATGTTTCGTCGCGGCCTCCGTGCTCTGTCTCTTTCACTTACTACGCTAATACGCGAGAGATAAGCTTTTCGAGGCATCCGTGCAGTGGTTCGCCGACGAAGTTTGTATTAGCTGAATACCCTGAGTAGGAAGATTTTGTTGACGTTCGTTGATTACAATTCGAGTACAATAACGACCTTGATTGCACCAAGAATCTCATTTGGAATTCAAGGAAGTACTTCTGAAATATACAACGATGTGTATCTGTAAAATATTATGAATAAGTTGTAAAACTACCGCATTTTAGTCTTTATAATAAGCGTAATATCATAAGTTTAAATTATAGAACAAAGATTCTATCTAATTATTTAAACACTAGCTGTCCCCCGCGTTTTCACCCGCGTTTATCGATAATGATGACTTTATATTTATCAAGATCGGTCGAATCGTTTTTGAATTATAAAAGGACATACAGAAAAACAAACAGACTGATAAAAATTGTTGTCGGTTATAAAACGGATATTTATGAAAAAATTTGACAAAAAAAATAATTATGTACAGATTTAAATAACAGTATAGATAATAATTTTGTTATGGGCTTACCATTATAAAATTTTGGCAATTATAGGAATTACGTCTATTGTTCTTTACATATAAATTTTTAATAATTGATGTCCATGTGTTTCTAATTATGTACTTGGTGCCACAATATTGATTTGGCAGGTATTTTAGGGGCAGCCGTCTGCTTGTCACCAACTTCTTTGAGATTGCTTCGGTTTTCTCGGTGTAAGGTGTAAAGTGCGCGTGGTAGTCCGTATCCTATTTAGTCATCTCTTTCGACACCGAAATATATTGAAGTGATTATTTTTTGTCAGCATACCACCTATGGACATTTGCAACACCGTGCAAATGCGTTGTGGACCCTGAGACGTGAAGTTGTTAAGTCTCAGGTGCCTGTAATTTCACCGACCCCTTTACCTTTCTAACCGAAACACAGTAATACAAGTGGACTACTGCTTCAGGACGAACTCTGCACTAAGAGCTCTTTAGGTATCTAGACTTACTCTATGTCTGATAGAAAACTAGTCAGCAGGTTCACACGGTCGCGCGTGCTAGCTGCAGCTCCGTGATCAAAGGCTCGCCGATGTAACCACATGATTCCGACGGTGAATCCGCGCCCTTTCACTTTCTAAAGGAGCGTGTCCATTGTTTGACGTCACGGGAATAATGTATAAAAGCTTATTAATTCACGAAAAAATATATCACTATTTTTTTATAGACTTTTAAAAGTGCTACGTGTAGCTTATCTAGAAGCTTACATATGGGTGCTTGTTTCACCTTTTATGGAGATCTGGTAAATTAGTAACTATAGCTACTATCCCGCAGTTTTACCTGCATTCCCTTTTGTCTTAATATGCTCTGAATTGTGTACTTTTACAATAGTGTAAGACATTTTTAGTAGGTGCAGTGGTTCTGGAGATCACCCTCCACGTCTGTTTTACAGACTTACTAAATCCACTCTCTCTCTTCATTATGTAAGTATAAATTAATAATTAAAATACATTTATGAGCATTTAAAAGATGTTGAGTGCATCTTCTATATATATTTTATAATTGTTATAGATATTTTATGGTAACTTTCTTTACTTTTTCACGATTCAAATTATAAACATAGAATGCTTACTTCTTAAGTCGGTAGGATAACATTTCAAAACTTTCCGATTAAACGGTTATTTATGGTGAACTAACCTTGACTTAAAAATAACGGTATCATAAAAATATACTGTTCTATAATTAATTGCAGTCACAATATTTCGTACAAATTATGATAACTTAGATACCAGATTGGATCGACTTGGACCCCAAAAAAAGTAGGTACATACTACGCACTCCACAACAATAGATAAATAATCAGCGGGATTTATTTACAAACACGGTAACAGCTTTCTACACCATCATGTCTAACAGTGGAAACAGACCCGTCTCATCGCACGACCCGCCAGCCGCGACGGGTTGTTCCGCAAGTTTTTGCACCTTACGCCTCGGGGCTCTTCGTAGAAATGAAAGCCGATGCGCGTGCTCGGGTTGCATCGCATCCCACCAGCCCTCTTATTCAATCTTCCGTGGTATCCAAGAGCGGACCTCTCGCGTGATTGTGTTGTTAGCGAAAGAGACAGAGCATGGAGGACTCGAGAGATCCTCGAGATAGTTTTGGCTTACAGAATGACACATCTCTTGCCGCTGGCTTCCGCTGGACACGGAACTGTGGGTCATATTAACCAGTCATCTGTTACACGTTCCCAATTATGTGTCAAAGGGTTATTTAGTATTAAATTCAAGGACTAACAAAGCTATTTCTTTTGATAATATTGAAATAAAACGGATTAAAGGCTTGAATATTATAAGGAAAATTATACTAGCTCGAGGATGTTTAGTCGCGGCCTCTTTGCTCTACGAGGCTTCGCTCCGATCCGACGAGGTTCAGTATCATGTTTGAACTTGCCATTATTCAACTGAAGTATCTGATATAGTATTAGTATAGCATCAAACCGAACTAGCAGCTTTCAGCGAACTTCCAGCTGAGTTTTACGCAGATCTACACGCGTTCTCGCGTTCTGAGAGGACCTCTCATGTTACTGTGTAGTTAGTGAAAGAGACATTTACATCATCGAGCTACTGTGGTTTACTTACAGAATCACACAACTGATACTTTGACATTGTTATAATGAGATAATATCCATTATGCCTGAACAATACCTAAAATAATTAAAACAAGTATCGATATAGTTTGGTAAGTTATACAACTCTATTTAAAAAGAACTGTTCTTTAAATCATCACTACGTCCCTTCACCCGGTGGTCGAACTTTCTTTCACAATTAAAAAACTCTTATCGATTGGATATAAAGCTCAAAATCGAGTATCTTTTATTTAAAAAAAATACTAAGTTATTACTTTATTTTTGCGATCCTTATTGTGAAAGTTTATCAATATACATAAGTGTTATATAATTATATGTTATAAAATTACGAATATAAAGTTCGTTTTTGTATGATGATTTAACAGACTCACAACAGAATTGATTAAAAGATCAACAAGCTACATAATAATAAAATAATTTAAGTAATTCTTGTTTCTAAGCATTTAAAATTAGTAGCACGGTGGAAATGTCGAAGGTCGTAGGTCGAACCTACGATGAGTTTAAGCTTTCGGTGGAAAAAAAAACATTGTGTGGAATATTCTATTATAGCTGCCGCTCTTAACTACCGGTTGTCTTCTATGTTTATGAATTGGCAACAAACTAAAAAAAAATCTGTAAAAAAAAAAACTTTTTCTTAAATTGCTGATTGGTATTGGTGACGGTGACGGTGACTTACGATCTGATAAGCTCAAAATAAAAATTATTTTTTGTTAAATAGTAGTTTATACGACATCGATTTTAACATAAATTGCAAGGTAGATAGGTAATTACCCTTACCACCCTCAGGTCATTTTAATACTACAAAGTGTATCTGTTCCCCAATTTATATCTATGCCACCATTCAACTAGAGATGTGTGTGACCACGTAACTTACGGAAAAGTCAGCTAATTAGTAATCTGGGCCAAATTGTATCTTAATTAAATGAATACGTGTATTATGAGAGACAACTTTCATTTGTACGTTTTTTTTAATACTTAGATTGTTTTAATTTGTGCCAGTGTGAAATGTTTGTTTTGTTTGTTCAAACATGGAACCTGTTTATTGACTAACTGTCAATTGTCTGCAAGGTTGCGCGGTGTCATTGGCTGGTTTGGTAAAAACTTGTTTTTTTATTGCATTTCAAAGTTTAATAAAAATAATAATTATAAAGCCAGTGTTTACTTACGTCATTTTAGAATTGTATGCTTCTTAAGTTCTTCTACCTTGAAGTTAATATAGAGTTACTGGCTGTCCTCCTTGGTTTTATCCGCGCTCCCAAGGGATGTAAAATTTTCTCGGCATTCCTTTTCTGGGGATAAAAAGACGCTTACATGTTATTCCAGGATTTGCTCTATGTGCCAAGTTTCATTCAAATTATAGATATTCGGTAGATTTTTCGTGAAAGAGTAACAAACTTAATTTTAGTATTTATTAAAAATAGTAGTATATCAGATATCTGGTTTCCATAGTGTTGGTGTACAAGCTCTGCTTAGTTTGGGATCAGATGGCCGTAAAGAATGTCGCAGGATATTTGTTTGTTATCTATTATCCATCATAAACATTCGCATTTATAATATTAGTAGGACTAAGGCAGATTATTTATGGTAATCTATATACTCTATGCGTGACATCTCGTCATCTTCCTTTTACCAAACCATGAAACCTTTTTTTATCGAAAAGCTCACAAACTCTTTTGTTGCATAATATGACGAAACTTTTTATGCATTTTAATTCTAGACATGCATATTAAATTGACCAAAACAAAGGAAAGCCTCCTCATTATGAAGTGAAATGAATCGGAAACTGAAATGCGGAAGCTCGCAGTTGCTCGCGAACACTCGACGCTCGCGGGCCACTAATAATAACGGAACCATACTAATGTCATAGTTTGTAGTTAAGTTAAGTGTGTAATGAGGAAGTGCTGTTGAAGAGCTTCCTTGCTAGATCACACTACTTGAAAAATATATAGCTTTTAATGTCTAATAGGCAAACGGTTCACTTGATGTTAAGTGGTCACCGCTGCCTATGGACATTTAAAAAGACTAGGTTAAAAAATCTAAATTTTAATCCATAATTGGCTGTAAGTATTGGTATACTTATATGTAAAATTTTAGTGACTAAGAGTTGTGGATTTTGTTGTTGAAATAAATAAATTTGCACCACTAAACGTCACCAATGCGTTGTCGACCCTGAGACGAGAGTTGTTAAGTCTCATGTTAACTACAGTAATATAAGATCATGTTTCACTGCAGAAATGGGTAAGGTGATTTCAGTTTCCAGTATTTCCCCGGACGAACTCTGCACTTAGAGCTTTTAGTTCTTCTAGCTCTGAGCATTTGGTACAATTTCTTTTTTTATCAAAAAGCTTCAGCAACATACATAACTTCACACCTATTATCCTCAAAGAGATCTCATTACTGAACCCCATATGGGTTGGTGCCATATTCCACTAAAGATATCTAAGTCTCAACGTAAATGCGAAACCAACATAATTTCCGGCGAAGAATAGAAATCCTGGAAATCGAACTCATGCTCAAAGCTGAGCTTTATACCACTCGACCAACGAGTCAATTCGCCAACATTAAGATATTAAAACATATAGTCAATTTCAGACTTTACAAACATTGCCTAGATATGAAATTCACTATTTGTAACTGCATCAAAATGTATAGAAATCTTTGTAGTCTTCGAGGAAATGATCGCAGAGCCTTTACCATATTGTGTCCAGCTGTACTGAACATTGGCATACAAAGACATAATATTTCATTGAAATCGTGTTGTCACGACGTCGACTGATTGATGTACGGTTATGTGCTTCATCACTTGCGGGATGTAGGAAACACGTCTATTATTTTTGATGAACTCTACATATGTCATAATGGAAGTCGTTCGAGATTATGTATATATCCAGTTGTTATATAACGCTCGAACATCTGGTATGCATGATTTAATAAAGTAGTGCAAGAATCAGAGAGTTCCAAACAGTTAATCATATAATAGAAAAAAGCTATTATGCTATATTTATGCAGACTTACGCATACCTCTTTAGAAAATAACTTTTTCTAATCTTCATAATCTTGCTACCTTCACTTCGTTCTGAAACCTAAAAAACAGGCTGTATCATAAAGACACTATAGAAGTGAAGCTTTTGTATTACAGGGAAACATTTAAGTAATTCATCATTCACTTTTGAATAACATAGATTCGTTTATTATTCATATATTTTTCGTCTCACAAAAAGGTAGCGGATTAGAATTTCAAAGCACTAGTATCTCTAGTAGGTAAGCACGTAAGACAATTTAGTGGTATTATCAATTTCTTTTATTTCGTTCATTCAATGACAAATACACGAAAGTTCTCATACTTATTTTTTATCTGTGTTATCTCATCTCTTAAAAAACAACCCAAAAAACAATGTAAACACAATATCCCAAAGTCTAGTCACTGCATAGTATAAAACAAAGTCGTTTTCTCTGTCCCTATATCCCTATGTATGCTTAAATCTTTAAAACTACGTAACGGATTTTGATGCGTTTTTTTTAAATAAATAGAGTGATTGAAGAGGAAGGTTTTTATGTATAATACATGTGACATCCCAAGGGAACGCGGGTAAAACCGCGGGGACAGCTAGTAATCTATATGATAAGACCATTTTATGGTATTGACAATTTTACTTCGTTCATTCAATGACAGATACGCGAAAGTTCTCACAAATATTACTAATCTGTGTTATCTTGTATCTTAAAAAACAACCTAAAACCTACATTGGACATCGATCAAACTTATCGGCGATCGCACTTTCACTCTTCGAGTCTCAACTCGACTACGGATGAGTGGGAACACTTTTGTTTCAACTTCGACAAACAATTTCCGCTGTTCGCACACATCATTCGTTCACGATGTTACATAATCGTTTCGTAATGGTTATTTAATCCAATAACTGCCTATATCTCGTTAAAAATGTAATCGAACTGTCATTGATATTTGCTAATTGGATATCCGAGGTTTTGTCATGTTACACTGTACTAGTTTTTTCTAAATAAATATATTATAATTTAATCTAAGACATGCCTATAGTCAACCGATAATATTATAATTATGTTAGTTGGCTTGGTGTGTTACTAAATTGTTGTTTCTCATTCCATTATGTTTTGCCATGTTACTTATACTGTTCTTTTTTTTTAAGTAAAATCTTTTAAATTCGATGAAAGGAAAAAGCGCCATTAAAAAGAGACAAACATATACAATGCTCGCGAGACAATGAGATAAGTTATTTTCTGAAGTTTTCACTTCTATTACGGGTGAACTGCACACAATTTTTTTAAATCTTAGGTTCTAAGTTAATTACCGATTTGTGCTTTACATTATGATTACTAATAATTTTATTTTGTTCCAGGTAATGATTTTACGAAATTATAACATAATTTTAGTAAGTAAATCCCAACATAACGAGTAAACTTATGAACGCTGCGTAAAAAGAAAAGGTATGTTTTTATTATGAACGTTATGATGTCTAATAATATTCGGCCTAGACTTAGGATAAAAAAAATCGTATGAGAATACTCCTGCATTCCTACATTTGAGATCTTCACCTGAAAATAGAAGTTGACTAGTTAATATAATTTATTAAACAATTTCTTATTTTTTTTTATATCACTTGGGCCGACAAACAAGCAGACGGTCCACCTGATGGTAAGTGGTCACCGCCGCCTTTAGACATTTGCAACACTAGGGCATCGTCAATGCGTTGTCGACCCTGAGACGTGAAGTTGTTAAGTCTCATGTGCCTGTAATTTCACCGGCCCTCTTCTCTATCTTACCTTTCTAACCGAAACACAGTAATTCAGGTGCATTACTGCTTCACGGCAGAAATGGGTAAGGTCGTAGTACTTCCCCGGACGAACTCTGCACTAAGAGCTTTCCTACTCTAAGACTATAGCTCTTTATATCCAAACAAACTGTACTTGCGGTTAAAGCCTCCACTTATATGTAAGTAAGTGAATTTAATAGTTACTTAGACCATGTTAGGGACAAAATTAGCTTTAAAACCCATTTAGAACTCGATTATTTTATATCCTTGTCATCCGACCTCACTCGTAAATGTGGTACCGTTAGCACAGTCAGTCTGACTTGTTTCGTAATGTTAAATAGTATTGAATTACTTGTCTATTTAGTATAATTATTTATTTATGGATCTCCAACAAAAGATATACGCTATTATTATAACACACTGTGAATGTGAGGTGGGGTGTTCCTTCAATTAGAAGGAGACCACTATAATAATAATAATAATAATAAATTTATTCACATAAATAATCTTACACAATTTAAATTCAGTCTCTGACTTCTGCGCTAGGCATACATACCTGTGTTACAGAAGCCAGTGCCCTTTGTTATTAAAACATACTCAATCTAAAATTTATGTAAATAAAAGTAAACTTATTCTATATACAAATGATTCTGTGTATGGTGGGGTGTTTGTGAAAGTTAAAGTTGTTGAAGTTTAAAACTATATTTCATATATTTTACCCATTTCCGCCGTGAAGCAGTAGTGCAATTGTATTACTGTGTTTCGGTTAGAAAGGTAAGGGGGCCGGTGAAATTACAGGCACATGAGACTTAACAACTTCACGACTCAGGGTCGACAACGCATTGGCGATGCCCCTAGTGTTGCAAATGTCCATAGGCGGCGGTGACCACTTACCATCAGGTGGACCGTCCGCTTGTTTGTCGGCCCACGTGGTATAAAAAAAAAATTTAAACTAAGTTGAAATCTTTGAGTAAAAGAAAAATATGGTACACTCAGTGAAATATTACTCATCAAAAGTAGACTTATTTGTTGCTATGCTAATTTCATGTTAGAATAAATTATATCATATAAGATACTTATAAATATCCTGGATCATTTATTACATACACCTGATCAGAAACTACTTTATTTTTTTGTTTTTCTTCTTTATACCTTATCGATTTCACACCAGGATACAGAATAAACAAAAATGTTCAGACACATAAATGTAATGGGCCAAACCGGCCCCTCAATATGCAACTATATTGACTAAACCATTCAATTGCAAAATATCAACCCTGATAAGTGAGGTTAAGAGTTATTAGAGTACATTACATAGATAATCATATACAAGTACTCAAACACAATAGCTCATGGAATTATCATTATTTTTTCAATTGTCGATTATTCCCCAATCAGTGTGCGTGATTATTCCATCGTGATTTTATCGTCACGTCTTGCGATTACTAATATCGATATTCGATACTATATTATATCGATTATGATTTACGTACGCACGTTCATGGAATTATTATTTTATTTGTTTTCCTTTTTTTTTAATTGAAGAAGGTTGCTCGTGCAGCCTATTACAAAATGTAGTAGCTTCAGTGACTGTGAAATATGTGTCTTTGGGAAATTGAATTGTATTTTTTAATTTCGTGTTGTGCTAAAAAAATATTCATAAAAATGAATATTAGAGGTTGGTGGAACTTATTGTAAGTACTTGTTAGGATTTCTTACGAATTCGTTAAAATCTACTAATGGTGCTGAAAATAATTATAAATTCATCAATTTGGCTTTTTTCGCAGTAGTTTCTAGACAAAATATTTGTGTGAAATTGCAATTTTGCCAAGAGAATCGATGGATTCGTGCTGCACGCTACGCGTCAATCACGGCAGCACTACAGTCAAGCAGACAACATAAGTTCGTAGCACAATGCTGCCAACTGAACAACACTTTGTTCTAATTTTGTACTAATTGTCATTACCATCAAGCATTTACCTGTCTGTCTCGTACCATTAACAAGGATAGTAATTTAAATTGTGTAAATAGTAAAGTTGGTAGTTGTAGTACAGAGAGTTCGGCTGAGAGCCTGTGCTCGCCGTTATTGTCCGTGTAGGGGTGTAAGAGCCATAAGAGGCTAACACCTTCGCCCCCTCTAAATAAAAAAAAATGTAGTGCGGATAAACATGGTGGTGTATGTCAGGGGTTCGATTCTGTAAAGAAAATGACACTAACTCGAGGATGTTTCGTCGCAGCCTCCGTGCTCTGTCTCGTTCGCTAACTACGCTAATACTACTAATCACGTGAGAGATAAGCTCTCCGAGGCCTCCGTGAAGCGGCTCGTCGACGATGTTTGTATTAGCTGAATAAGGGGGCAGTTTAGATTCAAACGAGTACATGGCTATTGGTGAAATAAAATCTATCGAGTGTTAAATTACTCCTGAGTGTATCAGCCTAGGCTTTTCATTAGTAAAAAAAGTCAAGACATAATAATATGAGTACAATGTTGAAAAAGTAAATTCTCACGCTTCCAGTGTTTACGGTAATGAATGGATATTAAGATTGTAATTTCGTCTCTCACACTTTCTTCAGTTTGAGCGGACACGCAATTAACTTTTGTACATACATTGTTTTGGTAATAAAAGTTCATTACCATATTAACTATATGTCTGATAATCATATATTTTGTATGGACATTTCTTGCTGGATTTCTGATAAGTGCTTTCTTTTTGGGTTTTAAGTTTACTGTACAAATTTTTAGGTCTTAATGCTGGCAACAGCATCATTATAAAAATAAATGTCCTTACGCCTATTATCTCCAAAGAGGTCACAGTATCGAGACCCATATTTTATAAAAGATTTTTAAATTCCCAACGTGGCTTGTTGTGAGCATTGTCGCAACAACAATCCTGGGCTACAGGCCTACAATACTAACAAGGAAACAACTGTTGTCCGACCTGGGAATTGAACCCAGGACCTACGGTCGCTAAGCCGAGCTTTACACTGCTCGACCACTGAGGCGTCGCGACACAAGAAACTATCGAATAAATTTAGCAATAAGTAACATTAGCTTTCATTTATGGATGACATTACATACTCTCTTGACCTTTAAAGAAAGATAATTGGTGTATAAGTTACTAAATATCTATTACTCTAATTTTCCGTTCTAATTTATAGTTTAGAACACAGAAATTATCAGTTTCATAATGAAATTTCAAATTCCACTAAGATAGAGTTTTTAATCCTATGCCATTTTTTTTATCTGTGAGAATTTTTTGATTATCTCATTTCCTTATTTCTCTTGCAAGACCTTAAACCGAACTATAATCATGAAGATACAACAGAACAGCCCCCTTATTCAGCTAATACAAACTTCGTCGGCGAGCCACCTCACGCAGGCCTCGGAGAGCTTATCTCTCACGTGATTAGTAGTATTAGCGTAGTTAGCGAAAGACACAGCCGGAGGCCGCGACAAAACATCCTCGAGTTAGTGTCATTTTCCTTACAGAATCGAGCCTCTGATTCATGAATAATATGACATCTCCTGACATATGTCGTGGCATACAAATTTTTTGACGAAAACACTTTTTGAAACCAAATTGTCTATGGCCTGCATCATGGAAATTATCGCTCACTCCATTATCCTGCTAAGTTCAAAAGATAAACGATTATGTTAATTTTATGGCAACAATAGCATTTGATGGATTCGTTTATTTAAGGATTAACAATAGAGCTTTGTTAGACAAATTATACAATGTGACAAAATGAGTATCCAGTTAATTTATGCTAGAACTATAATTGACAAGATGTCTCGTCCTTGAGTCTGTCTGTCTGATTGACGTGTTATGCATAAACAATGCAATATGAATCATCCTATTTTATAGATTACTGTCCCATAAGACGGACTGACTGCACTATTGTTTAGTGGATGACCTTTGGCTGTGTTGCCATTTTCTTGCATCTTCTATTATAATTCTTGCATTGCTTGCAGATTTATTTAATATTTTACATTGCTTATTTTATATTATTTACTTGAAGGCAGGGATCCCGAGACTATGGCTATCTAGCTGTTTGAGAAAATCTGTCAATTTCTAATTGGCTAATGAAATAAGTGATAACGAAATTCAGGAAGTCAATCCATGCCGATGGCGGTAGTTTCAGTGGGTTTGAGTAAGTACGCTGCTAGGACGTAAACTGACCAAATGACTGACTTAACTGTACAAAATATTATTGCAGCAATTATATTTCCTTCACAAGACCCTTTCCGCAATTATATTATTATATAAATCTGTCACGCAACTCTATCTTGTTGCACGTAGGTACTACGTGCAGGGTCAAAATGACCCGGCCTTGAAGGGTTACAGTTTATTTATCGGATCACGTTGTTTATTGTCACAATTTTACAATAATAACTCTGTAATTATAGAAGGTTAGGGTAGTTTTGAAAGCAAAAAGTAGACGCAGAAGTCTTCTGTTTCATCAACAACGGGTAACCTGCATTTGTTGCATTATTTTGGCGTATTGATAAAAGCAAATATACAAAAAGGTGTAGGTTATAGCCTATTTAACGGAAGACTTTGTTTCAACATTTGTAACTACGAGTTTCATTTTCATCTCCAAATCAATCACGTCAAGACAAACGTACAATTTCCAGCGATTCATCAAATCGTTCCCATTGACATGTCACGTTACGAATCGATTCTGAGACATCGTAATAATCGCTTGCAAGCTCTAGTGGCTCATTACGAACCGCCTTTGCCACCCAATGAAAGTGAACTACAGCAAAAACTAATCGAAACTTTCGTTTTCACTTTATTGTACGCGTTGGTTGGTAATGGTTCAAATACAGAAAAACATATCTTTGTCATTGACGTACGAGAATCTGAAAAGACGCAAAGAATTGTAGGCATTGTGCCAAAGCGCGTGATGTTACTTAAAACTTTTTTTAATATTTGGTAATGTGCCTCCAAGTGGTTTTTACACACACACTTCACTAGTAAATACGACATTAATACCTTGGCTAACTTTGAATAGTAATTTTGTAGTTAATCAACTATAAAATTTCCCATCCGTATACAATACAGAACTTTTTTGCGGTCACATCGTCCTATTGTTGTTAGCCAAACGTAAACTTCATTAAATTTTTTTGCATTAGTCGCTGACCGTTTTGTTGTGGAGAGATTCAATTCAAGTTTGTTCATTGATTAGTATTTAAAGTGATTGGTACTTTTTGTTTGTACGAATTAGATAATCACGAACGCGAAACAGCTTGTTAATTCCAATATTAACAAGTATAAAACGAATTCAATGATTTTGTATCATTAAACGATATAATTAAAACACAAAACCAAGAAATAATTACAATTAAAGAACACTTTATCCCTATTAGTAGATAAAGAAAATTGTATTCAAACTGCATGTTCTATAAAAAATATATCCCAAATAACTGATTGGGAAGAGTTTGATTTAAAAGGGGAGTCCGTCAAACAAAGACAGTAGTTCACCAATATAAATTAGGTAAAGTATCGGACCTATTATGACTCCCAGAAGGATCCCATTGGTAAGGGTAATATTAAACAACTGTATTTATATTATATTATATTCCTGGTGATAAATAAAATGATACAACGATCAGCTAAGCTTGGTTTTGTAGCAGTGCCTGAGTACATTATTCATTTTTCACTTTTACACGGAAATGCATAAGAAACAACTATGAATCGGCTTCCTCGCGATAACGCGTGAAATATCAAAATCATCTGCATTACATAACACCGTAGAATAAGGGTGGAGGCACATCAGTGGAATATCACCCATTAACACGCGATTCACACATAATGAAAAAGATTTGGATAGTTTTATTAAGTGTTAGGTGAGTTATGTTTAAGGGAGTCCTTACTTATTATCATGGAATATTCTTATGGTATGTCTTCTTGATAAAAAGTCAATTCCTAAAACAAATGGGCATCTTTTCGTCATGCGTCAGTGCCGTCACAAGTCCTTAGCGCATGCGATGCTCTTTCGTTTTTTTTGTGGGTTACCTCAGCGTATCGCATTAATGCACCATCACCCTTACTTCCCTACGTACATTTGCGTGCAAAAACATGTCTAATCTCAGCATTAGAGGCTAGCACCTGTGGGAACGGTCGGACCACACAGCAAACGCTATTTTGTATCCATTTGCGTACTTTGACACTTCCTTGATGGTTTCTATCGGGCTTTTACGAGCTTACGGTGTCATTTGCATTCTTCGTGATTTACCGGGGTTGGACAAATTAGATAGATACATGGCTTGAGATTTGTGTTCTTCATTAAGGTTGTTGACCTCCTTTTTGTTTTTGATTTAATGGCGTATTTAGAAAACACAAACATACTAAGTTTAATGATTTCTGATAACGATCTAACCTACTTGTTTAAAATTGCAATTGAAGTTTATTTTTTTGAGTTAGTTTGGAGTAAATTATATTAAGACTTTTTATTTACTTTGAACTGTTTTGTTATTTATTCGTTTTAATATAGTTATTATATTAATAATAAATATTACCTATAAGTATCAAAACTTTCAAGTTCTCGTTCAAACTTCCATCAAACCGTTTCTCAGAAATATTATTAAGTATTTAGTCATTTCGTGTTGAGCATTCCTTAATATTCATATTACCCAATCATTAAAATGTCGAAGTGATTTATGTTTATTAATAGATGATTGAAACTATAATCTTAATCTGTCAAAGTTCAAACACGCTTTTCTAATATTGACGTGGAAGAATTAAGAAAAAAAAAATACTTTAATAACGCAACGATGAACAAAAAGAGGATGTGTCGTAAAGAAACGATAGAAGTGAAACTTTTGTATTACAGGGAAACATTTTATTTGTTCATCAATCACTTTTGAATAGCATAGATTGTGTTTATCACTCATGCGGATGAGAGCCCCCAGCGCTCGCCGGAATTGTCCGCGTAAGGGTGTAAGAGCCATCTGAGGCTAACACACCTTCGTCCGTGCCAAAAAAATAAAACTCATTTATTTATATTTATATCAGAATTTCATAGACCTACCAAAAGATGTTTCACTTAAAAAAAACACTTATTAAAAACCTTTAACAGTGGAAGTTTTGAGTATTTTTTACGAAGATTTGTACCGAGTATTAATATTTACTTTTTTTGATGGACGATATGAATGGTCTAAGTTGTTTTTCTCTAGTTGTTCTTACATCCTTACGCTGTCGGTTTTCATTAAGGGATGAAGGTATTACCCTCTGATGGCTCTTACACCCTTACGCGGACAAGAGTTACGCGGTCGTTGTTTCTTCAAAGTTTCTTTACATGATTTGCGGTTGGCTCCGCCTCGTTGTGCAAACTAATAACAATTATATTATTGTATAATTGTCAATTATACTATTAAAAAAAGTTTAATTATAGTCTGTGGTATAAAATTTCTATCGATGTATATTGGAACGCCATTCAAGAAGGTGCTACAGTCAGTTTCTGCAACCCATCCTCAAAAACCGAACATCTACTGCAAACCAAACAAAATTAATTACTTTTACATTCTCAGTTCTATCGTACTTGCTCACCAATAAATTTGATTTCTAAATTCAACATGCCAATAAACATGTATGTGCATTCCGTTCGGGTTACATCGTAAATAATCGTGTAACATCGGGTGCGGGCATCTTGTGGTGTGCCCGTGGGAGAATCCTCTCGTGCAATCTCACGCAAGTGGATAGCCAGCTTTACTTGTATTTTGTTTAAGTTTGTTAGTTTCCTGGTAGCCTGGTAGCTTGTTTATTGGACTATAAAGTTGATATTGGATATCGATGGGAAACTGGAAAAAGTTTTATACCTTCATACGTCTTGTACTTTGTAGCATATATTTTTTGCAGCGTCGGTGTCCCTATTCCCTATCTAACAAAATATTTCTCTTGCGTCATACTTTGAGAAAGTTTACAAGATAAGTTTTATTCTGTTTATAACAAATTATAAAAAAAAAAAAAAAAAAAAAAACCGGTTATTTTGGGTTAGTTTATGGAATTGGAAGGCGCAACTTTGGAAGAAAATTAGTTTTATTGTTATTTGTGAGGTTATAAGAAGAGACAGAACATCTCAAATAAAAACTTTGCCGCCATTTTGTTTCAACTGACAAATTGATGATTGACTTTGACTTGACATGTCTGCCAAAGAAGACGGTTCAATTAGCCACTTCGTAACTAGAAGTTGCATAATTATGCACTAACAATTTCATAAAAATACGTCTAAAATAAATGATCTCTCATATTCTAGAACAAACCATTAATCATGATCGTCTTTCACTTTGCAAATTATTATAAGGGCTTCTAGAAAATAAAAGATCATGAAAATATAAGCTTTATAAGTATGGCATTAGAATCCAAAATGTGTATGTACATGTGTGTTCATACATTTATCACCCATTACTACTTTCTCGACATGATATAAAGTAAAAGTAGAAGAACATGCCGCGCCGTGTGATGTGACCGCTTATCACACCGTGGTGTAATCTGATATAATCTTCTGGTGCTTACTCAACCTGAGACTGTATCTAAATGTGGTATCCGTAGAAGGACCTTTGATTGCTAAAAGTGTAATTCAAGAATTCGTTTATTATTTCTGTTTACTTTTGACGATTTTTTTCTCTACAATGCATTTTAAGCTAAGTTGCACGTTTAATTATGACGTGTGTGTTTATTGGCGAATACTTCGTAAATATACATACGTATAGTAAATACTTTTTCTTTTGAATTACGTTGTTTCGAGTAGGTAGGCAGAGGAGCATGAGAATGAGACTTAACATCTTCGACAATGTATTGGCTATGCCCCTGGTGTTGCAAATGTCAGACAAGAAAATATATCGTGAGTTTACTGTCAGCCTACAGACGAACTGTCGAACAGGTGCTAAAGTTAACAGAAAAAGTATTATAATTTATTTGAATATTACAGTACAGTGTGATGCACGTCCCCATTTATTAAATGTTAATCAGTAGGCATGCTCATGCTACTATGTGTATCGCGTTAAAACGAGATTGGCACAATTATGTCCGAATTGCTGCGATGCCGATATTATAAACGGACGGATGTGGGAAGAATGCTTTCTAATTAAAGGAAAACTATTAAATTACCCGGCCATAAGCTTCGTGTATCGAGCTTTAGAAAGAGATAGCCAGTCCTTAGTACGGTAATTGTAGAGCGTCGTCTTTATCACACAGCATGAATGACAGAGAGGTCTCTCCACAAGGCCCAAGCTAGCTGATTAGGCGATTATGCCTAGTAGTCTCTTCCTAAAGATAGATGCTAATACAACTTATGGATTTATTCTATTTATATAGATACCTATATATCAGTACAAAAGGCTTTCTACAACATAAACGATTATTTTAATGACGACAATGCTTGGGTGTAGCGCTCGCTCCAGCAGCACACATCTTTATGTACAAAATCTTATTTTGAAAAGACTAATTGCTGAGTTTATTACCGGTTCATCAGTAAAATCAACCTTACGAACCCGTGTTAGAGTCTGACCATTGATAAGTACCTGTTAAGGCCTATTTGAATAAATATTTTATTTCAGATCATTTCATTATTATACGACTTGTCATATCCTACTAATATTATACATAGGTTTATTCGAGATCAGAGGCCCTTCCGATGCGGGAGGCTCATGTACAGCAGTGGAGTGGACATCCCTGAGCTGATATGATGAAAGTTTGAGAGGATGTATTGATTAAACGTTGTTATTTCACGCAAAAACATCTAAACGGATGAAAATTGGTACATAGATAGTTCATAACCTGGAAAATTTAACATCCCTCGGGAACGCGGGTAACACCGCGGGGGACAGCTAGTTTTTGTTTTATGAACGCCCTTTAAATCCCCGCCCATTAATCCTTAACTAGGTAGAGCAAGTAACTACTATGGAAACTAGAATATTGGTTTTTAATACAGAATACTAATATGCTAATTATAAATGATTTATGTAATTATTGCAGCACATTTATCAAGAAAATGATAAATGATATATAAAGTACGTTTTCTTTGAAAAGTAATTACAGAGTTCTCATGATAGAACAGATAATGCTTTATCTCCATAATAATAAAAATAACATGTCGGAATGAGTTTACATTCGCATAAAGTTTCACTTTTAATTAATTCATCTTCATTAGTGCGATATAATATGTTTAGGCGGAGTACACATGTTGCTTTTGTTTTATGAGAAAAATATTATTTATGAGAGAAATATTAGAAAAATATTAGTGAAAATTATTTAAACATAAGACAGGGTGCGTCAAGACGTCGTAAAGACATACGATAGAAGTGAAACTTTTGTGTTACAGGGAAACATTGTTAATATTCATCAATTATTTTTGACAAGTCACATAGCTGGTTTACCAGTTTCGTCACACAAAAAGGTTGCAGTTTGGAATATCAAAGTCTAGAAGGGCGTATCACTGGGAGGATGTTTCACTTCAAAAATTAAAAGCATTTTTTATTTCACTTGGGCCGACAAACACGCAGACGTTTCACCTGATGGTAAGTGGTCACCGATCCCTATGGACATTTGGGGTGGCGTCCCTGAGACGTGAAGTTGCTAAGTTTCATGTGCTTATAGTTTCACCGTGCCTTTTACCGTTCTACTCCAGCAATGTCTAAACATTTTTTTCACAAAACAAAAAATTATCGGCCCCCGTATTCAGATAATACAAACTTCGTCGGCGAGTCACCGCACGGGACCTCGCAGAGCTTACCTCTCACTTCGTTGCGTAGTTTGCCAAAGAGACAAAGCATAGAGGCCGCGACGAAATATCCTCGAGCGTCATTTTCCTTACAGAATCGAAGTCCAGATCACATAAATCAACATTATTTTTCTAAACCGGACAGATTAAAGGAACCCAGCCCAAAGTGTCACGTATGTCACTCCCATTACGATGACAAACTCACAAACACCGACATAAATCCCACCACCTTATTATCAACCTTATGATCAGGTGCATAGAGTACATGCATGTATTTTACATGCAATTGTAAGTTTGTGAGATTTACAAAGGGTATTGTGCTTTATTCCCATACAGATATCTCCGTGTTTCCAGTGAATCGAGAAAGTCGCTTCTTGTGAATGTTTGAGATACAGATCATCTTGCTTGTAGACTATTAATTCAACATAAGATTAAGTGTAATTACCACTAAATAATCCATTGTAAAAGTAGTTACACGATGTCAAATCAATGTGTGATACGAAACAAGCTGTCAACCTGATGGACTGATCAACTTTCCTTGATCAGGCTTACTGTCCCTTAGTTTTTTGTTTGCTAATATTTATAAAAGGTGTAACGCACTGACAAATTGTTATAAAATATTTTTTAGGTAATGAAAACTATATTTTATAAGCACGACAATATTTTTTCAAGCGGTCCATCTGATAGTAAGTGGTCACCGCCGCCTATGCACATTTGCAACATCGGGCCCATTATCAATGCGTTGTTAACCCTAAAAACGTTAAAATGTTAAGTCTCATGTAACTGTAATTTCACCGGCCCTATTACCTTCCTAACCGAAACACAGTGACAGTGCACTTGCACTACTGCTTTACAGCGGAAATGGGTAAGTTGGCAGTGCTTCCCCGGAAAAAATCTGCACTAACTGCTCTACTACTTCTAAGAATTATGTCTTGACACAATATCCTTATGACTTATTGTACAAGTGCACCTTTAACATACTTTTTTGGGTTGTTATTAACATTATTCTTTAACTTAGTTTTTTTGTTACTTTAAGCATTTTGTCTGTTAAACATTTGAAAAGGTTTTATTATCTTTTTGTCAAATATTTAACAAAATGCAATCAATCTAATCGAAAGACAAAAAAAAGTTACCTTGCTAAGTTTCTTGCCGGTTCTTCTCAGTTAAGGGCTGACTTCCAAGCCGGAGGTAGCTTCAGTACTATGGACCAGTATTAATGCCCTACACGGGCCACTGGTATCTGGTTCTGAATTTTGTTATTTTTCCAAATTAAAATCGAAAAACCTCTGTGTTGCCACTTTTCATCTCATGAATAAAGCACAAAAAAAACAAAAACTTATTATTTAACAATATAATAAACAGTTACTTCGCATTTTATATTTCACAATCATAACAACTGAAGGTAACTTACTGATAAAGAGACTTAGTAAATACATATCTACACTAATATTATAAAGAGGAAAGATTTGTATTTTTGTATGTAACGAATAAACTCAAAAAGTACTGGACCGATTTTAATAATTATTTTTTCATTAGAAAACTACATTATCACTGAGGCTATATTAAATTTTCAAAAAAGTTAGGGATCCATACTAAAACTCCAATAATGTAACCCATGGTGTGAAATAATTACCAAAAAATTTTCTTACATCGCGTGCGTTGCGAAAACTATTGATGGTAGTAAGAACAAAATAATGCAACATAGTTTGGGAACGTGGGTGAAACCGCGGGGGACAGCTAGTATTACAATAAAAAGAGTACATTATTAACATTGTTCGAGCACGTGTCAATATCACACTGCATTATATTTTATATTAAGTTTATAACAATAGAATTACACAATATATACATCACAATAGATATAAGTAACTGATGACGCTGTCCATGATACCAACATTTTATAGTTATATAGATAGATGACTCTTTATTGTACTACACCAAATAAAAAAGAAAACAAACAACAATAAACCTTAAATCTAAATACAATGGGCGGTCTTATCGCTAAAAAGCGATCTCGTCCAGACAACCTTAGGATGGAGAGAAATTTAGGGACGATAATTGACGGTGGTGCATCTAAATAATCTAAAATATATAATATATATATAGTTAGGTTATTTCATTTTCGCGATAAAAAGTAGCCTATTTCTTTCATTCAAATCCGTTTGTTAGTTTTTGAGTGAAAAGCTGTTGTTGTAATGAATGCACGTCTAATACAATGAACCAGGGATGTTATGGATATTAAATTTCGGATCTGGATATGAATACGGATATATGAACACTATTATATCGGTATCGGTTTCGGTTACGGTAACGGATATTAATTTATTTCGGATTATACGATAGCTTCGGTTACGATATTAGATTTTTAGGAATTCTTTTCGGGAATACAGAGTAAGGATGTACTCTCAACAACTTCATGTCTCAGTATCGACAACGAATTAGCGATGCCCCTGGAGTTGCAATTGTCCATATTCAGCGGTGATCACTTACTATCAGGTGGACTGTTTACTTAATATGGATGTTACGTTTGTGACCATGGCTATTTTAAAAAGCACCAGTTTCCTCCACCATACCTTGGCATCACAATGCCTATTACCTTTTCCGTATAACCATCGCGACCAGCAAGGCCACGGCCGACCATTATGCCCTTATAAACACTCGGAAGAAATAAAAAGGTCGTCCAGAATACACTTTTAGTACGAGTGACCTACAAAAAGACAGTTATATATAACTTTCCCATATATAGGTCTGTCATTGTATCAAGGCTGGTAGGATTAATTCTTCATGTATGGGTAGAGGTCAACTCATTTTGTAAGGCTTATAACGTATTACATATTAGGTGTTATAGGTTTGTCTGTATAGGTCTATGACTTATATGAGGAATATCAGCTATAGACTGGGTTGTCTGGTGGTTTAATACTCTGACTAATATAACTTAAAAATGCCCATAAAACATCGAGATGCAGTTGTCATGGAGAGTCGTTTGGGAGCGAAACCATCCGAGGCCGAAATAGCTTAAACTTTAATATTTAGAATTATAAATTTTGATGAATAAGTGTAACTAAATCTAAGTAAATCTTAAGTTATTTATTTATAATCCATGTATTTGGCAATAGAAAAATTCAATGTAACACTATATACTTGTATTTGGGAACCACAAGCCTGAGTTCAAAACAACGAGCTGAGCAAGCGCGGAAAGATGTTAATTTTTAACACAATACAATTAATAATCTTATAATATTTGATGGTAGAATCTTTAAAGAGTAGGGACTAAGAGTCCGTAGAAAAAGTAAAAAGAAAAAAAAAATACCCTGACTACCAAGCCACAGGATGTAGGTTCGATTCCCATCAGGACCAGAAGATTTGTTTGCATGAAGATGTCTGTTTGTTCTATGTCTCCATGTAAATATCTGTATAAGTATGTATTTAAAGTAGTATATGTAGTATATCAGTTTTCTGGTTTCCATAGTACAAGGTCAGCTTAGTTTGGGATCAGATGGACATAGTAAAAGGAATGTCGCGATATTTATTTGTTTATAACCCTGCTTTTGAAATTCGAACTTATTGTCTTCAGTAATACAGTATAATATAATAAATGTAGATATTAATCCATCAATGCAATGTGTGCATGAACAACATTCCAAATAAACAACTCTATGTAAAGTCTATTTACTTTCCAAGCCTAGATTTTCTAAATGTAGAATACCTAAGCTAATAACGAGTGTTCAAGAGTAATAAAAACATGATTTATTTGGAATTTTAATTTGACATAAGCGCCTAATATGCTATACAGTCTACAAAAATGCTAAAGCATCAGATAAACCAAAACTGCAGTCGGTAGGTAATAAATTTGACCAAACATCTTGTTTCTACGCCCAATTAACTTTTCTTACAATTTGTATCGATCTATACACTTGAAATTACATGTAAGTTTGTGGTTTTGTATGAAATTTCGCAGATAGATTAGACGGGCCAGTTGGCTTGGTGGTTAGAGTCCTGTCACGCCGCAGGTCGTGAGTTCGATTCCCACAAACATTGGTGTGCATTTTCGTGTGGTCACTAAACCGAGCTCTATGCCGTTCGACCACCGTGGAACTCATTCTTTTAATGACTTTTTTGTTATTGGATTTTGTTTTTGATAATTATGTAATTATTTTGTAAATGTAAAATATAAATTTGTAATGACTAAGTAAGTAACTTCGCTGAGTTTCTTGCCGGTTCTCAGTTGGCTGAAGGCTGACTTCTGAACTGGTGGTAGTTTCAGTAACATCGACTTCACAAGTACCCGCAGGCCAAAACAGTGGCTCGATTCTGTAAGGAAAATGACACTAACTCGAGGACGATTCGTCGCGGCCTCTATACTCTGTCTCTGTGGCTTACTACGCTAATAATAATCACGTGAGAGGTAAGCTCTCCGAGGCCTCCGTGAAGCGGTTCACCGACGAAGTTTGTATTAGCTGAATAAGGGGGCTGAATAGTTTTGAATTTTTGTAAAAATTGGGTTCAAATATTATTCCAATAAAAAACACATTAATAAAGTAAAGGAATGCCAACACCAATTGTCATCGGTTGATTCGATTCTCGGCAATAATTAGGTAAGTGTGGGAAGGAAGAACAATCATGTTCCTGTCGATTATGTTCTCACAGAAGTAGGTAACGTATCCTTGATTGCGTTGAATCAATGCTATTCATTAAACAATCATTTCAGCCGATTTACTATTTACTTACATCAAATCAATAACAGCAATAATTGTCTATTTATTTTTATGACTAAAGCTAGCAGAAGAAGGTTTCAATGTATAGGAAAATCTAAACGATAGATCGAAGAAAATCGCTTGAACAAAAAGAGCAAAAAAAAGGCTACAAACAGAAAATTATGGGAATTGGAAGGTACTCATTTTACCAATGTTAAAGGTGAAAAATAAGCTTACATAAAATTTTAATATTTTAAGAAATGAATTTAAACAATCTATGTTAACGATATTCTATTAGTATGTCATATATTATAATATATTTATACATTATTTAATAAAATAATTTTTCAAAAGCAAACTAAGGGGAAATGTAACGAGATAAATTATGATTAAAAATAAATTTAATTAAATATACGAATATAATATAATATATAATAGAATATAAACAAGTAAAGGCTATTCATATTTGCACTGTATTCATACAATTACAATCTAAACTTCAAATAAAATTCCTTTCTTACAATCGCACCCAACGAACCGATCTACCATCAAAAACCATAGATAAAAATTACAAAGACAAACAAAACACGTTACTTTAAATAGAATAAAATGGAATGAACGCACATAACTATGAGAAAAAGCATTGTGACAGGTGAAAACATTGGGACAATGTCTCTGAGAAACCGACGAGTCGCGATCATTCCCGAGATAGTACGCAATGAGGCGCTGATTGTTTCCGTGTCTCTGTAATTATTACTATTTAATTTTGCTTCCCGCTTTTAGTTTGCGAGGGATATACAGGATTGACGGGTCAGTTTGCTTTGTTACAGACCTTGACTGCCACGCCGCAGGCTGTGGTTTCGATTCTCTTCTAGGACAAGCATTTGTGTGAATGAACATATCTATTTAAGCATTAACAGAAATTACAAACAAATTGATCCTACTTCGTTACTTTTTAGTGACAACCATAGGTTGTAGGACCCTTCAGTGTGATCTAACATACAATACGGATAAAGCATCTATATCATTCTTTTGTTACATATAATTGTAAAATAGTAAACCTACGCCTTCATTTAGTGTTAAAACTATATATGTTTACGAGAACAAAACTAAAGCATTTGTTTTCATAACAGAAATCTTTGTAATCCAATTGGGAAGTTGCGAGTCATTCCCAACACAAGTATCTCTGATTACTTACTGGGAAGTCTCGGCGTAAATTTTGTTAAAATGATTTATGAAATAAACCTATATTTATTTATTTATTTGTATATGTCATAAAAGGACCTATATTTTATAGTGGTTTAAAAATTCATAGCAACCGATTTGACCGTCGTAATTAATATAGCCAAAGAGTACGCATTAAAACCTAAAAATAAACTATATAGTCCAAGCTAGTTTGCTACAAAATACCTAGTTGGAACGAAGTTTTGGAACGAAGTTCCTTACCGCGCGTTGTGAAAGGGGGCTAGACGGAAAAAAATCATACGAAAAGTTGTAACGACACTTTTTTTCATATTGTTACGTTCGAAATTTAAATGATATGGTTTATTATTGGGTTTGTTTTTTTCATAATTTATTTAAAGGCAACATACAACATGTTTTAAATTCTGTTCCATTTATAAATTAGTATAATTAGTAATTATTATAAGAAAAGTAAATAAGTTAAAGGTAAGTTTTGAATCGCACTGAATTGAAAGAAGCACGTATTGATGACAGCCCGTCTGATGGTAAACGGTCACTGCAGCCATGTTTTATTTAAATAATCACAAAAATGATACTTTCTCATATTATTTATAATAAGGAACTTCGTTCCTATCTGGTGTCCCACGCACCATTTATTTTTTAAGTTTCGATCAATTCAACAAAAAAAAAATCCTAAATCAACAATTATCTTACCAACAGCGAATTAAGCAAACAAATTGACAGTTCATCATTAAAAATATTAGCAATACTACAAATTGCTTATAATTAACTTACATTACAGCATTGTAACAAAGTTTTGCAACAACCAGAAGTCTCACAACGTACCCTTTCGCAAAACTCGATTGAGCATTGTAATTATAATTTTACGCTCATCCCGACAATGGTTATGATAATCAGATAGCCAGGTGTTCTGATCTCGTCTAATTTCAACATTTCACCCAGTTTCAGGGTTGGACTCGGAAATGCACTACATATTATGTAAACGATTTCTCACGCCTAAACACGCTATTGTATTTTTAACATCTGGTAATGTGTCTAAGTTATGAGCGGCTAGCGGGTTAATTTATAGAACACTACTATTATTATTTAATTCACTTTAAAACAACACCCTTTAAAATTCAAGAACGATTTGACCGATCTTGATAAAAATTGCTATATAGTCAGAACGTGTGATTAATAATAGTAGTATTATTTAATTCACTTATATTAGTTTCTTAAGACTTTAAGAAAAGTAAATTTACAGGAAATAAAAGGCTCTTTTATTTATTTATTTTTATATTAGTTTCACCTTCATTTATCGATATGATATTTAACCTCTATAATAATAATAATAATAAAGCTTATTTATTCCATGCAAAATAAGATATCACAATAATTAACAAAAAAAATAAAAACATTATACATTTAACAATCGAAATAAAAATCTCAGCAATACAATATAATTCTTTAAGTTGTACTTATGTTATAAGTTCTTTTTAGTTATATAATTTTGACATTCTATAACGCTTGCAAATATGTACATATTATTTAAATTAGTGAGTTTTACTATTATATTAGATATTACATTATTCACATTATATTATTTGGATTAACAATTAAATTGTGTAAGCATTAGTATGTTAATTCATTATTTTTGCACGGACCCCTCTTGGGTAAAAGCCTCCTCCAAGGCGTGCCACTTGTCTCTATCTTTGGCGGTGTTCATCCACTCTCTACCTGTTGTTGCTACGATTTCATCAGCCCATCTGGCGGGCGGGCGGCCTCTCGCTCTTTTTCCAAGTGGCCCTGGCCATGCCACCGATTGCCGGGTCCACCTGTTGTCGTCGTACCTAGCCAAATGACCTGCCCACTTCCACTTCCTTTGTAATGAATATCTTAAAGCATCTATTACCTTGGTTTTCTTGCGAATGGCCGTATTCCTGACTCTATCTTTGAGTTTTAAGCCCATGATGCTCCTTTCCATTTTCCTTTGGGTGGTTTGGATGGTGTTGTTGATCTTTACATTGAATGTCCATGTTTGGCACCCGTAGGTCAGGCATGGAAGTATAGTTGTGTCCATAACTAGCTTCTTAGTACGTAGTGGTAATGCCGACTTAAAAATTTCCTTCTGAGCCCAGAACTTTTTCCAGGTGATAGCGACTCTTCGGTTCACCTCCTCCAAGTTTCTGTCTTTATTAAATGATATTTGTTTACCTAGGTATATGTACTTATCGACAAATTCCAGAGGTACGTTGTTGATTGAAATTATTGACACACGGTGGTTAGTCATGAGCTTTGTTTTGTCAAGATTCATCTCCAAACCAACCTTTGAACCGACTTGATGTAACTCGTTTATCATTGTATTTAGTTGTACTGAGTTTTCTGAGAACAAAATGATATCGTCTGCGAATCTGAGGTGACTTAAGTACTTGCCATTCATGTTTATGCCACGTTTGGACCATGCTAGGTTTCTCATTACATGTTGAAGCACAGCGATAAACAGTTTTGGAGAGATTGGGTCGCCCTGACGGACTCCCCTCTGTATGTCGATCATTGCGCCAGTTCTGTCTAATCTGACTCTACTTGTACAGCCGTCGTAAATGTTCTTCAGAATGTTAATGTATTTCCTATCGATATTTAGTGCTTCCAAAGCTTCCCAGATGCCGTCGTGTAGTACCAAATCAAAAGCTTTTTTATAGTCTATGAAAGCTATGTATAGGGGGCGTTGGAATTCCAGATATTTCTCTATAACCTGATCAACAACTTGAATGTGGTCTGCCGTGCTGAACCCGCTCCTGAAGCCTGCCTGTTCTATCGGCTGGTGTGCGTCGATGTCAGGTGATATTCTTTCGAGTAAACAGGTGGCGAATAATTTGTAGAAACAGGACATGAGACTGATGGGGCGGTAGTTCCCGATGTCGGCAGGGTCGCCTTTTTTGTACAACAGTATGATTTCCGACTCTCTCCATTCGCCTGGTACAGTTTCTTCTACGAGTATTTTGTTCCATAAAATAGTAATTGGGGTAAGTAGTAAAGTACGTGCTTGTTTGATATGTTCATTAATTATTCCATCTGGCCCCGGGCTTTTTTCAGATTTAAGTTTCTTTATTTGTTTCAACACTTCTTGCTCTGTAAAGTGTTGTATTTGAGAAGAATCAGTGTCAGTGTGGCGGTAAGCATCCTTCTGTTTTGTTGTCGTTGTTGTAGGGTGACTGTAGAGTTGTGTATAAAAGTTCGTAGCTATATCTATAATCTCAGTACGAGATTTACACTTGGTGGTACCCGGCTGGAGTGATGAAATCCATGTTTTTTCTCTATTTAATTCCTTATGAGCTCTTTTAGTAGATCTAGATTGTTCCAGATGTTTTTGTATTGTGTTTATTCTGTAGGTCTCGTAACAATATCTTATCTCTTTGTTGGTTAGTTTGTAGAGGTTTTTTAATTTTTCTTTGTCAGATTTGTTCAGCGTAGGTTTGTTTTGTAGTTCGCTTCTTTCCTTCATGAGTTCCAGTGCTCTCGATGACAGAATTTTATTGGTTTTTGGGCGTTTAATGGTTTTTAAACTTTCTTTTATATACCGGGTAATATTTTGGCTATAGTGTTCTGCGTTGTAATTGTTATGGGTAGATATAAGTACAGGTATGTATCTGTCAAGGTTTTTGTGGTACATTTCTTGCTCTGCTATTGTTCCCAGTTTAGTCGATGCATTCGAGAAGTTACGTCGGGTTTTTTTGGCTGATTTTTGGTAGATTGTGGCTCTAACTAACCTGTGGTCTGATCCAAAACAGAATGAAGTGAGTACTTCGTACTTGGAAACCAAATGGGGACCCGCAGTCAAGATGTAATCTATTTCATTTTTCGTGTTTTTGTCAGGAGAGATCCATGTCCAGCGGTTCTTGGGTGTTAATTTGAACATCGTGTTTGCTATTTTTAGTTTGTATTCTTGTGCGTATTGAATAAGTCTCTCACCTCGTGCACTTCTTTTACCATATCCATGTCCACCGGAGACTGAGCTTTCATGACTCTTAGGAACCCCGATTTGAGCATTGAAATCTCCCATTGTGATTATGTGTTTCGTGGTAATAGTCTCGTGAGCATCGTCCAGGTTCTCATAAAAGTTGTCTATGTCTTCCTGCGATGAATTTTCCGTCGGTGCATACGCCTGAATAATAGAGAAGCGTTCGGTACCCAGTTCGATTTCCATCATGCATACTCGCTCGGATACACCGGTAAATGATATGATATTTTCTTTGAATTTCTTCTTTACCAGGAAGCCTACGCCGTATAACCCCTTTCTCTGACCTATGTGGTACATGATATAATCGTCTTCCTCAATTATCCGTTCTCCTAGGCGTCGCACCTCGCACAGTCCTACCACATCGTGGTTGATGTTTTCTAGCGCTGCCTTAAGCTCTATGAGTTTTGATTCCGAAGATAATGTATTTACGTTGAGAGAACAAATATAGAAGGTACTATTTGTTGAAGTGATTTCTCTTGGAGGGTTTTGGTCGACCTCTCCCGCGGTGACCAGCCGTTTAACCTCTATCATCAACCTTTATCATTGGCGTAATCACACGTTCTAATTATAAACCAATTTTGATCAAGATCGGTCAAATCGTCTTTGTCTTATAAAAAGACATCCAGACAGACAAAACATTTGAAAATAGTAGAATTCACGTCAGTGATTCATTAAACGAAATTTTAATGTACAGAGAGATCCTACTGATTTAAATAAATAATAAATAAATATCCTGAGACATTCTTTACACACGGCCATCTGGTCCCAAACTAAGCAGAGCTTGTACTATGGAAACCAGATAACTGATATACTACATATACTATTTTTTTTTCTAAATACATACTTATATAGATATTTACACCCAGACACAGAACAAACAGACATGTTCATGCACACAAATGCTTGTCCTGGGTGGGAATCGAACCCACGGCCTTCGGTTTGGCAGTCAGAGCGTTAACCACCAAGCCAACTGGCCTGTCAATTTAAAGAGTAATATTATATATTAGATATAAAAGTATAGATTAATTAAATATCCATAGACACTCTTTACCAATAGAAAACGGCAAACTTGTTCATTAACTCCAATGTCTGTTCTGTATGGGAATCAAATCAACGACTATCCAAACACCACCCTTACCGAATCTTGAGAATAAACTTCTTAATATATAAAAATGTTAAATTAATAAAAAAGTAATACGCTAAAAGGCATCGATACTAAATAGATTTTTTACGATTTTGATTTCGTTATTCGCATATGACTTACTCCTCATAGCGAGAGTTTAAAACATTACTCATCTGCACATCTCGACGAGGAAGCGCTTTTTTTTTTTAATTTTTTACTACAGATGTCGCACGCCGACTACAAATCTTTTGTTTTACTCCTTTTTACAATACACTGATAAATTAGCTTTCTCTTTTGTTAAACATTATTTTAATTGAAGTGTTTTCAAAGAATTAAAATCATTTTGTATTTGGATACAAAATGCAACATTTCATAAATACTTGGCCATTATATGTATGACTAGCTGTCCTCTGCGGATTCAGTCGCGTTCCCGGGGAATGCTACATTATCTCGGGATAAAATGTATGGTTTGTGTTAATACAGGTTATAAACTATTTATATATCAAGTTTCATCCAAATCCGTTCGGTAGTTTTTGCGTGAAAGGGTAACAAGCATCCATACATACTGAAGGTGGTAGTCAGTGGCGTAGCTAGGTAGCTAAACTATTTTAAATATTTTGTCCCCCAGCCGAAGCTTGGGGGCCCCGGGGTTCTGCCCCGTCTAACCTTCCGGTAGCTACGCCACTGTTTGTAAGTCAGAGTCCGAGGGGCCCCCTGAGCTTGGAGGCCTGGAGCACTGCCCCGTCTAGCCCTCCGGTAGCTACGCCACTGTTTGTAAGTTAGAGTCCGAGGGGCCCCCTGAGCTTGGTGGCCTGGGGCACTGCCCCGTCTAGCCTTCCGGTAGCTACGCCACTGGGAGTACTTCTGTGGACGAACACTGCAGTAAGAGCTCTACTCTGTTAGGTTATATCGTTAAGATTATTACTCCCAATCAAGAAATAAAAATTAATGTAGGAATTAAGCATTGACGTTATTTTTCAGGGTGGGCCTGGCCCAAAAGTTTCGTGAATGTTGTGTGAAGGTTAGGTTTATTTAGGTATTCTAGAATTTCGAAGCGGTCCAACATCCTGGGGTGGATACTGGGGAGGTTACCCCCCCCCCCCCCCCTATATACGCCTATGAATGTATGACTTGGTCACTATAATCCGTTTATAGCTTTAAACTTTATAGAAACGTAATCAAAATTATTGGCCATAACAAGCGTTCCAGTTTTCATTGAACCAGTATTAATTAATCTAACGAAAGTTGTTTCATATTATTTTTATTTATACGTATCTGGTTACATTAAAATTATATAATACATAAAAATAAAGTACAGCTTACAGTATGTGAAAGTAGATTTAGAATGGCGTGGAATCCGACCCTGTGTTGCAAATGTCATATTCTATTAAATTATATATAAGATATAATTCGTCACATCAAGGCCCAGTACTTTTCAATGTTAAGTTCCTAAAATTAATAATACACTAGATATATCGCACCCTCAGAACGATAGGGGCTTAACTTAAAAAATCACTTTTGGCACATCTCTGATTGGGTCACTTTCGCACTGTTAGGTATGCTTATTCTATCATTAAATTTACTATGTTTTACTATTCATCGGATAGAGCGTACTTTCTTTAGTTTCTATGATCGTAAATCCATTTCGCAAAATTTTGAGTTAAGCCCCCATCGTACTGAGACACACTACCATTCGTTTAACACACACACACATTATGACGCATTTGTACACGCTCCTTGCAGACGTAACAGAAGGAAATCCAAAAAAGTTCTATATGCAATGATTATAAAGGACAAAAAAACCTCTAATACACATGCTAGTACCTATATAATATAGATAGAACGTCATATTCAGCTTACTTCTGAACAAAAATAAAATATTTAGTGTTAACCTTTGTGGGAAATCCAGAATCTAAAATCATCACTTATTATTTTTGACCCTGAGAAATTAATGCTGATTTTACATGTACCTACTTACAGTGCTGTATTTTCTCAAATGAAGTAAAGTTTTACTAGGCTAGGAATAATTGTATGCTTCAATTTGAATGGCAAAATACAATACATACATTATTTTAACTAACAATGAGAATAAAATTACTCTGTACACCATATGTAAACAAATACCTTCACTTTTTTAAGTTTTTTGGCAAAATGAAAGTCTCGAGTGAAAGCCGTCGCGCTAACTAAACAAAATTGACGTTTACTCTAAAAAAATATATGTGATTCTAACATCCTAGCGCCAATGATTTTAGTAAATCGATTTGTAATAGTTACCTAATGGAGATCGAATCGGAATCGGTAAAATAATTGAGTGTGAAGTCGATTATTTGATTTGACCAACGATGCTATCACGATCGGCCTCTATTGAATTTGCGATTATTTTTTATTTTTTCATTAGCTATTGTTAACTTATCGCCCTTTACCAGTCGAACGTTACTTTCTTTTTCATAAACTGAAACTCTTGACTAGTACATAATTAACTGCGTACAGTATTGCATTAAAATTGTGTTATGACATTATAATTAACTTGATATTTCTAATTGTTTCAGAATCTCGATGACGGTGAAGAAGACGGCGCGATGCGGCGGCTCTGCGTCCATCGTGGCCCGCCAGAAGCTCCACAATGTCAACCAACAGTTCGACATCATGACCATCACCAAACCCTCCATTCAGACCTACAACATCATCGTAGGCTTCAACGAGAAAGACCAACTACAGCTTCTTTTGAAAGAAGACGCTGAAGATGAAAAAAAGCTAATCAAAGACTACGCAGACGTCAAACCGGGCAAAAGTGAAAATATTTCTATAGACGAAATTATCAATTGTGTAAATATTGAAAACTATCCTAATTGCGATAACACGTTAGTATTTTACGTTAACAAGAATATGAATAAAGAAGCAATCGCATTAAAATTCGAAAACGAACAGGATTTCAAGAGGATATACTTCACGTATAAATACTTCAAGATGCGAAATCGTTTGACGAAGAACACTAACAATTATGCGAGCAGCGACAATTTGTTTTCTAAGAAGAAAACTTATGAGATATTCAAGAATAGAAAGAATAGCGTAGACGACTACAGCTTGTTCGATAAAGGTCGGTCGGATTACGATCTGATGCAAACGACCGACAACGATGGCGTAACTCACATATCCGTTCAACAGAAAAGTTTAAACTCACGATTCGATCAGCCGATGAGTCTGATTGGCATCAGGAACGACATCGGAGATGTGGGTGAGATAGACAGCGTGATATACACAGATATAGACATTCCCACGAAGCCGGATAGGAAAAGATTGTTTCATAGAAAACCTAAAGCGCCGCAGCCTCCTTTACTAGCAAAAGATAACCAAACGAAAGTCCTCAAAGGTGAATACGTAAGAGTCAACGTAGATAGAGCACCAGATATAATACCAAAGGACAATAAACTGAATAAAGTTCCAGACATACTCATGTTCAGAGATAGTAAGCCTAAGAAAAGTCCGACTAGCAATTTGTGGTCAGCGAGCAATAAAGGTGAGTTTTTGTGTCAATTATAAAATCTTCCTAATGGTAGGCAGTTTAGTTTACGTAATGTTGGAATAAGATGTAACGCGGAAATATTAAATCGATCGTAAAGTTACGTAGTATGGGGCTAATGATGAATGGCAATTTGCTTTCCCAGCGGTACCCACGTCGAAGTTTTAGTGATGCAACTATGACCTTTGTTTCAATTGACGCTTCCCTTTAGAAAATATAAATAAACAATAGGTTTGCGTGGCAGAGTAATAAATGATCATAATGGCCTGTCCGGGCGTCTGTTTAGCAAGGTCGGTTCGTTGGACATTTGCTAATGATGGAGGATTTGTAGGTCGCAACTTGTCTTTAGATGACAAAATCGCATGAGCCGCCCTTTACTATTGCACCACCACGTTGAAGTTGCGAATTTAATTTAAATGAAGTCTAACATCAGCCTAAGATTTCACATCATTAGTCAAAATACAACGTTTTAATGAAATTTAAACCTAATTATATAGGTACTTAATAACATATTTCTGAAATCGCTGCAGTCGCAACAATAATTATATTAGTAAAAAATAAGTACCGATATTCAATTGAAAGGACTTTTAACAATAACTTACGTCAATAATCGTATCAAACCAAATAACAAACTCTTTTCTATTCAAAAATCGATTTCATCGCCTGACAATCACCAATAATCGAATCGGTAGCAAATAAAGTCCTTTTGTGTGTTATTCATCAGTCGATTTTGTTCACTGAATCGATATTCGAGTGTACCGAAATGCAGTGTTACAAGTGGTTACAATGTAACCAAGCCAAGGCCACGGATGAACCATCACTGCAAAGACTATCGAAATGTTATAGATGAACCAATTTATTATTGACACTTTAAACCAGCCTACAACCTCCCGTATGAAAGGAACACCTTGTAATTTGATTATATTCCACCTGTCTCTAGCACATAATTTATCTATACATAGGTATATTATTTATACCACTTGGGCCGACAAACAAGCAGACGGTCCACTTGATGGTATGTGGTCGTGGTAGACCGCCGCCTTAAGACATTTGCAACACTAAGGACATCCCCAATTCGTTGTCTACCCTGAGACGTGAAGTTGTTTAGATTCATGTGCCTGTAATTTCTGTCTGTCTGTTTATTACTTTTTACAGCAAACTGCTGCACCGATTTTGCTGAAATTTGGCCTATGCTACAACAAATTTTTACTTTTCAATTCAAATGTGGGAGAAACCCAATTCAAAACTATAGAAAAATTACGTTTTACAGATATCACCAATTATTACAGCCTTAACCTTAGCTCTTCATCCGTAAATCATAAGTACCTATTTAACCCTTAAAAGAAAACTATCACAACAATAGCGTTATATTAAACTCATCAACTATTTAATCAAACAGTCCCTTTTGACACAATCGACACAATTTCAATCTCACCGACAGAAATTCAAATAGGCAATTATTCCGCAACCGACAAACGAGTTGCAACTCTGTATTATTCTGTATTCTATTACCATCACCTGGGTTTGCGCAATAACCAGCGGTCATTCACTCGCCTACAAAATTCACCAGACAATACCAGACATGGATTAGTCTGTTGTCTTGGTCACGTATTTTTGTTTAGAAAACAAAACACGTGCGCGACTTTCTGACCTACTCTCCAGGTTGCTCGTTAGGGTTTGTAATGAATTCTATAATATAACGTATTCTCTAATTGGGATTGCGCCGTGAACCAGTGGACAACCAAATTTTCTACTAAAATTATGAATAAATAATAATAAATATCCTGAGATATTCTTTACACTGCCACCTGATCCCAAATCAAGGCGAGCTGGTGTATTAGAAACCAGATATTCAAAATTCAAAACCATTTATTCAGTTTAGGCCCTCAGAAGGCACTTATGAAGGTCAAATTTAAAGTTACTGAAGCTACTACCGTTAACTATTATACTATATAACTATTATACATATACATTTTTATTTTTTTCTAAATATTATACATTAGTCTAGTATTTTCGGAGATAAGCGAATTCAAACAGAGACATATAAAGTTTTTAATAATGGTCTTAATGTAGTAAATTTTTGGCATTTTCAAAGTGCAGTCGCTTCTACAATTGTATTATATTTTTGAAGTAAAAACTTTTTGAAGGAGATAAACATAATCGTTTAGATTATTTTAACATATTATTTTAATATATTACAGCTACGCTATGACTTTTTTTGAGTCTTCACGAATGCTGAGGATATACGACCGCTGATATGCTATGGTAACTTGATACAGCAGTAACAAGTAACAAATTTGACCACACAAAAGCACAACAGTTTCGCCAAAAAATCTCTATCCCACCCAGCAAATAAATTGCTGTCAGCACCTACACACAATGCATGGACACTATTGAAATTTCATAGCAAGATATAAAACGATTCTGCAAGAGACTAAATAAAAAAAACAGACTCGAAACACGGAACAAGCAAACGTTGCGCGAAACCAACATACCTAGTTAAATTAAATAGAGCCGGCATAATTGGTATTATCACGGCACGGTCACGGAACCGATTTGCTCAAACAGTGGTTCACAGTCCGACAGTCTGGCTGACTTACCACACAAACTGCACGACAAATTCATAGGGCTGCAAAAAAAGAAAATATATTCAAATGTAGCCAGTGCAGTAAAGGAAAAAGATTTAAATGTGGCAACACTATATTTCATTGCTGACCACAGATTTTTTTAAATATAGAATTTGGTCAGTAATTTTTAAATGACTTCGTATTATTTGACCGCCGATTTTATTGTTTTGAACCCTATTATATGGCATCTAAGATGTGAATTCTTAATTTTTGTCAACTTCCCTTCTTCATCAGTTACATCGACGCCTATGAAAACTGTGGTTTAATTTATAAATATTGTATTCTTAAATCCCTCTATATTACAGTAGCTATCCCCTGCGGTAACACCCGCGTTCCCAGGATGTTATTTTTTTCTCGAGATAACAATTCCATATGTTATTCCAAAGTATGCTCTATCTGTGAGCCAAATTTCATTCAAATCCGTTCGATGATTTTCACATGAAAGAGTCACAAACAAACATAATTATGTACGTCCATTCTCTTATACTTTTGCATTTATAATTCTGGCTGGCTCCAGCGGTTCCCCCGCGTTCCCGTGAGATGTTACATTTTTGGAGGATAACATTTTTATATGTTATTCCAGGACATGCGCTATCTAATTACCAAGTTTTATCCAAATCCGTTTGATAATCACTGCTTACCATCAGGTGGGATCGCAGTCAAGCACTAGTTTATATTATAAAAAAAAAAGATAATTTTCACGTGAATGAGTCATAACCATACATCTATGCCCACAATCTTTCGCTTTTATAATATTACTAACATTGTCATTACTTTTAACAACCGTGACGCTTCTGGCCAATTCTTTAGCTGAACCAACTCATTGATTCCAAAATAGTTTTGAAATCCTCCGTGAACAATATGGCGCATCTGCAATAGTAAATTGGATATTGAGATTCAACAATGGAAATAGCTTAATAAAATTGACTGTTTCTTGCTGACATTTTCTAATGCAAACTTTCTTAAGGCGTGTTGAAAGAGTTGCGTATTTACAAGTGTGTTTGTCGTCTATGTGTATATTACCTAGATTGTTTACGCATTACCCAATGATCTTGTAAGTTCGTAACATCAGTGAATAGATGCTTGTCTGGAAAATTACTCAATCAAACTAAGTATCCTGTGAGTAAATTCTTAAGTGGCTACCCACTAAACTGTCTGCTTCAGCTACGTTCAATAGTATGCATCGATAATACAAATATGCTTCATTTTTCACACCACAACAAAGAAAATGAAATATAAAGTATTTTACAAACATTATAAGTGCGAACAATTTAGGCGGCCTTATTGCTGAAGCAATTTCCTCCAGGTAACCTAGGGTAATAGGAAACAAATAATAATATGGCTCGTGTTGCTTATTAAATACTTAGGTACATAAAGTTCTAGAATATTTTTATAATCCTAATACATATAGTAAAATATTTTAATAAACGAATAAATATTAATATACTAATAATGTTCATGTTCACACCTATTTATACACAACTAGCTGTCCCCCACGGTTTCACCAGCGTTTATCGATATCATATATAGCCTATAACCATCTAGGAAAAATTCCGCGTCGAACGAAGTCTCATCTCGATATGTTCAGTAGTTTTGAGGTGATGGTGCGTCAAATGAACCCTATTTTGTTCATATACACGATAACAGGCTTGTAACCTAACCGGCTTCGCATGAGAGGGGAGTTATTGATAGATCATATCTACACATTAGCCCTTCGTAAGACATTGCGAACCGGTGAAAACTGTACCAAAACCTATTACATAGTTTACATATTACCGGACAGCCGGAAAGATGGATAGAAATAGCGACTTTGTTTTATTCTATTTAAAGTTTAGATATAATATTTGAGGTGTGAAAAACTTGACTTATAATTAACCCACGAAATACGATAATAATAAAGCAATCTCCATCTTTCATGATGTGTTTCATATACCCTTGATTAATATTTAAATGGTAGGTGTAATGTACAATATAATAAAATCAATTAAAGGCCAATTTGAGCCACCGCACGATCATGCGAAAGTATTGAATTCCATAGTACGGAATGACGTTTGATTCGAATCAAATTCGATTGATTCTGTACTCGAACCTGTCGGGAGTAAGCCAGCTGTTTTGACTACGTTAAACACTGCTCGGCATAGTCTCTCGCAGAAGGTTGCCTGGAAGATATTGCTTCTGCAATAAGGCTGCCTATGTTGGCACTATAAATGTTTGTGGTATTCTTTTAATTTCTTTATATCGGGATTTATTTATGTACTGGAGTGTTTTGATGGGACTAATAAGGTCTAGAGTTAGCCTCTAGTGGCTCTTACACGCTTACGCGGACAATTCTTTATATGGAGTGTGAATTATAAAGGATTTTATATTGTATTGCCTATATCTATACTATCAGCCCTTGAATCAATTCCTTGTAACCAACACTTGTAACCCAAGTACAGTGTATCCTCAAAAAGATTTAAGAAAAATCAATATTTTAGTAACACAAGAGTAAATATTTAATAGACATTGTTTAATCTTTCGCACCCAAATCACGCGTCGGAATATTTTTATAGATGTTTAAGGTTTCGTCTTTAACCATGCGCCCGCGCCGCGCAACGGTCTCTGGTCGTCACGTCCGTCCTAAAAAACGTAAGCGCGCTCTGTCGACGAAATTAAGCAATTTCATGTTTACTCACAAACCACTTAGTGCCGTGTTTGTGTAAGTAAGGTCATGGAGACGGCTTTTAGTGTATTTAATTACATATAGACTCATTATTTAATTAACCGACTTTATTTTGGGCCAAAAAACTTGGAAAGTTCATTTAGTCGAATTAATAGGTACATCTAAGTTGTTTGGACACAAAAAAACTGTTGTAATTTCAAACTAAATTAAAGTTCAGTTTTATTTATATTTTTGTAGAAATACAATGACAGAAGAAAAAACAGAAAAAAACATTCATATACAAAAGAGGTATTAACAAACTCAAACTTTATGTTCTTCGCTGAATAGATATAACCAGCTCCCTTATTCAGCTAATACACACTTCGTTGGCGAGCCGCTTCACGGAGGGCTCGGAGAGCTTACCTCTCACGTGATTAGTAGTATTAGCGTAGTTAGCGAAAGAGACAGAGCAAGGAGGCCGCGACGAAACATCCTCGAGTTAGTGTCATTTTTCTTACAGAATCGAGCCCCAGAATTGTATCCAATATAATTTTGCTACAGACCAGTTGGCTTGGTGGTTAACGCGCTGACTGCCAAACCGAAGGTCGCGGGTTCGATTCCCACCCAGGACAAACATTTGTGTGCATGAACATGTCTGTTTGTTCTGTGTCTGGGTGTAAATATCTATATAAGTATGTATTTAGAAAAAAAAAAATGTATATGTAGTATATCAGTTATCTGGTTTTCATAGTACAAGCTCTGCTTAGTTTGGGACCAGATGGCCGTGTGTAAAGAATGTCCCAGGATAATCATTATTTATTTATTAATTGTGAAACTTGGCACGTGGATAGAACAAGCCCTGAAATAACAAATACTTTATTTAATAATGGAGATATGTTTTACGGTCTGCGCGGCAATACAAACACAAGCTGATCAGCTTGGGCGAACTTAGTCCGTCTTGCGAATGGCCGCGACGCGGAAGTACGATAGGAGTTTGTTGTAAGAAAATAAACAATTATTATATCTTTCTGACAATGGGGTGTATGTATCTCTGTCATCTAACCTACTCGTTAATAGAAAGTTTCTTAGGTTATATGTATACCTACATATAACCTAACTACTACACGTTACTAAACTATCAGCACGTTTTTATTAATTTACTAGCTGTCCCCCGCGGTTTTACCCGCGTTCCCGAGGGATATCATTTTCTCGGGATAAAAAGTAGCCTATATATTATTCCAGGATATGCCCATCTATATGCCAAGTTTCATCCACATCCGTTGAGTAGTTTTTGCGTGAAAGAGTAACAAACAGCAATAGAAAAATTTAATGTAACACTATATATTAAGGAATCACAAGCCTCAGTTCAAAACAACGAGCTGAGCACGCGCGGATAGATGTTAATTTATAAAATCACAATACAAATAATCTTAAAATAATTTATCGTAGCATTTTCAAAGAGTACGGACTAAGAGTTCGTAGAAAATGTAAAAAGAAAAAAAAAAGAGTAACAAACATATATATTACTTACATACAAATCTTTCCTCTTTATAATATTAGTATAGACAATGAGTATGACGTCTCTATTGGTAAAGTCTCATTGAGCTAGAATTACTATTTCACAAATTGGAATATTTGGAACATAGTAGGTTCTGATTACTTCTGATGTAATACACGGACCGGATTACCTGCCATCTATCCGTGTCAACGCATCACTAACATATATTAATTTAACGACTTTATGTAACTGTAGGTGAGACATGTTGAGCTACTACTTGAGACATAAGTATCTGTCCTATGTGTTATACTCTTACATATGTATAGCTCGGAACACTTATGGGTAGAAAGTCATTTCATCCTTCGTTCATACAAGACAAAAGGCGAATTGTTCTTTACAACAGTGTAATCCATCATCAGATCCGTTTAAAAAAAATTACAAATATTTATAACTATAACCTAAGTCCAATTTTTTAAACCGCTCTATTGAAATTCTAGTATAGAGTTTGTAATAGTGCTTTAGGTACCAAAGACAAAATTATATTTTTTTTAAACATTCGACCTCGGTAATGTGCTTTGCTTGATCAAATCTACTAACCATCACAAGATGGGTGACGCTAATAAAAAGAGATAGCGTCCAAGTTGTATTCCAACGTCGTAGAAATGGATCTAATAAATTGTAATCAAAACATGTACAAAATAAATTTTATTTGTAGACCGCACGACAATCCATGTAATATAATAAAATTCTAATTATATAAATGTGTCAATGTTTTTTTACTCAATCGCGGGAAAATGGCTGAATGGATTTAGATGTCATTTGCCACAGAAATAGTTTATAACCTGGATTAACATAGAATACTTTTCATTCCGAGAAATCGGTTAGAATTTAATATATCCCTCCCTGGGTTATAACATGCTTATAACCATCTAGAATAATTCACCTTTCAAATGGTGAAAGAATTTTTCAAATAGGTGCAGTGGTTCCAGAGAAGACCCTCCACATATTTCGTTTTTTCTCAGTATAATATTAGTGTTATTAAAGTTAAATTTGTCTCGGAAATAGTATTGTTCCAGATTTTATTATATCCTAGCTTATACACACAAACCTTACGAGAATTTCTCAAGATTATAGTGAAAGCCTCATCAAAATCTATTGGATAGTTTAAAAGATATAAGCGGACAAACCGGCAGACAGAAATAGTGACTTTTTAGAGAAGAAAAGACAGAAGTAAGAAATTAATAACACAATTAAGATATTAGTAGATAAATCCAATTAGTAAGTAATTAATTAGCGAATTACACATCTCGTCTCGAAGACATGATAAAATTCATTACGAATTTAGAACTACCATTTATGCAACGACTTTTAGGATTTTGTTTGATGAATCTAATCAAAAAGGTGTTGTTTAATAATCAAGCTTAAATATTTACGCATAAGGTCTCATTTATTTGTTCATTCGAACATGTATTGGTGAATAAATATAGGCGTGTCAAGTAGACTAATCTTTTGGTGATGTTTTGATGGCATCGTTAAATCAATAGGGAAGTAAAGTTGTTATGTGATGATTTCTATAGAGAATATCCCTTCACTTAATAGAGTTTTGTCAGTTGGGTAGTCGAATGACGCAAACACTTCGTACGTAATTTTCAAGCTGGCAATTTTGTAGTCTACAAACTTTAGTAACACTATGTGTCTGGTTTCCATAGTTCAAGCTCTGCCCCTTTATTCAGTTAATACCAACTTCGTCAGCGAGCCGCTTCACGGAGGCCTCGGAGACCTTATATCTCACGTGATTAGTAGTATTAGCGTAGTAAGCGACAGAGACAGAGCATAGAGGCCGCGACGAAACTTCCTCGAGTTAGTGTCATGTTCTTCAACAGAATCGAGCCCCTGCTTGCTTTGGAATCAGTGTTAAATAAATCCTGGTTAAAGCTTTTTGTGTGGCGAAAAATAGATAAATGAAGAACATAATCTATGCTATGTATTCAAAAGTGATGACAGACCAGTTGGCTTGGTGATAAGTCACACTGACTGCCAAGTCGCAGGTCGCGGTGTGCAGATGGCCGTTTGTAAAGAATGTCCCATGATATGTAAAAAAAAAGAAATTCAAATGTTTCCCTGTACTACATACAAAAGTTTCATTTCTACCGTGTGTTTACACACCCTGTTTTCTATTTTCTTGACAATCCTACATGAGCAAAGGCTAGATAAATAAGGATACAGTGTACATGTAACATAAAGCCAGGGTTACAGTAATAATATCTGCCACATTATCCGAGCATGAAGGGCAGGTTCGATTCCCGCGCGAGTCATTTTACAAGTGGCTTCCGTAACACTGACTAGTAGAGCGTAGTGTTACAAATACGATATATTCTAGTAGTTATTATAAGTCTGTCTGTTTTTCTTTCTATATTTAGATTAGGGACTAGGTTACCGACTTATCGGTATGTCGTAATGTTGTTAGTCGGTTTAAAGTTTTTATTTCACCTCAAAATTAAATAAAATTTTTATATTTTATGGTTTGGTAGATATGATTTGATATTTGTTTTGTTTTTAAAAAGTAATAAATTCAGTGGATTTTGAAGGTTGGTTTAATATGGTCTTCTAATTTTTCCTCTTAACTCTTGTATTTCTACTTATTTTGTGTATTTTCCTTAAATGTTTTATTTTTGTATTTTTTTGTATGTTAGCACTTCAGGTAACATTGCTGTAAGTCCGTAGTCCATTTGTAACTCTAACAGTAACTTAAAAATTAAAATCTATGAAAATCAACATTTTAAACATAAATGTACTGACTAACTTATTATTATTATAAAATAGCAGTCCCCCGTGGTTACACCCGGGGTTTGATCCGGAGGTCTGTAGGTAATGAGCGAACTGTCAAACGCGCCCGGTTAAAATAGTCGCAATTCCTCGAAATTCTCGCCTTTTCTCTTCTATAATATGCATTTATTATACATATAAACCTTCTTTTTGAATCATTCTGTATATTGATGAAAACTGCATCAAAATCTATTGCTTACTCAGCTTAAAAGATCACACTCAATTAAATAAATCACTGACTACTATGTTTTACTATAATAATAAAGCTCTGGTTTCTTAGTCTAGGAAAATGTTTTATACATTAAAACCTTCTTAGAAAAAATGGCTGAATAGCGAGAATTCAAGCAAATTGCATAAGAAATAAAAAAATACACGAACCTTTTTTGAAATCGTTAAAAATAATTTAAATAGTTTTTTTTTCTTTTTCCAGTCAATATTCTAACGTCATAACGAGTGTGTAAGATGCGCCGTATATATTATGTTCCAAGTGACAGATGATATCGAAGTTCCGGAGAGAAATTTAGCACAAATTGTTTGTTTTCCGGGAGATTGCGCAGTCGTGTATCATATTCATGATGTCATGTGACTAATTTGAGAAACTTAACCGCAATGTTAGCTCTGGTTCGAGATTTCATATGAAGCTATTACCTATAAAATTTATTTGCTTTTCTATTTGTATGTTTACAATGAACTCGCTATGAACATGTGTGTTTGTTCTGTGTCTGGATGTAAATATCTATTAAACTATGTATTTAAAAAAATAGTATATGTAGTATATCAGTTATCTGGTTTCCATAGTACAAACTCTGCTTAGTTCGGGATCAGATTTTTATTCAATTTATTTATTTATATTTTTAAATCGAAGGAAATCACGATATGATAAACATGTGTATTCGAAAATGATGTTGATTAAATATTAAAACAAGGTTTTACAAGATTCAATAAGCAAGATAAGTCTAAGTAGTCTTAAAATTGCCTCAGCTTACTAACTGATCTGCACAAAAACTTACTTCTCTGTGTATCATGATGATATAAAAAAATAATAATTTAAAAACGAATGCCAAGGTTAACTATTTAATCAACTAGAGTTCAAAGGTGGAAGTTTCAAAACGACGTGTCTAATTAAGATAAAAGGCAAACTTACAATCGAAAAAATATACCTAACCCAAGGCCATTTACGGTAGAAAGGTAAAATAGATCTTGGCATTTAAAAATAACATATTAATTGCACGTTTTTATCTTCTATACATTAGTCAAACTTTTGTTGTTACTTTCTCAAACACTATTAATAAAACGGGACCTAATTTAGTTCCTTGTAGAACACCTCGCGATAATTACATGAAATAAAAACATGGTATTTCTATTAACTTGTAAAGAATGTTCGCCTTGCCATTTAGCCAAAAGGTCTAATGGACCATGTAATATTTGAATTAGGCAATTCATCAAACCTTTGTCCGAAGAGGTTGATAACATCAAAAGCCTTTCTGTGTTTGAAAGTCTATTTAAGTGGCTATGAAGCGTTAAGCGGTTGCATTGTCTATTTGTTTAGATATAACATGCTTAGTTCTGTAAACGCATTTCAATACCTTGACACATTATTGAATGTGTGGACTAACAAAGTTACGCTCTTTAGTTTGTCAGTTTGCATCAGGCTTTCCGTCACTTATGCACTGTCGGTACTGCTTTCCTTCCAGCCCTCTTATTCAGCTAATACAAACTTCGCCGGCGAGCCGCTTCACGGAGGCCTCGGAGAGCTTATCTCTCACGTGATTAATAGTATTAGCGTAGTTAGCGAAAGAGACAGAGCACGGACGCCGCGACGAAACATCCTCGAGTTAGTGTAAGATTCCTTACAGAATCGAGCCCCAGATAAGCAGGAACATTCCTTTTTTACGCACCGCCATCTGACCTCAATCAAGCAGATCCAGAAGCAAAGCTTGTACTATAGACTCCAGATAACTGATATACTACATATAATACTGATTTTAAATTATTAATACATTTTTACACTGATACATGGAACAAACCGACATGTTCCTAGCAGATAAATGTCTTGGGTGGGAATCGACAGTCAGGAGCAAGGACGGTAAACTGACATGTCCGTCAAATTAGCTGTCCTATTTAAAGTATAAACATACTGATTACTACTAACTTAAGTTATTTCAAATATTTATTATAGACAGGCCAGTTGGCTTAGTCGTTAGTTACTCTAACTGCCAAGCCGAAGGTCGCGTGCTCGATTCCCACCCAGGATACACATTTGTGTGCATGAACATGTCTGTTTGTTCTGTGTCTAGATGTAAATATCTATATACTTAAGTATGTATTTAGAAAAAAAATAGTTTATGTAGTATATCAGTTATCTAGTTTCGATAGCCCAAGCTCTCCTTAGTTTGGGATCAGAAGGTTTGTGTGTAAAGATTGTCCCAGGATATTTATTATTATTTATTTAGACTCGAATTTGCACGAGAAATGAACATTCATCATTTATTAACTAATTTGTCTGAAAACTAAATAGGTATCTATAACAGATTTGCAGCTGATACATCTAGTGAATATGCTAAAACTGTAAAAAATACTATTCTTTATGCCCATTGGAATAAGGATATATCATCTTTATTTACATAAGGTCCCACGACAATGTCCCCTTGCAAGTTGATCTATAGACAAAACTAAACCTTTTTGTAATCCAGAAATTACATTGTCTTGACAATAAACAAAATATGATACGATCGCAGTTATCTTTCATTTACATCGATGATACTAAATTGATATTTTAATGCTTTGTAAAAATAGAACGGAGACGACGGAGTTTTGTCAATATCACTTTATAATATTTCTATCAGTTTGTGCGACTTTCTTTTTAATAAAATTGGAATCTATTTATTCATATAAAGGTTTATTTTTTAACGACTTTAAATAGGACTCTGTTGTACTTTACTACTTCAGATCTAAACCGAATTTGATAGGCATTTTTTTTAAAAGCACCTGACTTGACGGGTCAGTTGGCTTGGTGGTTAGAGACCCTGACTGCCAAGCCGCAGGTCGTGGGTTCGATTTCCTCCCAGGACAAACATTTATGTGCATGAACATGTCTATTTATTCTGTGTCTGGGTGTAAATATCTATACTATAAGTATGTATTTAAAAAGTATTATATGTAGTATATCAGTAACCTGGTAGCCATAGTACAAGCAGTACACTCTGCGTAAATTGGGAACAGGTGTGAAGAATGTCCTGGGGATATTTTTTTATTTAAGCACCATATTGTGGAAAATTTTAAATTCTCCCGGAAAGTATGGCACAGGATGTTTATTTTCATCTCCTTTAAACGGTCAACTATTACCACAAGCTACTAAGAGTATCTGCATCATTATTTTATACGCTAATGCCTAACTATTCCTTTTATTTTAGTTAAAATTTCCCTTGACAAAGATGTTCCCAACATTCGTTGAGGTAACACGGAAATGCCAATAGCTACGTAAATAAGTTAAGGATCCTCAAGTTTTCCTTCGAGCATTGCAGAAATCCTTGCAGGCACATCGGCTAGGTCATCAACATCGGTCATACCTTATTTAAATTTAAAGAGTAATTTGTATGCAGAGAAGCGCGGAAGTGTTCGCGTGCCCAGAATACCTTGTTTGAGAATACCATCTGATGTAACTACTTGCTGTAATTTGGCGATCTATTACGCAGTTTTATCTAAATTATATCGTAAAGCAGCCTCTGTAGTTGTTTATATGTATGACCGAAATAAATTAACAACATAACCTTAAAAAAGATCAAATTGAGATATTCTTGAGGCTTATAACAATATCTGGGTTTTTGATCGCTGCTTAAATTCTTGAAACGCGTTTAAGGAAACTAACCTAGTATTTGAACTTACAATTAACTCTGTAAATAATTTACAGATTTATATAGCCTTTAATAAGAATTGTCACGAACCAATAAATAAGAGAACTTTTCTTTTTCCAGTTACTGGCTACGAATCCGACCGTGAAGAGTGGAAGAGCAGCCGCTCTCAGTTCTCTACGACTGCCTTCGACAGCCTAGCCAGGCCGACCAAGATGGCGATGGCATTAACCCTAAGGAAACCCCAAAGATTGGAACCCGTAACGCAGTACTACCGCATGCCGAACGAAACAAAACCTAAGCTGACACCAATGCCCTTCAGACCAAACAACTTTCTTCAAAGGCCTCCTCGACTACCCAGACCAAACACGGAAGTCAAAAGAAACCTCCTCAACACTGATCATCGCTACACATCGTTGCAGAGTCTAGAAGTACCGAAGAAACTGAGTGAACCAAAAAAGCAGAATGAACTGAAAAAGACTAATTACTCGAACATATCCCATAGGATTACTGGCTTGACGAATAAATTGAGGGATTTGGGGAGTCCGAGCAATACGATTGGGAGGTTCAAGGCCCAATCGCATGGGGACGTTGCTAATTTGAAGCCAGTGTTGAAGTCGAATGGCCACGATGGGGCAAAACGATCAGTCGTCAGGACGTGCAGTGCGGAACCACCAAAGAAAGTTACATTCAGCGCTTTTGCCACCGTTCAAGTGGTATGATTCTGTATTTATATATGATAACTTAGCCTATGCGATTGTCTGTTACGTTAGCGTTATGCGTTGACTGATTTGAAATAATACCTGTTTAAGATTTGTGAGTCTACAACTAACATTTTACTGTATGATTTAGGTAGTGATTAAAGTTAATTTTAATTATACAATATGTAACAAAAACCCTGTTGTTCCTTCTACCTACGTTTTAAGAATCGGTATACATACGTAATAAAGGAAGTCATTTATAATAAACTGTAAACACAAATAATTAAAATAAATATTTAATTATTAATATTTGTAATGTTATTCTGATATCTTACCTCTGCATGAAGCGATGACCCGAAATCACAAATAATAGGAAGAAGTTCTACCCGACCCGACAAAGAGAGTGGCCTCTCTTTGTCGGTGCCGCCGCGCCGCGCCGCGCCGGTTATCTACCTATTTTTTCTACACAAGTTCACGACTTTGTCAGCTGTTGTTTATCACTTTAACGAATGAATCTTTGAAAATGTTGGTTTACACGATATTTTTATGCACAATTGATAATTGTTATAAGTACATTTAACACTTTTACATAAACAAAATAAAGTCCCCGCGTCTGTCACACAAAACCTTAAGTACCTACTTGCATTTTAATGTATTATTTATTATAATGTCTACTAGACGGCCACGGAGGTGCTGTTCAATATGACCACCTTGTACCTCGACACATTTGTTGCAACGCCTAATAATATTTTCACGTACGCTTTGTAAAATGGAGCTATAGAACTTGATGTGGTCAAATGCTGCTACTATGCGTGAACGCATTTCGACCTCCGTATCACACGGTTTTTTGAACACCTGTTGCTTAACAGTACCCCAGAGGCAAACAATCGAAGGGCGTCAGATCAGGTGATCTTACGTAAACAAAACACAAGTCACTCACTAGGTCAACAATAACAACCGTTCGAAAGTAAGTTGCGCGGGAGACTAAGGAATTCGCTTATGATTCGCAGGGCGGCGGGTGGTGGGGTAAAGGGGTAGGAAGGCACGTGGCAGGGATACGAGGCACGCGCCTACGTTTTAGCGGCATCTTCTGTCGCATCAAAGAAAGCCGCCGAGCTCGTAGGCTATTTAGCGAAATAAAGATGTATTTGTAAAATCAGATACTCTAAACATTTTTTTGAATGTGTCGATTTTAATAGTTATTTGATTTTGACCTTTGTACTAGCCAATGTTTATAATTGTTAAATTCTAATATCATTAATGGTGTGCTTGTAGGTAATGTATAACGTTCCTAAAAGGAATAACAGGGTTTTTGTTACATACTGTAGAAGGAGGAATAGGCCGGGTTGTGTGTAAATATGTTTTTTCTCTAATAAGTGCTCAACGACCATTTACGACTTTGGCGTTGAATTGAGTATCGGAGCTTGATGTTATATCTCTGAGTGTATATTTGTATAATCTTTATTATTCTCTGTATTCCCTTTAATAATTTATTTGTTTGTTATTTCGTCGTTCTACTGATTTGTTTTTTTATAGATCATTACTGATTTTGCTATAATAATTATTGCTTCTTTATTCAATAACATATTTTTGATTTAACTTATATATTGATGTAAATACATTTTCAATATTAATAGTAATTTATATATTTTAAATGAATAATTGAAAGTGAACTTAAATACTTACAATATAGTGTGTAAATTAGTTTCTGAAATACTTATTATATTTGTTATGCATATTTATTGAATGAGCAAGGTTAATATTGGATTTGGTGGCATGTAGTTAAAAATTCAGAATACCAGTATCATGTATTATCAAGTTAGGAGAATTTATGAGAGTAAGTATGAGCAAAGCAGTTCTATTAGCAACTAGAGTGAGCGTTTTAGAACTGTACAATTTGGACCTCGTGTACCCATAGGTATATTTCAATTTGATTACCTAACTGTTCCAACATTTTCCTGCTAAAATGATCAATATTTAGCCATTACGACAGCATCATCTAAATGAATACTCGGTGAATGTGACACGAACTTTGTACAAATTGAAAAATATACAATTCTGATAAATGAAATCCCTAAAACCCATTTTAATCCAATATCTAGCAAAGACATCTGACATGTGTCAAGTGGATCAACTTATATGACAAACTGTCACTTTGACAAGCGTGTATGACAAGCTGACATAAGTAGTCTAAGCGTTAGACGTCTTCTAATTTTTTGGTGAAAATGAGCATTACTGCCAGGCGCGGATCCAGCCCACAAAAAAAGTTGAAGTCACAGCCATCCGAAAATCGACCTATAGTGATTCGGAGCATAAACTCGCTCATAATCGATGTAGTACATTCCTACAAAAGAGTTTTTTAATTTTATAAAGGCATTGGATATAATATCATCAGCCTATCGACCTCAATAGACCGTGGAAGTGTGAAGTCACAAGTCTATTAGGGTTGTGGGCATGCCCATTGTGCCCACAACGGTGGATCCGTGCTTGACTACTGCATTAGTTGATTCTGTCGTATTTAAAACTTCTGACTTACATACCACAGGTTCCCAGAATAAACAAGACTACCGTCGAATTCATGAAATGCCACCAATCTTTATGCGAAAGATTGTTGTCGGTCAGTTTCTGATAAATAATGGAAAAACGAATGTTGTGTTTTTATTTTATTGTTAATTATTTATTCTGTACGAATATATATTATATACAGTAATGATTATAGATCATGATGTTATCGTTGATTGATCTGCCTTTTAGATTTCTTTTCGTTTATTTTTTTTAATTCTTCCTTCTCATAAAGGAGGAATTATTTGAGCTGTGCTTTTTTCTTACGACAACTTATATAAATGTCGCTTTTAGTAAAACCATAGACAAACTTATGGTATAGCACAGTACATTCAAATATTATTATTTCAATGATAGCTATTGGTTTTTCTTCACTGTAAACATGTTCAAAATGTTATCAAGCTACATAGTACCTTCACGTAAACAAAATAAGGTGTATATTTCTTTTCCAAAATGTCTCCTAAATATTATTTGAAAATAATCGTAGAATATCTTCTGTGATTCCTAGTCGTGCTTCTTGTTTCCTTTTTGGTATATTTTTCTAAGTTTTGCATTCGCTTTTAATGATATAAAATTGTATAAATAAATTAGAAGTATAAATGCCTAAAGTTAAAATTTTATGAAATTATGTATCATTTTAAGTTTTAAAAACTTATCCGTTACTTTTATGATATTCTTGGTATTATTCATTTTTTAACTTTAGCAATTGTCAAAAGAAGTCATAATTATTGTCATAATAATGTAATTAGAACATCTTAACATACCTAATTATAATAGGCACTAATGAACGTTAAAATAAGTAGATTTTAAGTTAAATTAGTTTAATTAATATGTGTGCATTATACATACGATGCTTAACGATTTATTTGTTGTTAATTATTGATTTATTTTGACTAAGGACTGTTTTGAAAAATAATAAAATGTTTGTTTATCTATGACTCTCTTTTTATTGTCATCTTCTATATATATTTAAGCAAAATATATGATATCGATAAACGCGGGTGAATCCGCGGGGGACAGCTATATATTATATAAAATAGGATTCCTTTGACGCACCATCACCACAAAAATACTGACCATATCGGGATGGGACTGCAACCATTCGACGCGGAATATTTCCAAGATGGTTATAGGTTATACCTATATGACATCGATACACGCAGGTGAAACCGCTAAAACTTTTGTAATGCGAAATGAAATGAAATGAAATGAAATGAAATGAAATGAAATGAAATGAAATGAAATGAAAATATTTTTATTCAAATAGGCCTTTACAAGCACTTATGAATAGTCTGACTCTAATACCGGTTCGGAAGGTTGTTTTTTACTGAGAAGAGCCGGCAATAAACTCAGCAATTACTCTTTTAAAAAAAAAAACAAACTTAGATTTATTACATAAAATATTATTTAGTCTCATTGACAATACCTGTGTGTTATGGCAATATTGCAGAATTATTTAACAATAATATAATATTATAAATATGTAATGAAAAAAAAAAAATACAAACAAACTAAAGCCGACCAGCCCCCACAAGCAGCACCTGTTCACAAGTATGACGCATGTGGCAGCCATCGCCCTCCTCGCCATATTGTAGGGAAGTGAGCGACCCGCCACACGACGCCGCCACAAGCAAAGGCATTAAAGCGAGCATGACTAACTTAAGTTTGAAGCACATCAAAAAAAAAAAAAAATTATGAATTTTAGAATACACACAAAGTGTTATCACTGTGACCATAACATGTTCAAAGTTATAGATAAATTTAAATTGCATTCAAATAAAAAAATAAATCATACCATACAACAATACATTTACAACCAGGCACTATTATCATTTAAATATTCATTTATGTTGTAATAAGCCTTTTTTACCAATACAGCTTTAATATGATCCTTAAATTTTTTCAAGGACAAATCTAAAGTCGATGCAGGGATTTTGTTATAGAAGCGCGCACCTAGTCCCAGAAATGAACCTTGTACTTTTTGCAGTCGATAAGCAGAGGTCACGAGTTTGTGCTTATTTCTAGTATTTATTGAGTGCATATCACATTTTTTAGCAAAATGACTAATGTTTCGATGGACAAATAATATGTTTGCATAAATGTACTGTGATGCAACTGTAAGTATTCCTATTTCTGCAAACTTATCTCTAAGGGAAGTTCGAGAACCCCAATTATACATAGCTCGCACCGCCCGCTTTTGCAAAATAAATATAGTTTCTATATCAGCAGCTTTGCCCCAGAGCAAAATGCCATAGGACATAACACTATGAAAATAACTAAAATATACTAATCGTGCTGTATCTACATCTGTTAGTTGTCTAATTTTTCTCACTGCGTAAGCTGCCGAACTGAGTTTTCCCGCAAGGGATGATATTTGGGTACCCCACTGAAGTTTTGAGTCTAAAGTAATTCCTAAAAATACTGTAGATTCAACTAGATTGAGAGCTTCATTATTTATCATTAAATTACAGCCTACTTTTCTCACATTGGGTAACGCAAATTTAATACATTTAGTCTTCTTTGCATTCAAAACTAGATTATTTACTGTAAACCAATTTAATACCTGGGCCAATGCAACGTTTACATCGTCATAGTTTGATTTCAGTCTATCAACACTAAAAATCAGTGAGGTGTCATCAGCAAACAGTACAATTCCACAGGTATTTTTAACATAAAATGGAAGGTCATTAATGTAAATTAAAAATAAAAATGGACCTAGGATTGAGCCCTGCGGTACACCCATATGCACGGAAGAACCAGACGATTTGACCCTATTTACATCAACACTTTGAATTCTCTTCCCAAGGTACGATTTCATCATGTCAAGTGCCATACCCTTTACCCCATAATGACGTAACTTACGGATTAGTGTGTCATGATCGACACAATCAAAAGCCTTAGATAAGTCACAGAAAACACCAATGACATTTTGTGACTTCTCCCAAGCTTTAAAAATATTTCTTAAAAGCGCCACGCCAGCGTCAACCGTAGAACGACCTTTCGTAAAACCATACTGCTGACTATGTAAAAGTTTGTTTAAATTAAAGTGAGTAAGCAATTGGGATAAAATAATCTTTTCAAATACTTTACTAAGGGCTGGCAAAATGGAGACGGGCCGATAATTAGAGGGGTCACTAGGATCTCCAGTTTTGAATAGCGGTATAACTTTACTATATTTCATCAAATCCGGAAATTTACCTGAATCAACGCATCTATTGAAAATCAGAGCTAAATGGGGAGCGATAGTATCTACAATCCCCTGTAAGACCGTAACAGACATATCCCATAAATCGCCAGTGCGTTTAACTTTTAAACTTTTAAAAGCTTTAAGTATGTCGTGAGGTGTTATATGCTTAAATTTAAAACACTCATCACATACAGATACATTGCTTTTCAAGATTAATTCCGCGTCTGTTGGTGAGGAATTTAAGGAGCTCGTTGTAGCTATAGGTATATCACTAAAGAAGTTATTAAATGCACGTGCTATTTCACTATCGTCACTTATAACTTTATTATTAATGTTTAATTCAATGCGTTTATTATGGTGTTTAGACTTTCCACTTTCAGAGTTAATAATGTTCCAAGTAGTTTTTACTTTATTGGTTGATTGATTTATTTTATTTCTTAAGTAAATAGATTTAGCAGAAGCACAAACTTTTTTAAAAAGTTTAGAGTAATTTTTTATATATAGTATGAAATTTTGATTTTGATTATATTTTTTCATACCATACAGCTCATACAACATAGCTCTACTTTTATAAATCCCAACGGTTGCCCAATCGTTAAACTTAATAAAATGTTTATTTTCACTAAAGGTTCTTGGCTTAAAATTATTATCATATTCTTTTCTTATAAGATCGAATAGTTCATTATAAAGACTATCTGGTTCTTCATGTGACATATCAATGGAAACAATATTTCTACTTACAGCGTTTTTGAAACGGGCCATGCGACTTGAGGTAATAGGCCTACATGTTATATTACGACGGCTAATGTAATTGTCATCTAATAAAACTACCTTTTGACCACAATGATCTGAAGTCAACTCACTGATTACAGATTTTTCAAGTACATCACAGCTGCAGAACACATTATCGAGGCAAGTGGCAGATGTTGCCGTGATTCTAGTTGGTTCACAGAATAAATTATTGAGATTAAATGATTTAAACAAATTAATTAATCTAACTGTTGTAGGCGAATCTACTAACAAATTTACATTAAAATCACCACATACTATTGTGGTCTTATTACAGGTTTGAGCTTTCTTAAGAGCATCTTCCACAACTAATTCAAACAAACTAAAGTCACCAAGAGGGGGACGGTACACGCAAACTATAACAAATCGTTCAAGTTCCACACATGACAGTTCGACAGTGCGTTCGATAGATAAATCCACAATGTCTTTGCGATCCTTACATTTAATATTACTTGAAACTAAAATTAAGCTGCCACCGTGTATAGCTGATTTTCTAACAAACGCACTCAATAATTTAAAATTAGGAATATTAAGCAATAGCTCATGGTTTTTATACCAGTGTTCAGTTACACAAAAAACATGTACATTATGATATTCCAGAAATAGTTCTATTTCTAATTCCTTGCCAGCTAGCCCTTGTATGTTCTGATGTACAATATTTAAATGATTGAGCCTAGCCTTTGTCGTTTCTGAAAACCCTCCCCAGGTACCTCGTTATCACCAATAACGATAGGCACAATATCCCCGATCAAGCAAAGTTTGGTCAACCCGATAGGTAGGATCCATATTTTAAAGCCACAGAAAAAAAACAGTCATGTTCATTTTTGTTCTGCTTGTCAATCGAATCTACGACATGTGGTTTGGTAGTAAAATGGGACATACAAACGTTATGAGTTAGAAATATAAACTAATCAAATTTATGCAGCGCCATCTAGCGGTATCTTAGCGAATTAAGTCGGTGTATGCGGTAGGAGGCGCGTCCAACCCAGCTTTCTTAAATATATTAGTTTGGTACTAGGATCTATAGATGGCGCTCTAGTTAAGTTACTTTTAGCTCAAACCGCCACAAAACTGTGGTCTCCACTCTAGAACACGTCTACCCTAACGTTTATCGGTTCTACGGCAGATGTGACCAGCCCACTGCCACTTCAGCTTGCTAATCCTTTGAGATGAAGACACTAAAGAATGAAGAATATAAACACGGACGTCAATATTATGTGTACTTAGAATATTTACATAAATCATATTTGAATTTATTTACTCAATTCTTATTTGTATTCACATGATATACCTGGATATCCGTCTCTGTATTCTCGATTCTATAAAGGTACTTAAAAATTACTTGATATCAATTTGACCATTTTCCGGCTTTTGCAATACCAAAAATCCAGGGAGTAACTCGCAGCAAAGTATTTCTCATGTAATCTTGTTGGAAATTGGACTCAATTGAGAGTGTTTTTCAGCACTTTCTTGTAGATACACTCCTGTCGTTTATGACATTATATAGATTGGTAATTAATTTACTACATAATCTTTAATTATGATAGCATTTAAAATAAAGTTATGTGGTACCGACTTACCTTATCTCTACTCAAACTGAATGTCTCTTCTGGGGTTATCATATTATTCCATAAAATAAGTAATATTATTCATTTTGATACCCATCGAGAGGTACATCTCTCTTTTTATGCCGCACTAACTGTTCCCCGCGGTTTCACCCGCGTTTATCAAAAGCTTATATGGCCTATCATTCGCACAACTACATGTTCTGACTATATACCAATTTTCATCAAATTCGTCAAATCGTTTTGTCGTTATGAAAGGACATACAGATAAAAATATTTAAAACCAGTAGAATTGCCGTCAGTGAGTTATATAACAAATATTTTTACAAGATTTGAGAAAAAATAATGTACCTACAGACAGATCTACAGATTTATATGGTAGTATAGGCAGATGAATGAATAGGGTTGTTATGAAATGTCAAAACGATTGAATGTATGGAGTTTTTTATGAAATAGCAAGCTGTGACGTCATAATTGTACAGCATCAAATAACATACTCTTTATGATTAGACCGGTACTGAAAAATCACATTAATGATTTAATTTTGATCATATTTAATGTTTTCGTATATTTTTGGAGGTTCAATACACTGGTTAGTGTTTGATCATTTATCTTTAATACAGGACACATCCCAATTGCATCTTGGGTAGGTACACGCAGAATATCTTCGACTCTTGACTAGGTCCTTTATACTCTTTATTGAGTTCAATACTAACTGTTTCTTGATCCATCATACTGCATAATAAATCCTGGAAAAGAATCTTAAATTTCGATAAACTGCAGAACTGATAAAATTATCTTTAAATAGAGGTCGAACAGCACTGATTTAAAAAAGGGAAGTGACGATTGCTGAGTTGTATTTTCACATCGAGGTTGGTGGTTCAAACCCACCAAGCCTGAGGTATCATCTAAGGATGTCGATACCATTATTTATTTATGCCTAGTAGACCGACATACAGGCAGACCAGGTCCACCTGGTTGTGATAGTAAGTGGTCACCTCCGTGCATTACATTTGCAACACCAGCGGCATCGCCAATGCGTTGTCGACCCTGAGAGGTCATGTTGTTAAGTCTCATATGCCTCATATGCCCATCAATAGAGAAATTTTAAATTTAATACTACATGTTAAGGAATCATAAGCCTCAGTTCAAAACAACGAGCTGAGCAAGCGCGAAAAGATGTTAATCTATAAAAACACAATACAGTTAATCTTAAAATAATTTATCGTAGAATCTGCAAAGAGTACGGACCAAGAGTCCGTAGAAAATGTAAAAAGAAATTAAAATAATTTATCGTAGAATCTGCAAAGAGTACGGACCAAGAGTCCGTAGAAAATGTAAAAAGAAATTAAAATAATTTATCGTAGAATCTGCAAAGAGTACGGACCAAGAGTCCGTAGAAAATGTAAAAAGAAATTAAAATAATTTATCGTAGAATCTGCGAAGAGTACGGACCAAGAGTCCGTAGAAAATGTAAAAAGAAATTTAAAAAATAAAGTCTCATATGCCTGTAATTTCACCGGCCTTACTTTTGTAACAAAAACACAGTGTACTACTCCTTCACGGCGGAAATGGGTAAGCTATACTTCCCCGGAAGAACTCTGTACAAAGACTCTACTACTTCAGAAAGGTGGTGGAATACTTGGTAGTAGGTTACTGTATGGTTCCATTGAAGTTAAGGATAAATACCATTTCCTTCTAGAGATTTGTCCTTATCACCACACTAGGTAGAGAGAGAGAGACGAATAAAATTTCGTGTGTGTAACATACTAGTAAAAGGATATGCGAGGTGCGCATTTTACTTCGCGTAACGTGTACATTGAATATTATCGGTCAGCGATCAATTTGGTCTTTTTATTATCCGCTCGTGTGCCATTCAGTGCCGGTGTAGCGGTCATCTTGGAAGGACGTACTAATAAACAGGTAAATATAATATTTAATATGAAAATACATTAATATACGTATAGAATAGAATACAATAGAATAATAATGGAGTATGTATAACGCTAGTCAATTTACAGTTTAAATATCTTCATGAGATTCTAAGAAATTCTCAAAATATCCTTGGACATTTCTTTACATTTATATAACTATTATTGTTCTTTTTTTATTAGCTGTGGTAAATGCAAAACCTGAAGATTAGCTTATTGATTATTTAATACAGTAATTTAAGACTAGCTATGCCCCGCAGTTTCACCCGATTTCCCGAGGATTGTAGTTTCTGTGTCAGAAATAACCTTGATAACGACAAATGTTAGAGATAAGCTCTCAACAGGATTTTCTTTCCCGTTTTTGTCACTTTTTTCATTGATGCGCGCTCCTATTGGTCGTACTATGATGTTATATCTATAGCCTTCTTCGATAAATGGACTATTGAACACATTTTTTTCAATTCCTACCAGTAGTTCTTGAGATTAGCGCGTTCAACCAAACAAACAATCTGTTCTTTATATATAAGTGTAGATAGATAGAGTTTGTTTTCAATTACCAATGATGGATGCAGTGAAGAGGCATAATACCTATTCTTGTTTGAATCATTTTGGGGAAATGTCACGGGACAGTATTTGATTTTCATTAACACTAAACATACCATAACCGGGTCAAATGACCCATTTTGATTTTTGCATTGAAAATGGACGTATCATCTTATTGCTTTTGCATATTGACTTCATGACTTTTGCTTACTAATTAATATACAGTTATTATACTATTTATTTCCCTTCTTAACAACCATATTTCATACATTCAAGCAGGAAACATGAAGTCACATCTAACCCGCTATGGTAGAAATTGGTTGCCAGTAAGTGTTGGTATGATTAGAGTTAATATCACACCAACCTGTTTGTTTGTTATTTATATGTATAGTTTTATCAATTCGTACTTCTGATAATTTGAAAATGGGTTGAAGGTCAAGTTAAGATAAAAAATTGTACCTACGCCAGTATTATTTAATAAATAAAGTTTATCTAATAAGGTACAGTCATGAGCAAGAATATGTAACTACGGAGGGTTCTGCCATAGTATCTGATTAATAAATATCCTGGGACATTCTTTACACACGGCCATCTGATCCCAAACTAAGCAGAGCTTGTACTATGGAATTTTTTAATACGTACTTTTATAGATATTTATATCCAGACTGAACAAACAGTCATCTTCATGCACACAAATGTTTGTCCTGGATGGGAATCAAATCCATGACATGCGGCGTGGCAGTCAGCATTGATTAATTTATCCTTTCTATTACAACACGCTGGTGCTGTAAGTACCTACTAACAGTGCTGTTGTGTCCTTGTGTAGGATGTCAGATATTATTTCCGAACTCTCCATGGATATACATGTATGCTCTATGAGTTCGATTCCAACCCAGGACAAACATTTGTGAGTATGAACAAGTCTGTTCTGTGTATAAGTAGTGTATATCAGTTATCTGGTTTCCATAGAACTAGATTTGCTTAGTTTGGGATCTAATGGCCGTGTATAAAGAATGTCCCAGGATGCATTATTTTATTTTTAATTGCCTTTCTTTGCAGCCATGTCTCTGGTCTCACAAGCCTTCGAGGCGAGCAAGATTGTGCCTGATGTCATCCCTACTCCTCCCTCCATAACCATCGAGGTGAGTACTAAGCAGCTATTTACAGCGGATGATTCCGTACGGTACAAGTCAAATCTCGCGGGCCCTATGTTCTTTCTCTATTGTTTATTATGTAATCACATGAGACGTCTGCTGTCTCCGGTTTCTTTGTTCGGGTTTGTCTTTTGTTTTAGAGGCAGGTGATAATTGATGATGCATGGCAGTTAGCACACAATGTCTAGACAGAAACAACCAAAAAAAGTGCTCGACCGCATATGCTAATTATTTTCAATGCATCTTCATTTAATTTTCAAATATTCTCAATGCATTATTTACCTATGATTTTCTTTATCTTCTATATATATAAGGAAAATACGGTGCCTTTGACGCACCATCACCTCAAAACTACTGAACATATCGGGATGGGACTGCTACCATTCGATGCGGAATTTTTCGTAGATTGTTAGGTTATTTATGATATCGATAAACGCGGGTGAAACCGCGGGGGACAGCTATATATTATATAAGAAAATAGTATTCCTTTGACGCACCATCACCTTAAAACTACTGAACAGATCGGGATGGGAGCGCTACCATTCGACGCGGAATTTTTCGTAGATGGTTAGGTTATTTATGATATCGATAAACGCGGGTGAAACCGCGGGGGACAGCTAGTTTATCGTGTATATATATATAAATATTCAGTTATGTAATTGCGAATATGGCATAGAATTTATCAATCATATAACACGTAATCGTTGAAGTTGTATACTTATATTTTATGATTGTAAATTACAATTATATATATCAATGTAATTCAGTCATTCATAATGATTATTGTTATCATGATAATTAGCAAGTTGTTTCGTTTGTAATCAATCATTTTTGATACCTAACTTGATTAATTATGTGGCTAGTATTAGTAGTTGCAGAATTAATTAATATGAATATAAATGGGTATACCTTACTAGATAAATATGATTTTTACACACGTAATAGTTAATTTAGTGTTTTTTGCAAAACTTATCACTTGTGACACGTGTCATTTTCTACCATATTATGATATTAATTAATAAAATTTTAATTAACAAGGAGAATTAACGAACGTTTATTAAAAACGATTTTGTTTAAAAAAAATGAATTAAAAAAAATCTTTCTTCTTTATCGCCAGAATTACTTTATGAACCTGTATGCAAGCCTTTATTGTATAATATTGATAAAGAGGTTATTCATAAGTTAAAGAATGTTTTAAATTTTAACATGTTGTGTAAATAAGATTACGAGCCTACGAAGTAAGATAACCATTTGGGGTGTATGTGCTATTCATGCGGTGCATTACATACATACCTACCTACCTTTGGGATTTGGCATATTTCATTGCATCCATTGATTATGTTAGGCGATTTTTCGCCTACCCTTGGTGAGATGACGTGAGATTTTGCGCGACCTATCTCGTTGTTGAATGATGATACTACAAGTTTAGTTTGGGATCACATGACCGTCTATGGAGAATAAACTTGGACCAGATAATACCTTGGGACATTCTTTACACCTTATCCCAAACTAAGCAGAGCTTGTACTATGGAAACCAGATAACCGATATACTACATATAAATACTTATATGTATATATTTACACCCAGACACAGAACAAACAGACATGTTCATGCACACAAATGTTGTCCTGGGTTGCTTTCGGTTCGAAGTGACCTTCGGCTTGGCAGCCGGAGTCGCTAACCACCTCCCTGTAGAGAATGTTTCAGGATTTTCATTTATTTCCGATGTTTCAGCTCAAATACCCGAGTGGTGCCATCGCATCTCAGGGCAATGAGTTGACTCCTACCCAGGTGAAGGAACAGCCCTCAGTATCCTACGATGCTGACTCCAGCTCCTTCTACACACTCGTTTTCACTGGTAAGTATTGACGTTTAGAAATGGGAATCTACATTAAGATTTCAAGCCGATAGCATTTGTAGTTGCAAAGAAACAATCGCCACGTGTAAATTGACAGATATCGGTATATTTCACTACTATTTTTTACCTGGTATTATGGTGTCACCATATCCATGTTGAAAACCTACCAGTGTGTTCCGAAACCTGCACTTAAGACCGAGTTCCCTTCAGGCCTGGTGTCCTTACCACCTTATGCCGCATAATCCCTTAGCAGGTGAGATTATGGTTAGACACAAGTCCATTGGCATATAGTTTTTGGCGGTTATTTATCAGGGGGCCTGGAAAACAGAAGTTTTCTTAATCTTGTGTGAAGTTATTTAGGTATCCTAGAACTTCGAATCGGTCCAACATCCTGGGGTGGGCACTAGACCATTTTGGGATATTGGGCAATATATACGCCCAAGATTATAACCATTGTCATTCACTCCAGACCCTGATAACTACGATGGCCCTGAAGAGGTGTACCGCGAGTGGCACCACTGGCTGGTTGTGAACATCCCCGGCTCTGACGTCACCAGCGGTGATGTGCTGTCCGGTTACATCGGCTCAGGACCTCCCGAAGGCACCGGCATCCACCGCTACGTGTACATTCTGTACAAGCAACCCGGAAAACTGGAGTTCGATGAGACTAGGCTGACTAACAAGTAAGTTGATTTTGACTTACCACGTAATAGTTACTCTTTTAAAAAATATTTTTTTTAATCATTAGTACCGTTACCGATAAATAGACAGGCGGTCCCTCTGATGATTGTAAGGTCCCCGCTCCCTATGAACATTTGAAAGACGTGGGTATCGCCAATGCCTTGTCAACCCTGAGTCGTGCAGTTGTTAACTCTCTTGTGCTTGTCACTTCACAGGCCTCCTTACCTTTCTAACCGAAACACGGCAATACTGTGTGTGCCCTAACCCCTCATGTTTTTAGGCACTAAGGCAAACTAAAATTTTATTGTAAACTATAAATAAATAAAATATATAAAAAATAATTGCATCACGGCACAAATTAGTATGGTGGTATTACTTCCCCGGTCGAAATCTGTACTAACAGCTCTACTACTTCTCATGTGTGCCAACATGTACAACCATGTTATAGTATCTTACGAATTCCTTCACCAAAACATCGACCTCTTTTTTTATATACAAACATTTACATCGAAAATCTTAATCACATCACCGATAATAATCTTACAGATCAATCGACGGCCGTGCGGCGTTCTCAACGAAGAAATTCGCAGAGAAGTACAATTTAGGTGCACCTGTCGCCGGCAACTTCTACCGCGCTCAGTTCGACGACTACGTACCCCTGCTATACAAGAGTTTGGGAGTTTAAGATCTATTTGTAACTTTATAGAGTCATAAAATATTTGCTTACATCCAAGCCTTATTTAATTTGAGAAATATAATAAGTACTTGGCACGCGTCAGTCAAAAAGTATGGTTAAAGATCTACATTCAAACTTCTTATGTCAATAATTTTATGTTGTCTTGTTAATTTTACTGTTATTCTATTAATCAATAAAATGTTTGTTAAATAAATTTTCTTAGCCTTTTATTTATATATTCTATTGTTTTCTTGAAATAATCTTTTCATTGTTTGTGTGCGGTTAACAACTTAAGTTTGATGTATAGCTTCGTCTGGCCGTTTTATGCTCTCGGGATTTAATATCATATATCTTAATAATATTAGTACATAGTAAAAAAAAAATTATGTCTTAGTAGTCAGAAAAAGAATTACTAATAGGTATGTGGTAGGTAATTGATACAGAGCATGTGATTCGAGTAACAAGCAGTTTCAGAATTGGCTTCAATTTGACATGCTTTTGAAGTAACATTTTTGGGAAAGCTTTGAAATTCTAATCCGAAATCTTTTTGTGTGACGAAAAACAAATGAATGATGAACACAGTCTATGCTATTTAAAAGTGATTGATAAATAATTAAAATGTTTCCCTGTAATATAAAAGTTTCACTTCTATCGTGTGTCTTTACGACACAGCCTGTTTTTTTTTAACTAACTTCAACTGTGAGTGTTTTTTGGACACTTCTTGGTCCCTTATTCGATCGAGGTGCCCCCTTATTCAGCTAATACAAACTTCGTCGGCGAGTCATGACAGAGCATGGAGGCCGCGACGAAACATCCTCGAGTTAGTGTCATATTCCCTACAGAATCGAGCCCCTGATATTTTGCACAGTCAATTGTTTTTCTAGACATTGCACGATGCGCTAATTGATCTCATTCTAAGTCCAATATGGCGGACGTGGTAAGATGGTCATTTAATAATTCATAAGCCACTTCCATGTCATCGGTATATAATGAAAGGGTTAAACAAGCAGCATACGTGACGTCAATTTCTATATAGCTTACAGCTCGTTTTTTAATTAAATATTATAATTTTAATTTATCATTTGCATCGGAATGAGTGATGTAGTCCAACGGTAGAAGGGGTAAAAAACAACGGGTTGCACTCCGGGAGTGCCGGCAGAAGTGAAAACTTGAACATTAACGTTGTGCATTTTTACCGTCTTACGAATTTTCGACCAGGTCACGTGTCCTGACGCGAGTTTAACATTTTATACACATCCCAAGAAAAGTGTTCAACGCCGCTAAAGAACTTTTCACTTAAAAAATCTGCGACTACCATAGCAGTAGTAAAAATATGTTTCTAAAGTCTGGAATGGCAACTGTGTACCGACATCTGAATAAGGGCAATTCTAAATCACAGGAAGAGGTGAGATAAAAAAAAGTATGGTTATTGCTCGGGATATATTTATTTAGGTACTGCCGCACAAAATATAGGCACTGACAGTATGTCAATGACTTCTATTACTTATATGACTTCTGAGATGTCCACTGCCGTACCACACTGGAAGAAGTTCCCCGCCACTGGTGTTCCCAGCTTGTATTTCTCCACAAACTTTGTCAGAGAAAAGTTCAAGCGATCGACTGTTTCTCTAAAAATAATAATACCATATTAGATATGCTTGTAACTAGCTGTTTCATCAGCGTTCCCAAATGGCGTGACATTTTTCCGGGGTAAAAGTATCCTATATGTCCTGAAATGATTCCAGGGTATGCTCCATCTATGTACCAAGTTACATCTGAATCCGTCTGTTCGTTATTGCTAGAAAGATTAACAAACATAAATACATTCATTTTCACAAAATTTTACAATTTCATCTAGAATTGATTTTCACTTAAACAACGGACCTGATACCAAGCTATTATCATACTGAAATAACATATAGGATGCTTTTATCCCGAGAAATTGAAACACACCTCAGGAACGCGGGTGAAACCGGGGGGAACAGCTAGTACTATACAGGTGTTACAAAACTATCCGTAAAACCGAAAGGAGGTTAAATGGGGCCTTATAATGAGTCCACAATATTAACCGTAGTAAAAATTGAAAAACTCTGTATTAAAATAGACAATTATTAGGTAAAATAGGTACGTAGGCCTTTCTGTTAAATAATCTGGTTGACTGACATGACAGCTTACTAGGGTTGTTGGCTTTGATAAAATTAAAAATATTTTTACGGGGTATTTTGTAACAAGTTGTATAGATATTTACATCCAGAGACAAACAGGCTGTTAAAGCACACAAATGTTTGTCCTGGGTTGGAATCGAAACTATAATAAATATCCCGGGACATTCTTTACACACGGCCATCTGATCCTAAACTAAGCAGAGCTGACACTATGGAAACCAGATTACTAATATATTTACTATATATAATTTTATTTTCTAAGTACATACTTACAGAGATTGTTCCCAGACACAGAACAAACAGACATGTCAATGCACACAAATGTTTGTCCTGGGTGGGAATAGAACCTGCGACCAGCGGCTAGGCAGTCAGGGTCACTAACCACCAAGCCAGCTGGTCAAACTAAATCAGAGATTTACTTACTTGAACAGGAAATCAAAGTCAATAAGTTGTGGTTGTTTATATAGAAGGAATACATAGCGATGCATCCCAGATGCCGGGGGTGGGGTGGGGGGCAAGTAGATGGCAGCTGTGTCACCATTCTTCAAATTGTTACTAGGAATGTTCAGCACCATCCAGTGGAGGAATGTCAGTGAGTTGGCGGCGCCGCGAAATGGAACGTCGGGGTCTATGGTTTTGAAAATGGAAGATTAGTCGAATAAAGAAAGCAAAAGCTTACGCTCCAAGATATTTATTGTTTTGTTTTGTGAAGAAGCTATTGACGAGCATTAATACATAAAAAAAAATTGAACACAGATAGTTATTGTTCACTCACAAATTCGTACTTAGTCGAATTTCGACCAGTGGGCGAACAGCAGTCAATTATAATAAGGCCAGTTTAAACATATTTTGTGGCAAATTGATAAATTTAAATCTTTAAAAATAAATATTGTATGCTGTAAAAATGCAGGGCGGGACTAAGTTCGAAATAGGTTTAAAAGAAATAAGCATTTTATTGGAAATTTTCTTAAAACTACCTTATTTTTCTCGAATCGTTTCGTCCTACTTTATAACTTATTCATCTTATAGCTTCAGGCTATTTAATTATTCTCAAATTTTCAGGATAAATTGTAGGTCTTAAGAAACATAGAGTTTAATTATCCTAGCTTTAACTATACTCTATATAGTACTCTATAAAGTGTAGTTTTGATTAATACCTAAAATAAGTTGGTTTTGTCACTTACTCACTCTCTCATCAAAACGTCTAGGGCACTCGACGTCTAGTATTTGCACAGAATCACGCCGACTAGCCTGAGAATTTAGTTGCTTACTTCTTAAAGCCACATTTATAGATACTTACCTAAACACAGGAGTGCGTACAAACTGCCAGCGTCGTCAGCAACCCATTCGACACTCGGTTGTACAAGTACTTCGGTCAGGCTTAGCTGATTGCCTTCCAAGACTTGTACATCATCAGAGAACGTCACCTGTAGCCCAATTTCCGTAATATTTTATATTTGAACCACCTTAGGGATCTCAAGTAGAAATTAATTTAATGAAATAAACAGGACATTCCAAGTTAGTATTTGTTATTAAAATGCTGTCATAGCAAAAAGAAAGTTTCAACATGATCCGACTCGAAGGACATGTGCATCCCCTGGGAACCCCCTTCCAGCGCCCATGATATAACCTATATTTCACCTATATCCAGTGATGTATGAAGATTTAAAGGATTATTGATAATGATTTACATTTTATTGCTTACGTTCGGGGCCCCTGTAGCCCGGGGGCCGGTATCACTGACACCGTAGGTACATACGGCGGTAGCTACCGACCGTTTCTTTTTTGTAAAATTGACTCTAATCAAGAGGTCAGAGGACTGTGTCTCAATGTGACATGTGGTGGGTCTTCAGTCATTCAATAAAGATACGTCAACTATCATAACCAGCCACCTCATTCAGCTAATACAAACTTCGTGGACGAGCCGCTTCATGGAGGCCCCGGAGAGCTTATCTCTCACGTGATTAGTAGTATTAGCGTACAAAAGAACAGATACGAAAGAGACAGAGCACGGACGCCGCGACGAAACATCCTCTAGTTTGTGTCATTTTCCTTACAGAATCGAGCCCCAGGGAGCAGTCGTACCTACTAACTATTTAGCACGGAAGGCAAAAATAAGCAGGGATATTTGGTACTTACAGTCAGCAGGTCATCAGGTGCTTCAGGAATGAGATCTGATACGACATGTTCCTCATAAAAAGAGTGAAGTAAATCAGACTCCGTTAATACGCAAGAGGTGAAACCGGTTATTATTAATACCAACAATGTCGCTCTGCCCATTTTGTTCGGCTATCGTGCAAATTTTTAATGAGTGTTTCTCCTTTGAGTTGTAGTCCAATTTATTACGTCTTATGTAAATAAGTAGGTAAATTAAATTTATTTGATATTTAAATCCGAACAAACTTGATGTACACAGTTGGTCGTTCAGAAATACCTCAATGGTGATCGAGAAGTTAATTTAAATAGTATCTTTTGTTCAAGAGGTAATTTTAGATCTGATTCAATGTAAATGGAATTACAATTATTATACTACAAATTGGCTTTTGTCCGCGGCTTCGCTCACGCAAACTTCATGATTTGGTACCTATATGGAGATTCCTTCGTCGGTTTATTTTTTCATAAAAGCGCATTTGACCCACCGCGTCACATCGCCCTCCCACGCTTTTACTTAATTTTCTCTTAGCGTCTTCATTCTTACCGTGATGTTCATAGCCTATAACCTTCCTCAAGAGTTGCACTATCAAATGCAAAAATAATTTTTCAAATCCGTCTGGTAGTTCTGGAAATACTTATCTCGGGGATACGCGCGTTCAGACAGACGCGGCGGACGGACTTTGGTTTATAATATGTAGTGACATGGTAAGCGGTGCGGGGCGGTCGCATAACGCTAGTCACATCAATGTGAGAGCACTCGAATTTATATTTTGAAAAAAATATGCGAAAGATGTGAAGGAGCAGCGGCGGCCTTACCCATTGCGAGGCTCCAGGCGCCAGGTCATTGCGAGGCCCTTTGTCCTTCGTGAAAAGTATGTAATGCGAAAGTAAGTCTGATTGTTTGGTTTAGGTTTTTGTCATGTTTAATAAGAAATGTTCAAGTTATACAAATAAATAAAATTTGAAATCCATATTTTTTTTATTTGCTTGAGTTGCGCGAGGCCCCTGCAAGAGAGAGGCCCCGGGCGATTGCCCCGATCGCCACCCCCTACGGCCGCCTACCGCCCCTGTACAGGAGCACCTTAAAAATTATTCAATAAAACTTCAAACTCATTATATTGTCTTTAGAACGACCATTTAATTTCAGTCATTTTTAAATGCTTTACAAAATCTTTACTTAGTTCTAAGATGCTGTTCATAATCACTGGTCATACCAGCTGGTGTGTGATATTAAATCTTATTTCTTCAATCACAAGGTTAGGTTTTGAGAAGCATTGTGGAGTTGGACTACAGAATATTTCATAAAATGCAACAAATACATTATTATAAAACTTAAGACGAATAATTAAGAAGTATTTCAGCTATGGAAGCCCAATTATAAATAACAAAAAGAGTTTGAATACTTACTCTAACCTGGCTCAAACTGCCCTAAAACAACGCAACATTAATTTTCAACCTAAAACAAGAGCCAATAAGTCTCACAAGTCTCACATTCCCATGTAGCAACCTCACAATGCCCTCATCTATCTAATAACACAGTATGTGTTTAAGCACCCAGTTGTTTATACAGGATGGGCACGTAGTCGTCGTACTGAGCTTGGTACAAGTTGCCGGCGATGGGGTCGCCTAGGTTGTACTTCTTCGCAAAGCTCGCAATGGAGAACATTGCTCGGTTGTCCCCAGATCTGAGGAAGAAAACAATTGATCAACAGCTAATCAAATAAACAATATTTGTTATATTATACTGTATTACTGAAGGCAATGAGTTCGAATTGCAAAAGCTCTAGGATTATACACAAATAAATATCCCGCGACATTTTTCTACACCCGGTACTGATGCCAAACTATGCAGAGCTTGTAAAACCAGACAACTAATATACTACATATAGGTATGTACTACTTTTTTCTTTAAAAAAATACTCATATAGATATTTACACCCAGCCAGACATAAGACAAACAGACAAGTTCAGGCACACAAATATTTGTCCTGGCCGTGGTATTCAGGGTCTCTAACCAACAAGCAAGCGTTAGAGTACTAGAGCTCTTAGTGCAGAGTTCGTCCGGGGAAGTACTACCACCTTACCCATTTCTGCCGTGAAGCAGTAGTGCACTTGTATTACTTTGTTTCGGTTAGAAAGGTAAGGGGGCCAGTGATATTATGGGCGTATGAGACTATCAGGTGGACCTTCTGGTTGTTTGTCGGCCCAAGTGATATAAAAAAAAAAGCAAGCCGGCCGTAATATTCTATTCAGAAAGGCAAGCTGAGACTAAGTCGAGGTAATTTCGAGCTCTGTCTCTTTCGCTATCTGTCCAATCACGTGAGAGATCCACTGTTTATCAATAAAGAACATCACAATACTAACGTGTTAGTAAGACGCGGTTCATCAAAGCTCAGCTTGCCCGGTTGTTTGTACACGAGGAACACGTAGCGGTGAAGGCCTGTGCCTTCCGGAGGCCCGGAGCCGACGTACTGCGAGAGGACCTCCCCGCTAGCCACGTTGTTACCGGGAATGTTTCCAACCAGCCAGTGGTGCCATTCGCGGAACTTCGGCTCTTTACGGGAAGGTGCGTCGGGGTCTGGAAGTTAAGAATTCTGTGGTCAGTATAAGTGGGCAAGATGTAGGTCGCCCTATGAAGTTGGGAGTAAATGAAAGACATTTACAGGGTTGCAAACGCGCGGGTGTAGCAAGCGTAAATGCTTGATTTCAAAATAAAAAACCATTTATTAAGTTTAGGCCCTCGGAAGGCACTTATGAAGGTCAAATTTAGTTATTGAAGTACCATAGTGTTTGAAAAATAAATAGCAAAAAGAGCTTGTCGCTGACTGGAGCGTGGCATCGCTCTCATCCAGTCCAGTACCATGTAAAGGGCTCCACAAACTCTCATTTAATAAATCTAATTCGCAAATGGTCATTCTTGAGGGAGAAGAATTACTTTTTAATAAACAAGCATATATTTATTACCAATTTTTTTATGTCTAAAATATTTGCGTGTTATGGCAGTAATACGGCGTATATTCGTATTTTGTTTTTGTGTCGAGTAAAATTATTCATGATGCAGTGACATTCTGAAAAGGATCGGGCTCAAACCTAGAATCGGTTATACCCATTAAAAAAAGTAGCTAAGAAGATACTGTGTCATATTCTTTCTTGTTCTTGTTTAAATCTGTGCAGGGCAGAGTGCCAAAGCACGGAGACAAAAATAGAGATTGTAAGACAAGGCATAGGTGTGTCTCGATGTAATCCATTACTTTCTTTTATTGACAATGTTTATGCATGACATTTGGAAGTCAGATAAATATTATACAATTGTTTGTTTAAGTTTTGTTTATATGAGTATGCATGACTTTAATTTATATATCAAATCTCTGCAATCAAGTAGTTTTATTTGATAATTGTATAGACTGTTTACATTTTACACAATCACTGCAGTGCCGAATTAACTTTACAGTATACGCAAATAGTATAGTGAGTTTTTACGATAAAATAACAAATATTCACCTAATCTAACAACTGTTTAACCTCTATAATACACACCAAAAAAAATTACCTTATTTATACAGAAATATTTTTTATTCAGTGCGCAAACTTTGACAAATTAAACTTAAATGAGTTTTATTAAACACCTAATTTTTATTTTGATAAGTTTTAGTACAAAAAAATAAAGTTATCGTTAACGAAAGATATAGATTTTAAAATTGATATTATGGCTACTGTACGACTCTGTCGGTCGCGCACCCCGGCCGTGACCTTGGCAACAGCTGGCTCTACCGCCGCGTGCGGCGCACGGCGCGCGCCCTTTGATATTATTATGAATAGATAGTTTCCCAATTTTGTTGATTTTAAAGTCGAAAAAAAAAATACAAAAAAAATTAAACAAATAATGGAAATGTGTTCTGTTACTGATATTGAACCACCGAAATTTTTTTGCGCATTTAAAAATTTTGCAATTAAAAACTATTCCTGTATATATTCTTATTATATTTTATGGTTGTGATAAAATATATTTAAAAAACCTTTTTAATAATGCTATCTTCTGCTATCTTGTTAAAAAAAACGTAACATTTTAAATACATTCCTAAAAATATTTTTCTTTATTTTTTTGTTTCTCCATGTGAACTCAAACTTTTTTTGATTGTCTGTGTAATGTCAATAATGGCACTTAAATATCAGAAACCCCCCACTCTACTGATTGGGACCCGGGAATTAGGTGATCATGAGTAAAATACAAACCTGTCATGGCGAGGGTGTACAGCTGGTCTGGGGACGAGTCCCACGTGACTGTAGGGACATCCTTCACCTGGGTCGGAGTCAGCTCATTCCCCTCTTTTACTTCAACGCCGCTCGGGTACTTCACCTGAAATTATTATAACTAATTATAAAGACGTGACACAAAGCTTTTTCTTTTTATTTATACATACTTGTTTTTCTTCACACACGGTATCTGATTGCAGACTAAGCAGAGCTTGTTATAACTAAATAATTGATACACTATATAAGTATACTAATTTCGGAATACATAATTTAAGATAATATACATATTATATGCCTACATAGTTATATCCTACAAATCCGTTGCGTAGTTTCAAAGATCTTAGCGTGCAAACACCGAGAGCGACTTTGTTTTATACTATGTAAAGATGCGAAAGTTTGTGAGGATGCATGTATGGATGTATGGATGTGTGTTACTCTTTCACGCAAAAACTACCGAACGGATTTGGATAAAACTTAACAAATAGATAGAGCATGTCCTGTAATATTTTTATTCCGGCAAAATTCAAAATAATTTACCTATTCAGTTTAGGCCCTCGGAAGGCACTTATGCAGGTCAAATTTAAAGTTACTGAAGCTACAACCGGTTCAGAAGTCAGCCTTTCAAAGTTTAATATCCCTTCTTACATATCAGTAATCTGTTCGAGAGACGGAAAAATATTTCACATCACCTTGGACTCTAAAATATCTTCGGTCAAATGTGGATAAAAAAGCTGCTTACGTCTTCGAGGATAATGAGCGAGTAGATATACAATGTTGACAGATAATTCCTAAAGGCCAACCCAGATTTTTTTTCATTCGAGCATCAGATTCTAGCTTATAATCTCCACTCTAACTACATAGTGAGACGTACGTACATAATAAGTAGGTAGGTATACATAATGATAAAAAATCAACTAAATTAACTCATTAAAACCCACATAATGAGCAATCTCAGGTTGACATGTCATTTGTTCAGCAAGGTGAGCATGTAATTCTATGTCATTGGATTAAGAAATAAATATGGTAGTAAAAAAGTAGTGGCACTAATGATATGACATTAATTCGTTGGTACGCCGCACCTTTTTACAAAGAGCGGCAGTTGACTTGGTTCTGGGGCTCGATTCTGTAAGGAAAATGACAGTAACTCGAGGATGTTTCGTCGCGGCCTCCGTGCTCTGTCTCTTACGCTAACTACGCTAATACTACTAATCACGTGAGAGGTAAGCTCTCCGAGGCCTCCGTGAAGCGGCTCGCCGATGAAGTTTGTATTAGCTGAATAAGGGGGCTGGTATACATATTGTGTTTCGCTGTCCCCCGCGGTCACCCGTCTTCCAAAGGTCTATACCGCGAGTCCGCGAATTGAGAAACGCCCGCAAAGCTCTCAAAAGGAATATGTTTTATCCCGTTTTTACCTTATTTTTCATTGATGCTCCGCTCCTATTGGTCGTAGCGTGGTGTTATGTAGCCAATAGCTTTTTTGTGGCTGAATGTAAATAAGATACAGTTGTCTGGTATCTCTGCTTAGTTTGGGATAAGATAGCCGTGTGTAAAAGAATGTCCCAGGATATTACATAGCGAGATCAGGGAAACATATAAAACAGTATAATAAATTTAAATATTAATCAAAATACATTTTTCAAACAACAGACTATTTGAACGAAAAGAGGAACATTCGATTTATATTTTTTTAAATACAAATTTAATTTATTCCAGCCAGTCATTATAAATTTTAATAACGAGAACGTATATTCTAACAGAAGAATATTAAAATACAATTTTCAAAGATATAATATGGAATTTAATTTTAGAAAAAAATACATTAATATTCAAAGAATAAATTAGTTTAAAGCAATTAGAAGCGAAATTGATGCCCGTTTCATATTAGCAAGTAATATTTTTGAAATGAAATTAAATATTTTTTATTCAAATATGCCTTCACATGCACTTATGAATGGTCAGAGTCTAACACCGGTTCGGAAGGTTGCTTTTACTGAGATGAACCGGCTGAAATGAATGAAATTACTCATTTTAAAATAAGATTTTGTACATAAAAATGTGTCCTGCTGGAGCGAGCGTTACACCCAAGCACTGTCCTCATTATTATTGTAAGAAGCAGAAACTATTTTGGTCGGATAGGAAACTTATGTTTCATTCAATTTAAACTATTTTTTTGTCATTCAAGCTCAGATATAGTAAATAACTTTACTATTAATAGGCACTCATAATATTTTCTGCGACGCAAAAAATATTCACGTTTAATTCGAGCAAAACGAATCCATTCAATGCGCAACAGTGCCGAGGGCCTTTTCGTTTAAAAAAAACCGGCTATGAGTTTGATAAATGATAACAATAACTCCATTATACTGATTTAAGATTAGTAGATATTTTAGAGGATAATAACCTTTGGCTAATGAATTGCTCGTCTGACAAGCTATTTAAATTTAAGTATTTTTATTGTGAAACTAACTGTCCCCCGCGGTTTTACCCGCGTTCCCGAGGGATGTCACGTTTTCCCGGGATAAAAAGTAGCCTATATGTTATTCCAGGATATGTTTTATCTATGTGCCAAGTTGCATCTAAATCAGTTTACTAGTTATTGCGTGAAAGAGTAACAAACATCCATACACAGAAACATTCGCATTTATAATAATAGTAGGATTATTAATTTTTAATATCATTGTTTGTAATATTTATAAAAAAAGACATGTAAATACGATTTATAAGAGCATGTGAAGGGATACATAAATAAACAATATTTCTATTCAATTCTTATTATTATTGATATTGACCATGGGAATAACGGAAATACTAGGTACAAGGACTCGATTCTGTAAGGAAAATGACACTAACTCTAGGATGTTTCGTCGCGGCCTCCGTGCTCTGTCTCTTTCGCTAACTACGCTAATACTACAAATCACGTGAGAGATAAGCTCTTCGAGGCCACCGTGAAGCGCCTCGCCGAAGTTTGTATTAGCTGAATAAGGGGGCTGTAAAGACAGAAACAAACAGTCTTGCCCATATATATTCTGTAGACGTAGGTAAGCCGGCGTCTGTGGCTTACAATCAAGGTATCTAACCAGAGATCAACGTAACTTCCTAACAAATCATTACTGTGTCGTGGAATGGAGTTATTTTATTCAGAGTAATCGTACAAGTCGTTAGCATTAGTCATTTTATCGTCTACAATACCGTTACAATCAAAAACATTTTCACCATAGCATAAATTGTTAAAGGAAGAAAAAAATACTGAACTATTTCGTTGGAGAAGTTCAACTATATTATGGTATTTTTATTAAATTTTTAAAAAAAAATTCTTGCTAAAATGGTGTAAAAAAACATTATCTTCTTAAGACTTCAGTTTGTCCGTCTGTCTGTCGCGGCTGCTTAGCACGATGTTTAGCATATACCTTACAATTGATACCTAGGTTTATAGAGCCATAGATATACATATTTCATATTAATTTTAAAACTGACATGGACTTTAAACACATCACTCGCTTACTCACCTAATAGATCATACATTTATAATAAACGATTATCACTACATAGTATAAAACAAAGTCTCTGTCCCTATATCCCTATGTATGCTTAAATCTTTAAAACTACGCAACGGATTTTGATGTGGTTTTATTAATAGATAGAGTGATTGAAGAGGAAGGTTTTTATGTATAATACATGTGACATCCCACGCGAACGCGGGTAAAATCGCGGGGGACAGCTAGTGTGTACATAAAAAAAAATGTTCTTTCACTTGAGAAGGGCTGGACCGATTTGGCAAATTATTATTTAATTTTCGTAAAAGTTCTAAGAAGTTTAGGGGAAACAAAACTCGAAAAAACTGCACGGAATATTTTAAGGTGATTAACAAGACCACATCAAAATCCGTTGCGTAGTTTTAAGATTTAAGCATACATTAAATGTTTAAGCATATATAGGGATAAAGGGACAGAGAAAGCGACTTTGTTTTATAATATGTAGTGATTTATATATAACAAAATACAAATTTTACCGCTAAAATTTTCATATTTTTAAAATAAGCGTCAGGTATATTGTGAAGTTATCCAAGTAGACCTTGATTGGTTTTATACTTTCACTTTTGATTCAATAGCAAATTGTGTAATAATGGTGATGGACCCTATTATAATGCCATAGGGTTAATTATTCAATAACAACTTAAGCTGTCAAACTGACCTATTATTTCTTATTTTATTTTATTTTATTTGATTAGGATTTCCAACAACAAGTACACTGTGTAAAGGATTAGGTGTCGACAATTTGAATACCTACCATAATAATAACAATTGTATATCTACTTAAACTGACAGAACATAGCCCCATTAATATAGCCCTGTTAAACTAAAAAAAAATCGAGTAGACATAGTACAAGCTCTGCTTAGTTTGGGACCGTGTGTAAAGAATGTTCCGGGATATTTATTTATTTATCCTATTTCCTACTATTATTAAAAATGCCGATGTTTGTGACACTTTCACCCAAAAACTCCTATACAGATTTGGATGAACTTGGCACATATATAGAAAATGCCCTGGAATAACACAGGATACTTTTGTGCCGGGAAAAATGTTACATCCCTCGGGAACGCGGGTGACAGCTAGTGTATTACAAATGTCAAAGTTTGAATATTTGTGACTCAATCGCGCATAATTGGCAGAAATTATTTGACACACCAAATATGTACTGAATGAACACATGGTGTTTTATCATCTCTGGAAAACTTTAGATCAAACGAGTATAACTGGAAGGTAGTGGTTTAAATCACTACCTTCCAGATTCCTGACAAAAATCATACTATTTGTGATATAAAAAAAACAATTCCATACTCACAGTAGCCAACGCCGCTGGAGCCTTCGCCACCACATCTGGCACCACCTGGTTCGCCTCGAACGACTTCGCAACGGTAGCCATCGCTCTTGTAAGCACCCTAAAATTGACCATATTGCTGTCTGCTATTAACAAAACAATCGCACATCTCAATATACGACCGAATTTAAACATTATGAGACTTTAACAATGTTATGAGACACAGAAACGTTAGAGTCGGCCAACGTTTGCCGACTAACTGTTATATGGCGTGCAATGGTTATATAAAGGCTTCAACGCAACCAGTTTTCCAATAAGCATGCAAGTAGACAGGCGTGTAGAAAAGTGCTAGCAACAGAAAAACTATAGAAGGAAATATTTATTTTCTTTTCAATGAATTACACGGTTTGACTTACTAAAGTACTGGGTCATATTATAAAATCTATATGTTAATATGTGAACAGAAAACTTTGTACCCCTGTTGAAGCATGTTTCGTACATGGAGGAGTGTGAGATTTGGCATTGTCAAAGTTTATATGGAAAAGGAGTGCAAAAAGCTTAAATTTATAAATATTCATTATTTATTATATTATCCGTTCTTTTTATGTGATAAAAATATATAAATTATAATATAATTTTCTGATGTTTTATTTAAAAAATTTAAAACAAGTTCAGTTTAGGCCCTGGAAGGGTCAAAGTTACTGCAGTTGGAAATTCAATGTTCGCTGAGAAGAACTGACAAGAAACTCAGTATAGAAATTTTAGATAATTTATATAAACTTTTGTACACAAGTGTACTTGAGTTAATAAACATAATTACAGTGATCTTCCATAATGTGTAGGTGTCAGTGACAGAATGGTTTAATGTCAACATCATTGTCACTCGGTTCTGTGGAGATCATACCAGTTCCTTATTGTGTTAAACATATGTGTCGGAATCATGATATAACTCATTCCAGGAAAAGTATTATGAAAGGTAATGTTGAAGGTTTGATGATGTTCTATTTTTAAGTGTTTTTATTTTATTTTTAATTGTTTAATATCTACAAATATAAATTTAATTTAATTATTCAATTGCTAACAATTATTAATTGATTAGTGATAAAGTTTAAGAATATTTGCCATTCTTAAACTAAATAAAAGAACTATTTGTGAGAGTGCATAATGGTAATTCTATGCTGCTACTAAGGTTATCCAATAGCATAAAATCATATAATAAATAAATAATATTATGAGAACTCAGTACTATTGATGTTACTTAAATATTAATTATACTACCGGCACGCTATGATGGCCATTTTGACATTTCAGATTGTCATAGGAAAAGAAACTGTATTGCTTCGGAATAAGGTTGATTTCCATCATCATACAATTAGCTGTTGGATCAATAAATGCACCTTATGTTTGAAGGAATAAAGGTTATTTATTTTTGTCATTGTTAAACATTAAAACGGCCATCATAGCGTGCCACAAGTTTAGTTAGTAGTAAAACATATCTAGCTACCTGCATTAACATTTATAAAGTACCTGAGTAAATAAAAATTGTACTGAATTTTATTTGTTGGGGGTAGGTAGTTATCATCTAATAGTTTATGATGAGGAAGAAGTATGTTTAATAAATAATTACATATAAGAATTTACGATTTTAACTGAAATTGATCAAGGTACATACATACTTAGATCCTTATTATATATATATTATTAATATTCATCTATTTAAAAAATTTTGTCGAATTATAAAAAAAAATGGAGCCTTTTATAATGATAATCGTCACAAGGGGCCATCCAGAAATTACGTTACACGAATCCTATATTTTGATCCCTCCAGCCTTTGCCGAAGATGGTCACATTTGTTAGACCCCCTTTCTCTAGTGTGACATCACATATTTTATTTCAAGGAATAGTTAAAATAAAGCAAGTCATAAAGCTATTATAATTTAATTATATCAATGAAAGATACAAAAATTAATCATTTTGATTGTGTTCATGGACTTTGGAGCCACTTCTTTATTAAAGTCAAAGCATATTTTGATATTGTGTGACGTCACAGAAATAAGGACCCCTCTCACCCCTTTACACACATTGTTGACCCCTTCCCCCCAACGTGTGACGTGTTTTATGGATGTACCCTAACTTGAAATGAAGTTTTAATATTTCATGCCAAATAGTAAACATTTAAAGATAACCTAAAATTAATAGTTACCTTTGATATCATAAAAACTAAGCAATTACACAACACACTCTGTAACTTTGTTATCAAGTGGATTACGTAACAAATAAGATAAATAAAACAAAAGAAATAACTACATACGGTATGCAGTGCAGTCACAGAACTAATAACAGGAAGCACAATCAAAGATTGTGAAAATTGACGATATATAAACATATATTCTTATGCTATTTGTATAGTCATTAGTTAAAGAAGGAATCATTGCCTCACCTGCACAATATATCAAGATATTTTGGGTTTTAGAAAAAACGCCGGAATAATTTTGCAGGCGATCGAGTTGGAACAATCACAGAATGACAGAACTGACAGCATTCATTCATTCAGTTCATTCAAATTTCAAAGACGGTACCCACAGTATCTATCTATATATGTAATGTATTGTTAGCAATCAAGTTACCTCGGTTGAGAGCCCTCTACGCCAGGACTGTAGCTAGAGTCGAATTTCAGATAAGGCAGCATTGGTTACAGGTAGGGCGGAGGTAAAAAAAAATTATAATTGATCTGCCCTCGAAGCACTGTCATATATCCACAGAATAAATAATTATTATAATATGAAATAAAACTATGGTAGGTTCGGAAAAGTTTAGACACCTATCGCTATATTTTTTTTCTCAAGCTATGAACAAACAATTTTATAATAATTTATCTTAGTTTTTGGTATTTTTAAGGTATAGGGCATGGTGATTTTAATGTAGGGCATTGCCCCAAAATGCCCCTCTAGCTACGGCCTTGCTCTACGCTCATTGAAAAGGCCTTTAATTTGGGGCTAACAAACACCACATCCAGTCCGTCCAAATTTGACCATATAAACAATTTAGCCAAGAGTCGATTAAACGATTTCCTTGTTTATTACCTCCATACTTTATCTAACTGGGCTGGGCAGTTGATATTCCAAGTTGCTTCAGTGTGCAAATTCAGGCATCGATCTCATACCGATTAAGATATTTTCAGATAAGTATGACTTTTACTTTATTATTCGATTGATAAACTTTTTTTTGAACTTTGTTTTTACTCTAGATTTCCCTATCTATAGTCTGTTACTGTCTATTAGTCAATGTCAAAGTCATACACACAAAAAAGTGTCAATGTCGGTCAAGCAAATTGGTGTGTTGTGTGGTGTTTATGCATCATTAATACATAAATTGGACTAAAGGGCAATTAGCATACGTTTTTCAATAAATCTAATGTAAAATGGACAAGAAATCATGGAAATTGGTGATATTCAGCTAACCAAACGGCTATTAGTCATTGCTTTGATTCTTGCCATTATTTTAATTTTAAAGGAATACGTGTTCGTTTCAATATGAGTCAACAAAGGGTTGCTTATTTCTATAACGCCGACGTTGGAAACTTCCACTATGGGCCTGGGCACCCTATGAAACCGCATAGGTTGTCTGTCACTCATAGTTTAGTATTGAACTATGGGCTACATAAAAAGATGCAGATCTACAAACCTTACAGGGCCAGCGCTCATGATATGTGTCGATTCCATAGCGAGGATTACGTAGAATTCTTGCAGAACGTAACTCCGCAGAATATACAAAGTAAGTATGCTACTTTATGTAAAAATAACCTTCAAGTCTAACATTGTGCTAAGATTCAGTCCCGGCTGCAAAAGCTTGTCCTACATCTGTAAATGCAAAATTTGTTATGGATAGTAATAATTCCATCAAAGTATACTCTGTAACCCATGCAATCTCTTGAGAATATGTGATGAACTACACCATTGATGCTAGTAGAGCACAATCTTTGGCTTGAAAACTGGCAAATCACTACATCTTTATGATATCTGTGGAGTACAGAGGATAGGAACTCCTTTGAAAAGTTTAAAATATTTATTTTATTTAATTTTAATTGATAATCGCTTTTATTTTTAATACCAGGTTACTCGAAAGACCTACTCCACTACAATGTGGGAGATGATTGTCCAGTCTTTGAAGGCCTCTTTGACTTCTGTTCGATGTACACGGGTGCTTCACTAGAGGGTGCTATGAAGCTCAACAATAATGCTTGCGATATAGCTATAAATTGGTCTGGAGGACTACATCATGCAAAGAAGTTTGAACCTTCTGGTGAGTGGAATATAAGATGTTTTGTATAATTTAACCTTCTTACTATTTCTGGGACAGTTCTTGCATCTATCTTTTCTAAGAATATTGGGTGATTCATGACTACCTCAACATAAGGGTGCATTTCCAATGACATGGAGCTATGCAGAGTAGACTCTGAATTGGCCAATCACTGTGCTCAAAATATCCACTCGACAAACACTTTCAAACTTGATTGAAGATTTCAAGCACTGTGATTGGCTAGTTCATTGTCAGCTCCTCTCCAGGTCCATGTCAGTCGAAGCACACCCTAACCATTCTGTCTTGTAATGTAATTATATGGTAATGTTATGTACTATTAATACAATGATTATTTTATGAATATACACTTACAGCAAAATTACTATTATCACAATTCCACAGGTCACAAGGCCACATCCATTTTCAAGATACATACAATCTCATTCAAATTACAAAATAACAGGTCATTAGTAATGCTATAATTTTCACCTAATAAGGTATAATACTTCCCGTCCAATGATGTTAATGATGTCGAATTACCATCCTTCTTGTTATAAATTGGATAATACGTATTTACTATATTCACCTGCATTTTTATGTCCATATACTGCATAGAATGCACTGCATGATTGTTCTAGGTAGTAGCTTATATCTATAACATGCACAAAGATACTTTGGATTGCTTCCAGCACACATTGATATTCCACAGTTTTGTTTCTCACTATTTTATTCATAATTTATGAAAATTTGCTTTATTATCATTATTTAAAGGCAATGGATTTAAACACACTCCATATTATGGACCAACTGTATTGCATATGTAAACTTGAGAGATATAGCTTTCTAAATAAAACATAAATAGCATTTTTTGAATTTTCATAAAAAAACAATCCAAAACTATGTGCACCTTATTAGTTACTTTTTTGGGTTCTGAACCTAAAAACACTTTCCACTAAAATCCTTAACTAAATAAGTATCCTGGGATATTCTTTACACACAGCCATCTGATCCAAAATCAAGCAGTTGTTCTGTTTAAATTAGATTACTGATATACAACATAAGTCCTTTTTTTTTCTAAATACATACTTGTGTCGATATTTACACCCAGACACAGAACAAACAGGTATGTTCATGCAATCATATGTTTGTCCTGGGTGGGAATCAAACCCACAACCTGTGGTGTGGCGATAAGGGATATCTAACCACAAGTCAACTGGCTCGTCAAACTTAACTCTTTTTTCCATTTTGTGAACTAATTTAGTAATTATTTCATTTCCAGGCTTCTGCTATGTAAATGACATAGTAATAGCAATACTTGAGCTCCTGAAGTATCACCCAAGAGTGCTGTACATAGATATTGATGTACACCATGGAGATGGGGTTCAGGAAGCGTTCTACCTCACAGACAGGTATTATTAAACTCTAAAGGAGTAAAATTTTACTCACTCCGTCATAGACAAAGAACTTTATACACAAAGTTCTTTATCTGATCCCAAATTAAGGATAGATTGTACTATGGCAACCAGATAACTGATAATATATACTTATTCACATAGGCTTCACAAGCACTTTTAAATGGTTTGACTCTAGCACTGGTTTTACAGAAAATCGCCACTGAACTCTTTTGGTGCAAAAGAAAAAATGGTTAACACCAAATTATTGTTGATCATTATGCTAGCTTTCTCTACTAAGGAGACTCCTCAGTTACTTTTCATCTCCATCTTAGTCCTTCACTGCCCTTTAAGCATAAGCTGATTAGAATATACATACAATAGGTTTTATCAAATTTAAAAAAATCTATAAATTTATTCCTCCATCACTTTACCTCTATTTATTTATTTTAACAATTAGAATGGCTTTCACCAATAACACTCATTATATCTACTAAAAAGGATGTCAATTAATGAGATCAATAAATATACCAAAAACTTTATCTATGGAACCATAGATTAAGGAAGACACTTGTAATGATTGATTGCTGACGAATTTTCTAATAAATTATAACTGTAATTCACTTTTTATTTAAGTTACTTATATTTAATAAGATGATGAATTAGTATATGTCATATTAGTAGACTATTAAATCATAATCATTGCGAAAGACTAGATGTGGCTGTACATTTAAATATTTTAGTCTTTTTTAAACTAGTTATTTGTAAACATTCTAGTCTCCAAAGGTGTGGAGTTCTTTAAAGCAAGTATTTAAAGTTAGTCAATAGATATTGATTCAATAGTTAATTATATGATGTTATTGAACCTTGCATTTTAGCTGTCAATATGCGCCTATTAGATATCAGCAACTTTACCTTACTGCAAAAAAATCAACGATTTGTTATTATTAGAGTTACTAGCTGTCCCCCGCGGTTTCACTTGAATTCCCATGGTATGTTACATTTTCCCAGGAAAAAAGTATTCTATGTGTTAATCCTGATTATGTACTATCTATGTACCAAGTTTCATGAAAATCCGTTTCGTAGTTTTTGCATGAAAGAGTAACAAACATCCATACATACTCACAAACATTCGCATTTATAATAATAGTAGGTATTATTGGTCAAACCAATTTAGTCCATATTAAAAATAATACAAGGTACATTTTATATTACAGAGTGATGACGGTGAGCTTCCATAAATACGGCAACTTCTTTCCGGGGACAGGTGATATGTATGAGATTGGAGCGGAGAGCGGAAGGTACTATTCCGTTAATGTGCCGCTGAAGGAGGGCATTGATGATCAGAGTTATGTTCAGGTAAGGACTGAAGAATAATCATTATTCTTGACAGGTCTGTCGTTGTGAGTTCTATTCTAAACCAAGACTTAGTGCATGAACAATATATCTGTACACGTGTATTTGTGTAAATTCAAAAAAATTCAAAATTCAGAACCATTTATTCAGTTTAGGCCCTCGGAAGGCACTTATGAAGGTCAAATTTAAAGTTACTGAAGCTACAACCGGTTCGGAAGTCAGCCTTCAACTGAGAAGAACCGGCAAGAAACTCAGCAAGGTTACATTCCTTTTTATTTTTTACTAAATAATAGTTATATAACATTCAGTTATCTAGTTACCACAGTCAAGCTATGCTCGGTTTGGGTATATATAACCTTGTGTGGAGAACGTGTCTGGATTTTTTTATGTCAATAGGTTGACAAACAGACAGAGGGTCCACCTGATGGTAAATGGTCACCGCCTATGGACATTTGAAATACCAGAGAGATTGCAAATCTATTGCCGATTTAAAAGTTTAAATTTTTTTTTTAATGACGCTAGTTTGACAAACAGGCAGAAATTAGCAATATCACTGTGTAAAATTTTTATATATATTTTTTTTTCAGGTTTTCAAGCCAGTGATATCAAACGTGATGGAGTGGTATCGTCCGACGGGCATAGTGCTGCAGTGCGGTGCCGACTCGCTGGCGGGCGACCGGCTTGGCTGCTTCTCACTATCCACCAAGGGGCATGGGGAGTGTGTCAAGTTCGTTAAGAACCTGAATGTCCCCACTCTTGTGGTCGGAGGGGGAGGGTGAGCTACTTCCACTACTTTTGCTATAGTAAATGTAGAAATGTTATGTGTGTGTGGTTGGTATGACCCTGTATCTTGTTGTGTAAGTGTATCTAATAACAGCTTTGAGTAGTAGAGCTCTTAGTGCAGAGTTCGTCTGGGGAAGTACTACCACCTTACCCATTTCTGCCGTGAAGCAGTAGTGCAATTGTATTACTGCGTTTCGGTTAGAAAGGTAAGGGGGTGGTGAAATTACAGGCACATGAGACTTAACAACCTCACGTCTCAGGGTCGACAACGCATTGGCAATGTTGCAAATGTCCATAGGCGGCGTGACCACTTACCGTCAGGTGGACCGCCTGCTTGTTTATCGGCCCAAGTGGTATAAAAAGTTTGTTGTCCTCAATAAAGGAAAAAAAAAATATTATTTTATTACTTGTTACCGTTTCGCGGTCTCATCCGCGTTCCGAAAGGATCTAATATGTCCTCAAACTATAACGTAGCCTATGTCACTAAGTAATAGAGTATCTATTCTAACGGTTTAAGAATTTTTATAATAGGTGCTGGATTTATACAATATAAATAAATATCCCGGGACATATTTTTTTTTTACACACGGCCATCTGGTCCCAAAGTAAGCAGAGCTTGTACTATGGACACCAGAACTGATATACTACTTTTTTTCTAAATACATACTTATATAGATATTTACACCCAGACACAGAACAAATGTTTGTCCTGGGTGGGAATCCAACCCACGACCTTAGGTTTGGCAGGTTTATGTTACCAACTCAGTTCCGTTTCCTCTGGGAATATAGCGTATATTTTATCAGATCATGAGGTCCTATGGAGTACGGGTGAGAAAGTGGGAGTTAGTCAAAATCATTATAACTAAATTCATAATCCCAACAGATACACACTGAAGAACGTGGCCCGTTGCTGGACGTATGAAACTTCCATACTAGTAGATGAAAAGATTTCTGATGAGCTACCCTATACGGAGTACTTGGAGTTCTTCGCGCCTGACTTCCAATTGCATCCGGAGGTCACCAGGTAAATACGTTTCCATGTTAAAAAAAACAAATAAATTCGGACTTTCTTTTTTGGAATCGGTTTAATATATCAAAATGTTTCTCCCCCATATTATGATCAATGAAGTTAACTTAATGTTTTATAATGGAAACTAGCTACCGGCTCGCGGTGTTACCCGCATCCCCGATGGAGTTAATCTACCATGATGACCATAAGATCTACTCAATTCTTCGTTCCATAGGAACTATCCTGTATTCACGATAGATCAATCAAACATTACATACATTAAATATAATAATTATTTTATATAATATATATAATAATTATTTTATAATAAATATTATATTAAGTACCAATCTTACCATGAAGATAATATGTTTTGATGTTGTACAAATAAGTTTTTACAACTTGCTATTTCATACATTCGATCGTTTGGCATTTAATTTAAAGTTGCTGATTTGACATATCAGTACCTACACGTCCCTATTACGTATCCAAAATCTTAATTAAATGTCCAAACACTTATAATACAAATTTTTGAACAGTACATCAAATGCAAACAGCAAGCAGTACTTGGAGGCTATCACCAAACACGTCTACGATAATCTCAAGATGTGCCAGCATTCCCCAGCCGTACAAATGACGCATGTACCAGGTATATATATTAATTTACTAACATCATAAATTCATAAGGAAAATATTCCTATGACGCACCATCACCAAACTACTGAACATGTCGGGATATCTGCTACCATTCGACGCGGAATTTTTACAAGATGGTTATAGGCTATATGATATAGATAAACGCGGGTGAAACCGCGGGGGACAGCTATAATACATATAAATACAGACAACTGAAAATTTGTTCTAGCTTCTATCATGTAAATTGGTAAAAATTGCTCCATACATATACAGTGTAAACTCTTTATAACGAAACTCAAGGGACTGAGCATTTTTTGTCGTTATAGAGAGTTATCGTTATATGGAGTGAACAAAAAAAAACAAAACAAAGTGAACAAACCAACCAACTTGGGCTCACTTCAACGTTATAGGGAGTTGTTATAAAGGATAACGTTATAAAGAGTTTATACTGTATATGTAGGTATTTGTTTTTAAGAATATTGCTATCATTGCTAATTTTCTATCTGGTAAGGTATACCATATCTATAAAGTGAGTACCTTAATAGATGATGAGAGATTATTAGAGATGAGAAATCTGAAGATGGTACACTGTATAGACTAACTGAGACTTCGAGCGTGAGATGACGTCACCGTAAGACTTAATGGAATGCGTGAATGTGTGCGTGAGATCGGTACACAGTAGGAGAAATTTTCGCAAACCGAACTAATACGAGCTCACAGGTTTACACATAAATTCTCATGACTAACTTGGCACTCACACCTTTTTCATATTGGAAGTAGTCCAATTACCAGTTCAAACTGGTTTATGCTAACTTCACATAAAATGGTTTGAAAGGGACCTAATGATGTCTCGAAATACCACTCGAGATACATTTTTTATCTGCATGCCAAATTTGATCCAAATCAGTTTATTGGTTCATAATTGAGTCGCATACATCCAAATGTACTGATATTATCAAATTATTTACAGGCGATTTCTTCCCCGAGGAATACAGGATAAAAGACGAGCCGGATCCAGACGTGAGGATCAGTCAGGACGAGGCCGACAAAATGGTTGAACCCAAAAACGAGTTCTATGACGACGAAAAGGATAATGATAAGGAGTTGCCGATGCCTGAACCGAAGGAACCATAGCATACGAATGGCGTGACTGACCCTCTCGCCATATGACACGAACAATTGTTCAAGAAGTATAAAAAAAAGTTCCTCTTGTGAACTATGTGGGGATATTGTGAAGTGCGCGGTTGATTTAAGATCTTCGAGACGCTTTTGTGTAGTTAGTAATTAATTATAAAATAATAGTGCTTCTGTTCAACATTTGACAAACTGACAGGTGACACTTTTTAATTATAATGACTGTGAGAAATATTGTAGTTTTGTAAATTAAGAATATGGTGATGAAGGCTTTTTGCTGGTGGTGTTATTGGGGTTAAAGTATGGTGTGCCCGTTTCCGGGGTGTAAACTAATGTATTGTAACCAAACATACCAATAGACAATTTTCTAAATCATTAAGAGCATACCATTAATTATGTGAGGCTATTTTGGCTATATTTTGCCTAATCCCTAATCTCAAGTGAGATTTGTTACTACTACTGACACCCATATTCTAAGACGTTTCCTCATACGTCACTCGACTCCAACTCGACTGAGGATACCTTAAGCATTTTCTCGAGGAATCCTCAAAATTGGTATTCTAAGTTATAACTTGAGCAAAACTCGAGCAATCCCGACTGATGTCGAATCGAAGTGAAGTCAAGGTAACATGTCATTAGTAACGTCATTCTATTATGGATAAATTATTAATCAAATAAAATTATGAGCTTCAGTAAGTGTTTACGAGTATAAGCAATGAACTTCCTTAAGGTTGGTCCCGACGTACCTTGAAGTTGACAGTTGAGTCGAGTGGAGGAGATTTTTGAAACTATGAATACTAAATGGGGTTTGTACGACCACCATAAATGTTTGATATAATTTTCTATATTTTAATGGAGAAACATTTTTCAGTAATGTTTCTTCTTTTCTCGCAATTGTTCCCGCTGTTTCTAGCAGATAAAAAAATTAAGTGATATTTGATAGTTGGTATCCCCACATGGGATTGGGTGAGATACGGCTCGCTCCCCCCTAAACGCCTCTCGTAATTAATGGTACCCCTAATAGTATAAATATAGCTTGTTAACAGCTGTGTTCCTCTGTTTCACGACAGTTCGGAGACAGTGGCGTAACCTTAAGTCGACGTACCGGTAAGATATGGCAAGGGTTACGCCATAATAGGTATATTTATTAATTTTTTTCATATTATAGTGAAAAACTTTTAGTATATAGGTACATATATTTATTTAAGTAATGAAAAAATCGAATAGTAAAATTTTATTTATAAAGTGTACTGTAAAATGTTACTTATTACCATACATTTTTCGCAAAACCAAACACAAACCATAAATGCGTTCGTCACTGTCGAAAACAACTTTTAACAGCTAAACAGCCCATCAATGGGACAGCGTCATACTAGTTAGAGTACAACGAGAAGGAAAACAAATAGTGTTCTTATCTTTTTATTGTATATTGCTGTCTCTCATCGTACTTACGATAAATCAATGTTATAATATTTTCATTGTGTGACGCGCTAAAACTGTGGTGGTTTTCGGATTTGGTTTCGATAGAACAAGATCTTAGTTGGGATCAGATGGGCGTGTGTCCACCTCAGGGTGTTGGACCGATTCAAATTCCAGAATACCTAAATAATTTCACACAAGATTAACGATTTTTTTGTATTTTTAATGGGGCCAGGCCTCCCACTGAAAAATAACCCTAGCCAATGCTCTTAGGAGACAATCTCTTGGGTGATCTCGAACAATGACAGTGCATCGTCCCAAGATAATATGTAAAAAGTTAGTGATAAATAATTGAAACTGTGAACTATATGTTAACTGCATATACTAAACTAGTATCCCCGCGGTTTCAACCGCAGTCCCGAGGGATGTAACATTTCCCTGGAATAAAAAGCAGCCTATGTTATTCCAGGGCATGGTCTATCTTTGCATCCAAATCGTTTGGTAGTTGTTCCGTGAATGAGCAAAAAATAACCAGACATCCATCTGAAAAATTTTCGCATATATAATATTAGTAGGTGTAGAATGATGTCAAGCATTTAGTCTCAACTAATTACTTGCGAAGTGACAGTTGAAACTGATTTCAGTAACTTCACTCACAATCACTATTTCTCTGTGTTTGTCCATTACGCTCCAGATTTTGATGCAGTTTTCAATATCAATCAATGAAATAGGGATGTGTCCTGACATGTCAAATCAGCAATTCTTTATGAAATGTCAAAACGATCGAATGTATGGATTTTTGTATGAAATAGCAAGTTGTGACGTCATAATTATACAGCATCAAATAACATACTCTTTATGATTAGATCGATACTGAAAAATCACATTGATGATTTAATTTTGATCATATTTAATGTTTTCGTATATTTTTGGATGTTCAATACACTGGTTAGTGTTTGATAATTTATCTTTAACAGTACAGGACACATTCCAATCCTTGCCGAAGCTGTTTATAATACATATTAAACTAAATGTTAATAAAATTCAGGCGGAACCGGGGCGGGTCGCTAGTAAATGCGTAATAAATCAATTAATATTTTTATAAGCGATGTGGTGGTTTGTTTGCTCTCATGAAAGCTTTATAAATCTTATGAATATCATGTCGATGATAATTATAATAGTAGGTAAGTATATTGTATCAAGCAATAATCAGGTGATTTTAAATATTCCTTAAAATAAATATAGTTGGTATTACATTGTAAAGGACTTAAAAATCTTTTACAAATTAGGCACTAGACTATGCTCTTACTGTAACTCTTGTTTTAGTTATAAGTAGACATAAATTTCAATCATAAAATTAAATATTACAGCAATAATAAAAATTACATGTTTTTGAAATGTGAGGTATTTTTGTAAGATATCATTGTGGATTCTTGTTATATTATGTTAATATCATAAATGTAATCAGATATGCAAAAATAAATAAGGGAATCCTTGATTAAAAAGATGCGCCAGCGTTTTTTTAACGATGTATAATAACCATGTAATATTATATTATATAAATAGTTGAGCGTCTAGAAAAATAATTTGCAATTGACAACATTTTTTTAATTTAATAGGTGCATGTAGTAAATTTATTTGGAATACACAAATTTCAGTTTTATTTTTGATAGATATATGGAGGAGCGAGGTATGAGACTCCTCCATTTAAAAGGGAACACCTTCCGCCAGGCTAGGTGATCATGGCTGGGGACCGCGGTTCAACTGTTGATGTTGGAAGCTGGTATATAAGTCAAATCCTGAGAGAATCTTGATTGTGCGATGTAGGATTCTCGCATGTTTTTATTCGTTCATAGATGTCGCCACATCACTGTAGTGCGGGCGGTGGAGGGTTGTAGGCGAGTTCATAGATGTCGCTACAGATACAATGCAAGAAATAACAAGACATAGTAGAAAATAAAATTTATTTCATTAAAATAATTAATACAATAAATACAAATACTAAGGAGTAAGTTAATAGCTACCTAACTTCAAATCTAAGTTGTTCTCATTAATATACAGTAATACATCACTCATTTCATCATTACAATCAACTGTAAACAATTGTAATCTCTTGCAAGTCTGTATTATTTGTTTAACTATATTCTTTGATACTTCTAAGGTACAGTCCAACCACAAATAGGTCATGTTCATCAAACTACTCTTCTTTAATAAATGCAATAGGATCTCGTCAATGTTGGTTTTAGTTTGATATTTCAATACTAGCCTTTGTAACTTAACCGTGCATTCGAAGAAAAAGTCCAGCAGATGATGTATGTTAAAATTTTCATTCCCTATTGTTAAAGTTTCCAGCTGGGTGAAAATCTTCTGTGATCGCTTAAAGTACTTGGGCACAGTCAAATTACTTGACTGTGTCATAAGACATAAGGAATTGAGATTTGGGCAACACTCTCCTATAGTCAAAACGGCGTCTAAAGTTAGCGTATGTTCGAATTCCCATAAAGAGAAATGCGTCAGATAACTACCTTTCAAAAGTAAAAGCTGCTGCATTGCGTTGGTGAATGAGAAGAAAGACAGAGTCAATCTGTTTAACCTTAATTCACTAAGCGAGATCTCATCTAGAATTGCATCCATATTGTGTTCGGACAAATGTGTGACTGATAATTCTCTCAAAAAGGGACAAATACTTATTAGCTTCCTAATACCATCGGCGGAAGCGAAGTGACAATTTATTTTCTTGAGACTCAATGGACCGATATCCATGACTGTGCCTATCAACGTAGAACCAATATCGCAGGACTCTATCCGCAGTTCTTCTAAATAAGGAAGCTCCCTGACCAGCATAATGATAGCCTTCTGAGATATACATCGACCCATTCGATTCGCGCGTTCATTCCTCGGTTGATCCATAGCCAAAATACGAAGTTGTTTCAAATTTGAAATTGAATTGAGTCCAGCATCAGAGACGTTTCTGAATAAAACGGAAGCATTGAAAACGGATTTGCATATGTCTACTCTAGAGACAATATTGATTTCTTCGAGCAGGAGACAACTTTTGCCGACGACTTGGAGGATTTCGTCTGTGCAAATAAATTTCAAGTCAAGAATAACCAGACGAGTTAACTGTGAGAGAGTCTCGAGCCAGAATCGCTGTGGGATGCTGTTATCGAGGTCGCATTTACGGAAGATAGTCATGTTGGGGTGTGTTAGAACGTGTAGTTGGACGCGGGTATCGCCTTGGTACTGGCAGCATGTTCTTTCAGAACAGAGGACATCAAATAACCTGAAAAAGTAAAATTTTGTTAGTAAATTGTTAACACTAGTAGGTGCACATTATTTGTCATATTTATGAACCCGCACTACTTTTCACTAACAAAAAATGGTGCGAGCTATGGTGGTAGAGTTCCTCAATGTACAGTTTTATCAGTTAGTAAATAATAATTATAATAAGCATATATATTTTACAGAGTGTATTAATTAGCTGGTTCCAAGACCAAGGATATAATAAGTTTAGAATAAAACCTTTACTAAGAAGGTAAAAGCCTGTGACAAATCCCCAAACAAAATATCAAATGCTGCCATTTCTTTATATACAAAGAAAGAAATTTATTTTCTCATTTTGATATGTTGACTGTCCAGGCTATTTTGTTTACAGCCCATGGGTATTACATGATAACCTGTTCTATTTTGGATCCTTATGAGTTAACATCAGTGAATATATTACATACCTATAGTGCATGGATGTCACAGCTGAATCAAAAATTCACTATATATAGTGCATAGACAGTTAATATGTTAAGATCTATTAGTAGTATCTTAGGTATGTTAAATTTAAAAGCCTGGTAAATTTTTGGCAACTGTTTCAGTATTATTATTTTACACAGAATATAGGTTATATTAGCAATGAGTTTGAGTATTTAGTAAAGGAAAACAGGGTAACTATCGTGGAATGGATTCAAATAAGTGTTCACATGCTTAAATACTTACATACTTAGACATGAAAAAGAATAGGTTTAGGAAAATGATTCCTCAGGAATATTAATAATAATAAATAGCCCAGGACATTCTTCACACATGGTTACCTGATCCCAAATTAAGCAGAGTAATGCTTGTTCTATGGCTACCAAGTGACTGATATACTACATATACTGCTTTTTTAAATACATACCTATCTGTGTCTGGGTGTAAATATCTATTATTTACACCGCAACACAGAACAAACAAGACATGTTCATGCACACAAATCTTTGTCCTTGGTGGGAAACAAACCCACAACCTACAGCCGAACCTCACTTTCTAACCACCAAGCCATCTGGCCTATCTATGTATGTGTAATAATGTAGCGGAAGCCATTAATAGTATTTTTAAATGCCTCAAATACCTAACACTATTTGGTATTTAGGAGTGATTCATATTTTAGAGGTCATTTGAAATACAATATTGACATTCACATCTCAAATTATACTGATAATTCAAAAAAAGAAGAGTAAGTAAAGAAGAAATCAATGTTGCAGGAGTTTTAGAAATTGAACTATAGAATAATACCTACATACATATGTACATGTCAGGAATTGCATTCTTGCATATTCAAAGGGATAATGCATGCATATATAAAACCAGATATCCACCATGGGGCTAGATGATGGATCATAACCCTGATCCTATTTTAAGGTTCATATCCCAGCAGATAGGATATTTGTTAAAAGGTATAATTGGTTTTTGATCAACATCATAAAAATGACAGTCATTGCTTCATGACATTAGATTATATTGATGGTATGCTCAAGCATGAATATATGGCTCAAGGTTGCAAGATCACTCACTCTATTGTTGCAAAATAAAGAGACAATATTTCACTGAGCTTACCTGGTAGGCAGCATCGACATTAAGTGGCATTTCAAATCAAACGCCTCCTTCTCGCACTCCTCATACTTTTTATTAGGATAACTCTTTTCGATAGAAAAACAAGTGGAATTAATCAAACTGATACAATTTTTAATGCTTAATTGGAACAAACTAGGGGGCTGTCTATAGGGTGCCATTATTGACCTACGCGCTTTACAAGCTGTTATTATATATTGACATTTAAGCCTAAAGTTACGGTATGTTTATGAATACAATTTGTTACTCTTTTTTTCAAAATACTTTTGACTGAATTAATATTCTTGCTCTTGTTTTTTTTGCAATTTCTTTATATCAAGTATTTTCACAACATAGACTGACTTAACTCCTTCCCTTCTGTCTATTGATTTTAACTCATTGACATTTGTTTGACAGTGACAAGTTGTGGTTAATTTGGGAAAAAGGCCGCGACCTAATAAATAATTTGCCGAAATGTCGATTTTCGGATATTAAAATACTATAGACCAAACCCAAAAAGTTCAAAGAGTTTAATAATATATATTGCCAAGTCTGATTTATTTCACAATGACATACATGAATGTCAGCTATAATATTTGCATCTTTTTGGTTTTAAGTTTATCAACCACAATATCTTAGAGAACTAGTTCTTTGCCAGCGTCGAGTATTATATTTTAGAGTTTATAGTTTTATCTTTGCTACGACCTAAAAATAAAAACAGACACGAGCTCTGAATTGAAAATAGGTTCCGAGCTCGTGCATGTTCTTATTTTTGTTTTTTTTTTTTGTGAAATTATTATAACACACAAATAGTGCCTAATCTTATTGAAGACAACATGTTTCTGGCTAATACCAAGTTTATATTTCTTTTGATTTGAGGTAGGTACTCATAGGGGAGAGGCGTACAAAATGACATAGGTGGGTTAAATGACAAGTTTGCTTTTCCCCGAAATCACAGACTTGTTAGTTCTGCTGATTACGTGTAGGAAGCCGATTAGTAACCTTTCGCAACCTGTCGCATAGCCAATGGAGTCCGCTTGACCCTGTGAGGTGGACTCTTGATTGTTTGATTTTAGCAGTCAAGATGGATTTTGTTTATTCGTAAAAGTAAGTATTTTCCTACGTTTACAATTTTGCGAAATTACTCCGAGAATGTGTAGATATCTTAAAATTCTTATTAAATTTCTAGCTATTGTTTTCTAATCTTTGAGGTTATAAAGTGGATAAAATGTTATAGGGGAACAGAGGGTAGTGGAAGCCAGAGGGTAAAGGGAGCGGTGCAACTAGAGACAAAACTACAGCTCGTATCTACTGGGTTGCCACTCAGGCGCCTTCGGCACGTTGCGATCGTATTGTCCTGCGACGCTAGACTCGCCAGTGCCGCGTGTTATGTGACCACGGATGATTATCGACTTTTTAGTCGGCGCTTATAAAAAGATACGAAATTTCTTCAGCCAGGTATGTATGAAGTTATAAGTTTGTTATAATCAAACCTGTTTTATTTTATAGCTAATGTTATCAATTTTGAGTATCTGTGCGTATAATTTCGTTACAAGCTAGATTCAGTAGGCATTATATTTAATTCCAAAATGGTGGTAGTCGGGTAATCAGAGCTTACTAGGCTCTTATTACCCTTTGTAGCTCCAATTGCCCCATATGACTTTTAAAGTTTTTTTTAGATGCCAAAATTGGCCGTAATTTTATCTAGCACGCCAATGATAGCAGTGTTTGAAGAGAAGAAGAAAAACGTTTAGAGAAAAATAATATTTATTAATTGCAAAGAAGAAGAGAGAAACCAGCAACAAAGGAAGAAAAAGTAAACTGAGTAAAAAATTATATATTCTGAAGACGAGGACGGTGAGAATCTTCGCGACGATGAGTCACAATATTTAGAAAAAGGACATTGAATGCTATTTGCTGTGACATAGGCAAACATAACGAAAGGTGGTACCGTTATACCGTTGTAGAAGTTGCGGTAAATAGGCACATAAACAATGTTCTGGTGGCCCGGTTGATTATATTTGCGTTTTTTGCTTAGATCCTTGAAGTTTATTGTTACACAGTTACGTTTATATTAAAATTTATATGAATAAGTGAGATTTCAGACTGATATACCAATTTTTGAGGGTGATTTAATTATTAAGTAGCTCTCATAACGCATAGTGGAATTTATAGGCACTCATTTCCCGCAAAGTCGGGTAATGAGAGCGATTCTCTTTTTGCCTTTAAAGTTTATTTTTCGCCAAATGCCTACTTATGTAACATTAACGCTGTAATTAAATGAGTAAGGATTGAGTTTCTAGTAAAACGTTCCTAAACTATCCCTAAATTTGCCTTTTATTAAACTTTTTCCTTAGTAGGCTCCAATTCGCTCCTTCTCCCCTACCCCTTGTTCGGGTAAAATGGTATAGTATGACCCTTTGATCCACCGACATTTTTCTTCTTTCAGATAATCGATAATGATGCCTCGCAACTATTCTAGAAAAATAGAAGACATGTACTGGAACAAAATAAAGTAATAGCTCCAATCCAACTACAAAAAGATATTATGAATACTTACCAACATATTATTTTTTAAACTTTATCGATATCTTGAACACATGAGATGGAACGAGAGCTGGTTAATCATATTAAGCTACTGGAAATGAGGTTGTTTGGATCAACACAGGGAATTTCTAGATATAGCCTACCTGTTTGCAGAGGTAAATAATATTCCTCATAATTTTCTCATCACTAGCTACAAGCTTACACTGAACCCAAAGATGATGACGAAGATTCCCCTTGCATTTATTGCATTGACCTACTCCAGGGTTTGACCAGCATTTTCACCATACCTCTCTTGGCCATACCAAGCTGTCCAAAATGGGCCCATGCATCATGTGCAGATGTTTCCAAGAAGATGAAGAGATTTACGTCGGAACTCTGCAAGTAATGAACTGATATTTACTATGGAAATATGGAAGCCATTTTGTTTGCAACACGTTGCTATTTTACCCGCCTAGAGTCGACAAATCGGTTTTTGTTCGAGCTTTTATAAATTTATTAATAATTTAATTGTTTTTGTTTTAAGTTGATTGATCTCATTCATTCTACTTAGGTAATGAACAAGATAATTTAATAATAAATAAATAAATAAATATCCTGGGACATTCTTTTACACACGGCCATCTGATCCCAAACTAAGCAGAGCTTGTACTATGGAAACCAGAAAACTGATATACTACATATACTACTTTTTATTTTTGTAAATACATACATATATAGATATTTACACCCAGACACAGAACAAACAGACATGTTCACGCACACAAATGTTTGTCCTGGGTGGGAATCGAACTCGCGACCTTCGACTTGGCAGTCAGGGTCGCTAACCACCAAGCCAATTGGCCTGTCTAAAGCTATCTAAAGTGTTCAAAAATATTAATAAATTAAGATTTTATGACTAATTATATAACTAGTATGTCATTTTGTATGCCTCTCCCCTAACTAAAGTAGATATCCTAGATAGGTAGTATCAAGTAGATAGGTATCATAAGTGGGTACCTAATCTACATCTAGGTGTGTTAACGGAGAAATAAGAATTATAACATTCGTTTTATCCATCAAAGTTCATTAGCCTGTCAACTTCCTTTACTATTACGCATTTAGGAAAGTCCGATCAAAGCGAACAAGTCACGCCCGTCACATTTTTTAAAGTTTTTTCCTTTTCTAAGGGTAGGTGATTCTTTTACACATTTCGTTGTTGCAGTCAATTTTGTAGTTCATTGACGGTGCTACGAGTGTTGTCCCACACTGCTCGCGCGTCCAACCATCAAGGTATTATGAAATAGGATTCCACATTGATTCCGAGAGTTACACAATTAGGGTGCTGGTTCCA